>JBBBDQ010000563.1:2610000-3242500 GCA_037127315.1 Ascarosepion bandense | reverse complement strand
TATCTCGTGTAAATTCCTGCTTAGGCGGCACCAGTGATCTAAGCTCATCGGAGCAGAAGCCATGAAAGTACTAGTAGAAGAGGCACAGGGAAGCCAACATCACGCCGGTGAGAGAGCGGCTGCAGCCGGTCTGCCAATTCAGTATCAACCACATTACAGATCCTCCTTTGTATTTTGTCAAGAAGCCCAAGGAGAGCAGCAGGGGCACCCGACCAGATATGGCAGCAATATTCAATACACGGGTGGATGGTAGATTTGTATATGTGCAGAATAGATTCAGGTGGGAAAAATTTCCGGGCTCTGCACAGGGAGCCCACTTTCATAGCAGCAGATTTGGCAATGGATTCAATATAGTCATTCCATTTGAGGTCCGCCGAGAGTGTAAGGCCAAGGAGGCGTAGTATTTTACTCTCTGGGAGGCTAGCCTGTCCCATGCTAATGGGAGGTAGATGCGATTGTCTATGGTGGTTAGTTGATAACAGCTTTGTTTTAGAGGCATTGAAATTTACCAACCATTTCCTACCCCAGGCCACTACGGATTGGAGGTCCCTTTCAAGTACGGCAGCGAGGTTCACTTTGTCGTCCACACCTGGTTTCTGATCGATGCGAGAGTAGATTGTTGTGTCATCAGCATACATGCCAACTTGGGATCTAATGGTGTCGGGGAGATCATTAATGTAGATCAGAAAGAGCGTGGGACCTAGGATGGAACCTTGAGGGACGCCCACGTTCGTATGGTAGTTTTGGGAGGCATGCCCATTTAATACCACCTTCAATGTGCGGTTAGAGAGGAAAGACTGGATGAGGTCAAACAGATGTCCAGTTATCCCATAGCTCCGCAGTTTGCACAAGAGGCCAGCATGCCAGACCCTGTCGAATGCTTTGGAGATATCCAAGGCAACGGTTCGGGCTTCACCATTCTTGTCGAGTGCCTGGTATATGTACTCGGTAATGGTCGTTAGCATATCAGCAGTAGACCTGGTGAAGCGAAACCCGTACTGTTTGTGAGAGAGAAGCCCGTTGGCCATAAGATGCTGAATCACCTCGGCGTTGATAATGACTTTGAAAACTTTGCCGAAGATCGGAAGGAGACTAATAGGACGGTAATTGGCGGGGTCTGAGGGTTCGCCAGAATTCTTAAATATAGGAATTACGCAGGAGGACTTCCAACAGGCAGGAAAGCAGGAAGCAGATAGGCAGAGGTTATAGAGTTTAGAGAGGACAGAGGAGAGTTCTGGGGCACATTTCTTCAGTACTATGACTAGGATTCCGTCACCGCCGCTCGCTTTGCGTGGGTCAAGTTGTGCAATTATCTTGGCAAGATGTTTGTCTGTGTGTCTGTCTGTATGTCCTTTATACAAAACCACAATTTTTATCCAATTCTCACCAAACTTCACAGAAATATTCTTTAGGTTTCCGGTCAGGTCATGGGCTACTTGTGTTTTCCAATTTACCTTCAATATTAGAAATCGATACCTCGATATCTGATCAGGTTTGATCAAGATCAGGATTTCAGCTCTTTTATTGTGGTTTTTGCTCCAGAATTTGCTCTAACTTGGTAAAATTATAGTTTTTAGTTGCAAACATTAGTAGATCTCCTCAGACGACTGATTTTCCCTGATATCGAAAATTGATATCCCCGATACTCTATCAAATATGATCAAAAACCGATATTCAGTCATCAATATGGCTTATTTTCTCCAATTTTACTCCCGATGAGTACAATAAGTTTTCATGGACTTACTTAGGTTAGTTTATCCTTGGACAACTTATTTGACTGCAATATTGGAAATCGATACCCCAATATCCTATCGGGTCTGATCAAAATAAGGTCTTCAGCCCTTATATTTTAGTTTTTGCTTCAGGTTTAGCTCTAAGTAGATATAATTGTAGTTCTTAATCTCAGCCATGATACCATTTATTCAGAGGAGAGGATTTATTTAGCCTTCAAAATTCAGTTTGCAACAGAAAAGTTACTTGACATCGATACTGGAAATCAAAATTTTACATACATCCATTTTACATTCATTTTTCTTTCAATATACGGTTTCGCTTTGACTGGAAACAACTACTACTTTTTAGTTTTTCGTGCCAATGTCCAAACAGTTTGAGCTCCATGACCATCCATGGATCAGTTTTAAAGCTTTCATTACACCTGAGCAATGCTAGGCTATACTGCTAGTACATTATATATATATATATATATATATATATATATACACACACACACACACACACACATTATTACAAACAAATACACACACACACTCTCACATATATATTTATATATATTTTTTTGTCCTTCCATTTGTGGCCAACCCTATATATATATATATATATATATATATATATATATAGGGTTGGCCACAAACGGAAGGACAGAAAGGCTCATATTTTCTAAAGAAATAATTGTTTCGTTTCTTTTTCTTTTTCAGGTAAATTGCAGACCATAGCATACCGGTTGAGGACAAAGATTTTTTTTTTTTTTACATTAATATCATCTACATTTATTCAGAGGCAATTTTGACACAAATATTCTGGGAGGAAAATTTCCCATTGCCATACGATCACACATTTAGTACAAAATTTTAGAAATACTAGAAGTGTGGTTAACAATAACAAAGGCCATTATGGTTTAAAGTTTGCAGTGAGAATGGCTGCTAATGTTCAAGACATCAGATACCAGTTGAAACAGTTACCTTGAAAATCAACCAGATGATTGTTACAGCAAGTGGGTATTTCCAGATCTGTGCCGAATTATCCACAGTGATTTAAATCTATTTCTTTACAAAAAGTGCAAACTTAAACAAACAAGGTCGAATGGTACAACTTTGGATAAACGATATTTTATTTTGGACTTCACTTTCTGTGTATATGTGTGTATGTGTGTGTTTATATTTCTATGTATACACACAGAAATTTCAAGTCCATGTAAATAAACATTTATTTAGAAGTTATATACACAGTATCTAAAATTGTCACATAAGACTTGATTTGACTTCGATTAGACTGTGAAATCATTCATGGTTGAGCGGTCTAAGACATTCCAGATCAATTGGTGGCTTCCTCTATGTTGTTAGGAGTCACAGATTCGAATCTTGCCAAATGACACATTTTCCTAAGAAAAATTATCGTAAATAATCAAACCAGTAAAAATAAATATATGAATATACTGTTTGATTAAAACAGAATATCTACTCAAATACAAGTATCAATTAAAATAATGTTCAAATAAATTAAACTAGGTACCTCCACTCATTTTTCTCTACCTAAATTTAAGTTAAAATTTTAATAATAAATAAGTTATCTTCAAGCTTTAAAATTAGCTTTAATTGAAAGCCAACAGATTAAATTTACTAATTTCAGTAAGCAAAATACCCTGGTGTATTTTAAACCAAAATTATATTGATCCGAATCAAAAATTTTCTAAATTTAAAAAAATTTTTTTAAATTTCAAAATTTCTACCATTTTTCATCGATTGTAAACAGAAGATAATTCTTGGTTTTAAAAAATCTTACAAAAATAAAATACACCTCGCTGACACATTATTTTCTTCAAATTGCCGAATTTAAACTTACTTTAGGTTGACTTGAAATAAGAATTACTTGCTTACTGCTTGAAAAATGTTTCAAAAAGCATTCCTCAATTACAGTAGCCTTGTTATCACAGCTGTCAACACCTTATCAGCACCTTAGGAAGGAGCCAACAACTGATGATTTAGTATCCTGCCAAAAGTATGGAAGACAAATTTGGTATAAATTGTATTCATACAAATCGTTTTTTTATTTTTAACTATGTTAAAATTTTAAATTTCACACAGCCTTTAGCAATTATCCAATATTTGAGGAAATTTTAGTTAGTTTAGCTTTGTAGGCTTACATTTGAAGATGCATTTTGAAAAATAAAAATTAAAATAATATAAAACTTTCTTTTAAAAAAATTTACAATTTAATAACAGAATAAAAATAATGGCAGAGGTTTTTTTTGTTTTGTTTTTTTTTTAATCGTATCACCCCAAGCAAGGCTGTAACACCACTGATGTAAGAGTGAAAAGATTGGAAAAGAGAAAGCCAGAAACCACATCCTAAACAAGGAAACAAGGGATGAGCCTCTTCACCTGTTCAATAGACAAGGGTGGAGTGTGAACCGGGCAATAGTTTAGTCTATCTACTCCAATTGAAAAAAAAATAAAAGGAGTGAAAAGATTGGAAAAGAGAAAGCCGGTAACTCAATAATTTATTAAATGTTATGGTATTTATTAATTTTTATTTTTAATATCTATTTTTTATATTATTTTAGATACCTCTACAAATTGTGAATTTCACAATTATTATTATTTTTTAACAAAATTAGAAAATTAGGAATTAAAATGTAAAAGTTGCTTTAAATGTTTAAGAAATGACTTGCAAAACAAGCTGTTGAATTTTATAAACGTCTTGAAGAGACTTGAATCAGAATCAAAGTACAGTTTCTGTCATTTTCCATGTAAGGGAATCCAAAACACTTGTAAACTTTTAAAATAAATACAACTGCTATGGAAACTTGTTATGACCCCTATGGAACATCGTACTTAAATGAACATATTTATTTACACACAAAAATTTTTTTTAAAATTATTTTAAAAATATAATGGGTGAAAACTTTTCATTAAATTTTGTATTTTTTGATAGGCAATATAATCATCAATTCTTAACTAGAAAAAGATCATACAGTTCTTTAAAAGATTTTAAAAATATTTTTAAAATTTATGAATTGTTATAATAACAATAATAAAAAAAATGAAAACAATTCTTTTTAAATTTTATTAGTAATCAAAAAAAATTTTTTTCTTCAAACTATAATGTCCTTAATTTTTATTATTTATTTCAGCAATTAAAAGCTTATCAAATTAAATTATATCAGAGTTTTATTACATTTTCTATATTTCTCTTTGGAGCAGATTTTCGGATAGTGCTGGATAATTTTAGATAAAAAAAATAGATGATTTATATTTCCCGTTCTGCATTTAACTAATAAAAACATTTACAGAAATTAAAATTTATTAAAATTTCATTAATTTATGTGGGGGGAGGTGGGGTAACAGTTAAAAAAAATTTTTTTTCATCAATATTTTAAAAAAATAATAATTTCAAAATTAATTTTATTCATTTGTGAATGAGTACTGTAAGTATAATTAAAATCCTACAAATATTTGATTTTTGCGAGAATTTCCAAATTAATGTGTTTGTCACTGAAAAAGTGAGTTACGTAAAAAAAAAAAAGTTACGTAAACGATTGTAAACAGACGTAAGATGTTCTCAGATTTTCTGCAACGCTAACTCAAAGCAAAACAAAATTTTCTGCCAAAATTTCAAACATGTTAAAAGGGATTAAAAAATTTTATAAAATAAATAAAAATTACTTTGATCTTTCCTCTTAATAATATTATAAACATTTTGATAGAAAAAGTTTGTTTTATTAAGTTTTGAACCTTTAAATCATACTATGCTGGATTTTTTGTTTTGTGATGTAATGGAGGTACCTGAATTAAACATACATTCATATCTAAGCACACATATACGTATATTTAAACACAAACACACACATATACACACACTCATATTTATACACAAATATATACACGCACACTCACATACATGTGTGTGTATATATATATATATATATATATATATATATATATATATATATATATTACCTTTTTCAAACAATCAAGATCATTGTGTTCAACCTTTTATTTACTTTTTCCAACTTCCAACTAAATTGTTTTATATCAGAATTAATTTTTTTTAAAAATCAGTTGCAAGTTAGTGTTTAAAACTAGAATATGCTAAAACATTTATTATTATTTATTTAATCTGCTATTTTAAAAATTATACTATATATAAAAAGGTCTTTAATAAGGTTTGACAAGATTCTTAAACATTTTATTGTGGTAGATTGAAATTGATTTCAACAGTGAAAAATGTTTAACTTTTATTATTATTAGGATCTTGAATAAGTTCTCACTGTTTTCCAACAGATGGCATTCCCAAAATTGTGTGCATGTAGTTTCAGATGGTAATGCATCAATAAGGAAGTACGATAAGCAAGCTTGAAAGTATGTCATTTCGCCAAAGTGCAAACAACTTTGTTTTTCATAGCATTAAACATGTCATATTTTGTGCCAAAAAAGCATATTTGTGGAGAATTTTACTGCACTACTTTATTTAAAAAAAATTTGCTGCTGAAGCACAAAGAATTCTTGTTCACAGTGAGCATGCTCTGTCAGAAACAACATGCAAAGATTGGTTTGGACAATTCAAAAATAATGATTTTGATGTTAAAAGTAAACAATGCACCAAAAAATTTTGAAGGCAAAGAATTGGAGGCATTACTTCACAAAGACTCATGTCAGGCACAAGCTAAACTTGTAAAATCATTATAAGTTGATTGTACAACAGTTTTATCACTTGTTCCGATTGATGGCACATAGCCTGGTTGAGCAACACTTTCGTTCATATGAAGATGCCAAAAAATTTGTCACTTTGTTCTTAGACTCAAAAGATGTGTCATTTTTCTGATGTGGAATTCAAATGCTGCTAGAAAGGTAGGAAAAAGTTATGGCTAGTGATGGACAATACTTTCAGTTATGTTTCTTACTAATTTTTGTAAATAAAACATTTCTTTTCATGAAAAATCAGCAAGAATTTATTCTATGTCCTAATATATTTATCAAGACTGAAGAAACATAATATTCACAAGGTTTTGTAAAAGTGTCAATTGTTCAGAAAAAGTTTTCTCAATCTAAATGTTACTTTTTTCTAAATCTATAATTATTTGCTATTTGTTTGTTCTCTGTATCTAATATTAAAAATATTTTTAAAATAATTCTATAAAATAAAGCAGTAGTTTACTTAACAACAATCCTTTATTTTTCCTGGCTGTTAATTTATAATTTTCAATTACAAGTATGAATATTTAATTGTGTGTGTGTGTGTGTGTGTGTGTGTGTGTGTGTGTGTGTGTGTGCAAATAACTTTCTACTTCTGTTTATCAACAATATACATTTATTTAATTTTTAACAGTAATTTGTGAATCAATAATTTTTAGTTATTCATTCTTAATTATTTTCTATACTTTATTTACAAACAAATCTCTCCCATCAATTAAGTGGTTGAAGTGTCTCACATTGTAAGTTTTCATCAGGAGGCTAAGAGATATTTTTGCCAATGAATTTCCAAAGTTCAGTACTTTGGGCAAGATTTTTTTTTTTTTTTTACAGAAGGGTCACTTGAAATTTGAACTTAATTCATCACTGTATTGTCTTTGCAGTGTAACCATAGAAATCCTGTGTGTCACAGTGTTTGTTGAAATGTAATTATGTGGCTCTGCTGTCTAAAGTACACTTGCAGGGTAGCTAGCTTTGTGTGTCATAACTTGTAAAACTTTCAAGTCTGTTTCAAAGTGGCAGCTGAGAAATTAAGCAATACAAAGAGGTAAAAGAACATAGCCACACTTTGATTCTATGGCTATAACAGCAAACTGCAAGCTAGCAAATCTGAGGTCTTACTTCTGGAGCTAAAGTGATGGAGAGATAATTGTGTGCAAGTGCATGCAAATCTATTCATATATACATGCAAATTGCACAGCTGACTCGCAAGTGGACATTTGTCATTTTTGGAACACTTCTCAAGTAATATGTGCTGTATCTAGTCAAAGTGGACAGACTAAAAATTTCAGAACTGATCTTTGTCAAATTGTGATCATTCAAAGTTAGCCAAAATTTGCACATTTAATCATTTATTTTTATATTAACAGTTCTGGGCAGTTGTCTTTTGTTTCTTTTTACTGCAAAAGTCATTGGAATCTTATTGAAATGAATGTTATAAATGACAGACTTATGACCTATGACATTTTGGAGCGCTCCAACACAAAATTCAGTAAAATTAACAATATTAAATCCATATGTTATCCCCCACCTTCACCCCACAATCTGGAACTATACTAACATTTCCAAGAAAAAATATTTTTTCTTCTTAGTGCAAGTTCCCAAATATTTAAAAAATACTAATTATCAACCCTTTATGGGTTATTTAAAGCCAAAACATATTTTGGATACTAAGAATTTCTTTGGAAAGTGACAATTTCTTAGAGATTAAGAATAATTTTTCCAGATATAAATCCCCCTATTTAACCAATAGCTTAAGAAAGAAGAGGTGGCTTCATACCTTTCCCAAGAGTATTTGTGCATAAGTGAATGTAACAAACCTGAATGGAATTTGAGCTCAACTCTAAAATGTCTCATTCTAAGTCATTGTTCATTATACCACCCATGCATCCTTGACCAAGTATAAAAGAAATAATTAATATAACACCTCATTTCCACCATATCCTATTAACTAGTTCCCTTATCATGTACAAGGCAGTGATGAAAATGTAATGGCCCAAACCACTACCCAAAATTTGACCAAACATTAGATTAGATTGGGGAGGTGGGGTTACTCGGTTAAACTGAGAACTTTTCAGCACCCCCTTAAATATAACAAGTTTACAAAGGTTGCCGCAAAAGTTCATTGAATATCTCATTCTTACAGCTGTTCAAATTCCCCATACCTTTGGATAGGGATTCATTTTCATAAACAAAATCTGTGTGTTCCAATACAACCTGTTCTTGGCAGTTAAATAAATTTTTGTACAATGTCAAACACAAAATCTGCTACTACCTGCTCATTCCAGAAATGCAAGTAAAAAAAAAATGTTTCCTCTACAGGGATCAAACCAAACCTGCATCCCCCTTTGTAGGGGAAACCACACATAGGGCACCTATTTAAAATAAGAAGTTTCTACTATAATAATGTTTGAAGTAAAAGAAATGTTGGGTTAAAATTATATCCATTATTTCTTTAGAAATTGATGTGCAGGTAGTGTAATGAACAGTGGCTTAGAATGAAAAATTTTAGAGTTGAGCTCAAATTCCAGTCAGTTTTGTTACATTCCCTTATGCACAAATACTCTTGGGAAAGGTATGAAGCCACCTCTTAGAAATTGTTTTGTTTACATTTTGGATACAAAACTGAGCAGATATGAGCTCTCAAGAAAAATAATCTGAGTGAAAGTAAAAAGAGCCATGCTCACTGCAAAGTCTTTTTTGACCAAGTGGTAAAGCATACCAGATCAAATAGTGGTTTTCCTAACAAAGGGAGACACAGGATTGATCCCTTTTGGGAGGACACTTTTCTTTTACTTAGATTCTTTGACTGTACAGAGCACGCCTGTTTCAAATAAGTCTCCACTAATAACATTTGAAGTAATAAAAATGTCAGATTAGCTTAATTGAAAGCTAAAAGAATAGATTTACTATTTCCAGTAAGCAAAATACTCTGGTGCATTCGAAACAAATTATATTGATTGGAATCGATTTCCATTTTTCTTTTCAGTAACATCAACAAAATCATCCATTTTTTAGACATTTGTACACACAAGTTCTCAGTTTTAAAAATTTTGTAAAAATAAATTGTATTTTCTGAAACTTTATTTGAGGAATATTAGTTATAATTAACCTGATTTTAAACAAATATTATTTACTTAAGTTTAAAATATCACAGAAAGCATTTTTAACGAGAGTAGCTGATTTGACATGTTGACAGGCTGATGACAGATTTTATGCTCTACAGAGATTTTATTTGTAAAATATAAATGGAGATAATGACATGAGCACCTTTCTTTATATAATTTTTAAGTACTCTTCTTCTTCTTCTTCTTCTATGTGCCTTGTCCTTTCAGGACGTAGGCGATCATGGCCTTCCATGTTTCCCTATCCCTGGTGGCTCTTAGCATGCTTTCTCCTGTAACATCTCACAGCCTCCATTGTCATCCACCTAATCAGGCCATTCAAATATGTTCTGCTGCTTTCTGCTGTCTCTTTTTCCCTCTATCTGGCCTGTTAGTATCACATTCTCCAAGCCCTCCTTCCTCATTGTACATCCCATGAACTTCAGTTGTCTCTACCTTTTTGTTTCAATTCTTTCAAACACCTCATCATTGCTCACATGCTCGATCCATATCTTCAGCATCCTTCTGTAGAACCACATTTCAGCTGCTTTAAGTTTCTTTTTCATCTTTGTTGGTAGTGTCCAACACTCACTGCCATATTAAAGAACTGACATCACATAACAATCTAGTTCTCTCTTCTTTGTTTCTAGTGAAAGTATCCTGCGTCTTAATACTTTACTCAGCTTCTGGAATGCGTCCTTCACCATGCCAATTCGCCTTCGAACCTCTGTGTCACACTCTCCATCTTCTGTTAGAACACTTTCCAGGTATTTAAATTTTTGTATCTGCTTGATTTTAATATGCTCTTTTTGCTAATGACCATGCATTTGATTTTCTTGCAGTTTATTTGTAGCCCTTTTATGTCACTCTCTTCAGCTACCTTCTGTAGGAGGTTTTGTAGTTTCCTTTCCATGTCTGCAATCAGCACTGTATTGTCTGCATATCTTATGTTGTTTAAATTGTGGCCTCTAATGACAAATCCTGGCATAACATCTAGGGTCCTCAAAATATTCTCACTGTACGAATTAAATAGATCTGGTGAAAAGACATCTTTGTCTTACGCCCCTTTCTATCATTGTATATCTGCTGAATTCATTACCTGTCTGTATGCAGACAGTTTGCTGCCAGTAGAGATTCTTAATTACCCTAATGTCCTTCCCAAATATGTCAAGACTGCTGAGCATCTCCATCAATTCTTTGTGGCGTATTTTGTTGAATACCTTCAAATAATCAATAAAACACAGGTACAAGTCCTCCTTCATTTGTATTGCCCTTTCAGAGAGTATCCTAATCATAAATATGGCATTCATTGTTCCAGTGTCTTTGACAAAACTGCACAGTTCTTGTCCTATCTCTAACCTGATTCTGCTTCTTGCTCTATTCATCAGTATTCGGACGATCAGTTTTGTAACATGACTCATTAAGCTGATAGTTCAGTGTAGTTTGTACTCATTTGGCTTCTTAGGCAGTGCTATGAAAATAGACTTGCATAGGTCATTCTGTATTATACCATTATTATAAATTTCATCTATTATTTCTGCAATTTTCTCTATGCTGAATTCTTCCTGGGCTATCAGCAACTCTATTACAATGCCATCTGGACCAGCTGCTTTGTTTCTATTCAGTTTGGACATTGCAGCTTCCACTTCAGATTTAATATTTCCGGTCCTTCCTCATCTTTTTGTATTATCAGTTGCACTCTCTTATCATGGAAAAGATCTTTTATATATTCTTCCCATCGCTGGAGTATTTCCTCCTTTTCCAATATTATCCTTCCATCCTTGTTGGGGAGCAGGTTTTTTGTCCTGTCAGTTTTCTTATCTCTTTATGCATGTCTGCTTTATTAGTCCTGCTCAGTTTCTCTACCTCCGCACATTTGTCATTCTCTTTTGCCTCTTTGCATTTGTTCCTTATTTCTTTGTGCAGTTTCCTGTATTCTCTTCCATGTCTTGGCATCATTTTCCGCCTCCTTTGCATCATGTCAAGAATCTCTTCAGTCATCCACTCGTTTTTTTTCTTCTGCGTCTGATTCTATTTGTTTGTTGATGTCACTATCGCTTCCTTTAATGAGTCCCATTTTGTCCAATTTGTTCTTCGTATTTGTTTTTCATGCTGTTAGTGTATTCTTTCTGCAGGTTGAGTCATTCATGAGCATGCTGTATTTCAGTCTTGGTACTGTGCTAGGCTTCTTTATTCTCCAAAGTTTTATCCTTAGATTGCAGATGACCGGGAGGTGATCGCTTATACAGTCAGCTCCTGGATAGGTTTTGCATTGGACCACTGCGTTTCTGAATCTCCTGTTTATGGTTATGTAGTCTATTTGGTTTTTCGTGTTGCCTCCTGGGCTTCTCCATGTCCATAGACATTGTGGCTGTTCTTGAAACCAGGCATTAGTTATTACCTGGTCATTTGCTGTGCACCATTGGACCCATTTTTCTCCTCGTTCAGTGCGGACTCCTAATCCAAAGTTGCCAGTTGTGTCTCCTTCCCTCTCTTTACCTACCTTAGCATCCACGTCGTCCATTATTATTCTGATTTCTTGGCTTTTGCACTGAGACTTGGCATTGTCCAGTATGGAGTAGAATGATTCTATTTCTTCCTCAGTGCTTTGCATTGTTGGTGCATAAACTACTATGATAGATATGTTGAAGGGTTTCCTCTCAGTTTAACCAAGAGGACTCTGAAAGTTGACAGTATCCAAGAACGCATTTCTTCACTTCTTTGTCTAGTATTAAGCTGACTCCTTTTTCACTGCTTTTGCCTCCTGCGTAAATTATCCTGTGGTCGTCGCTGCTGAGGTCTCCATTGTTAGACCATCTGATTTTGCATATGCCCAGAATATTGATCTTCAGTCTGTCCATCTCCTGCTTGACATTTTCTAGTTGTCCACAGTTGCTGAGCATCCTAATATTCCATGTCCCTAAAGTAAGTCTTTCTTTGTTATGCACAGTCACAGGGTAATGGTCCAGAGACACCTGTGGCCCATGTCGTTCCTTCCTGTGCAAGGAACTAATTTTGGAATAAAATGTCCCCTTCACGCCATTGGTGCTAACAGTCGCTGGATGACAGTCAGAGGACACCTGTTGCCCATGCCAATCCTTACCAAGCGAGGAGTTGCTTCCTTTGGAATTAACCCTCTTCACACCATTGGGTTTCATATATTTGTTGTGGAAAGCCATGATTGAGTGGGTGGGTAGATAGTGGGGTGGTATCCCATTGCCTTCTCCAAGGTGATTTATTGAGACACCACCTCTAGTTAGCTGGCCGTTGGCTCCTTAAGAATTCTTCCACCCTTTGTAGGTTTAATTGTATACTACCGAGTTGCTAACATCCCGAAAAGAAAAAAAAAAAAAGAGACGGGTGGAAAAATAAATATTAAGTATGTACTTAGTATAAGTTAAATTGACTAGTCATGCAGAGGAAGATAATGGCACTTCCCTAGAGTAGTACCAAAGAACATGAGTGTCTGCAAAATTAAAGATTAACATTCATTACCAATAGCCAAAAGCTTGAAATTTTCTTTGAACTTTCATTATTTTGCAAAGACAAATCTTTTGACTTGATTTAGCTAACTCCAGAGAGTCTTTGTTTTATTGACACTTTAAGTACTCAGTAATCCTAAAATTTAGGGAAATATTCTATGTAATGTTTTATTAAAGTTTAGAAATGTTGACTTTAAATTTGCTATATTCATCACTTATTTTCTGATAATGTTGTGTATGGTCACCTGTACTTACGAAAATGGACACATTTATACACAAAAATAATTCAAAAGTCTTTCAAAAATATTGGTGGATAACGATTTGTATTAAGCTTTTAGTTGTCACAATAATAATATCATCTAAAATGCTGAAATTAATACAGAATTTTAAAAGATTTTATAAATAATTATTTATATTATATAATTAAATTATTATAATTAAAATGTTTAAAAATAAAAGCAACTCTTATAAAAATTTATTAATCAGGAAATTTTTATTTCTTAAGTCAATAGGGTTCTTAATATATTTTATTTATAAAAGTAATTACAAGCTTTACTAATTAAATCATGTCATAGTTTTATTGCATTTTTTATCTTAATATTTGAAGCAAATTTTTGGTAAATGAGTAACTGTTTGAAAAAAAAAAAAACAACTGATGATTTAAATTCTCTAAGGATAAAAAAGATGTAAAAACATATATATTTAGCAAGATTTTCTAAAAGAAAAAAGTATTTAAAAAATAATATATATTGTAATTTTGTTATTACAATGGTTTATAAAAGCGTTATATCACTACACAAAAATTTTCATTTCATGTTTTGTTTTTGAAAGAAGTTAAGTGCATAGAGCAACGCTGTTTAAAAGTGTTTTTAGTAGATCCAATGCAAACTTCTTTTAATAGTCGGGTTTTCATTTGATTTTGTATTACATTGGTACACAACAGAATTTGTTAGACACCTGTTTTCCAGTGGACAATTGTTAGAATTTCAACAATTACATAGGTTATTATTGTTATCTTTATTTGGATAGTTATTGTTACTTTGGTTTACATGCAGATTTAAGATTTTATTATGATTTTTAATGATTTTTTTTCTAGATTATTTGTACAACTATAACTTAATTTAAGGGTATTTTAAATTAAAAATTTTACTTAGAGGGTTATTATTATAGAAATGTTTCTTAATTAAACCGAGGAACTTCAGCCCTAACTTGGTGCTAACCATCTGGTTAAAAGTACGTGTGTACCAAATTATTTTTCTATTTCCATTTTTTCTGTTATAGCTATATATTTTTATGTATTTGATATTCTGGGTTTTTTTAGGGCGTTATAAAAACTTTTATGTTTATAAAATATTTATTCACTAGAAGAGTTTTTACTAATTCTATATTCTATGGAGGAGGCTATATGTTTCATTATACTTTGTGCAGGGATGATTAAACATTGGATGGATGTATAATGGATATTTGTTAGGTTTTATGTATGGTTGGTAAGTTTACTAAATCTAGTATTACATTGAGTAAGTTTACTACTTTTAAATTAATGTTAATTATTACTTTTAGGTTTCGACTTTTGAATTCTGTATGGATTAGTTTTCTCATTTTATTGGTTTTAAAATGTGTGGAATTTTGTACTATCATAAGTCTATCATCCCAATATAACTCTATATCATGAGTTTTTATGTCAGTGTGCAGTGAGGTTGTATAGAGCAAATAAACCAATGAGATCAGAAAACTGCGGAGTCTAACGCACCCATTGTGATGTCAAATTGGTTATCAGGATTATTTTTTATCCATTGTTCTTGATTGAGTTTAAGAACAGATGTCTTCATGGCCATTATAATATTATATTCATCCTTGATTAAGTCTGAATAATATGTGGTGAATTCCAGTGCTAAGGTGAAAAAATCTTTGAAAATTGATGGGTAATAGTCAACTGTCAAATTGGATTAAAGAACAGTTGTTTTATCCTTTATATTGCATAACCAATTTATGACATCAGTTGTATTAGTCCACTGTAGTAATCCAAGGTTCGGTTTCATTTGGTTATTAATCCATTCTAGAATAATTTTACTGATTTTACCAATTTCTAACCTAGCTAGGTTAATTATTCTAGTGGGCAGATTTGTCTCAAATTTAGGTTTGTGATCTTTTAAAGTTATGTAAGCTTCTTTAGTACAAAGTTTACTTTGTCACTTCTTAGTAACAGTTTTGCTTGTAGTATTTATTTTTTTAATTAAATTAAGTGAGTTATTATTTGCCTTTTCATAATTTCTTGTTAATTTTTTTTAATTAAAGTGGTATAATCTTTAGTGGTAATTTCATAGAAGTTAGATGTTTTGTCAGAAATAAACATATTGTCTGATGTTTTTATGTTTGAAACAACATGGTCAAGGTGTTTTTAGAAATTATTCTCCCTTTTGTTAAAACATGTTGTTGATTATTTCAAATAAATCATTATTAACATAGTTGCCAATATATATAATATATAAATGTGCGATAAAACTTTTTGTATAAGTATGTATACATTTTTGAGCAGCCACCTTCAAGTGAAAGTTAGCTAATCTTGCAAGGCCTTTCTATCTGAATTTCTGAGGTGAGAAGTTATCATTATTTACATCACTTACACATAGACTATTGTCCTCATTTTTGTTGTAATTATCACAATAACTCAGTTACAATTCCTTCAAGGTTACCTGAATTAACAAGCACCTGATAAAGCCAAAGGGCATAATGGCTAAAATGTGATAAAAGATGCAGACAAGAGTCCGAGTGTAAATAATGTAAATATTGCAAGTTCTTGTTTGAGAATTATGATTCTGATTTTATCAAATATATTTCTCTTTTTTTCAATGTTTAATGCTTACCACTGTATTAAACAAAATTAAATCTATGCTTTAGCTATGTTATAAGAAACTTCTTTTTAATCTGAAGATATTCTGAAGAGTGCATTGATTCAGTAGTAGAGACAAGTCTCAAATTCCATTAGACTTAACAAACTCTAAACTCACCCCCACTCACAAAGCTTAAGCCTGAGTAAAAGTGGCTACTTCCTCATTAAGAGTAAAACAAACATTTTTTTATTGTTTTCTAGTCACAGGTATAGCGTATAAAATGTAACATTTGCCAATACAAATATGTAGTAGTTTTCCTTTAAAAGTAAAAAAAGAGGTTAAAGGAGAGAGAGCAAGAATAAATTTCTACAGAATGCATTTTAACCTATTTTTATGTAACTATTTTAAGATACAAAAATGAATAGAAAAAAAAAATACAAAATTTCATAAAAGAAAAATGAATTTTTATGGTCACTGAGAATTGGTGACAAATGTACATAGCATGTATTTGTAATGTTGTTAAGGCTTAAAGAGACAAATATCAAGAAAATCGGACAAAGCCATGTGTCTAGAATAGAAACAAACTAGTTGAAGGACAATTCATTTATGACCTGAAGACACATTAATTCAATCAGGACATAACTTGCAAAAACACATCTAATTACAATATCAAGTATTATCACTTGGTACACTAACAACTCTCCTACTCAAAGAACTCAAGGATAGATAAAAACAATTGTTGAATAAATCAAATTTATGACAATTGTTTATGATGCAAGAGTTGAAGTTCACAGAAGCAAGTCTAAGTGAACAGATTGAGCAGAACCTTTAAATCATTAACCTTCTATTCTACTACTGCATAAGAGCCAAAAGTGCTCAATGCAATTCTAGTTTTAAATGAAGGTAACAAAAAAAATTTAAAAAGTAAAAAAAACAAAAGTAAAATTATTGTCACAAATTTTCTAAGTAATGCCTTTGTAAACAGAAATTTAATTACCCACGGTTTCATAAAACAAGACTAAAGACAAAGAAAACTCAAAATCAATTTTAGATCATAAAAAACAACTAAATCTCTTTCCGAAATTTAAAGCTACTTGTGTTGCACTGGCTAAAACCATGACTGATCAAAAGAAGAAAATAAAATGACATTGTTTCCTTTTCACAGAATTAGCAAAGATATAAAGGTTATTTTTATAATGGAAAATACTATCAAGAGGTAAGAAAAGAAAGAGTTAAAATTTGGATTTGTTCGAAAAACAAAAATCGCCATTCCAATTTTATTTAATATAAACTTTATTTACAGTCAAGATATTTACATATTTTTTTAACAAGATAATATGATTATTTTATACAGGGTGAAACAGAAATAATTGCCACATAATGGTAAGACATAACTAGACAAATACACCATGACCACTAATGTCTTACCATTACAATATTATCCTAAAAGGTAAACTTACCAAATATAAAAGGATATTTTCATAGTATAAAAACTATTTTAAAATAAAAATTTTAAAATAATACCATATTAATTCAAATGTAATGAAATATGTACTGCAGACAAGGTAATTTCTCAGAAAGCATAGTTCTGAGCACTGCCAAATTAATAATTCCACCAAACCAAATTCTAAGTCACTAACATACTTTTGGCCTACCATTCCATTATGAATCAATTTAATTTAATATTTGGATCAACTTTTCTAATCATTTACTTCCTGGTGCTGTCATCTACATAGAACCACAAGATTTTATTATTATTTTTTTTAATAATCATTAATGAGTGACAAGAATCTGCAATGTTATCAGTCCTGACCTTATATATCAGCTTCAGTCAATTTCGCACTAATCATAATGTAGTTTCCCTTATCAGTACCTATACTTTATGAATTTAAGTGAAGTAGTAGATTGGCAGCAAGGTCTCACTATTTTACAGTTGAAATTGCTAGATGTAACTTTAAAAGGTTCTTCTCACACACTTCTCATTTGTGGAACTCTCTTCTTGCTTACCAGTCAATCTTGATCTTCAAAATTTTAAATGCAATATCAATCATTATCTTCTGTCTTCTTAATTCCAGTTCTTTTGTTGTTCTCAATTCTTAATAATGTTTGTCTTTTGCTTATATTCTTTAAAACTTAGTATCCACTCTCCATGTCTTATGAGCTTTATTGCCTTGCTTGGGGGTGAAGTCATTAAAAAAGACAATGACATAACTTACCTAAACATCATAGATTGGCAGCTTTTATTTTGGCTTAAGTTAGTTAACTCCTCCAATTTACTGGAAGAATTACATCGAAATAAAGTAAGTTAAAAATTTTGCTAGTAATAAGGACTTATGATTAGTCACTGTAACTTCAATTCAAGATGCCAATTCAGATTAGTTTTTCAATTTTATTTGGGTGGCAATCCACATATAGAAATTACAATCTGTATCCATCTATATGAAGAGATGCTGAAAAGTTTTCAGCCCAATTCACTACCTACAATCAGTATTTCAATGAGAATTTTCTGGGAGAAGATTAAAAAATTTGAGAAATGATGAATCAAGTGTGTTAAACTGCAGGGAATAGTATGCACCTTTCATAACTGTAAGACATTCTTTAGAACTAGTAAGCACTGCTTTATATATATGTGTGTGTGTGTGTGTGTGTGTTTTTGTAGGGTGCGATGGATAAATTGTTGTCTAAATTACACAAAAATGAAAATAATCATAAACAAATGACAAGAATCTGCAATGTTATCAGTTCTGACCTGACATCTAAGCTTCAGTCACTTTCGTACCAATCATAATGTAACTTGCCTGTGATTTTCCATAACTATTTTCATGGTAATTGTTCTGGTGAACTTTCCTCTTTGGTACATAGACTTTATGAATTTAAGTACTAGATTGGCAGTACAGTCTCATCATTTTACCGTTTACAGTTTCTTTTCTTACACTAAATTGTTGTTTAAATTACACAAAAATTAAAAATAACACTGACATCTCATTTTAACAGATATAATTACACAAAAATATCTTGAAGTACTAAATCTATTCAATAAAATCACCATTGGCTTCAACCACAGCCACCTTACAACTTCAGAATCTCCTGCAACTCTTCTGGACAGTCTCCTTCTTTAAGCTGCCATAATCCTTGATCTCTCACTCAACTGCATCCCACACAATAATCAGGGGGGGGGGTTGCAGTCTGAGGAGTTAGGTGGCCAGATGTAAGAAGTAATGTGGTCAGAGAAATTGTTTGACAGCCATAACTGGGTTCTCCAGCTTGTGTGACATGGTGCAGAGTCCTGTTGCCAGACATATGGTCTTCCAGTAGCCACTCTCTTGACCCAGGGAATCACTACCTCCTCAAGGCCTCTTTGATGAGTCTGAGGCCCTCATCAAAAAATTTGGGAGTTCTTTTTTAATCAGAAAATCAAAGAGGCTTTCAAGTTACCTTTGTAATCACCATTAGACTTATCCAACTCTTTCTGAATTCTCTGCACTGTCCTCAGATTGACACCCAAACACTCTGAAATGTTTATGCTAGAAATTTCAGTGTGAATGCCTAGCAGTACAGCAACCATTTCCAAATTTCTGGCGAAGTGAATTGTGTCATGGTACTGTTTTTCCGACAGACAGTGCCCAACCAACCCTACTATACTGTACAGTCAACAAATAAAAAAAACAAAAAAACAATGCAAAATTAAAAATATATAATGGTGACAATTTACCCCCTCTACACACACACACACACACACACACACAGAGGTTTCATTGAAAATGATAGACAAGGTATAATCATTAAGTTTTTTATATAATTTTTCATGTGTTTGTAGAAATTTTTATTTTCGGAACTTAAATTATATAAGAACTGTCCAAAGCTTTTGTACTTTCAAGCACTTTCGGCTATACTTTTAGCCATTATCAAGAATTTTGTTTTACTTATAATAAACATGTGGAAAGTTTATGCAAAAAGAGTCTTGTGTATGTTAAGTTCCTTAATTTTTTATTTGCATTAACAGGAGATATATTAGTATTTTTTATGATTTTTTTTTTAACATGTTTGTAGTTATGCATCTGGTTGAAATAAAAGAGTTTGATATGTTTAGGGTCTTTTGTGGAAGTAGCATATTCTGTTTGATGTGTATTGAGATTTTTGAAATATTGTTTTATTTGTTCATTTACAATGTGGTTTGGGAAGTCATTAAGTCTGCTTAATAGTTTTTAGTTCAGAATAAAATATCTTTTTTGTGGAGGAGTTGATTTGTGCTTGGTTAATTAAATTGTGTGTAAGTGCTGTTTTCGTTGGTTGGTTTTTTTATAAGGAAAGGTAGTAGATGAGCTATTGTTTGTGTCTATTAAAATGTTAAGGAAAGCGATTTTGTTATCTTTGTCAAGTTCACACGTGAACTTGAGGACAGAGATTTTTTTAAAACTTTTTTTGGAGTTCTATTATTTCTTCTATGTTTTTAACTAATATAAGCATATTATCTACATATTGTATGTAGATGGAGGGCTTTATAGTGGTGCTAAATATGTTATTTTCTAGGTTGGCCATGTAAAAGTTGCTGAAGGTTGGACCCAGAACTGAGCCCATTGAAACACCGTCCTGTTGCATACATATATATATATATATATATATATATAATTTCTGTGATCATAGAATGGGACTTTGAATCACAGAGTTTTGGTTCTGTAGTAATTAGCTGCTGTTTATATTTTGGTATACTGTCTCAATCTTATCTTTTTTATGTAGTCTATTATATTTTTTATATATATGGCAGTTAGGTCCGAGGTTAAGTAGTTCTTTTTTGTCATCAGTTAATTCCTAATCAGAAATGTTTATAAATCTTTCAAAGTTATTCGAGAGGTATATAGTTCTTTTATATAATGAATTGAGTTTTCTTTGAATTTTTAATGTGTTTACATTCTCATCTGTTAGTAATTTCTTTTAGTCAATTTAGAATTTGTTTAAGTTGTTCAGAGTTGATAGTTCTTTTTAATATGTTATGTATTTCTTGTTTCCATTTGTTGAGAGTTGTTAGGTTATCATTAGTTACTTCAATCTGCTTTTCACAAGGCTACGTTTAAATTGCCAGGTGATGTTATGAAGAGCTGCTGGATTATATAATTTAAAATTTGTGTATTTAAGCAGCAAATTTTCTTGTAGACATGCCAGATTAATTGCAAACATTGTATCTGCTTATTTTTTAGTAAAATCCATTCATACTCACAGATAATCTTTTATATATATAATATCTATAATGACTACTCCCCCACCAAATGATGTATTACATAAAACCAATATTATATAACAATTCAAATATTGCTTGGGAGAATGTATCTCCAACAAAAAAACAAATATATTATGATGGATTTACAACAACTACATTAACAAATACCTTACATTACACATGTCTGACCATTTGTCTATTTCCAGACATCTACAACAACATTCCTGTCTACATTCACAATATAAAAAAATAATGATCGGTAAAACAACTATCCTACACCAACAACAAAAGAAAACTACAGATCCTTGAGGCATACTTTAACACATGCATGACCATGACATTACAACAGAAAAAATATTCAATTTTGGATCATTTTCACATTCTAATGAACACTAAGCAATTTGTCAACTGTTATATTTGAAGCAAAAAGAAAATTCACAGTAATTTTTAGCAACACAGTTTTGCAGTTATCTTTTATGACCACAACTCACACCCTTGAAGATGATCTTGGAAGGAGATTAAAAGTACTTTGAAATATTGAGAAATGAGTAATAAAATCATTTGTTAAAGTTACAGCTCATTTTTTTTACATCTTTCAATTATAATATGTGAAAGATTATCCATAAGTATGAACAGATTTTATTAAAAATAAGCAAACACAATGTTATCAATTTATTTAATGACATGTCTACAAGAAAATTGCTGCCTAAATACACAAATTATATATATATATATAATGTAGTGTAGTGTGTTTCTGACTCATGGGAAGTAATAAGCACTCAACTGCCTCATGGGTAATAGCTTTAGCTATTTGCACACTTAGTGACTTCTATGGAAAGGAGTCACCTCATTCTCTGAAGAGATTTTATCTCCTTATTTTTTCTGGTTTTTATTTTAAAAGATTGTCTAGATATAGGAAATTGTGATTGTTTTTTATGAGTGATCCTCCAACAATTGTCCATTTTCAGAGTCTATACTGCTCTCAATCTCACTGTCATGTTTGTCTTATGTTGACATGACACTTTTGTTTTCCTTACTCTCAGGTTCGCTGTGCATTTCTTCATCACTACCATGTTGCAATCTAACTTGGTTTGCATGTGCTAATATCCTATTTCCAGTTTTTTTCTATTATAGTATTCTGTCTAATTTGCATTATGAATCTTGCCTCTTGTGGATTACATTTACTATTCTTTTTATACCATAGTTTTTCATTAATGGCATAAGACATGGTCAATGTGGCTCTAATTTGTCTACCCATAAGGATGGACAGGCTTTTTTAACCTTCTAGCATGTGGTATTGGCCTGCAGCTTAGCAGCACTCTAAGAAGAAATGTCTCTATATTTTCTTTCTGTTGTAGACATACTTTCAGTCCATTTTTTATAGTCTGTACCATCCTTTCTGCTAATCTGTTTGATTGCAGATAGTACTGTCTCACTTCATATCCCCAGCTAATTTGTCTATTGACAAAATATCAGTTTCATTTTAATCGAATTCTCTTTGATTGACTGGCTTTTTGATCTCAGTTTCTCAAACTCACAACATTTGGCAGCCAGTTTCAAATGAAGAACATATTCAATAATTGGTTCGTTCTCATTTTGAGAAATGTTTATGAACTTAGCTCTCTCTACATTCATTACCTTTTTCTTAGGTGTTATTATTTTTATTATTACCTGACATATTGTCAAACGTCATTTTCTTCAACTGTCCTGGGTAAGCAATTGCTGATACTTTGATAATAGCCTCACAACCAGCAATTGTCAAGAAGAGATCAGTTATCTGGTTTTCTCCACCAACTGATTTTAAATCCTTCAGTTTTTTTGTTCTAGCTTTAGCTGCTGAACTCCTAAGTCATGCTTGTGTGTACCCATAATTATCAAGTGATAATTGTACATTCAGTTCTTTTGATGACACCATTGTAGTGTAATGTTACTGACTCACAAGTAATAGCTGTAACTATACACTTGCAACTACCTATGTAAATGTGCCACCGCATATATATATATATAGCAATAAATGTACATATGCAAGTATACATATGTATTTTTCTGGTGTTAATAAAACAGTGCTCAATATAATATGACAGAGCTATAATGTACGCCTTAATAAATATACATGATATCCTACATTTATAGCACAACTCGGAGTTTCATATTCTATGCAATCATCAGGTACTTATTATAATAAGTACTTGGTAGTGCATGAAACTCCGAGTCATGCTACAGACATAGGATAATATATATATTCTCTAACTACTTAGCTTTTGGTCATAATAAAAATCACTGTTACGTGAGCGTTCTTAAAAAAAAAAGAAAAAAAACAAATGATAAAATAAGTTATTGCAAATTGCCTGAAGACACATAATAGAAACCTAGGTCACGTAATAACTTGTTTACAAATGAAGAATATATATATATATATATATATATAAAAAATGTCTAACAATTATCACAGGATGCAGATATTACACTCTAATCCTAAGCAGAAGTATTGAGTCTCATATAAATAACCGCATCATTATTAGCAGGTGCTGTGCTAGTTATGGTTACAAAACAAACAAACCAAAACACTCTGCAATTCCTGTGTAGTATTTTAGTTACAAAAATTTGACTTTTTAACTTCGTCTTTATTTTCATTTCTTCAAACATTTCTAAATCATGTTTACAACTAAAGAGATTCATTTGATTAAATCTTCATTTGTAAACAAATCTCTTCAAATATTATCTAATAAATCACAAATCATAGCCATATTCTTAGCACTATATCTAAAATTATCCTTTTTTTACCTCCAAGCCAAGAGATGCTATGAAAAGGTTTTAAATGACAATGCTCTCTTACAAAATACAACCTGGATTAACAGTGGAATATTTTATCTAAATTGATAGAGCTGCAAGACTGCAAATATTGTGAATATATTCATCAAAATGTACCTCCAAAAAGAAAAGAATAATTCAATCTAGTTTTGGCAGGGGTCAAGGGATATAATAAGGTAACAAGAGGGAGAGTTGCCTACAACATTTCTGATCAACATTTCTTCACCTAAATAGTCTTCCAAACCAGAATTAAAATTAAGTCAATTCTGATAAGACATGATAAATGTGTAACTGCATATGGAAATACCCACATGATGGTGAATTGCATTAATTTAGCATTATTAAGTATTGCCTCTTCATGGTTCAATTATACAAGAGTGGTATAAAATTCTTCACAAAAAAAAAGGTTTAGTCATTTGGTTATATTTTGGGAAATGGGTTGGGCCTGAAACTTTTCAGCATACTTAAAAGAATAACTAAGTAGTAGTACAATAAAAAATATTTTTATTTAAAATCAAAACAGAGAAAAAATTATAGTCTACATGGGACAGAGATGAATTAAATATTTATTTACTTACAAGTAACTGACAGCTTACATAAATACACAACTTTTGTGGAAATCCAAATTGGCTACACTTTTTTATCTTTCTAAATAAACATATTTTAAGCTTCTTCGTTTCTTCCTTCCTATTTTTTTTTTTAATCATTTCATCCCAAGCAAGGCATTCCACTGCCACTATAGCACAGGGGGTTTCATAGGGGAAGGTGCTGAGAGAGCGATTAGATATAGGAAATGTCAGAAGGAGGGTGATAGACGAGTAAGGAGGTACATAGGAAGAGTGTTTGAGAGAATGGGTGTGAGTTAGTGTGTTAGGAGGTGTCTATTGACCTTACATTTAAACTCCTGGAGATTGTAGCTGTCGGGGAAGCAAGTATGTGGAAGGGAATTCCACAGGCAGGAAGTGTGAGGAAAGAAGCTGTTGGAGTAGAAATTGCAGTTACATTTTATCGATTTCACTGTAAAAGGGTGGGATCTTGTTGCTAATCTAGTATCTCGTGCAAATTCGTTTTGGTCTGACGCATGGCTACAATAGAGCTGGAAGAAATGATTCCGGTGGGTAATGGCAGCTGAGCAAGCAGGCAAGAACCAGGGAGACGAATGAGATTTAAGCTGAAATTTCCTGGCAGGGATGAAAGCATCGATGCCAGCCTTAACCCAGGAGGAGAACTTTGATGCACAGTCTTCGATGGGAAGACTAAAAACGTTGTTCCAAGGGACGTCACAGAGGAAGTCACGGAACGAATCCCAGTCTGCTCTTTGGTAGCAGTAGGATATTCTGCTGGTCTGGGTTTCTTGGGTAGGGGAGGAGTGGAATGAGATGTTGATGGAAACTACAGCATAGTCAGAGTTTCTGAGAGGACAGAGCTGTCTGGTAGTTCAAGAGTCTGGGATGGAAGTGAAGCAGTGGTCTAGTAGCGAGTCCCTTCTGTTAGGGGCTATTGGAGAAACACGTGGGGAAGTCCACCATTTGCTTAAGGGATTGGGAGATTGAGGTCTGTGACAGAGTTCTATTTGTAGTTTCAACAACAAAGATCTCACACTAAAACTTTTTTTTAAATATTAGAGATTTACTCAAGGTTGTCAGATTGCAAATAACATGTTCTTTGTAGTATTTGGGTAGATAAATATACTTTTACAATGAAATCACAAAGGCTGTTGGTGTTATTTACATTTAGAATGAATACCTTTAAGAACAAAAACACTCATTACTTGTTCTTTTTGACACTATTTAAAACCCTGAAATTAGCATATTTTTTTATGCTAATTATGAGGGGAAAATGATTTATTTTTGAAACTGGACATGTCAAGATTTTGGAAATGAATCCAGCTTATTCTTGTCCAATATTTTGCATTGAGCAAAAAAGAACAAGTTACTGTTTTAAAAAATGTTAAATAACATCTTAACAACCACACTACAACAGGTCCTATTGTCTCTAAGATTGATAAGAAAGTCAAATAACTTTTTATAGCCACCAAAATTTCTACAAAACATGTTTACATTTCTTTTAATTTATTACATTAAAAAATGGATGTAAAAAATAAATAGCGCCAAAAATAATTTCAATTTCCACTGATCTCAAAAGCTGAGAATTTATCCAAGTCAATGTTGAGAAAACTGCCAATTCTTAATCCATATCTCTTTTTGTTTTTCATTGTCACATTGTCCAATCGAGCTGATTGTGAAAATTTTCAGTTAGATAGCAACACTTTCAAATTTACTTTTAGTTTTTTTGAGTTTGACTTAATTTCAGGATTAAAATGATTTTTACTTTTTTACCATAACTAAGATCAATTCAAAAACCATATAAATTTCAATTATGATAAAATAAGTTTTACAAAAATTAAAATGACCAATTCAACCGCGTGTTTTCTTAACTGTAGATATGATGATGCAAGTCACCAGTATTGAATCAGGAAAACATTTTTTAGTATTATTATGTAACAGGATTGGGGAAGGGTAGTCACCAACCACCAATAAAATTAAATATTAAAAAAATAGAAGCATTTTAGTAACCAGATCTTTAAAATAAAAGGAAAAAAAAAGAAAGAAAAAAAAGAAAGAGTCCTTTTATTTGAAATTTAATCTAATCAAGCACGTTCTTTCTCGCTATCATCTCATAATTGTTTATTATTATTAATAGTAATAATACAACCGTCATTGTGACATATTCAAAAATATACAATGTCATCTAATATACCAACACTGGAGTCAATCCTATCAGGAAGTGGAGATTCTCTCTCTCTCTCTCTCTCACACACACACACACATTTTGTTCCATTTATAGAAATTTACAACCATCCAAAAGTGTCTTTTTTCTTTTTCAACGTAAGTGGGTCAATAGTCGTCAACAAAACAAAAACTGTACCAACTAAAATGACGAATTCTACATCTTCAGCGAAACAAATGTTAACAATAATGATAATTTATTTATTAGTCAGCTGTAGTTGTTTAGTGGTAGTGGCAATCGAATGAGATCTTTACTTACCACCACTCTACAAATATAATAATAATCGTGGTACCCACTGGCAGGCCAAGTACTACTACTACCCAACCTACCTGGTTAGTAGTAGTTGTTATCAACGGGCGAATGTGTGTGCGTGTATGCCTAAACACACAAAACAGGCACATTCATTGCGCGCACACACACACACACACAACATTACCACTACTACTACTAAGGCCTCCGCCCCATCACCTCACCTTCGACGTTGGCAGGCTGACCTGAAACTCACGAAGTCACCGAATGATCGTGTACAAGGACGAATTCGAAGTGACTCCACTATTCACACACAAGTATTTTTTATACGCGTATAATACAGAATTACACCTCTTCATTTTTATACGTATATACCGTGTGCATAATTATTAATAATACATTATGCATTCATAAAAGCGCACATTCACATCAACAGTCCCTTACCAGCTACTACACTTCTTTTTTTTTTTTTTGCTTTTACATTGCATACACAAAAAATGAGAGAGTACAGAGCACTTACACACACGCAACACTTCTGCAAAGAGAAAGGGAGAGATATAGATTTCTAATAATACTCAGGTTAGGTTTTAAATAACTAAATTACGTTAAATTAAAACAATACATTTTTATTTATAGTACAATCTTGTTTGGCTGTTTAATCTTGCTACACACCGGTATGCTTTTCGGAATTACTTTTAAATTTAAAAACACTTTTTCAAACAGTAGCGCGCGCACACATATAGTCACTCACTATTGACTTCAGTCTTGTTGCAATATAGACGCACTAGTTCTGGTATGATATGTATTCATGCACTACAACCCACAAACATTTTAGTGCAACGTATAAGTAAATTCAGCACGCGTTACGCGAGCGCGCACAAGAAGCTCAGTATCTGTGGCCTGTGAGAGTTCAGTTAAGTAAGAAGAGTTATTTTTATTTAGACTTCTTATCACAAGCCCAAAGTCACGTGAACTGCAAGAAGCACATACAGTACTACACTCTCGAGCGCGCACGTGTGTGTGTGTGCATTGTAGGTACACGAATT
This sequence comes from Ascarosepion bandense, assembly GCA_037127315.1. Lineage (NCBI taxonomy): Eukaryota > Metazoa > Mollusca > Cephalopoda > Sepiida > Sepiidae > Ascarosepion > Ascarosepion bandense. Next base: position 3,214,544 of record JBBBDQ010000563.1, on the reverse strand, counting down.
TCATTTAGCTGAGTAGTGCGTGTGTGTGTGTGTGTGTGTCTAAGATTCAAAAGTCGTTGACGAATACAACACAGTTTATAACAACACTACGAAACTAATTAGTAGCGTTAGATACAGCCTCGGCTGAGCCATCTACGACTTGTACGTTGGGTAGGGAAGGGTAAGAGAAAGGAGGAGGTGAAGGAGCAGTAGATAGGTAAGTAAGTAAAGTAGATGTCGCCCGCCACGATTTTTATGGAGGGGTGTCGGTGCTATTGTTCGACAAGACAGAAAGAGTAAGAGAAAGAAAAGAAAGGCAATTGGGGTGGGAGGGGAACGTAAATCAGGATTGCTCGTTCCCAAGTAACATTGTACAAAGAGCCAAATAGTTTTCTCCATGCCCCCCCCCCCTGCTCTATTTCTCGAAGAAAAAGAAAATTATTTTACATGATTGCGTAAAACTTTCTTTCTGACTGGGTCATATATTTTCATTTCATATTTTTAAATAAAAAAAACACTTTACTTAAGAGAAGACTAGAACGTGAAATTTTTACCAAGCTGGTTTATTTTCTAAAAATTTAAAAATTATTCACTTTACCGTTCGTCCTGATAAAATTACTTGTTTAAAATGTTGGACTATAAAAGGCTTCCGCTTATCTCATTTAGTTTTAAATCGATCGCATTTATTTAATCGAAAACGTTTTTAATGGGGCTCACACAGCTTCAAGAAGAGAAATACAAAAAACAACCTATTTTGTTTTGAAAGACTAGCAACTGCAACACCTTATTTACTTACAATGAACATTTTATCCTAGGTAAAAAATACAAAGTACGGGTGTCATCGTAAAAAAGAATCTGGCTAGTAAGCGCCCCTCTCCAAATTCACTCGTGGTGTTCTAATATACAATTAAATAAAAAAAAGGAAAGCATAAATGAAGTTTCTAAATTTCAAGACAATAGTATTCTCTATTCCCCACCCCCCTTTAACTTATTTGGTTTTGCTTGGGTCATAGTGCTTGCCCTCCTCACTCCCCGAAATGGCCGAGCATAGTCAGCTCATGATTAATAAAGTCTAGATAAGTTAGCCAACATTAACATCTAACACGACATTCAGTGCACAAAATATTGCTTTGAAATTGTGTGTATGGAGGTAAAATTAGTTTTCTCCGGAATGTTTTTGAAAACAGAGATTCAGTGTTTAATACTTAACTTGTGTAACTTTAAAAATTACTTAAAATTTAGTGTTAATTTTTAAAAGCCTTACAATAAAATATTTTTTGTCGATGTTAATACTGGAGTCAACGTCGTCATTTGTACATTTAAATCGTTAAAATGCATACAGAGACCTTGACTAACATTCCTCCTATCTCTTCACTGGCATTTACTGATAAGGTTAATTTATAAAAGTTGTAAAAACAATAATTTTTGCTTTCTCTCTCTTTTCTAATACACAAAAAGTGCTATAGTGCTTTAAAATTCAAATATTGACTAATAAAAAATAACATTATGTGGATGGAAATTGGATTTAAAATTTAAAAGTCATTTGGCAACTAAAAGCTAATAAACAGAAAGATAGCAACTCATTTGTTTTGTAAATTGCAACATCCTTAATGGGACATCAATTCTACAATAATATCTTGCATTGTATTTTTCTCTTTGAAACACCAGTCATTTTAAAATTTTATTGTTTTTCATTTTAATATCATTTTTAATGTTGTTCTACTTTATAGCAAAACTATTGGAATTCACTGTTTGCATAGTACGGTCAGCATAAGATATATAAGAAAACCTTGAACTCTTTCTTGCTTTATCATAAAAAACAGTGTTTTTGAATGTAAGCTCTTACTATATAATATGAACAAAAAATATGAAGTGCAGCTAACAGACATTTATATTTCCATTTTAAATCATCGAGATATTTTGTAAACACGAATTTTTTCTCAGTTTTTTTTTTTTTGGTCTTTCTTGGTCTTACTCTTTTAGGGATTTAATTGAACCCAGTTGAAAACCGCTATCATACATGCAATATTAGTGCTTGGCTTCTACGCATGTTACACATCCACAGAATATTAGGCATATAAAAGCATAGGGACAGTGATATTTATTTTACAGACATTATCAAAGCAGAATAAAGCAGAACATGGCCTTCAGAGAATGCTCCCACAATGTTGATTTCTGCAGAGACTTTATGAGCATGTTGTCATATCAATGATTAAGAAAAGAATCGTTAACATTCCAAGATATCACTGTGAGCAAACGTGAAATACTTTTATGACAGTATATAAGAAAACAAAAACCTGAACCAATTCTCAAACATTTTCTGTTAGCAAATTCATTTATTAAAAATAATAGCATATTCAATAGAGAATTTGGTTTGATGACATTTCAGTAAACTTTGGTAATGAAACAAACTGGTTCGGCACCCCAGAGGAAAAGCAAATGGTTAGCAAGCTTGTGTGGTTGACCATTATAATCTAGTGAATTCATTCTTTACTAGGTGCTCTATACTTATGATATTATGTGCTAAACTAAGCTTATAAATAACAACTAACCAAGCTTTTTTTCTTTTGCTCTTGGATGACAATATAATAAAGTCTAATTCAGATTAATTACAATTCATATCAACAAAAAATGGCAAATCTGAATAGAAAAAAAAAAAAAATTAAAGTGTTAAATATAATGGTTATTACAGAACTCCTTTGGTACATATTTGTAGAAACCAAGCTCTATGAATACTTTTAAGAATATTGTCCTTCTTCCTGTCTCCAAAAGTATTGAAATATTAGAATATATCCAATGCTCTGCTGTAATAGATGTGCTTAAACTGAAGCTTAACCTTTTGCACTTTGCCTTCTTAATATTACTTCTTTTTACACTGCATTTTTTTCAACACCTCTCAATTGCAAGATTCTTATTGTTAATTTCACTCAAATTTGTTATTCTGTTGCCATAGCAGGATATGACAATGCATCTATAAAATTCAAACACACTATTGTTCAGAGATTAGAGTCACCATCAGTGGCAGGATAAACATTTTTATAGTAAATGAAGTCATAGAGTGATGAAAGTTAATGATTGTATTAAGTATTGGTGTGTTGTAACCCTTCTCAGAAAAAAAAAAAAGTACCCTGTAAAATTTAGGTTGTCAAATATAGAACTTTACTAAAAGTTTAATATAGATGCAAAAAATATATAACAAAGTGAAACAGTAAATGAAAAGATTTACAATGTATAATAGAGGAAGAACAATTCCAGTTGGAAAAGATAAAAGATAGAAAATAAGTTTACTATTTTTTTTAGTCCTATGTCAATTCATGACATGGACAATCATTTCTCCCCACAGATTCCTTTTCTTTATTGTCTGTGAATTGCTATGCATTCTTGAAGTGCTTTCTTGTTGCTTTCTCTCATTTGGAATTCAAAGTTTTAGACTGATTGCCACCAAGGCTAAAAAGCTTAGTCTTCTCTGCTATTTAATCCATAGCTGACAGAAGAGACAGGTTCATGTTTTTCCCCAAGGACATTAGTGCAAAATGAATGCAGCAAACTAGCCCAGAATTTGGATTGTTTCTTGACTTACTGACATGAAGAATAGAGCCAAAGGTTCTATTGAAGTGAACAGATTTAGAAGTGATAACATAAGAGCATAGTTACTTATTTAATCCATTGTTTTTTGGGGTCATGTAATGGATATAGATTTAGAAATTGGAATCTGTGAGTAGAGTTCAAATTCTGGGCTAGTCTGTTGTGTTCACTTTTGCACAAATGTCTTTGGAAAAGGCATAGATCTGTCTTTTTTGACTCTCCAGCTTTGTGTGGTAATCAAAGAGAAGAAACACACTGAATTCCAAAGCATGGGGAAGGCAATAGGAAATCACTCACTCATCTTTGCAAAGAACATATGGCAATTCTCAAATAATAAAGAAAAATTTGTGGTGAGTTATGGTTATTTATGTCCTGAATGGATATGGAATAAAAAAAATAGAAATGATTGGCATATTTTATCTTGTAATTGGCAAACACAATTACCTCTCTGAAAACACAAGATCATTTCTACCCAAAGCCTTGAATTTCTGGTCATCAAAAACAGTTGCATTCAATTACTTTTCATTCTTTATAAATAAAAGTTATCATTACTTACAAATGTTCAAGAGATATGAACAGTCTTGTAAAATTCTGTATAGTAATATCTTTAATTAGAAATTAGTCTTTCATTTCCTTTGTCTACTTAGTAAGTGGTACTATTGAAAACAGTTTAAAATAATAAACCATCAAAAAGAATACAGGAATGCTAAGATGTGTTAGAAACAAGTAAATCAACAAATTTTATTGGTGAGAAGACACCAGTAAAGAAACAAACATTTACCATATATACTTGTGTATAAGCTGACTTATGTATAGTATGAGCCTTGAAATTTTTTGCATGAATTTTAACTCTTCTAGAAAAAATTTCTACGTGTATAATGCAACCCCCTATTTTTTCCATAAAAAACAAAAAATAAATAAATAAATACTCAAGTATATACAGGATCTATAATAGAATTTATTTTTTGTTTAATATCCACTGAAAGAATTGAAATAATTTTTTTTCCTTCAGCAACATTGATACCATCAAAAGTATAATAAAAATCTAAATACTTTTATGGTTAAGTACTGCTGAATATTTGTGCTTACAAACCTCACAAACTTATCCAGTTTGTAAGTAAAAAAAAGGCTTTGTGAAAAGCTGTTACCTGCTTATTTTTCATAAAAGAATAAAAAAGCAAATGATGATCACAATAACTTATTATCCTTTATTGATAAAATTGATTATCATAGATTAAGTCAAAGGGAAAAATCGCCAAAGGATAGAAATTCACTTCATGAAATTCTGAAAACCAGACTCGATATAACAATAAACAAAATTCTTGCTTTTAGAAGCACACTAAGATTGGGAATGAGCCAGGTATATATCATGAACTTTGCACTCAACTTTGCAGTCCTTTTGTTTCTTGTTTTTCTTACTCAGAGGCCAGAAAACCCCCTCCGTTTTTGTAAGTATTTGTACTAAGTTTTATTTTTTGGTTAAATTAGTTTCATTTCCATGTTAGAAATAGGACTTTTAATTTTTTTAATTTAAAATGATTCTCAGTAAAAGGAATAAAAGCAGTACATTAATTCATCTGTATGACTAAAGAAAAATGTTAAATGTTAAATAGTTCTTATTAATTCTATCAAAATGAAGAGAAAATATTACTGGACATTTGTTTTATTTGAATCAACCTTTTCATATCATATGAAGAATAACATTTTGCAAAAGTAAATTTGAACTGAAGAGGATTTATAAACCTTAAGAAAATATTGCATTTGTTATGAAAAGATAATAATTTTTTTTATTTTTGTTCTTTGGTTTGGATAATGATTGATTTTTCACTTTAAAATAACATTCCTACAAATATTTCTGGATGGAGCTTTAATTTCTGATCTTATTTTGATATTAATGAAAAGGATTTGTGATAAAGACAATTTGTTCATTCAGTTACAATTTGTAGATTCCACTTGAAAATTAAATATTTAATCTTAATATTATAATTCATGAGAACAGAAATAAAATTAATTTTAGTTTTAATTTTATAGAAATCCTTTATTGATATTTGCTATTCTAGTTCTTCTATGAAGGGGTGATGAAAAGTTCTCAGCTTGACTTCCCAAAATCTGACCAAACATCAGATTTTTTAGGGACAGGGCTTCTTGTGGTCAGTCTAAAAACTTTGTAGCACCCCCTCATATTTGCCAAAACATTTATTTATACAAATAACTAGTTACAGAAAAATGATTTTGTACTTATGTCCAAACTATTTACTATGTATTTAATGCTTACATTGCATATCAGTGTGTTGATTAAGCAGTGTTTGAAGTTTATTCTTTTTACAACAGAATGCTACATTTAGTTTATATCTATGAGTATCACAGATTTTACAAGTTTTAAATTGGTCAATTGTTTCTTAAATGTATTTACCTTCTATGTGTTAATTCAGGAAAACAAGTGTCACCAATTTGGCACTGGTGATAACATATAGAGCTATTTAGATTCATGTCTGTATAGAAAACAGGGATTCATGTTTATACAATCTGCACATAATTGAAGCAAGGACTCCACTCTTCATGAAATGTGCAAAACAAAATCATTAAAAAAACAATTTCATAATTCATATTCACCAGTTCAATAAAATGCTAATGCCATATTTATTGCATGCCCAATTTTTCTACAAATGTGATGAATCTACTTTGTTAGGAGTGGAAGAGACTTTCGATTCAGCTTGGAAGCTCTTCACCTTGGTTTTGAAATCTGTTTCTTCTGTTAAATTAGTTTGTGGTAACAAATTTCATCAACCTGGTATTTTGACTTGCTTCTCAAATTTCATGTTTGCAGCCATTGGATTTCACTTTACCTAAAATATAAGCTTTTCTTCAACATTAAGTGCATTGTGTTGTCTAACACTTTCACTTGCATTTAAAATCTTTTGCACAATTTTATCATGACTCACATTTGTAGAGTACCCAGTAAGAAATGAACTTACTAGCAATGGCTTGCATGAAGATCAGCCCAATATTTCTACAATAGTTATACTTTGAAATGGAATTTATTTTAATGTTTTGAATTGATACATTTTTGAATTCAGAAAAAATATGAACATTTAAAAAAAATATTATCTTAGTTCTTGTGTTGATATGAATACAACTTCATTTGTTAATAAAGTGACAAGCACACTTCTTGCTTGCCCATCCACTTTCTTGAAAACTATCACTCTTTATTGAGTACAAACTATATAAATACAATACAAAAGAGAACAATATTTATCATAGTTTAATTCCTAATCTATCAATTTGCTTCATGTTTCAGCCTTAGTTCACCAGTTCATCATGGATGGGATATCCTGAAATAATATTACTGGTGTTCATAATTCCCTATCTTATTTGATTCATACTTTTATCAATTTAAAATTGTCCTTTTAAGCAATTCTTATTATTTTCACTTAACTGTTCAGTTAATGATATTGGTACAGTAAGGACAACCTTTAAACATTGCCAAAATTTAGGATGTACAGGTGTTGTAATGGTTAGTGGCAGAATGAGAACTCAGCAAACTAAGTTCAAATTCCATCCAAATTTCTTACATTCATTTTTGCACAAATACCTTTGGAAAAGCTATGAAGACATCTCTTCTCCCACCAGCTATGGGTTAAATATCAGAGCAAACTGGGCTCTCTAGCCATGGTTAACAACCAGCCTAGAAGACCACTGAATTTAAAAATCATATGTAGCCCTGATGCAGCATATACTATGCACCCATTGGCAAGATTATAGAGTTCACAATCACTTTGATCTTCAACCTATGACTGCATATTATCATAAATTAGATTGAATTGCTTTGAATACAAACACACACAAGAATAGGACTACTCTATATTGTATAAATCACCAATCTTATCTCAAAGACAGATTTAAAGTAAGACTTTTAGTTATGGTTAATAAACCTTATTTAATTGGTACCAGTGAGTGAATTTATAAATGAACTATCATATTACAAACTACAAGCTATATTCATAATTTTAGAGAATAATGCATTTAGGATATTGCATGGATTTTACAAGGTTGATTCATGAGAAAGAAGGTTACTTTGTTTAAATTAGCATCACCTACCTAGTACCTTCATTTTATGATAAAATTAAGCTTAACAGAATGAATGTAAAATTTATCTATTGGAAATTCTTTTTTGTTTTAGCTTTTTTTTAGTATATAATGTTGTACTTCTAAAATCTGTGATAAAACATTGTTGAGTGTGAATTGACAGAATAGCAAAGAGTTAGTCATGTTTATTTGAAGGAAAAAAATTGATTTTCTAACAAGAGACAAAAACTTTCTATCTAGCAATCAATCTTATTAAATCCATAATAAATGATGTTTCCCTATCTGTTAGGACAAACAATAAGAGTTGTCTTGCATTAATGATCTTTAACCAAATATATTATAAATAAAGTTATTTCAAATTTATTAACTGCTCTAACCATGGTTGATTAATTTTTATCTCATTATCTTTAGCCATTATATTTGAATTAATCATATGTAAATAATGTCTGATATTATTAAATATCAGTTGCTATAGTGCCAAGGAAAAGTAGATGAATATTTTTAGAGACAAGGATCTAGTGATTAACACACTGATAAGGAATTGTTTCTGGGGTAATTCTAATGACTATTACCTAATAAGCTTTTATTAATAATTAAAAGTACAAATCTCAAAGATTGTTTACACTTGCTTGAAGGTTAATATATCTATAGAATTTCAAGTCATTTTATTGGACTATGTTAATAAAATTATAGATCCGACCTTTCTTTTTGTTCTTTTATTTCTTTTGCAATGGACCATTTACTGATACCCACTGATTTACAGTGTCATTTCAATCATGATAGTAATCCTTTTTTAATCCTTTAAAATTAGATCAGTACAAAGAAAAAACATTAAAAGTTTATTCTTCACTTAAACACATCTTCATTTTCTCTGGGAATACAGATAGCAACAGGATCTCTCTGCTGATTCATGAAGTAAATTGAAGAATAACCTTGTTTATGAACAAACAATTTTGCAAATCAAAACTTGACATTCTCAACAAGCATCACCTAAAACTATAAACCTGTGTTATATAAATTTCTAGTGTGTTCATAATTCAAATTTTGTTAATGTTATGGCTTTGTCCACTTTAAGGAACCATGGTCAATATATAGATAATGCACAACACATGGTTCAAATTAATTTCTGTCATCTTGCAAAATAACTTCACACCCACATATTCTCTCTCTATTTCTCTCATATATTGTATAGTGGTAACCAGTAGCCTGTAATTTGTTTTTCCATTAAGCCAACTCAGTTTGGTACAGAGCCACTGATATACTTATATTGTTATATGTGGGACACCCAATGAGGATCCTCTTCAATGATTCATGCCACTATCTTGTTAAATACTGTTTTATGATAGACAGCATTGTAAGTGTATAGTATTTTATTGGTTAAACATTTGTAGTGTTGTATCAACAAACTTCTACTGAATTCAGTTTTTAGCTAGTATCATTGATTAATATAAATAAGTATACATATTATTTTATTGTTTATAGAAAAAATGCTGAAAGAAAAGAATCTTTCTTGAATAAACTGTTAGTTTTGATAATTGATAAATTGCTTTTCTGTGAATCTATTACTTTTTGTTGTCTTGCAGTGCTTTTTGTAACAAACATAATAAGTTCATTGAAGTTTGTTTTTTTTGTTTTGTGTTTTTTTTTAATTAAACAGGTAATCATAATTTCTATATGCAAGAATATAGCTCTAGATTTTCTTTTACATAAAAAAATCTTTTGTAGAGGAAAATGAGAAATTAAATTTTATATAAGTGCAATCCTGCAGATAACTACTTTGATATCTGTTTACTGGTAATATTAAAGTATTGGCAGTCAGAATAGAAGTGAAATTGCATATTCAGTTGAACTTATTAAAAATTGATGCAAATGACCATCCCCTCAGGTAGGAATTAATACACTAATTTCCAAATATCCAAGGTGTAACTTTATTTTTTTAAAACTAAGGCTAGATATAATAATAAATGCTTGAATAATAGATAATCCTATCACATCCGTAATGAACTAGATTCCTAATACTTATTCTGAAACTCTAAAAGATTGATTATGTTTTCATGTCTCAAAACACTTAATACAAACTCAAAATTCTTTCTTTCAAAATGTCTTAGCACCAAGTATTGAATGCAAAGAAATCCTACAGATTTTTATTTCATAAGCAAGGAAACATGTAATATATTTAAAAAAAAAATAGCAGGGCATATTCAAAATTGACATGCTGATTTTTATTGAGAAAATGTGATACTTTAATCTGAACTAAAGTTTGTATCAGATCTTAAATTTAAAAAAATTATCATTTCCCTTCTCTGTACCACCCTGTGGACTATCTGTTTTTATCATAAGACATGAAATGTATTATCTTATCCACTCTTGATTTTTTGAAATGTAATTTCTCAAATTGGATGCTTATGAAAGACAATGAAGTGGTGCAAGACTGTACATGACTTTTGACAAATAATGACCAAAATGCAGAGAACATTTTCGCATTTGTTTATTTGGTCCATCTTCACAGCAGTTACTTATTGTGGTTCATATCTTCAAAACTCTTCAGACTAATTTGAATAAATACCAATTACTTTCTTTGTAGCTAAAACATTGCTTAAATTACATTTTGTCTTGTTCTTTTCTTGGCCTTATTGTTATGGCTATCTATGCTATGAATACACTGTCCAAATAACATTGATTTTAGATTCTTAGAATTATACTAGCTTTCCTGCAAGGAGCCAGTCTTCAAAGACTGGACTCTTTGACATTGAATATTTCAGTGACAGTGATGTAATTAAGTATTCAAATAAAAAAACATTTTAATAAAAAGTTGATCATCTTTATTTATGAACAATTATTTATATTTCACAAATCATATATAAAACAAGGGAAATAATGCTTATGCAATTAAACTTTTTAGAAATAGTTTTCTTTCTTTTATTTGCAATTTTTTAAAATTATTTTGAAATTAAAACTGAGAAAAACAGGCACCAATACTAATTTTACCTTACGTCAGCATCTATAGCACAGAGGTACTTCACATGGTACACTATAAATGTAAGTTTTGTACAAAACATAAATTAGTTAAAAATACCCCCAAATAATTTATTTTATGACTTGAAACAGTTTCAGTGTCAAAAGGGTTATTGGCAGAAGAAAACAAAACAATAATACAAATCTTGCGTTACAATAATCTATAAAAAATGACAATGTTAATGATATAGTGTTAGCATAGTGGGTCTAATGCTTTACACATGTTAAATCCATACCACTTGATATCATATTTCTAATATACTCAATAGATGCAACATAATAAGACATTCTAACAGCAGGAAATTTCTAGGATTTGCTTACTAACTTGAAATGGATAAACTAAAAATCCATTTTATGGCATGGCCTAAAGAAAGAATTTATGAGACAAGACGTTTTAAAGGATTACAACAGTAAAAATCTCAAGGAAAAAATTGAATGACATGCTAATTTTGTTAAAAAAAATTTTACTGGTGATAAAATAAGTAAACAAAAATTATGGAAGTCAAGATTTGTAATAGTAGAGAAAACATTGACAGTTCTGAATAAAAAAAAAGTGATTATTATATTCAAGCTAAACAAGAGATAAAAAAAGAATGATTAGAGTTTAAACTTTAAATTTATATAAAAGTAAAAATGACTGAATTTATATTGCAAACCTACATGATTTGTTCATTTTGATTAATAGTAAAAACATTCCAGAAAAAATTAATTTCTGTTATTATTGTCAACTAAAGAGTGTGTAAAAAAATAATTTATGCATACAAATATATAGTGTTAGAATATGAACTTACTTACAATATATAAACTTTAATGCTATGGTTTTTTTACTCACGCATATTTTCCAATTATGAAGCAGTTACTATTCCAGTAAAAATAATGTTTTATTGAAATTTTCTCATTTGATTTCCAAATGGAAAATTAATCAAATGAAGTTAAAGACTACTTACATTAAGAGTTATTTTTTAGAATTCAAAATCTGCTTAAAGGTATAACTCTCAGTTATCTTTTAATATGTAATGTTTTACAAAAGATCTTCTAACCAAAATTCAAGTCTGAAACAGAACAAACATTTTAGCAGTTTTAAGATGAGAATTTTTATACAAATGACTATGCAATCCAGACAAGTAAGATGGATTAGAGAAGATAGAGCTTGTGACCAAAATCATAAAATAAACTTTTAATATCATATCATTTTAGTATATAACTGATTTTGAATACTGTTATCTACTAACAGCTATAGTCAATATACTTAGTTTTTGGGGCCCATCAAATAATCATAATTTCAACTCCCTCACTTTCCCCAGTCCAAAAATTCTCAATTTAAAAGAGAACCTTTAATAGCAGGGGCAGCAACCCAACTTTTGCATTATTCACATGCAGAAGAATAATGTAATTGTGAAGTTACTACTTTGGTGAAAGAGTGGTATTATTTATACTCCTGGAAATACTTCACAATCACTGTAGGCAATAAAATGACCAATGAATTTAAAGAATACCCATTATCACAATGCTGTTAGACAGCCAAAGTATGAAAGCTACAGTCATTATGTAAAATCATTTACAGTAAATTACACATTCTTTAGTCCTTCTTTAGAAATATTGATGAATTCCAAAACAAACAAAAATTTGTTTTCATAGAATAATTCTTCCTTAAAAAAAATAGAAATTTAAAAAAGTACTAAGTTAGCAATAAGGAATTACTATTTTGAGTTTTACATGAAGATATTTTAATTTTATTATATAAATATATCATACATTTATTTATCTTAGAAATAGGTCACTCCACTTTTCCATGATAATTTGCAAAACATAAGATTTAAAATTAATTTCTATAAATAAAAAAGCTTTTTCTAAGCTTCCATTTTAGCTTTAATTGAAAGCTAAAGGGTTAAATTTACTGTTTCCATTATGCAAAATACTCTGTAGTGTATTTTTTAAACAGAAATTATATTGATTGGAACAGACCTTTTTAAAAAATTTTTCTAAAATACTTCATTAACACCTGTTTTAGCCATTTTTTTTTGCAATCTAATTTTCTTTATTAAGAAATATTCAAAAAATAAAAAGCACTTTTCTGAAACTTTGAGTAATAATAGCTGATTTAAAGTTTAACTAATCTGATTTGAAACAAGTATTATTTACTTTAAGTTAAAAGAAAACAGAAAAACGAATTTTATAACAAATAATAGCAGTCATTTATGTATCTTTCAAGCACTGATAAGGTATTTACATGTTTTAATGCTTTCTAGAGATTTTATCTGTTAAAACATAATTTAAGAAAATGACGGGTGAATGCTTTTTCATATAATTTTCAAATACACAGTAATCTTAAAAATGCTGGAAATATTCTTTGTAACCCAATTTTAATAATCTTGGTTTTAAATTTAGTATATTCATCAATCTCATTTTCTGATAACATCATCCATACTTTCAAAATGGGCACATTTTATATATATTAAAAATATTACTTAAAAAACTTGGTGGGTGATGATTTGTATTAAGCTTTTCAATTTTCAATCAGTAAATATAGTCTTCACTTATAAAACTTAACCTAAAATAAACAAAGTTTTGAAGAACTTTTAAAAGATTTTTTAAATTTTATAAATTATTATAAATAAAAAAATGCAAACATTTCTTCTAAAAATTCATTATTCATTGAAAAAATGTTTTCTTCAGATTATAATGTCCTTATTATTTATAAAAACAGTTAAAAGACTTTCTAATTAAATAATGTCATAAATTTTTTGCACTTTTTATTTCAATATTCAGAGCAGATTTTCAGAAAAGTAGCAACTGTTTGAGAAAAAAAAAAGAATGAATGATTTATATTCTCTAAGGCATTCTGCATTTAACTAATAAAACAAAGTTTGTGGACAGAGTTTAATTCCTAAAAATTTCATGAAATTAAGCTAGGGAGAGGTAACAAATGTAAATATATATATATATATATATATATATATATATATATATATATATATATATTTCTACTAAGATTTTCTAAAAATAATAATTCAAAAATAAATTCATTCATTTGTAAATAAATCCAGAAAGTTTCATTCAAATCCAACAATTATTTGATTTTTGCAAGAATTTCTAAGTTTTTCACTGGAAAAATTCCCATAGCCAACTCTGGTCCCACACTGATGGAAAAAAAGATTTATAATCAAAATTTTGAACATGTTAGAATGGATTAAAAAATATTTTAAAAAATACTTTAGTCTTTGCTCCTAATAATAGCATAAACATTTTGACGATATATTCGTTTTATTAAGTTTAGGGCTATTTTTTTTCTTCATGCTATGCTGTTTTTTTTAACAAAAAAGTGGAGATTCCTACCTAAAGAGGTCTCAATCTTGATTTCTAAAGATGACATGAGCAAAACCATTTTGAGTGAGTGTACAATTGAAACAATCATCATCTAACTGTGAAACACACACAGTACAGAATCCATTTGTGATTTTATGACAAAAGGTTTGAATTCAAAATGTAAAAAAATATGCAAACTACTTTTTAGTGCATCAGCATCTATGTGAATCCTTTTATAGGTACTGCCACTAAATCACTGAAAAAAACAGTATAGTAAGAATGAAAAAGGCCCCAAACTTAATAAAAACGAAATTTTTCCATCAAAATTGTCTTTAAGAGGAAAGATCAAAGTATTTTTTAATTATCTTTTAATCCCATTCTAACGTGTTCAAACTTTTGGTAAAAAAAATCTTGTTTTGATTTTAGTTAGCAGATAATCAAATTGTTACGAGAGTTTAAAATGGAAAATGTAATATTACATAACTCATTTTTTTTTCCAGTGACAAACACATTAATTTGGAAATTCTTCCAAAAATCAAATAATTGTTGGATTTTAATGAAACTTTCTGGACCTATTCACAAATGAATGAAATTTTGCAACTATTATTTTTTAAAAATCTTGGTAAAAATATTTTTTTTATATCTGTTACCCCCCCAAGCTCTACGTAAATTCATGAAAACTTAAGAAATTAAATTTTGTTGCGATAATTGGTTTTATTAGTTAAATGCAGGACTCATAGAGGAATGTAAATCATCTATTATTTTGTTGAAAAATTTTGCCATTATTTCTAAAATTCTGCTCCCAATGATAAAATAAAAAATGCAATGCAATTATTTATTTTGACAAGCTTTTAACTGCTTGAATAAATAATATAAATTAAGGATATTATAGTCTGAAAAAAAAAAAAAATTAATAACGAAATTTTAAAAATTGTTTTCATTTTTTTTTCAATTATAATAATTTATAAAGTTTCAAAAGTATTTTTAAATACTTCAAAGATTTGTTGGGGTTAGTTTAAAAATTTATTGAACAAAGATTATATTTAGTAATCGAAAATTAAAAAGTTTAATACAAATCATCATGCCTTCCTATTTTCAAAATAATTTTCAATTTTTTTTGTGTGTACTTGAAGTTTTTTTTTTGTATGGTAATTTCTATGTGTACATTAAAACGTCATGTGTCTCAGGATTTCTTCCTCTTACAGGAAAAAAATTTGTACAGTTGTGATCGCCATATACTTATCTTATGATGGATCTCTCAACACATACAGTGAAAAAGGTTAGAAAGTTGAACTGTGTTGAAAAAATAGTCTTATTCTAAATTTCATGCTATGAATAAGTAATACTTGTGTAAATCAGGTTAATTAACATTAAATTTGCTAATTTTCCAAAAATAATGTGTGTCATAGATGTATATTTTATTTTTGCAAGATTTTGAAAACCGACAATTAACTTTTGTTTACAAATCTGTCGGCCAAATGGCCAAAAAACTGAAAAATTAAAAAAAAACAGCTGAAAATTTTATATTCTAATCAATATAATTTCTGTTTGAAATACACCAGAATATTTTACTTACTGAAATTAGTAAATTCAATTATTTAGCTTTCAATTAAAACTTAAATAAAAACTACAAGAAAACCTTTTTTTATTTTTAAAAATTAAATTTAAAAGTTAGTTATAAAAATGAGTGGAGGTACCTACATAGCACTTAATTTCCCTTCAAAATATGACTAAGAAAAAACTGATTGATTACTCAATTCAAATTCAATAAATATTCACAAAAGAATTCAGAATGAAATATAGTAGTGTTAAAATTCTTAGTTTTAAAGAGTAGTTCCTGTACCACTGTGAATTATTTAAACATTTTTTTTTCTAGGAAATTAAAAAGAATTATAAAACATGTAAACTATTTTTCGTACCGAAAAAAAAAAAAAAATAGGAGAAGATAATTAGGAATTGATGGAGTTAGGTCCCTTGACGCTTGAGTGTCAGTCGAGATGAACACCATCAGGATATGTCAGCCTGTGCTGACATCAGATTCACTCACACCAACAATCACATTCTTCTTTCTCCTTCGTCGTCTTAGTCAGCTTCTCACGACTGATGACATTTCAAGAGACACACATACACTAATAAATATATAAGCAGCGATCGAAAATAGAGAAAATGACAAAGTGTTGGTGTGTTTAAAATAAGCTAATATCCGAATTAGCCAATAATGGAGGGTGTGGGGTTGATTTTTTTTCTTTTTTTTTTTTCAATTTGGGTACAATATATAAAGGGTGGAGCCGGGCACAGCTATAAATAAGTCAAAAAGCGAAAGACTGAAAGGAAAGAAACTATTCTAAAAAAAATTATACCGAAACGAAAAGACATTTCATATATCACTTACTTATGTTGAAGACGACGACGACACTCACAAAACAATTTTGTTAATGCTGTTTTTATATAAAGATAGTTTTTAAAAGATAAATTAAATAACTCCTACGACTACTGTTGTTATTTTGCAATAATTGCAGCAATATAATTAAATCAGAATAGAATATAGTCTATTTAAATTTATTGTTGTGTGTTTTTGTTTGTTTATCTTGGACAAAAAAACAGCAAGCTGTTAAGTGTTATCGTTAATAATACTCAAATTTCTAAAAATATTTAAATTTAAAAAAAGAAAAGAGAAAAGAAAGATTAATTAAAGAAAGCTCGATGTCCTTCCTCGGATATTTGAAAAATTATAGGAAACGGATGGAAATTATTCATTCTTATGACAGGATATTTAGAAACATTTTCAATAGGAGGTGTATCATTCAGTCTTCTTGTCATGTTTTAGTTTTTTTGGGTTTTTTTATAGTAGTAGTAATATGGCTACACTTCCTTGTGATGATACACTGAGCTGACACAACAAAGCATGGCAGGGTTAACAACCTAAGAAAAAATCTGGCCAATATTTTGACAGGTAAAAGAAATAATTTTAAAAATGAAAGACCAGCGATCTATAGGGGTTATTTAGGCGATGGATAATTTATGATGAGGTTATGTTTGATATTAGCACGTGTTTTGTCGCAAGTTGTTTTAGTGGTTGATCTTTCTTACAAATTCTATCACTTCCATGTCGGAATGGTTGGCCCAGGAATAATAATTATTTTTTTATTATAACTGATCATGATTTATTAATGACCACAAATACATTCAGTTTTCTATAGAGAAAGAAAGTCAACTTGTAACTAAAAAATTTCTTAACTTAAGACAAGAAGAGTAAGATTAATGATTATACTGAAATTAGGTTTACTTTTTCAATTTGAATTAAATGTTCTTGAATACATAAGTTTTAAAACAAGTTCTTAATGAAAACTTTCTCACAAATTTTGAAATTTGCAATTTTCAAATATTTTTCACAACCACCAAAAAAAAAAAGTAGAAATTTTAAAAACCTATCTTGATCTTAACGCGAGACAGTCATACGAAATCAGAGAAAGAAAGTGTCTTATTGGCTTAATCAAAAATTTATCCATTTAAAAAAGATGTCTTAATGAAAATAGTTTCTTTTACTAATTTAAAAAGTAAACAAAAAAACATTTAAAAATACTATACAACAGTGGACATACAAATTGTCCCGTCACAATCAAAGAGAAAAAACGCCAATTTTAAAAAGGTAAGTGTACTTGTACACATAAAAGACTTAACTTAAGTAAAACTAAAAACTTAAACTTTTTTTTTGTTAAAATAAAAAATACAAATTTTTAAGAATTTTTTTCAAAGTTTACCTTATTGCTGAATAAGAAATAATTTTAAAAGATAAACGTACTGTAATTTATTAATTTTTTTAACCAAGTGGAAGTTCTCTATAATCTCTATCTTCAAAATTGAAAGTATGTCTGACAGAGTCTGTATATTATGGGTATGTAACCATACCAATACCATTGATACCCGTAGAGACAATAAGAAAGTATGTTTTTACTTTTTAGATTTTTGGACTTTTGTTAGTTTTACTTTAGTTTTGTTTAAATGTTTTTGAGTACATATTTTTATTTTTTAATTTGAATTTGATTCTTGAAAATGAAATGACAATCGTGGTAAATTTTATAAGGAGGCTATTTTAAAGAATTTATTTGCAATAAAATTTTTAAAAGAAAAAAGAAACGATCCTATCAGTAATAAATACACTCACACGTGTGTGTATACACACGAGAAATATTTAAAAATATGAAGAGGGGGCATCTCCATTTTCAAAAATTAAGAAAAATGAAGGTGCTTACTTGAGCATTTTTATTTTCGATTATCATTCTCTTGACCTGGGAATAACAACTACTAAATGCCAATGGTAAATACTTATTGTATTATTTGTGAATGATGATGATTATTATACTGGTCGGATGAGTGAGTGACAGACTATTTTTTTTTTTTAAATACTCACCTTTTGTAACGAAGCCGTGAAAAGATTTTGCCACTTAGATATGTTGGCCTCACAGGTGAAATCGTAGGTCAATTTCTCACTGGCTGCACTGGCCGTCGAGAACATCACTGTTTGTTGTTCTTGTCCAGATTATTCGGGTGGAGGATGATAAGATCGGGGTGGCCTCACTCACACACACGCGCACGCGCGCGTGCTCCCTCTCTCAATATTTACCCTTCTCCCCCACTTGAGAGAGATGTGACACAAGGTCTTTTTTAACGTGGGGCCTCTCTCTCACGCACAAACACGCAAAAATTACAACTATATTATGATTTCTTCTCTTTCTTTTTTTCTCGCCTCCTCCTCTTCTTCTCGTTTCCCTCCGCCTCTCTCTTAACACCTCTTTATTTCTTTCGTCTTTTTTATTGTGTTCGGAGTTTTTGTTAATAATAACAATTAGAATTTTACACCTTTTTGTGTATGAATTGTTAGCAGTAGTGTTTTTTTGTTGTAAATGACGACAACACTTAGCAAGTACTACTAACTATTACAATTGTAGCAGTAATGAACGATTGCCAGTTGTAAGTGATGGTATATTCGATAAATGAAGAAATGGACCTCACCAATTTCTTTCTTTCTACCCACCTTTTATTTATATATTTTATTTGATCTTTTTAGGGGGTTACAAGAGACTTTCTACAATCTAATAATTATTATTCAGATTTTGTACCCTTTATTTTCGTTTTTTATAAGCCAGAGACCAACGGTATGTAAAGAAAGCTTTTTTATGTTGTTGCAATGCAACTACCAATAATTGTTTTTATGTTTACCTTTTAGTGCTAGTTATTTAATATATATATATATATATACACACACATATATATACACACACACATATATAGTGTACATATATATCGCATATATATATATATATATATATATATATATATATATATATATATATAAATATTTTTTATATGTAATGTATGTTTGTAAATTATCGTGTTGTTATTGTTCACGACACTCGGACTTGTGTTCCGCCTCCGTCAGTCCAGTAAGGACTGAAACCAACTTGCTGCTGCTGCTGATATAAAGATGAGAAAGAGTGTACAAGTGGTTGTAACTCAGGTTGATGAGGGGGAAGCAGTTGGGATACTAGTGACAATGATGATGATAATGACGACGATGATGACGATGATGAATGTTGGATTTGCTGATGTTGGGGATGATACGACGTGGTTTTAGCTTTGGCTAAATCTAATTTCTCCCTAGGATGATAATTCTCTTGTTGTGGTCTAAGTTCTGGCTTGTGTGCGTCAACAACGGCCATCATCATCATCATAGTCGTCATCAACAACAGCACGACAGACTGATAGACAAACATACATGCAGACACTACACAAAAAGCTTACCCTTTTTTAATTTTCAGATGAACCCTTATCTATTATTACCAGACTATAAACAAGTCTAAACTAAGTTATCAGCCTATAAGATAAGAAGGGGCAACAGATTTTTTACACAGATTATTTTTCTGTCGTGTTTATAATTTTATTTTCTCGTGTTTCTTCATTATTAAATGGAAATCAAAACCAGCCATGTGTCTATTTCCTAAGCTACCAACCTTAAAGCTAATCTCACCAAACCTGACCCTAAACTACCCTACCTACAATTAAAATGCTCACACTGGTTTAAATTTAAAATTTAACTTTGTATTTTACTGTCCGACCAAGTATTCAATACAATGTGTATTACTATTAAACCATTTGTCCACCATAACTAAAAACAAAACAAAAAAAAAAAAGACTATTGTAACTATCTGGTGTCTTTTTTACATCACACATACACGTATATGTATTACGGTACACAGACTAGTGTAGATAAGAGTATTTAAAAATAAAATCCTACACAATTATTTTGTCGACATAATACATGGGTAAAGAAGACGGATAAGTAGTAGACTTGAGTGGACATCTCTATACATTAATCCTATTTTCGCAATATAAGACAACACAACTTTCTATATACGAACACCATAAAACAGATACGTATAAAATTGCATACATAAATATTTTTATGGTGTTATTATATAAATATTTAGATAAACAAACTAGTAGTATGACTATTTTTATTTTTTTACCTAGGTGTAACTGTATGATTGTAGAAACTGTGTGTAGGTAGAACTATCGGTATGTCTGATATGCCTCTCTATTTTTAGATGTAGACGACTTTAATCACTTTCACAGTTTTTCACACATGTTCAGTAATATTTGCGCATCTGTTTATGGTCTTTTTGTGTTTTCTTATATATGTACACTTTTAAACAGATTTTAAGTGTGTCCTGCTGTAACCATACACAATTTTTACACAGACAAAACACTAACACATTCTACAAAACAAACTCCTGATAATAAGAAAAGGGAGGAATTAAATATTTTTTTAATGGATTCCCATTAAGCTTTTTTTTCTGAATTGTTATCAGTTTTTTTCCACTTACTTAGGTGATAAAAGCCAGTATTTAAAAATATATTTTGAGGTGTATGCGCGTGTATTGCCCTTATTGTGTCATTGTATATGCAAATGGTAACTACTGGTGTTGGTATTAGTAGAGAGAAGCGAATGGGTGACGGTAACAGAAGAGAATAAAGAGGTGGCAGTAGCACAAAGGGGGTGCCACTTTTTACTCTGGACGATGATGATAATGGTGGCAGTGGTAGTCCTCCTTGCCCGCCTCCAACGTCAGCATCGGGGACCAAAATGTTTACTCCTGGCCCGATGCCGACGATACTCCTAGCGCCCGATGGCCGCTGTCTTTTACCAGGGACAAATGCATCCAGTGGCTGACTGGTTATTTTTCCTTTCCTTTTATTTTTAAAGGCCTATGGCCGCCCGATTTCTTCGGTAGTGTCTCTTTCTGTCTTGGCTTGTTTTTAGCTGCCGTCCGTCGCCGTCGTCGTCGTGGAAGACCTGTCTGGCAAGGCAGCAGTTACGCATGCGCCACTGCCGGATGGCGCTATGGCGGCCTATGGCGCTTTACTATGGCCGCCCTTCTCTTTCTTTTCTTTCTTTTTCTTCATCATCAACTTTTTCTTCTCATTCTGTCTTCAGCCTCCTTTTTCTCATCCTTTCTTTCTCTTTCTTATTTTTTTTAAACCCTGGCCACTTGCCACACCTTTTCGCACAAATTAATTAAAACACTTGACAAGAAAAAACAAGCAAATAAGTTGAAGAAAATAAAAAAAAGTATGATAAAGCACAAAATGTATTAATGTCTAATAAATTATGATTTTTAATTTATTAACTAAACTTTAAACTAAAATATTTGTTTACAAAAAAGAAAGATAAAAAAAATATATATACACTGGTGATACAAAGTACTTGTAAAAAATAAAGTTAATTATTAACTTAGATTATGACACAATAACAGTATTTAAATTACCATTAGTGCTGGTTATTGAACTATTTTTTATTATTTACAAACTTTTAAAAATAATTTTTTTAAATAATAAAAAAAGCACTATGTTACTAAAAAATAACAAACTAATTAGCTTAACAATGACATTTATCATTTAAATAAATTGTTTATGAATTTTGAAAGAATATTACTAACTAAATTATTAACTGACCACGTTTATTATTGGAGTGGAAAAAAAAGTTAAACCTGGCCAAAGTAACTAACTACACTTAGTACAGTGCACACAGTTACACTTACACAATACACTTGTCTATTTTTTTTAATAGACTTTATTATTTTTACACCGTAAATGATCTGAAAAAAAAAAGTAATGTATTACTTTTTTCTTTTTTTCAGATCAATTTTTTTCGCTAATGTTTTTTTTAGTATTTATTTTTATTCAATAATGACCACATAAAAATCAAGTGCAAGAATGTGGATCATTCACTGTCAACTGATTGTTTTTAATTTATTTTCAGCTTCTACTTACGTCCCTTTGTTTTATACGACGGAGGCTGAATTTGGATTTAGATTTTCAAAAATATTATACGGTTTCCGCGTTATTTTAAGCATTTTCAACTGGTTTCTCTTTGCTTCCCAATTCTACCTCGAATACGTAGAAATATCCAACGAAGATTATTAAAAGATTCGTTTAACGAATAGTAAACAAATTTCACAAAACTGATTTGTTTTTAATTTAACACATTTAGAGAGAGTTTCGTAAGAAACGAAGATGTAAAATAATAATAATAATGGTATTGTTCGTGACTCTCGTCTAAGAAGGTAATCTAAAAGTTGTTTAACACAGAGCTACCCAGTAGCAGAAACGGTAATGAGTTTTTTTAGATTCACTCTGTAGAAATAAATTATGTATCTTAAAAATCAAATAAAAATATTCTTGTCTATATTTTCATTTTTTTATTTTGTCATAACTGCACGCTGTCAATAAAAAATGGATTCATGTGCATGTTTTTTTCTTTTGTGTGTGTGTGTGTGTGTGGTGTGTGTGTGTGTGTGTTGGTGCACCTGGGGACTGCAGTCCAATTTCATTGTGTCACAGTGACAAGGAATTAATAAATAATCGGCTTCCGCGTTCCAGTTAGGATGATTGTACACAATTTCTTTTTTATTTACTATCTCTCTCTCTCTCTCTCTCTCTCTCTCTCTCTCTCCGGTTTTAGAAAACTTGTCATCTTTATGAGATTGATCCAACTTTAAAATCAATTGTTTTTTTACTCTTTAATTCAGTTACGTTTACTTTAAGTTAGAATGGCCTCATCAAATTTTTAAAATGAACAAATGAGCCGACATGTGATTCAATGCAATAATTAACTAGCGTTTTATTCTAGAAGCATAACAAAAAGTGGCCCAGTATATATATATAAAAAATGGTATATTTCATGAAAAATCACCAAAAATAAAATCTCTAAAATAAGATTAAAATTTTGCATACGTAGATTTAAACTGTCGGACGTACTCGAAATCTGATCATAAGGTACAAACAAGAGAATTAAACCAATCAAAGTTCATTTAAATAAATTGAAAACCCTTCAAGTTTGTATCTTCTTAAAAACAGATGAATAAGATAAGAATCTTTGCAATAGGTCATAGTCAACTAAAAATATCAGTTTGTCTTCACAAAAAGCTATGCCAAACAACTCCTTTTACCTAAAGAGAAGCCAAAAGTAGATCAAAAAGACCCATCAACAACCAAAACTACTTGCTAGCCTATTGAAGTTTATAGGCTTATTTATTATATTTCTTTTTCTTCTGTAAATTGTGATAAATAAAATTTAATGAAATGAATTGAATTTTTTATCTATATTTAGACACGTCAAATTTTATAGATATTTAATGTTTACTATGAAAATCAAACTATACATAATTTTACATTCAAAAACAATTGTTATCAGATTGTAAAAAAATTACAGTTTTAAATTTTATCATATTCCCGAAAGTCTCTTTACAATAGTGACTATGACTAAATAGTAAATACTATACCGGTGTCAACTTTCGTGGTTTACCTTATTACTCAATACTAGTATTTTGAAATATTTGGTGTCAGTGTCCAAGCCTAGGTAAAAACAGCCACGATTTTGCATGATGATATTTAATTTAGATAATTAGTACAACTTCATATTCCTATGCACATTTTCCCCTCCTTTGTACCAGATGCAGCTACATTTACAGAATTTATCTCTAAGCTACGTCAAAGAAATTTTCTTCTAGATTTACTAATTTTACTAATTTGGATAAAACTAGCTATAATTGTTAAGACTTTTGTCCACTGATATCATTAAAAACAAAAGAGAAAACTATAATATTTTATATTACAATCTCCCCTTTCTCTCTCTCTCTCTCTCTCTCTCATATATATATATATATATCTATATAAACACAAACACACACACACAAGGTCGAGCTTGAAGCTATAGGGAGCGAGTTAATATTTCTTTGATTCTGCCTTGTGTCATACTTAACAGCTTACAAGTTTTTATTCAGAATTATTATTAGAATTATCAGAAAGTTTTCATCGTTATCAGAAGGTTGGTTGTCAGCAGGTTGGAATGTGTGGAATTGTGTGGAATAAAGTAAGAATAAAATATGCATTTTTCATATTAAAATAGAAATTTATTAAAAGGAAAAATTACCATAAGTTGTAGGAGTTAATGTGCAATTAGAAACATTATTAAGAAGTTAAGGGTAGAGTTTGTGTTCAATGATAAAGTTATGGATATCAAGATTTGTAGAAAATGTTCGTAGTAGTAATTGTTGAAAGAGTATATGCATACGTATGTATGTGTTTATTTGGTAGGAATGTCTTTGGATGGAGAAGAAGTAAAGGAAATCAGCACACAAGAAAGAAAGAGAAAGAGGATGATTGTCCGGATCAGCTTGAAACTTCTTTTGTTACATTTTAGCTTGTCGTCTTTGCTGCTTCCATCCTCAACTGACTCTTGACTGGTGCTGATCTGAGCCTTTTATTGTCCTTTTGAATTTTGCACTGGATTGCTAAGTCCCCAAGTCTTGCAAGTCACTCCCATTGGTCAAAAATCAATTTAGCACCTATTTGCGAAATCTGGTTTTGACTTTTTCTTTAAGCACATCGTCAATCCTTTTTCTATTTGGGAAAAACCAGGATTTCCCACGTCATTGTGAATTTTTGTAAAAGTGAAAAAGAAGGTTG
The DNA here is from genome assembly GCA_037127315.1 of Ascarosepion bandense. Classification (NCBI taxonomy): domain Eukaryota; kingdom Metazoa; phylum Mollusca; class Cephalopoda; order Sepiida; family Sepiidae; genus Ascarosepion; species Ascarosepion bandense. The sequence continues at coordinate 3,189,545 of JBBBDQ010000563.1, read as the reverse complement.
ATTTTAATTCTTAATTTCTTATTCACTTATGGTGGGAAGCCTGAACGCATATATACAGGTCAGGGTCAAAAATTACCCAGTCCTCCACAACCATTGGTTGCACTGGCCTTGATGGCAATCACCAATCAACTCCTCCAATGAGTTCGTTCAACCTCAGGACACGGCTCCCTGCAACCGGCACTTCTCAGTATAATTTTTCTCAGAAGTATATCTGTTCTCAGACAGAGAAAAACAAAGTTGCATTCTGCTAGAGGACAGAGATGCCACTGAAAGATGATTATTCTCACCAGCCAAAACGCTGGCAGGTAAGCATTCTTAAGTATACAATCTAAAGTGAAGAAGGTAGACACTATCATCTGTTTAGAGTATTGATTTCATACTGTTTTGTTGATACATTTTTTGACTGATTCATTCTAGTCTTCTTCAGGTATACAAATCAAATAAATTAAACATAAAAACTGGTGACATTATTTTTTGTTTGCATTCTTCTTCCATTTATAGCATACAAGGTATGTTCATAAAGTATCGACTTTTGGGCACAGAAAAATCAATTTTGTACATTTCACAAATTGCATTTGATCACTTTCCTCTTGGAGGTTCACACACTTCTCCCAGCAGTTTAGCCACTGCTAGTAACACCTTGGGAATGCCTTCCCTGGAATGTTATGGGACGCCATCATCGTTTTTCTCATAATTTCCCTTCACAATTCAAATTGCTTCCCTTTCAGCATGGTTTTCAGATTGTAGAAGAGCCTGAAGCCACATGGTGCCAAGTCAGAAGAATAGAAGTGAACAAATGGTGTGTTCTTAACCAGGAAAGCTTGGATTATCTGGGTGGGATGAGAGCACAAATTTCATCAACACTCTGTTAAAATGGAATGCACTGATCCTGTTCATATTCCCACTTTGTGAGAAATTTCCTGAATTGTAACTTGACAATCTTCCATGACTATTCACTGAACCTTCTCAATCAGCTCCTTATTTCGGCTTTGTGGATAGTCTACCTGAGTATGCCTCACTCTCCACTCCTTGTTTGGAGTAGTAGTACCTCTAAAAAATTTAAGTTTTGCTCATAGTATCATCACCAACCCTACAGAATCATCTGGATGGTTTGAGCTTGAGTATCACCAAACTTTTGGTAAAACTTGATGCAATATCTCTGATGTGTTTGGTCATCTTGTGTGAAAATTAAAATCTAATGAGCATTTACATATCAGTACTCTAGACATAACAGCCAAGTACTGATATGGTCTACTGGTGCAAAAGTTTTCATACATACACAAGAAGAGTGGTATCAACTCCCACTCAAAGGATTTTGCCCATATGGCATTAATTTTGGTGGGAAAAAATAGTTGGATATTTTTTTAACAGTCCTCATTAAAAAGATCATATATAAAAAGAAACATTTAAAAAAAAAAAACTATCAGCATGATGCTTGTACATTTTTAATCTAAAACTGTCCATTGTTTCAAAGTTTGCTTATCACAAGAATGAACATGTTGACAGTATATGTCTCTTTTGTAATCTTGAAACTATACAATTATTGTCTCTTAAATTTGTATTTTTGTAATTATAAAAAAGCATATTCATTTAAGTAAAATTGTTTGTTCTGCTTTAAATTAGTTTGCTTGGCTTCTGAATTTGTTTATTTTTGTATTTAAAAAACAAAACAGAAATCACATCTTTTTATAAAATTTATAAGTTTTCTGAGATAGGATACTGAGAATACCATGTGTGGCACCCCCACCCCCAGCCAGTCGCTGTTGGTTTTGATCCAGTCAGCTGGTCGTAAATTCACTCTGTCACGGTTTTCTCCCTTGTCCCACGTTGTGTTGATTAATCACAAGGTAGTCACATGAGTTTTCCACTAGCTGTCTCTCTGCCGAACTAAACCAGGCCGGGAAGTGTGCACACAAATGAGTAATAAAAGAAAGAAATGTAACATCAAAGGAAATAAGTCGACCGACGTCTGAAGTGTTGTGAAAATAATGTTTTTATATACAGATTAACACAATAGTCTCTTGAGTAATTCCCAATCCCTGCCTCTATCAAACTGGTAGCGGAACGGACGTTTCTTAAAAAAATCGAATTCTTCTCCTAAGTAATAACGGGAAATCTGGCTGGCCGCAGCTTGCTGCTCTGAACAGAAGTCTAAGTTTGTTATAAGTCTGGACAACTTGTTGCTTGTTTTCCGGAATGTTACGGAAATTGCCAAAGTGCTGGGTTATTCTCTTTCAGTTAGCAATTTCAGACTTGTCTGAAAATTCTCTTCTTGTCTCGTCTCTTAACTCTGGTTGGTTGATTGGCGACGGTCGGCACCCAACAGCATGGCAATCATCTCTCTGTCTCTTTACTTCTTTGGTTGGGAACTGTCTTTGGTCATTACGTCTCTGGAAATCAAACTCTCTGCCACTCGAGTTGCAACTACTGTGTCGATCTCTGCAACTTCACTCAAAACTTTGACTGCAAATTCTCTTCTGTCTTTAATTCTGGTTAGCCGGCATCAGGCCTCTTCTGTCAATATATGTCATTCCGACTTCAACTGCAACTTAAAAACTTTGTCTGCAAAATCACTTCTTTTCTTTTTGTAACTTTGGCTGGCCAGCAGGCTCTGCAGTTGGCGCCCAACAACATGGCGCCTATCTTCATCGTTACATCTTTGGGACTTTCTCTGATCCAACTCTCTGATCCAAATCCCACTGATTTTGGTCCCTCAGGACCCAGTATTTATGCCCATGCCATGGTGTGGGGCCGACGGTTGCTGGGTGTCTAATCCCCTGTCTCGGTGACCAATCAGACGCCGGGGTTAGCTGCTACTCGTTGTTGCCTGTGGTTTAGCCAATGAGATTAGTCTTCTTTCTATGACGTCAATTGTTAGTCATCTCCCCCTATCAGGGCTTGTTCACAGGACCAATGGAATCTCTCTCGGATCTTATGATGTCATCTCCCCATACCCCTTTTCTGGACCGGACTTAACCGAATTTTCTTTCTCAAAATTTTTCTTTCTCACGAAACAATTTCGGGGATTTTTTTTTTTTCTTAAAACAATAGGTATTAACCTTTTTGAACTGGCTTCGCCCAAAACAAGTTGACAGGAGTCCATTGACATTGTTACTCAGATAACAATTTCTTCGCACCTGTTTTTAATATCCATTCTCTGAGTCACCTATATTTCCAAGCAACAAGAATGCTTGTTATCAGTCTATCCTGATGTTAGTGAAAATACCTTTTTGTTATCTCAATTCTTTTCACAATTCATGCTAGCGAGACAATCCGGACACAAAATGAAATCCCCCTTTCCTATTCCAGAAAAAGAATAACAATTAAATTTATCTTTCCTTTATGTTTAGAATGACCATGCTAGCCTTCTTTTGGGTGGCCGAAATCGACATCTATTGTTTCGTGGCTTGAAACAAATTTAGTCTTTTCTTTCTTTTTCTTCTTTCTCTGGTCTTCTTTTTCTATTCTTTTGCCGGCCAAAAAAAAAATAACAATTGAATCTTTCTTTTAGGTTCAAGAATGACACTTGTCTTTATGGATGGGCCGAAATCGATTCTATGGCATTAAATCCACTTCTCTTATTTTTCTTCTTTCTTCGTCTTTCCGGGTTTACAATAATAGAGAAATACCAGGTGTTATTTTTCGTCCCTGCTTTCTTTTTAAAAGATTTTCCAGCTACAGTTAATAATTAGTTAATAAAATTAATCACCTCCGTTTTCCTTTGCTCATATTCGGAGGATAAGGAAAATTTCTCTTAGTATGTTCTCTTATGATCTATAATAGCAATTAGAAGATTTTCCGGTTATGGTTATTAATTAATTAATTAAATTAATTATTTCCGATCCACTACAAAATATTGTTATACATGGACCTTTGTTCATGTGAGAAACAAGAAAGTTCTAAGAAAAGTGGAAACAAAAATAAAAGTATAACATTTAAAATCAGAAAGAGAGAGTTGAAAATTCTGGAATGCATGATGAAGAAAGAGGGCTTGGGGAATTTGACACTCACAGGAAAAGGCAAGAGTGGCAGAAGGAAAAAGCAAGCAACTTACCTAACAAGCTTGTATAAATGAATGGCAGAACATGGACTTGGAGGGATAGCAAGGGGGGACAAACATTGCTTAGAGCTACAAAGGATAGACAGTTATGGAAAGCCACATCTTGAGGGGACATAAAAAAAAGTCTTAAATAAAAGAAAGGGAAAGAAAAACTGATTTCATTTAAAAGTAGGAGCTATATGCTTCTACAAAACGAGCATTCCAAAAGGGACTGATTCTTTTAACATGCACTGCTCAAGAATTTTCCTACTAGCCCTATAACAATAATTGGCTCACTGTGTTGTCAGAATCTCTTACACATTTATAAGTTTGCATATGTTCATGCATATACATTGCTATCACATCTGGTTTGGTGCTTCTTTTACATATTTTGAGATTCCTGATGAAATACAAAGAAGAATCTGCAATGTTATTGGTCCTGACCTGGCATCTCGATTTCAGTCACTTTCCCACCACTTGTCTTTATTATGAATATTTTGATAAGCTTTCCTCTTTGGTACTTAGACTTTATGAATTTAAGCATGCTACTAGATTGATGGCAGGGGGGGGGGCTCATAATCTTACAGGCTAAATAGATGTGATCATAAGTTCTATGTTAACAGTTTCTTTTCCTGCACTTCTCACTTGTGGAACTTGCTTCCAGCTTTCCAGTCAACTTTGATCTCCAAAAATTTAAGTGCAATATCAATCATCATCTGTCTTTTTAATTTGTTTCTTTTATTGTTCCCTCTCCTTAATAAAGTTTTCTTTTTCTCATATTCTCGCACAACTTAGTGTCTTTATTGTCTTGCTTGGGATGAAAAAATAAAAAAAATGCAATCATTTCACAAAAATCTGGCTGGTGATTACTGGAGTGGATTAATTATTCTGATATGAAAGAGTTATCATTAGTCACTTTCAGACTAATATCTTCATCTTGTTATTGTCAAATTGATTCAGTTAATGTATCTCCCAGCTTTCTTCAGGTGACCATCAATCTGGATAAGCTTCAAAGAATTTTAAGCTGAACCCTTTATTTAATCTACAAGTTTCTCATTTTGCTGTCTATATCCAAGGATATAGACAGCATATATTATCTTGTTCAATAGCCTAGTGGATTAAGACATTGATTCATGAATTTCATGGCATAGTAATTGTGAGTTCAATCACTGGGCTGAGCAGCAAAAGCTCAGAGATTAAAGTAAAAAACAGTAGAAGTATTGAGGATCTGAAACTCACAAAATGGCTAAATCAGTAGGGTGCCAGGAAAGTGATAGCCTTCTTTTTTAAAGGGGAGGGGAGCAGATGCAGAAGGTATACCATTGATAAATTACCAAGGGTCAAATATGTAAAAAAATAAAATGGTGTGGGATGCTGATAACAAAGGTGTCCTTTCACCAAGACAACACTTCAATTCATAAGTTCACATGGCCATTGATTCTGCCCACTTGTAGAAAATCTCTCATATTCTCCTGATTTGAGTGCTAAGATGCCTCTTTGACCACTCTTTTTTATTTGTATTTTGTTAGGTATGTGCAAAAGTTCCCAACAGACAGTTTTTTAAAAAAAATTTTTAGTTTTTTTTTTTTAACTACATGCTGAATATGAAAGCAAACCCTTTTTTTTTTTAAATAAAAAAAATTTTTAGGGACTTTTGCAGGGACTTATATATATCCATCCATATAGGAAAAGAAAGAGAATTAAAAATAAAAACTGTCATCTACCAAGTTGGCATAGATATTTATAAATAAATTCTTTTTTTTTTTTAATCATATCACCCCAAGCAAGGCAATAATGCCACTGATGCGCAGAGGGCTACGTAAGAGTAAAAAGATTGGAAAAAGAGTTCTCTAGGAATAAATTCTTCTCTAGGAATAAATTTGATTAAATACTGTAGTTATTGTTTCAAGGCTATCTTTTGAAAAATTAGAGATTTAAATTTATTCCAGTTGAAAAATGAAGGCAATGTTGAGTAACAGTGTAAATAACGAGTGTTTTTTCAGCAGTATCTATGAAACTACTTTGAAAGTAAAACTTGTTAGTATGTGCAAGCAAAGCTAGTAACAAAAAAAAGAAAAACAAATAAAAAAAAATATTTAAAATTTAAACAAATATCAAACAGATTTTAAAGAAACATTTTTTCAGAATTTGAATATATTTAATCTGAATTCCATTGAAATCCAACTTTACAATTTAATTTTGTTAAAACTCTCATAAATGTTTATCTGAATTGATTCCTTATATTTAAAAACAGCAACAAAATTTAACAAGTTACAGAATATTAATCTAAAGTAGTAGATAAAAAGCTTAACCAGTTTTTCAGTATTGATCAATAATTAATCTTTTCAAAATCAAATAAAAAATGTCAATCTGATAATTCTTATGTTTTATTAAAAAAACTATCAAAAACTTTTGTTTATAATTTTGATGTTTATTGTATATATTTCTATTAGAATGGTTATAAAGTGGTTCAAGCTTTCATGTCAATTTTGCTAACAATTTTGGAAATCAGTTCAACTGTAAACTTAAAAAATACCCACCTCTTTCTTTTTTTAGAAATTAGTATAAAAGGAAAATTTTTTTTGCAAAATAATAGTGACTACAAGTAAAAGCAAATTAAAAAGACTTTGTGTAATTAACAGGAGAAAATGTATTTGTAAACAGTACTTGTGACACAAAATTTAAATAATTTTTTTCTTCATCAGAAATAAATGATTCTCACAAATTCTAATGATGGGCTAAAACTAAAAGTCTACCAAGTTAACAAGGAGGTAGGAATGATTATTCCTTAAATCATCCTTGGTTTAACTCAGTAAACTTCATCAATATGAAACTAGTGATGTATACCAACATATAAAAAGGTGTAACTGAAAAGGTTTCAGGTCAATCCACTTAAAATCTGACCAAATAAGCATTTGACTTTCTTTGGAAAGGATTCTTGGTTAAGCTGACATCTTTTACAGGGTGTTTCAAAAGTCTGTATCCATGGGTATTTTCCTTTAAATAAAATAAAATTTTTCTAAGACCCAAGGTGATTTCAAAACTAATATAAGATCAAACTGAACTAGTTCTAATCTATACAAAAGAAAAAAAAACACTTCACATAGATGGGTTACACACAATTAGAAAGCATCCAAATAAACACCTAACAATAAATTGAAAAGTTTTTCAAAATTTGAGAGTAGCAGTAAACATATATTGTCGATAGTGGACGATATAGTTGCATTACTTCAAACTGATTGTTCTCATCTTGGTTGATATAGATGTTATTATAGACATATTGTTTCAACCCTCTGGTCATCATCAGGTATCCACTGATTGGCTGATATGGTATTTCTGTTGATTATTGTGATATTTTGTCCCTGTGATGTCAATTACTGTCATCTAGTGATTGTGAGTTCAATTCTTGGATCAGGTTTGTTGATGTGTTTAACAGCAAACCAATTCCTTATGGATCATTTAATGCTGAAATGTAATTTTCTTGGGAGCTTAGAAGTAATAAAAATATGTTATTCTGCTTTCATAATTGAGTACATGGTAGATGATATTCAGCTTTTGTGCATATATATGTTTGTGGAGACATAATTACTAGAGGCAGATGTATATTTTTTGGAATACAGTTTGATTTAAAAATTGATTAATGTCATGAAAGTGCTTTCATGTTGCTTGTTTGGTACTATTTTAAACAGATTTGGGTGAAGTGGCTACAATTTATATGTATGTATTCTTAGTAACTTTTTTTATATATAAAAATATATTGCTGGTATTTTCACTATAAAAATGTATTTTTATACTTTCAGTATTTTGTGTTTGTTTATTTAGGTTCACTATTTGCCCATACCTGGGACCCTAAAAGGTCAGGGTAGATCTGGGGATAACAGCAATTAAATGGTAGTACCATGTTCCTTGAAACCTCCAGCCTCTTAGCCAAAGGCCTTGCTGATGGATGTAGTTTATCGTTATCCTGGATCAGGTAGTGAGACACTGATTCAGTGAGAATGAACAATAACAGATATCATAGAGACAAAATATCACTACAATCAACAGATATCCCATATCAGTCAATAAATGGACACCTGATGATGACCGGAGGGTACTTGAAACAGTGTCTATAATAGCATCTATATCATCCAAGATGAGAACAAAGGTTCAAAATAATAAATATATTGACAATCATCAATGAAATAAAATACTAAAATGGTATAGTAATCTTCCAAAAACTGTAACTGATAAGAAAACCGCTGCAATCTGCTAACTGGGGCAAGGAATGGCTTGTTAATGTATCCAAAATAAAACTACTCTCTTAGTTGTCTGATAATCATTTTCCTCTTCCATCAGAATGGTTAATGCTAATCTCCAGGGGAGTAGTTAATTACACATTCTTGGAATTACATTTTCTTGGAAGTGGAAAGATTATATAGAATCAGTTGCTAGATCTGCTGCTAGTAAAGTTGGTTCAGTGTGTAAGGCTTGAATATTTTTCTCTCCAAAATCTATCTTTCATTTTTGCTTTGAATAATATTGCCATGTCTGGTCTGGTACTTCTGCTATATATTTAGAGATACTTTATAGAATCCAAAGAAGAATCTGCAAGTCACTTTCCCACTTTAGCATAGTGTTTGTGCTTTTTCTATAAATATTTTCATAGAAATTGTTCTGATGAACTTTCCTCTATATTATCTAGACTTTATGAATTTAAGTGCAGCACTAAATTAGTAGCAAGGTCTCATCATTTTACATATAAAATGGTTAGATGTAACCATAAGTTTTATACTAAGAGTTTCTTTTATCACACTCCATGCTTGTGAAACTCTTCCAGCTTCTTTTTTTGATTAAATTTTGATCTTCAAAGATTTAAATGCAATGTCAATAGTTACCTTCTGTCTTCTTAATTATTGTTCTTTTATTGTTCTCTCTCTCTCTCTCTCTCTCTCTCTCTCTTTAATAGTGTTTTTTTTTTTCTTACATTCTCTAACACTCAATAACCCATTGCATCCTAACAGCTTTATTGCCTTACTTGGGATGAAATGAGTAAAAAAACACAAAAAGAATAAAAAAGATATATGCAAATCTGCAGAATAGCCCAAAGAAAGAAAGAAAAATAAGATCATTATCTATACATTGCTATGAAGTGCACCTGGTCCAGAAGTGGCATGTTGATGACAGGCATATGGAATGTTGACAGGTTTATACATGAATGGGAATTTATGACATTTATAGTGAAGCTTCATTTAATCTAAATTGTAATGTCAACTAGCAAAATGCACATTACTGGTCTGAAGACAATTCAGACAATATTGGAAGGTCATTCTCAGGAATTATAGTATACATATTTGGTTCACAAAAAAAATTTCAAAAGATGGATATAATAAATTCAAATATGGAGCATGGACATCACAACCAGACAGATTATGTCAAATTGAAGAGCTGTTTCCAGTCTTGTGTGAACTTCAGAGATCAAAGTTTTCCAGCAGCTGACATTTTGAAAATGATTATGAATTAGTGATGATGACCTTCCAATTCCAGCTGAAGAAGGTCAACAAACGGAGACAAATAAAATTCAAGTTTAAAGTTGAAGGATCCCAAGATGGCAGAAGCTGTCCAAATAAGAACAGATGACATGCTGATTGACATCAACACAGGAATGACTGAAGCTGCCTGTGACATCTTTGGCAAATACCAACCAGTTAAAAAAAAGAACTCTTTAGGTAACACCTGGCCACCCTTAGTTTGTGTAACAAGTGGAGAGAGCTAAAGAAGAACAAGATAACAAAAACAAAGCAGTATAAGGCTGTTTTTTTAAAATAGGTACCACTCTATGCAAAGCAGTAAATTCACTAAGACAAGGCATTACAAGACACTAGATAGTGATTGACATTGTATTTAAATTTTTGCAGATTAAAGTTGGCTAGAAAACATGGAGCAGAAGTGTGAAATGCAAGAAAAGAAACTGTCAGCATAGAATTTACAGTTACATCTATCTAGTCAGCTCAACTGCAAATTGAGGACATCTTGATACCAGTCTAGTCAGTTACATGCCATACATGATACATGCTTGGGCAATCATGTCTCAAAAGAGATATGACTGACAAGGTAAAAGATTTTCCCACAGGAGGTTACCATTTCTTTCTGTGGTACACTGGTTGCCAACCAAGTCTATAGAACCCAATCTGTCCTGCTATTTAATACATAGCTGGAGGGAGAAGAGATGAATTAATACTTTTACCTAAGAGTATTTGTGCATAAGTGAATGCAACAAATTCTGCTGGCTGGGCAGAAAATAAAGAAAAAATAAAACCATACAAAATAGAAACTCTCTCTCTCTCTCTTTCTGGTCAATGAAGCTAGAGGCCAACTGACTTAACAACTGAATAAAAAGTGAAATGGAATTCACCATGATGAATTTAAAGTTTCACTCAACTTGGTTAATATTTTGATGGCAGCTGATTTTGTCTCTGGTAAGCTTGATTGACCTTTTTTTTTTCTGAGTTTTAATTCTAAAAATTTTTCTGTTTTGTTGCATATAGTGTTGGAGAAATATTTAAAATATACTTGTGTCAGTTAAGATTTCAGTTACCTCTTTTAGGCATCTGGACAGGAAGGGTTCCTTTTTTTTAAATTTTGGTTTGAATTTCTAAAGAAAGGTATGTTAAAACTCTCTTGCAGTGATTACTAAGGGATCTCATGATTTTAACTAAGTTAAATTAAAATTCTTTAAGTTAAAACTTAAAGAATTTTAATTATTTATTTATATATTTTTTTTAAATTGGAGTAGATAGACCCTACTATCACCCAGTTCATACTCCTCTCTCTTCTTTCTCAGGAGTAAAGGCTCGTGCCTTGTTTTCTGTTTAGAAAGGGTTTCCTGGTTTCTTTCATCTCCTTAGGTTTTAATAGTAATGGTGTTGTAAGATTTTTGCAATGTGTGTGAATGGTGGCAATGTCTCTTCATTCTGAGTGTACCAGGTTGGCAGTTTCCTGGTTGCTGCTTTCAACTCGTAGATAGGAGCCCGAACTCTTGCATAGTATCTTGAAAGGCTTCTCTGATCAACAGTTGAATAATATTGAGGTATCTTGTAGTGCCATGTTGCGCATGAATGGGTGTCTTTGCAAGTGCTTCTGGTGGGCAACTCTGAGGCCACAATTATGCTGCAGTCTGCACCAATTTCCTTCCTACACACGTTGCATTTGACAACCAACTGATACTACTACTCTAGGCCTCTCCTTACTGAAAAAATCACTAATTATGACATCCCACAAAATAAAAACGAAGGCTAAACTAGCGTATAGCATCTTGTAAGTTTGGCCCCAAAGACTACTGGCGGCTCTGGAAAAATGTGTTAAATAACAGCAAGCCCTCAACCCACTTTAATCAATAAATTTGAGGCCCTCACATCTTCAGCAGACAAGGGTGAATGCTTTGCTCATAGATTCTCCACCAATCCAAAATTTGATTCATCTGGGGTATTCACACCTGACTTCCCACCTAGAACTAAGGCTCAACTGAGTGATGTTCACATTACTCCCCCACTGGTCTCAAACATAATTTCAAAGCTTGATCCCCATAAGGCAAGCAAAGATTACAGAATCCCAATCATTGTTCTGAAGAAATGTGCCCCTGAACTCTCCTCTGTCCTCTCCAAACTCTAAAACTATTGCCTCTCTGCTTCCTGCTTTCTTGCCTGCTGGAAGTCCTCTGTGGTTTCTGTATTTAAGAATGCTGGAGAAATTATTGCCCTATCAGCCTCCTACCGATTTTTGGCAAAGTGCTCGAGGCTATTATTAATGCTGAAGTTGTTCAACATCTCACAGCTGACAGCCTCTTCTTCGATAAACAGTATGGTTTCCACTTAACCATGTCTACTGCTGATATGTTAATGACCATCACAGAGTATATATGCCAGGCTCTCAATAAGAACAGCAAAGCTCAAGCTATTGCACTCAATATCTTTAAAGCATTTGACAGAGTCTTGCATGCTGGCCTTCTACGCAAGATACATAGCTATGGTATAACTAGACAATTGTTTGACCCAACCCAGTCTTTCCTTTCAAATTACATAATAAAGGTAGTATTGAATGGGAATGCTTCCAGATACTATCATATGAACACAGGTGTCCTTCAAGGCTCTATTCTACTTCCTATACTTTTTCTGATCTTCATCAACAATCTCCCTGATGTAATCAGATCTCAAGTAGGCATTTATGCTGATGACACAACCATTTACTCCTACCTCGATAAAAAATCTCCTGAGGCTGACAAAGCAAACTTTGCTGCTGATCTTGAAAAGGACCTCCAATCTGTGGTGGACTGGGATAAGAAATGGCTTATGGATTTTAATGCTTCCAAAACAAAGCTGTTATCCTTTAACCACCATAAACAACAACTCCTACCCTTCCCATCAGAATGGATCAGGCTAGTCTCTCTGAAAGCAAAACACTGCACCTCCTCAGCCTAAATCTATCAGCCGACCTCAAGTGGAATGACTACATTGAATCCATAGCTAAATCTGCTGCTCGGAAGGTTGGTTCCCTTCGTAGAGCCAGGAAGTTTTTCTCATCTAAATCTATCTTGCATATATGTAAGTCTACCATCCGCTTGTGCATTGAATACTGCTGTCACAACTGGTCGGGCGCCCTTGCTATTCATCTCAGGCTTCTTGCCAAAACAAAGAATATGTAACTCCTAACGTAGTAGCTCAACTCCAGTTACTTCCTCAACTATGTAATGTGACTTTCCTATGTCTCTTATATCTTTCATGACTCCAATGAGCTTAGCTCCCTGATGCCCTCTCTTCATGAACTTAGTCAAACCTAGCGCCTAGGTCCCAACCGTTTGCAATGAAATCCATCAAATGTAACCACAACTTCTACTCCATCAGCTTCTTTTCTGGCACTTCCCGCCTGTGGAACTCCTTTCTGTATACTTACTTCCCTGACAGCTACAATCTCCAAGAATTTAAATGCAATGTCAATTGCCATCTCTTATCTTCTTGACTCACATCCTTTCCCTGACAACCCTTGTATCATGTTCTTCCTTTCCCCTCTACTCTCATGCAGCCCTCTTCACACCTGTATTCTCATCCTTCTCTTACTCATTCTCTGACACTCCTGTAACTTGTTCCTTTCTCATCACTCACCTCTTATGTAACCCTCTGCGCAGTTTTGCTTTGCTTGAGGTGAAATGATTAGGCAACCCCCCCCCCCCCAAAAAAAAAACTTCTATTTGTCTATGTTTCTGAGATGGGGTAGTATTTACATTATTCGGACGATTGTCCTCATCTTTGTTGCCATTTGTACAATGTTTCAGCTGTTGAACAATCCGGCCTTCATCAGGTGCTAGGAATTTCAAACCAAACCCTTTATTACAATCACTGGGGTATGTGAACTCCATTCCTTGGTTAGTGCCTCTTCTGGAAGTCATGAGTTATCTCTCTCTAACCCTGTGAGTTACTTGTTCACCACTGCTGCATTGAACTCACAACTTTTTGGGTCAGGAACTTAACCAATATTTATATCCACTGCGCCATGTGTTCTTAAGGACAATAACAGCTGAATTTTTGGGACTTATAAACCTAGTGTCCAGTAACCCTTTTTTACCAGAGTTCATATTGCAATTTTTTTATGTTTAATGGTTTTCTCTAGTATTTTTTACCAGAGCTCAGATTACAATTTTGACACTAATGATTTTTTCTGGCACTCTGTATTACTGGTTCTCATATTGCATTCATCTCTATGAATACAAAGGATCTGTGGTCCATATAACATCAGAACAATCTTCAGAAGTGGTTCTCCAATTTGCAGGTACTTCTTCCGAGTAAAACCCCCAACAGAGGAGGATGTGACTAAGGACTGTGCATATGCCATTCTATGTAGCTTTGGAAAGAAATATAAAGGAGCAACAGGGTGCCCCCTTAAGGTAAGGTTACAAGAACATCGCAAGGCCATAACATGAGGGGAGATAAAAAAATCAGGCATAGCTGACCACATATGGAGCGAGAAAGAGGATGAAGTTGATATAATAGATAGTATCACTGGAAACTATGTAAACTTAAGGAATCAGCACATATGCTGGATTACAAAAATCTTCTAAGCTAACCAAGCATAAGGATGAATACAATATGGGAACCAGTAATACAGAGTGTCAGAGAAAATCATTAGTGTCAAAAGTTGCAAAATGAGCTCTGGTAAAAAATACTAGAGAAAACCATTAACATCAAAAAATTGCAAAATGAACTCTGGTTAAAAAAGGGGGGGGGGGTTACTGGACATTAGGTTTATATATCCCAAAAATTCAGTTGTTCTTAAAGACACATGGCCCAGTGGATTTAGATGTTGGTTAGTTCCTGTGACTTGACCCAAAGAGTTGTGAGTTCAATACCAGGCTACAGCAGTAGTGAACAAGTAACTTAGAAGGAGATGACTCATGACTTCAAGAAGAGGCAAGGAATGGAGTTCATATATTCCAGTGGTTGTAATAAAGGGTTCAGTTCAAAATTCCTAGCACCAGCTGAAACGTTGTACAAATGGCAACAAAGATGAGGACAATAGTCTGAATAATATAAATACTCAAAAGAGATAGACATTTACAGTTATAATTGATCCAGAGGTACTGAACCTTTCTCCCACAACTGACATTGACTACTACTCTACCCTCCAGGAAGAAGAAAAAGTAGAAGCAGCTTTAAAATAGCTAAAGAAAGGGAAAACTCAACAAATGTGGACATCTTAACAGAACAGATTCAAGTAGGAAGAAAAGCCATCTAGTCATTGGTCATAACTATCCCCAAGAAAGGCAACCCACAATGGAGACAGAATTACTGTATCATTAGTCTAATATATCAACCAAGATCTTAGTGGAGTAGCTGAAGCCACACGCAGAAATTGCTAAGGAACAGGCAAATTTCAAAGCAGAGTGTACCAGAAAAGAGCAGCTCCTCAATCAGGATATGATGTGATAAATTGCTCAATAAGAATTCTACAAGTATCATATAGATTTTAAAAAGGTATAGCATGCAACCCTATGTACAGGGTCAGCCAGAAATACCTACATCTTAAACTGTTACTCTATGTAAACTGCGGAGCTATGGTATAACTGGACATTTGTTTCAACTAATCCAGTCATTCCTCTCTAACCGCACAATGAAGGTGGTATTAAACGGACATGCCTCTCAGAACTACCATACAAACACAGGTGTCCCCCAAGGCTCCATCTTAGGTCCTACACTCTTCCTGATATACATTAATGATCTCCCTGATTCCATAAAAGCCCAAATAGGTTTGTACGCCGATGACACCACAGTTTACTCTCGCCTCCTACAAAAATCTGGTGTAGGCGTCAAAGCTAACCTCGCAGCCGAGATTGAAAAAGACCTCCAATCCATATCGGACTGGGGTAAGAAATGGCTAGTAAATTTTAATGCTTCTAAAACGAAGCTACTCTCAATTAACCATCATTGACAATCTCACCTACCTCCCATTAGCATGGACCAGGCTTGCCTCCCAAAGAGTAAAACACTACGCCTCCTTGGTCTCACACTTTCAGCGGACCTCAAATGGAATGACTATATCGAATCCATTGCTAAATCCGCTGCTATGAAAGTCGGTTCTCTGTGTAGGGCCCGGAAGTTTTTTCCGTCTAAATCTATCCTGCACATTTATAAGTCTACCATCCGCCCGTGCATTGAATACTGCTGCCATATCTGGTCGGGTGCCCCTGCTGTTCTCCTCGGGCTTCTCGATAAGGTTCAGAGGAGGGTCTGTAATGTGATAGATACTGACTTGGCAGACCGCCTGCAGTCTCTCTCTCACCGGCGTGACGTGGCTTCCCTGTGTCTCTTCTATAAATACTTTCACGGCTTCTGCTCCGATGAACTTAGATCACTAGTGCCCCCTAAATACGAATTTGAACGAGATACTAGATTAGCAACTAGATCCCACCCTTTTACAGTGAAACCAATAAAATGCAGCCGTAACTTCTACTCCAACAGTTTCTTTCCTCGCACTTCCCAACTGTGGAATTCTCTTCCAAACGATTGCTTCCCCGACGGCTACAATCTCCAGGAGTTTAAATGTAAGGTCAATAGACACCTCCTAACACACTAACCTGCTCCCATTCTATCAAGCACTCTTCCCATCTGCCCAACCCTCATTCTCGCTATCCTTACTCATCTGTCACCTTCCTCCTGACATTCCCTATGTCTAACCACTCCTTCTCTTTACCTTCCCCTATGTAGCTCCATGCGCAATAGTGGCAGTAGAATGCCTTGCTTGATGATTAAAGATGAGATTGAGATGATTAAAAAAAAAAAAAAATGTGGTAAATGGTGTCTTCCTCTAGTTAATGTCTTACCATTATGTGGGAGGTATTTCTGCTGCACACATCAATGCCAACCTTATCAGAATCAAAGATAACAAGGCCACCAGTACAGTCTATTAACAGCTGTCAAAGTAAGCTATACCTGTTTCTCTCACCTACCCACTTTTAACTTCTTTGAGAAAATGGTAAACAATCAGCATCAGAGGTAGAAAAGTTACTAATCTGAAATTTGTTAGCCATCACTCAGATGCAGTAGGCAAGATCAGATTATGACCCTAGGCTAATAAAATTATGGAGCACCCTCCACCTAATTCACTTGCACCCATTTTGAATATTTTTTTTACATACACTATAATTTAGCATCATTCACATAGTTTTCTTTTGCTTGTCAATAAAAATATTCTTCAATAAATACTTTTTTTTATTGCAAACCAAATTAGTAACTGTAATAAAAAAAAAACAAAAACAAAAAACACACACACACACACACACACACACACACACACAAAAGAAAATTTTTTTTATAACCAAACTTTAGAGGGACCAAGGTTGCAGCCAATACAAGCCTATAAGATAATCTGGTCCTACCCATTGGTATGCTGAAGACACAAAATATGTACCAGTTAGTAATGAAAAGTCATGCAGTATCTTTAGTAAATTATACTTACCAAATTAAAGATAGGTGAATTTACTATAGTTCTTAACATGGGCTTGTTTATATCACAAATACCCATAGATCTTTGGTGATATCATATTTAAGATTATAACTGACATCACAATTTATGTCAACAATAGCTTAAAAGCTGCCTTCCTTGAAGACTCTTAAGCTAGCTCCTGCAGAAGGTTGTATCTCTGGCCCCAAAATAAAGGAACCTCTGGTCCAATTTAGAAAACAGTAATGATAGTTTTGGGAATTAAATTTGAACTCTGCAATTCAATCAATGAAACTTCAAAACTTCACTTTAACTCTGATTCAGGTTATAAGTCCAATTCTGGTAAAAAAAAACAATTTGGACCGAAATTCCAATTCAAGTTGAAAATTGAGTTCTTCAAATGACAAACTTTGCAAACCTTCAAAACCTCACATTATGAAACCTCTCACTTTAACTCTGATTCCTTGGCATTTTGAAGAAATAAAATTGATTTCCTCAATTCAAAGTTTTGGTGAAATTTAAACTGAATTCAAAACAGTTTTTTAAATTCAAAGTTTTTGACTCAATATAAATTTATAACTTTTAAAATGACTAATTTGTTTAAATTATTTTAAAATTTGAATTTTTAACTTTACCCACTTCATCTGGACACAAATTCTAATGCTTGATGTTCAAGCTCCAGTTGAAAGGCAGATTTTCAATCCTAGGATCATCTTGATTCCAAAAAGGTATATGCCTATGTAGAGGGTTTTCAGATACACGGATTGACAGACAGACAGAATCTGCTGTTTGCTTATTGAGAAGATTTATGCCACCACCTGGCCGGTTGGTGTTGGTTTCGATCCAGATAGCTGGTCATAGATTGACTCTGTCACGGTGATCTCCCCTGTCCCACGTTGTGTTGATTAATCATAAGGTAGTCACATGAGTTCTCCACTAGCTGTCTCTCTGCCGAGCTAAACCAAACTAGGAAGCGTGCACACAATTGAGTAATAAAAGAAAGAAATATAGCACCAAGAAAAATAAGTGGACTGACGTCTGAAGTGTTGTAGAATAACGTCTTTATATACAGAATATACACAATAGTCTCTTGAATAATTCCCAATCCCTGCTTCTATCAAACTGGTAGTGGAACAGAAGTTTCTTAAGCAAATCAAATTATTCTCCTAAGCAATAACGAGAAATCTAGCTGGCCACAGCTTGTTGCTCGGAACAGAGTTCTAAGTTCATTATAAGTCTAGTCCACTGGTTGCTTGTTTTTTGGAATGTTATGGAAATTGACGAAGTGCTGGGTTACTCTCTTCATTTAGCAATTTCAAACTTTGTCTGCAATTTCTCTTCTTGTCTGTCTCTTAACTCTGGTTGGTTGATTGGCGACAGGCTTCACTATGGTCGACATCCAACGGCATGGCAATTGTCTCTCCGTCTTTTTACTTCTTCAACTGGGAACTGTCTTTGATCATTACGTCTATGGACCAGGAGCTCGAACTCTCTGCCACTCGAGCTGCAACTACTTCAACTGCAACTGAAAACTGCATTCAGTTGTCGATCTCAAAAACTTTGTCTGCAAATACTCTTCTTGTCTGTTTTTAACTCTGATTGGCCGGTATCAGGCTTCTGCGGTTGGCACGTATTTTCGTCGTTGCATCTTTGGGCTGGTAGCTGGAACTGAAACTGAAATGCCTCGAACCACTGGTAGGACTCGACTCCAATCCAACTCAAAACTTCTCTGTCTATCTCTGCAACTCCAACTCAAAACTTTGTCTGTAAAATCACTTCTCTTCTTTTTTTAACTCTGGTTGGCCAACTCTTCGTTGTTACATCTTTGGGCCGGTAACTGGAACTGAAATGCCTTGAACTGCTGCTGGGACTGGTACTTCTGACTAGACTCCGATTGGTCTCGTCTCCGGACTTTTCTGGAACTCGAACTCAAAACTTTGTCTGCAAAATCGCTTCTCTTCTTTCTCTAACTCAGGTTGGCCAGCAGGCTCTGCGGTTGGAACCCATCTTTGTTATTACATCTTTGGGCTTTTCTTTGATCCAACCCAAATCCAACTGATTTTGGTCCCTCGGGACCCTGTATTTATGCCCATGCCATGGTGTGAGGCCGACGGTTGCTGGGTGTCTAACCTCGCATCCTGGAAACCAATAGAATGTCGAGGCTAGCTGCTACTCGTTGTTGCCTCTGGTTTAACCAATCGGATTAATCTGCTTTCCATGACGTCAATTGGTGGTTGTCTCCCTCTTTCTGCGCTTGTTTACAGGACCAATGGAATTCCTCTCCGTTTTATGACGTCATCTTCCCATACCCCTTTTTTGGGCTGAACTTAACTGAATTTTCTCTCAAAATTTTTTCTTTCTCACGAAACAATTTCAGAGATTTTTTTTCTTCTTAAAACAATCGCTATTAACCTTTTTGAACTGGCTTCGCCCAAAACAAGTTGACAAGGGTCCATTGACATTGTTACCCAGATAATAATTTCTCTACACCTGTGTTTTTTAATATCCCTTTTCTGAGTCACCTATATTTTCAAATGACAGAGATGTTTTGTTACACTGATGTTAGTGAAAATGTTTCTTTCTCTAAATTACTTCAGGACCGATGTTATCTTAACTCTTTTCACAATTCATGCTAGCAGGACAATTGGATACAATAATTATTAATAAAAGTGAAATTTCTTTTTAGGCTTTTACAAATACCTGGTGAAAAAATAACAATTGAATTTATCTCTTTCTTTAGGTTTAGAATGACAATTGTTAGCTTTCTTGGGTGGGCTGAAATCGAAATCTATTGTTTCGTGGCATTGAAACAAATTTAAGTCTTTTCTTTCTTCTTTCTCTGGTCTAAAATAACAACCAAGAAATATCATTTGATATCTTTCACCCCTGCACTCTTTTCCTTCGCTCCTATTCAGAGAATAAATATAGATGTCTTTTGGTACGTTTTCCTGACTTATAGTAATTAGATTTTCCAGTTATAGTTAATAATTAATAAAATTAATCACCTGTTTTCCTTTGCTCATATTCAGAGAATAAAGAAAATTTCTCTTAGTATGTTCTCTTATGATCTATAATAGCAATTAGAAGATTTTCCGATTATAGTTAATAATTAATTAATAAAATTAATTATCTTTGATCTGCTCCAAAATATTGTTATAGATTGACAGTTTAGAAAGGAAAAGAAAGAGTGGGTTTAGTAGAATTCCAGGATAAAGTCTCTGCAGCTTATGGCTTGGTAATCAGAGCAAATAATACCAAATTATTGACTAGCAAATATCAGTAGTACCAACACTGACATTGGCACAAAAAAATTGAAAACCGTCCACAGCTTCAAACACTTGGAAGCCATTATAATAGCCTAGAGACCAAAACTTGAAATACTGTCTAAAAGTGCACAGACAAAAATAGCAATAACAAAACTGAAGGCAACCTGGAATGGCAAAAACATCTCATTCAGCCCCCAAAATCATAGATTCACTCCCTGGTTATATCCAATTTTTTTCTATGCCTATGAATCATGGACTTTGACAAACATAGAAAAACATTTTTCAAAAGCTCTTAGGTATCTCCTACAAAGACCATATGGCCAAAGAAGACATCAAACAATATGAAGACCTAACTACAGTAAAGAGAAACAAACTAAAATTTATAGGCACATCTCACAGTGAGCAGAGCTTGCCAAGACAATTCTCTAAAACACAATGGAATGGAGACGAGGCACACAGAGAAGAAAAAAGTTGAGAGGACAATATCCAACAATAGAGAGGCATAAAGTTGAGCTATACTGAGAGAGAGCTAGAAGAAGCTACTTGCTAAATCATGTGTGACACTTCCATGGTCAGCCAAACCATAGAAGTATGTGTTATATATATATAAAATAATAAAGAATAATATGTACAAATTTCATTAAAGTTGACTAACAAGGGGCTATGATTACGCTTTTTTTTATTCAGTTTTTCTTGTGTTTGTATAAGTTTTTTTTCTGGGCATAAAGTAAATTTTTATACATACATAAAAATCTACAGATTCAGTTAAAAATAAATATAAAAGGTATCCTTCTCATACTTTATATCCAGAAAAAAAAAAAAAACCAACAAAAAACAAAAAAACACTTATATGAACACAAGAAAAATTGAATAAAAAGCTTAATTACAGTACGTTGTCTCAATTGTCTTTAATGAAACGTGTAAAAGAGGGAATTGCTGCCCAAATGCACAAGTATCTGTATGTTGAAAGGGGTGTGGGTGAGTGAAGTTTTCAGCCTGACCCACTTCCAAAAAAAAAATCGGACCAAATGATCAAACACCAGATTTTTTTTGTTTTTAAATCCAACCTTGTTAAACAAGGTTGGATTTAAAAACAAAAAAGATCTGGTGTTTGATAACTTTTCAGTATTCATTCCCATATGAACTTATTCAACAACAACAACAAAAAATACAAAAATAATGCCTTATTTTATTCAATGCAAAGTAAACAGAGTGTCAGAATACATTATGAAGGATTCCAACTTCATTTTTCAAAATATAGAACAAAAAAATTTGATAAAAATTAAATTGTTATCACAGTTACACCTGTAATACAAGACCTGCTGAGGAAATATTGTCTCCACCCCCTGCAGTCTGCTGAACCTGAGTACAGATAAGAACTGGAGCTATACAGATCTGGAAACGATCTTCATCCCAGCAGGAAACTGGACGGTTTTTCTGGAGAGGAATTCGCTGTGCTGATTTGAACTTACTTGTTGAAAAGGAATCATCCATTAATATTCGCGCTTTTAATGTATCTATGTCTGCTGACCCACAAACATGTCGATGAGCAGTCAGTGCAGCTTTAGCTGTGGCAGACATAGAGTTCTTCCAAGTGGATAATTTGTCTGTAAGGATAGCTTGGAATGCAATAGTGTGCACATGGAGACGAGTCAGTCTTCGTCTGCCTTCCATTTCACTGCTATTCTGCAAATGACTGTAGACAAAACGCATCTGATCTAGAACTGTTGCAATTCTTGGATAGCTGTCTGACACAACAGTTACACTGCCATCATTCAACAAAGTGACCAAGTTTGGTAATTCCTGCTCATTGAGTCCAATAGAATCTGTATAGATAATTACTTTAGCCATTATTTCTTGAAGAAGGTCCATATCAGTGAATGATGCAAATTCAAAATGAACCTTAGTCTTTCGTGGAAGACTTGACAACATTTCTTGAACTTTGCTTAGTCGTCCAGCTCTCTCACCTGAAAAAGAAGAGGATGAACAATGTGTTCATTTTTTTATCTTCTACCCAACTGCATAGCCTCTCTCTCTCTCTCTCTATATATATAGACACACACACACACACACACAGAATCAAAACTTCAGATATGAAAATAGTTACCAAAAGGAAATAATTGAAACAATATGTATTTTCATGAGGTTGAAATTTGTGTATGAATGGCTAGGAACCAAAGTTGGAAGATGAAAAATACACTTTAGTTACTAATAGTAAAAAAAAAGAAACAAAATATGTAGGTTATAGTAATAGGATCACTACCCTTCACTATTTAAAGTGATTCAAACAGTGGAGCACTTAGTAAGGATCAAATTCACTGCATTAATGAAATGATCTGAAAGATAAGCTTGTTAACCATCACTCTACATATTTGATGAGTTTGAGTAAATGGATGATAGAACAAAACTTATTAAGAGCTGCAAAGGACAGGAAGATGTGGAGGGCTAAGGTCACCTATATCATGAAGAGCTATGGTACATAAAAGAAGAACTTATCATGCCACATACTTTAAGTTGTTTACATAGATGTTCTTAATATGGGCTTATTTATGTCATATAGTATCACAAATACTCATGATCTTTGGGAAATAAGACAATTTTGGTAATATCATATGTAACATTAGGATGTGCATTGTTGTACAGTAGATATTGACTCGGAATGATAAATTGGGGAGCAGAGTTTGAATTCCCTGCATTCACTTACACACAAACACCCTTGGGAAAAGTATTAATCTGTCACTTCCCTCCAGTTATGGGTTAAATAATAGGACAGACTGGATTCTATAGCCTTGGCTGACAACCAGTCTACTGCAGAAAGCAATGGCAACCAACTGTGGAATAATCTTCTGCCTAGTCAGTCATGTCTCTTTCGAGACATGATCACTCAAAGCATGTATCATGTATGGCATTTAACTGACTGACATGTAACATTATGAGTGACATCAACATGTTAACCTTATTTATATTGATACATGAGGTGTTGGGAGTGTTGTCAGATCACAGGATTTACAGAAAATAAAACTTTTTCAATATTTTTATGATTAATATAATCCATATCTAGCACTTTATCATTTCCATTGAAAAACAAGTATACACAATGTATCATCAGTTGTTGACTGTTGGCACTGTTGTCAAAGCAAATCTGTCATATCACAGTAAATCAACAATAGCCAAATGTATATATATATATATATATATTTTTTTTTTTAACACCAGATTTATTTTTTTCAACAGCTTCAAAAACTGCAGTTACCTTTCCCTATACTCAAGTCATACCATAAGATTTTTTTTTCTTTTTAATAATCATTTCACCCCAAGCAAGGTAGAAATGCCACTGGTGTGCAGGGGGTTACAGTGAGAGAATAAAAAAAGGTACAGGGAATGTTGAAGAAAAGATAAGAGATGGATGAAAATCAAGCGGATAAAAGATTGCAATTGACGTGGCATCTAATCTTTTGAAAATTGCTGCTATCAGTGAAGCAAGCAAATAGAAGTGAGTTCCACAAATACGAAGTGCAAGAAAAGAAACTGTTAGAGTAGAAGAGACAGTTACATTTTAACTATTTTGACGGTAAAAGGGTGGGACCTTGATGCCAATCTATTAGCAAGAGTAAATTCACATGGCTGGGTTACCAGGGAAAAAAGCTTGTCAGAGCAGTTGTCATGAAAATACTTGTAGAAAAGACAGAGGGAAGCCACATCATGTTGGTGATAAAGTGACTGAAGGTGATTATGTTGCAGATCCTCCTTTGGATTTTGTCAAGAACCTCATAATGAATAATAGGAGCACCTGACCAGATATAGCAACAGTATTCAATGCATAGACGAATGGTAGATTTATGAATGTGCAAACCGGACTCCAATGAGAAAAACTTCTTGGCCCAACACAGATAAACCAACCTTCCTAGTAGATGTAGTGGATTCAATGTAGTCATTCCATTTGACATCATATGAGAAAGCGAGGCCAAGGAGGTGCAGTATGTTGCTCTCTAGGAGACTAGCCTCATACATTCTAATGGTAGGCAGGAGTGTTTCTCTGTGGTGCTTAAAGGAGATCAGCTTCATTTTGGAGGCATTAAAATTTACTAGCCATTTCCTTTCCCATTCAGTCACAGATTATAGGTCCATTTGAAGTGCAGCAGCTGGGTTTACTTTGTCATTCTTGGCAGACTTTTTACAGAGATGGCCATAAATGGTGGAAACCAAGTTAATGATTCCTTTGCTACAAATCAAAGATTAATATATATATATTCAATTTATATGAGAAAATCAATAATTTCATAACCCAATGAAAAAAAGTCTTTATTCTATACAACAAATATCTATTTTTTGATATCATATTATTTATTACTTTTGTATTTCTATTTGGACTAGCATAATCATCGTTGATTTTTTTTTAATATATATTTAGGCATTAACTGTTGCACTCTCTGACCTTCTCCAGGTGTCTGTTAAACTTGGTAACCTTAGAATTTCAAAATGATTTTTTATTCAATCCATGAAAATAGATTGTTCTCATTTTACTTGAAATGATTAGGAGATATCTTCTAATAGTTCATTCTTTTTTGTCTATTCGCCTTAGGGTCATTTTTCTCTTTCTTTCAATAAAACAGCCTATATAACTTTATCTAATACTTTGTCCAGGAATTGAAACTGCCAGCAAACCAGATATACTTTAACCAATATTTTGAGTATAGCAACCAACATGAAAATATTAGCATGAGCAAAAATTCATATAATGTTAATTCCTTATCTAAAATATTCCAACATAAATTACGATCTTCCTTGTCAATAGAATTAACTCAACGCTAATCAATTTGTCACAAAGATCAAAATTCATCAGACTAAATCTACCTTCATATAAGAGTATATTATATCGCTTAGTGTTTCTCAACACCTTTTTTTTAAACAGTACTTCAGGGCAACATTTGTAGAATAACTAAAATTGAGATGAACTTTAAATTGTCATAAGGAAAATTAGTCATGAAATTTGAAAATATGAAATTTAGGTTTAACATTGCTAAAAAAGATTAGCAGTACAGTTTTCAGTTAAAGTGATTTATTAAGAATCTTTTTTTTTTAGAGGCTGTTAATGACTGATTTAAAAGGAAGGCAAAAGGGAAAGGATTATCCACTCTTTAAAGATTAAGTAATGTTGCATCTAGTTTAAAATATCAAATGATAAAGACTTTACTTAGACATGGAAGCCATCTGCTTGGTGTCTCTAAACTTTTAAAGTGAAACAATTTTCTAAATATAAAAATAATTCATAAATTACTCGTTAATTTGGAGCAGACCTGGTTACCTTTCCGTGTGCACTAGCGAGCCTGGTCATAAATGGTTGAAAAACACTGATATAAATAAATGGTTATTTACATTATTTATATGTAGACTATTATCCCTATTTTTTTGTTGTTATTGACAATAGTCTGTATGTAAATAATTATAAGTCCACATCTTAAATTTCAAACAAAGAAATCATAGATAAATGGTATTCTAAGTTGATTTCTTTCTGATGAAAAAGAAATAAAGCATTACATAAGTACCCATTTGTTTTCTTACTTTTTAAAAATACTGCAAAGACTGATGACACAATATTAACATTTCTAAAATGTTGCAAATTAGACAAATGAAAAATACAACTAAAGATTTATTTTAAAATTCTTTTTTAAACCATAATGAATTATGGCTTCTTTCTGTATTAATATGATGCGAACAATAATATTCTTTTGTTACCACTCCTAAACTAAGAGAAAAATGTATTTTTGCTAATCCAACAACTATCTTGTACATAGATACGAAATTAAGCTTGGTGTGATACAAAGACACAGTAGTGAGTCACCTATAAGGCTAGACTCAGAACACATGCTACAGTCTGGGAGATGAAGCTGTTAACTATTACTTTAAAGGAAGTATCTCTTGTACTATATAAGTATTCTTTCAAACAGACTGTTTTGTAATTCATGTTATGTATAACACACACAATAGGTATCTCCCATAACATTAAGGTTTGCAAGCAGAACTCACTGCTCAATTCATCAATGTAATTATCTGATCATCATAGGTATCCCACCACAGTGGTCTTTTAGTAGACTAAGCTGTACTTAATAAATAACACAATGATATATTGGTATCTAGTGTATTGATATGAACCTTTTTTTGTACATCTACATTTATATGGCTTACTTTTAGTGTGAGTTCAAGTTTTATTCTTGCAATAACAATTTTATTGTAAGCAATGCCATTGCATTACTTAGAGTAAAATTGTTTTGCAAAACCCCCACAAGAATAAATTAATGTCATTTATTGCAGATGAGACAGTCATACTAGTGGAAATGGGATGGTCAAGATCCCTGCAAGGCAGTTTTTAAAGGTTTTGTCACATATGAAAAGGTTTTCAGAATTCATAGAATATGCATTCATATTTTGAAAAGTTTTCAGGCTTGTGGTAAAGAAACATCTCACCTGGTTCATAAGGGAAGTTATCCATCATCTGAAGACCACCTAAAACAAGCAAAGATGGCTGAAAAGAGTCAAGTTGTTCTTGGAAACTTTCCAGAGCCTCAAGTTGTGGATTGCTGTTGTCACTATGTAAAATTAATCTTAAAAAAAAAAAAAAAAAAAAAAGTTATTTCACACTTACCTTCTGAGAAGTTTTTTGACAATTTTATAAAAATTTTACAACAGGCTTTTGTTTATGCAAATTATCAAGAGCAAAAGTTCTCACTTTATAGATGAAAATGGAAATGTGCAGCAAACTACATTTATGAAATGGAAAAATAAGAGAAACAAATCATGTGAGGTTTTATGTCAGACAGTTTGTTGAAATGACTTTAAAAAAATACTTCCTTTCAGTAAGAAAAAAGTTTTACAACAAATATGATCAAATGTAAATGCTTTCTTATATTTACTTTACACTTTAATTCAGTTATAACAGTATTTTATTTAGTTGGGGCAACAGCAGAAATAGAAACAAGAAAGAATAAAGTATGCAAGTTTTTTTCCTTCATAAGTCTTACTCAATTTGAATCAATCTTTGAACTATAAAAAGATTGAATTAAAAAAAAAAAAAAAAAAAAAGAAAAAAGCAACAAAATTTCAACTTCATCCAAAATTTTACTTTCAATAAATAAGTAAGAATGTTCCCTTTAACAAACAAAACATGGATTCTGCCCAGTTCAGGATTAACATGATTTTTATAATCATAAATTAAATTTGAGAGAAGTTCCATCAATTTTAACAAAACATAAAAAGTAGATTAAATTTTAATTCCCAAAATTTTCTTTAATATTTAAAGTATTAATGACAAGTGCAGATTTATCAAAATTTGGTTGTATGTTTCAAGTTTTTTTCTTTTTACTAATTTTTTTTACTTGCTAGTCATGTGTGTGTGTGTGTATAGCGCGCACACACACACACACACATAGCCCTATATATGATCTGTGAATTGTCATGACTTAGGAGATATAGCAGTTCTATGCTAACAGTTTCTTCTCTTGTTTGTAATTCTCACTTGTGGAACTCTCTTCCAGTCAACTTTGATCTTCAAAAATTTAAATGCAATATCAATCACTATCAACTGTTTTCTTTAGCCTTGTTCTTTTATTTTTCTCTCTCCTTAATAATGTTCTTTTCCTCATATTCTCTAACTTGAGTGTTACATTTTAGTGACTTTATTGCCTTGCTTGGGGTGAAATGATTAAACATTTTTAAAATAAATAATCAGATTTGAACAATATATTTTCTATTAAACATATACAGGCTATATCAATATGATACAACCCAATATATTTTTTAAAAATAGCAAATATATTTTATATCAGTATAAATGGTTTTTACAAGATAAACACATTTTGAGAATTACATCAACTTGTAAAAGTGTTAAAAGAATTGTCTTACCTGTTAGCTCTGGGCGACGTGAAACTACCCCAGTTATCTCCCTTGTTGTATTCGAGGATTAAATGTATATCATCAGTTACTAGATTGGGACCAGCAACTAGAAATAAATAAAAATGTTGATGTATCCTTGAATGCATTAACTCTAAAACAATAAAAGCTAAAAATGGAAACTTTAATTCATGATAATACTATGACAATGATAAAGTTTGCTTTTAAAAAACACACTATTTTGATTCTGGGTAAAATATTGTGAAAAACATGTTGACTTTAAACCTGTGGTTTCCAATGTGGGGGAAGCAATTTGATGTTTAAGGCAAGCAATTCAAGAATTAATTATTAACTGTCTGTGTGAGTATAAGTGTGTGATGGGTAAATTGTTGCTGTTTTACATTTTTTAATTTCACATATGCATGTTTTTTTTAATTTTTTATTTTGTTGTCAGTTGGGTACCGTCTGTAAGAAAAAGAGCACCATGACGCAATTCACTCTGCAAGAAATTTAGAAACTGCATGCTGTACTACTTGGCATTTATGCTGAAAGCTCCAATACAAATATTTCAGAGTGTTTGAAAGTCAATTCGTGTACAGTGCAGAGAATTCAAAAAGAGTTGGACGAGTCTAATGGTAATTATAAAAGGTACAGAATCTCAGAAAACTCACTGATTATTCTGATAAGAAAAGAACTCCAAAATTTGTGAGTGAGATCCAGGTCATGATTGACAATGATTCCTCAAAGTCAATCAGGAATGCCAGAGTTTCTAATCAGGTAGGTAGTGTATGAAGATATTTGCTATTTCTCATAGAAGATTAGAAAAGGACAATTTTTAGGCCAAGCAATGAAGAACAAGAGGAAAGCATCTCATCCAACCAAACATGCTTTGGTTTTTCTCAAATGAGAAAAATTTCTGCCAGAATAAGATAATGAACACACAGAACAACTGTGTCCCCAAAAGTAATAAAAACCAAATATCCAACATCATGGTGTTTGGAGTGATCACTAATGATGGTGATGCTATCCCTCCATCATCTTCCTAGACAGCCTCAGACAACATGGAAGCCTACATCAAGTGCATTGAGGAAGTAGTGCTGCCCTGGGTTAAGAGGGTGGCTGTTGAAAGACCTTATGTCTGACAATAGAACCCTGAACCATGCCACACAATCAGAAAAACCCAGTTATGGCTGTCAGACAATTTTTGTAACCACATCCCCACATTAAACCTAGCTACCCAGACTGCAACCCCCTGAATTATTATGTGTGGGGTGCAGTTGAGTGAGAGACTAACAAAACTTCTTGTAAACACCAAACATGAACTGAAGGCAAGGATTATGGTAGCATTCACCAACTTAAACAAGTGACTGCCAAAAAGAGATTCAGGAGATTCCAAAGTTGTCTGGAGGCAGTGACTGAAGTCAATGGTGATTTTATTGAATAAATTTACTCTTTAGTATTTAAAGATATATTTACCAAAATTACACTAAAATATGTTAAAATGACATGTCAGTGTTATTTTCATTTTTGCATAATTCAGATAATTTATCCCTCACACCCTGTACAGTAATACATACAAAAAAATATTTGCATGTATGTACATATGTAATTATGACGTATGTACTATATATATATATATATATATATATATATAGATATCTCATTCCCCCCCCACCATTTTTCTGTCTCTGAAGAACATTAATAAAAGTGAACCATGTTAGATTGAGGTATGTTTCCTATTTGTTCTTTTTCTTTATTATCTTGTCCGATTCTGTTCTATATATTCAACTCTCTTATATATAAGAACCTTGAATAAGTTCTCGCTGTTTTCCAACAGATGGCATTCCCAGAATTGTGTGCGTGTAATTTCAGATGCTAACACATCTATAAGGAAGTACGATAAGCATGCTTGAAATTCAGTGTACGTCATTTTGTCGAAGTGTAAACAACTTTGTTTTTCATAGTATTAAACATGTTGGATTTTGTGCCAAAGAAAGTGTATTTACAGGGATTTTGATGTTGAAGATATAGAATGCTCTTGCACACAGAAAAGCTTGAAGACAAAGAATTGGAGGCAGTACTTTATGAAGACTCATATCAGGTACCGACTGAACTTGCAGAACCATTACAAGTTGATCACACAACAGTTCTGAAATGTTTGAAAGCATTAGGAATGATTCAAAAGCAAGGACATTGGATGCCATATGAGTTGAAGCTGAGCGACATTGAATGGCATCTTGTCACATGTAAACAGCTGCTTCAATGGCAGAAAAAAGTTTTTTTCGTATCATGACCGCATGACCGGCAATGAAAAGTGGATACACTACAACAACCCTAAGCATAGAAGATTGTGGAGTAAGCCAACATTGGTAACAAAGCCGAATATCCATGGTTTGAAGCTTCTTCTCTGCATTGGAGGAGGTGGGTATCAGCTGGGTGTAGTTTATTATGAGCTTCTCAAACCAACCTAAACCATTGCGGGAGATTGCTATCAACTACAGTTGATGTATTTGAGCCAAGCATTGAAGAAAAAAATAGCCGGTATATGAGCAGATACAACAAAGTAATTTTCCGACATGACAATGCTGGGCTATGTGTTGCAAAACAAGTAAAAACCAACTTAGAAAAGCTTAAATGGGAAGTTCTACCCAACTGCCATTTTCAAAAGACACTACCTCATCCAATTATCACTTGTTCTGATTGATGGCACACAGCTTAGCTGAGCAGCACTTTCATGCTTATGAAGATAAAAAAAAAAAGTCAACTCATGGTTAGCCTTAAAAGACATGTCATTTCCAATGTGGAATTCAAATGCTGCCAGAAAGATGGGAAGAAGTAGTGGCTAGTATTGACAATATTTTCAGTGATATGTTTCTTACTAATGTTTGTAAATAAAACATTACTTTTCAAGGAAAAAAACATGTATATATATATCTCAGTAACAATATTTTTTAAAATATTGTAAAATTCTAAAATTAAATGATAATACTATTGCATATATGTTATCTCCCTCTTCTTTGGAAGCTTGTTTGGACCATGTGAGTCTACTTTTTTTAATAATAAAATTATATATCATGGAAGGAAGTGTCAGCAGAATTTTAGAGATTCTGGCTTAGGTGGCATATAACAAAAAAAACAAAAGAAAAAAAGTTTGGGAATTGCTGCTTTACACTATTAAAAGTATGAATAAAAAATTTACTATATTTACCACTGTTGAAGATCATTTTCTTCTGCAATAAGTCTAAAAAAAATCTACCTTGCTGACTAAAGCTTACTTTTATGATCAGCTTATCCTGATAAAATTTATGGTTATTTCAGTTTTCTTTTTGAAATATTCAAGTTTAAATTGCATTGTGCCTTTGAAGCTTGAAAATATATTATACAAAATCAATTGATAAAATAAAAAAAAATAAAATAAAATAAAATAAAATAAAAGTCTAAAAAATTAAATTTCTTGACTTCTTATAACACTTTGGCTGGTATATTTTATAGACTTCTCAGAACTTGGTCAAGTGTCAACTATTATGATCTGTTAGTTCCACTTAAGATATGTGTTGTGTTGCAGTGGATATTGACTTGGAACAAGTAATCAAAGAGCTGAGTTTGAATTCCTTGTATTCACTTATGCACAAATACACTTGGCAGAAGTATTCATCAATCCCTTCTCCCTCCAGCTATAGGTCAAATGGCAGGACAGATTGGGTTCTATAGCTTTGGTTGGCAACCAGTCTACCACAGAAAGTAATGGCACTTACTGCTGGAAAATATTCTGTCTAGCCAGTCATGTCTCATGTATGGCACTGAACCAACTGACTGAGTTTCACTGCAAAGATGCCATCAAGAGACTAAGTGGTTTCTTTTTCTTATGCTTCTTTCTGTTGTGTTAATTTTGCATCTTAGTAAATCAGGTTTTGGACATAGTATTTGGTTTACAGTGATTTTCTGATATCAGACAATAATAGATTATTATTTGATTGAATATGTAACAAAACTCCATTCAAAGAAGGCTGACGTGTTGTGAAAAAACAAAAAGATTTAAAGTATATGAACGAACGGCTCTTTTTAAAAGTAGATCAATATATTCAGAGCTGAACACATACTTATTAGCTGAATTTTGAACTGAGATTTTCACTATTTAATGTTCGATCAATGTGATTAATATTCACCAGTGAATTAAGTACATAGATAATGTTGAAAATTTGTTATATAAAATAAATGCTTTTTTTCATCATTAGTTTATGAACTTATTGGTAAACTTAAATATAATTCAACTGCAAAAATACTTTTTAAAACTAAATATTCTGAGTTATTTTTTTTAAATAATTGAAAATGCTCTATCAATCACCTAAGAAACCCCTTTCTGCCTTCCATCATCAAGGCTGATGCCAACCTCCAGGAGAGTAGCTCATTGTGCCTTCTCAGGCTAACATTTTCTGCTAATGTGAAGTGGAAAGACTATATTGAATTGTTTGCTAGGTCTGCTGTTAGAAAAGTTGGTTCACTGGGTCATGCTAGACAATTTTTATCTCCGGAATCTATTTTATATATTTTTAAGCCTACCAGTCATTCTTGCATTGAATATTGCTGCCACACCTTGTATGGTGCTCCTGTTATACAATTAGAGATTCTTGATAAAATCTAAAGAGAAATCTGCAATGTTATTGGTCTTGACATCTTGCCTTCAGTCACGTTCACACTGCCATAATGTAGCTTCCCTGTAACTTTTCTGTAAATACTTTCATGGTAATTGTTTTGACAACCTTCTCTCTATGGTACCTAAACATTATGAATTTAAGTGTAGTACTAGGTATCATCATTTTACAATTTAAATGACTAGATGTAATCATAAGTTCCATGCTAACTTTTTTTTTTTTAAATTTTCAAACTCAGTAACCTTCTTACAGCTTAGTTGCTTTATTGCCTTGCTTTTGTAAAGTAATTTACAAAAAACAAAAATATAAATACTCTACAACTATAAAAGTAGGCAGCACAAAACCAAGAATTAAGTAGCTTCTGACAAAACATTGACATGCATTTTTATGACTACAGAATTGTTTATAATAAAAAAAAATGTAAATGTTAAAATAAAAAAATTTGAAAAACTTATTCTTGATCAAATTTATATGAAATAGTTTTACTGTTCATTCAATAATAAGCTTATCCAAATTATTTAAAACCTCACCTGTTAAAATAAAGATCAGATGAGTAATATAATCATTTTTAATATGACCTGCAATCAATAAGAGTATTTTTTACCTTTAACTTCTGGAGGGAGAAGAGCCCGAAGTTTTTTAGAATAGGACATTCCTAAGAGGACTTCAGCTCCTTCTTGGACCAAACGTTGTGCCATAGATAAAGCATTGCCTCCAAGAAACCACTGTCGTCCTTTTATAGAATTGGCATTTTTCCATAATTCTTCAAAGAATGTGTCATTGTTGACATAACGCCTGAAAAAGAAAAGAAAATTCTATTAAACACAGAAGCTAATGTTAGAGATTTATAAAAAGAAATAGGTTTTTAGCTAGAGTTCTTTAAATAAGACCTTCTGCTACTATCATAACTGTCACACACACACGAGGGAGGGGTATGAAAAGTCCTTAGTCCAAACCATTTCCCTAAAATCTGGCCAAATGAACAAACATCAGATTTTGTTTCAAGTTGGATGGAGAAATTCTCAGCACCCTCTAATATCTACAGTAAAACTTCAAAAACCTAAGGGTTTTTTTTGCCTCAGATATAATAGGTTAAAAGTTACATGTTTAAGAACAACTTAATGTTGTAACTACATTAAAATTAAACTCCACAAAATTTCCTTTTGATGATTGTGTATTAAAACTGCAGAATGTTAAAATGCTAATCAAAACAAAAGGATATCAAAAACATAACAGAAAAATGATGACTATCATTTGATAATACATTCTGGCTACATTTATTATTGAGTTTAATTGTTGTTTTATTCACTATTGTTTAATTCTTCAGTTGATTCAATATGTTGAAATCAAGATAACTATTTTTTATTCACATATTTGTACTAAAAACCCATGCATTTGACTCCTGTGCCTGATTTTTCCCAAATATTTACTTGAACAAATTAAACCTTAGGGGATTTGATTTATGTTAAGAAATACAGAACATTAATAAAAAAAAATGTTTCAAACTAAAATATAAATTTGATTTTCTAAAATACTTTTAGATTTTAAAAATTCTAAAATCTGTACAGCAATATTTATATCAGAATTCCTAGATTCACAAATCTAAAAATATATATTTTTATGAGGCAGAATTCAAAGATGAAAAAAAGAGGCTTTTCCCTTTTTAAATAGTCATGATTATACTTGTGAAATCTATAAGTGTACTCATTAAAAGTTAAGGCAAGTTGACCATCTTGATCAACTTATTTGTCAAATTACTCAGTGTTTTTCCAGATACTTCAGATATCTCATTGAAATCATTTTTAAGATTGGAAAGCAGATTTACATGTTATACAGTTTGTGCCAAAGTTTAACATTTCATTTCTCTCTTATACATATTGAGAACATGAATATAGCAGCTTTCAATCTGAAATAGGAAATGAAAAGGCATGCTGGGATTGTGGGAGATATTGAGTGTCTTGACAGTGGCCAGGTGAACAGGATGAATGACAAGTGGCTCTGTGATGAGATCACAGTGATGTACACAAAGTTCATCTATCATGGTCCTGGTGTTGTTGAGGAAGGAGAGCTCTGTCATGACACCCATTTTCACCACTTTTTGCAAAATCTCAGGGCCAATGTCACTGCCTTCATCAAGATGCTGGACAAAGTAATCATGCTCTAGATCAAGGAAAATACTTTTGCATTCACATACATGCAAATACCCTTGGAAAAGGTATTAATCCATCTCTTCCCTCCAGTTATAGATTAAATAACAGAACAGATTGAGTTCTATAGCCTTGGCTGGCTTGTATCTTTAAATGGTCAAGTGTCTCTGCATGCATACAAATGTTAAATGGAGACACTTGTGTTGTACGGACTGTCCCAGCAAACATTAAAAAAATACTCTGGCTGAATTACTACAACCTGATAAATTGTCTCTATAAAATCTTTATAACAAACTGATTTTCCAAAGAGTTTTTGCAACAAGCCATTGTCAAGTTTTAAACTCATTTTCTTACCATTTCCTACCTCGGTCCTAAACAACATTAGATGACAGAACTAGAATTTGCAGCTCTCTGCAATAGAGTATTATTGTCAGTGATGTGCAGAGGTTTGGTAATGCCCGGGGCCAACTCCTTGATTGTATGACCCTCAGACTCAAGTAAAGGCTATGGAGCCTGGTACTGAGAAATGTGAGAAAGGAAAATATTTTAAATGTGTAAAAACAGATGAAACATGAAAAACACTATTTAAATTAAATTTATTTCACTCTTTGATTGGATGCCCTCACGATATGGATGCGCAGGACTATTGCACCGCCCTCTCTTCTGCACTCTAATGGTCCTTGTACTGCATCATCATCTGTATATTTGATATACACTATATCAAAATTTTAATATGTTACAGAAAACAAATATTTGTTTTTTTTTTAGATTTAACTCAGAAAAAGAAAGTTGTTTTTCTTAAATATACAAATGACTGAGATTTTGTGTATATATGGCTTTGTGAAAACTATTTTTCTTTTTTCAAGAATACAAAAAATACAATACTAAGTTGAAAAGAAAGCATTTTTTAAAAAAAAAAAAAAAAAGAAAAAAGTTCTTGAACAGTGACATTAAAATTACCTGACTACATTATGTGGTGCAGTGGATATTGGTTCAGAACAAGAAATCAAGGAGTCAAGTTCATAAATCCAGTTGAATTCCTTGCATTAACTTACGTGCAAATACCTTTGGATAAGGTATAAATCCGTCTCTTCCCTCCAGTTACAGGTTAAATAACAGGACAGATTGAGTTCTATAGCCTTGGCTGGCAACCAGTCTACCACAGAAAGTACTGCGAGATAATCTTTTTCCCAGTCAGTTATGTCTCTTTAAAGACATAATTGCACAAGTGTGTATCACATATGGCACTTAACTGACATTCTTATACAAAGTGTATGTCATAAGAAAAACATTAATGCTTCACCCACTTTAAAAGATCAAAGGGGTAAAAAGTATAAAAAGCAGAGTAACAAATTTGTTGGTTTATTTCATTTCCATCCTTCATTTTCACCTGCTTTTCTCCTTCCCACATGTCGGAAAAATAATCTAAGAAAATCTTTAGAACCTGCTCTAGACTTGAAGAGATTCATAGATATCAAACCTAACCCTCCTCGTATAGGATGCAGGTAGGTTTTGAGGGTAAGTGGGGCATCTTTTGTGTTGCAAAATACATTGTGCGTGTGTGTGCGCATGTGTCCTGATAAAATAGGTTCTTGAAGACAGTTTACTAAAGTCATTTGCTGACACTGATCAACTGAAACTTGTACATCATTTTGCAATAATCAAAATCCACATATGTATATCCATAAGCAATTATAATGGATTCTGTATTTGTTCACCCTTCCATAAAGGTAGCATATGGCAAAATAGCTTTTTAATATGAAAGTATATCAGGTCAAAGACAAA
Organism: Ascarosepion bandense; assembly: GCA_037127315.1. Taxonomy (NCBI): domain Eukaryota; kingdom Metazoa; phylum Mollusca; class Cephalopoda; order Sepiida; family Sepiidae; genus Ascarosepion; species Ascarosepion bandense. Next base: position 3,152,800 of record JBBBDQ010000563.1, on the reverse strand, counting down.
AATTGTCCATACTCCAACCCTCTATACTTGGTGCAATGAACAAAAAACTCTACTTACTGAGATATATATATATCGACCAGTCTCTGCCACCAGTCATAAAAAGTTCACATCCTTTGTTAGTGCAAAGAGGAGTACTAAAGGGTGGAACTTCTCAAGACTATGCATGTAAAATGCCTGAAGGCATGACTATGGCTCCACATCCATAGTACAGCACAACAGACTATATCTTTCCTTAAGAGAAGTACTGATCCAAACATAACCCAGTATGTTTGTCTTTTTATTACAGGTATTATGCTAGTTAATTTAATGAGACAAGCAAAAATGTTACCACCATGTAGTATTTCTATTTAATTCCTAAATTAAAACTGTTAAATAAATAACCTAGTTTCAGTATGTAAATTTGCTTGGAACATACTCCGAATTCTAATTGTACGAACTTTATTTTATTTTTGAATTACATAAGCTATATTTGAGATATTCTCAGTAGTGAGTAGAAATAGTAATAAACTTTTCCTGAGATTTTTTTAATACCAAATATTGCAAATAATTAAAAAAAAAATGTCTACACTTCATCTTATACGAATAACTTTGAAAAGGCAATGAATCAGACTTTAATTCTCGATAAATTCATGCCTTTCAAAGTAACTAAAAAAACAAAAAAGAAAAAAAAGAGTAAGAGACTGTCCCCATAGATTTTTTTTGTCGCTTGACGATGATGAAAATGATTGTGAAAGTTTAAATTTTCAAAGCTTAACAAAAATTAAAGTGGAAAAATCTATAATAAAAAAAAAAGTATGCCATTATTTGCTGTATCAAATAAAAAATAAGTATTTAAAAAATTGTGCCTTAAGAGAGGATGGATGTTATTGTTATTATTTCATGTACATGTTAATTGTTTGAGAGTATAATGATTATATTATTTCTTAAAAAATAAATAAATCTAAAAAAAAAAAATACTGATTTTTATGGTCTGATAGAGATTGATTTGAAACCCAGGGTAATCTTGTAACATTCTTCTTGTAGTTTAGCGTCCTAAATTAGGGTTTTTCTGATGAGGATACTCGGCCAGTTACAACACCAAGCAGATATCAAATTTAATATGAAATGAAACTACAATTCGGAAGCACGCGTTTTAATTGTTTGTTGAATATAAGAAAAAGAAAAAAGAAGAAAACACTACTAACTTTAAAAAAAGAACAAAAAATCGATGCTGTCGGCGGGGGGATGAAAAATTATTTACACTTAGTATTTTGTTTTTGTTCAATATGTAAGAGCTTTATTACTGTGATAAGGAACTTTACAAAATATTCGTCGCCGAGAGGAAAAGCCTAAACATATCTCTGATCAATAATAATTCAATCAAATTAAAGCCTGAACTTAGAACTATTTATAGATTTTAAATTTTTGTGTTGTAACCAGACTTATTTTTTTTACTACTTTTTGGGGGTAACTGTTGAAAAAGTCAGTTTAAAAATTCTTTGTTGAATTTGAGACATTATACCTTCCTGGTAAAAAGGAAAAAAAAATGAACTTTAGACAATTACAAACATGCATGCATATTCTACATAGAGAAAAAAAAAAGACAACACAATAACAATCACAATATCTCTTTAAGAGTCTTTATTTTTTTTTAGCCTAGCCCTAATTTTTTTTTCCCTAAGAGTTGTGAAACACAGAAAGTTAGCGTAATCTAATTTAAATTTCTTCATTTAAAAAGAAAGACAAACTAACTTAACATTTTGATCGGTTGTTTGAAAACATCATTCTTTAGACTTTGAAGTCCTGGATCATTGTTATTCTTGCAGCTTGCTTGATCGATGCATTGTAATTTACTGTGTAACACAGATTAAATCCCCAAAAAACTGAATCATGATGAACTTTCAACTGTTTAAGAGTTATTAATTAAACTTTGTTTCTTTTAAGAAAAAGTTAATAGGGGATACGGAAGAATGCCTTGTAGTCTGGTACAAGGTCATGCATTTTTAAAAAAAATATCTGAAAATATGTATTTCTGTAAAATATTTCCAATAAATGACAATTACTTACTCAGCCGCAGCACCAAACTGAAAGAAATACGCGAACAATTCCTGAAGCTGTTCTGGGGTTTGTATTGAAGAATGGTGTCGAACTTTAGTAGGCGGACTGTAGTCAAGTTTTTCAAATAGTTTTACAGCATTTACTATAATATCCAAACATCCCCCGAGACCAAGTGCCACACGCGGTTTCACATGGTTGACTTTCTGTTCGGCTCGCAGCAAACCAGAAAGTATCTGATCCAATAACTCCTTTGGATATTGTTGTGGTTCCAAGCTTTTCTGGTAGTTGTAGTAGTAATAGACAGCTACAAAAACAATCAGCAATGATACTATACTCAAACTGCTGCTTAACGTCTTCCACTTCCAGTGGACCTTTGGGGACATGTCGAATTTTTTTTCTGCGTTCAGTTCTTTGTGCATGCTTTTTAAACGACAGAGTTCAAGGAGAAAAATTTCCCTTTATGCAATGATTATATAGCTACTCTGTACATATATTGTTATTTTGGGAACTTCTCTTGTCATGGTTTTGTTGTAAATGTATTAAAAGTGAGAAAACTAAACGCGTACGTCAGCTGATTGTTTGTAAAACATGAAATGCATAAAAGCGAAACGAAACTTATCGTGATTAACCTTTTTGCTTGAAGTTTTTAAAGCTACCAACCAGTAAACAAACATTTGTAATTTATTTTTCAAACTTTATTTCAAAAGTAAAATAAAATGTGTTTAAAATGAGAATTTAAAGTCTTTTATTTTTAAAATTTTATTTATTTCTGATCAAAATATACCATTTTTTAAATTTTTACAAAAAATAAAAAAGACTTAAAAAGTCGAGCTGAACTGCTGACCTATGCTAAAAAAAGTAACTGAAATTATTATCAGTTATTCTACTGTGTTCAGATTTTAGGACATATATCGACTGCCATGTGTCACTCACTGTCAAAAAAGTAAGAATCTTATTATACTTTATCCCACAACTTTATATTTGATCTTATACTTTATTTCGATAAAAGTAGTTGTCATTGTTTTTTCAACATAAAATTAAATTAAATACAGAAGGAAAAACGTTGGTGAACTGACGCAGAATTTTATATACAAGCAATTATCAAAAAGAAAAAGATTAATGATTAATGATTATTCTTTTTTGTTTCTTACATGGAACTCAAACAGCACTCTCTACAATTCACGAAATCCGCGTAAAAGACGATTAATGCCCCATGATCAGATCAATACCAATTTTTAGCTTCACAGAAGCAACAAATTTTAAAAGACAATAAAGACAGTTACAATACACATTTTTTTAGTTTATGAAACTTGTAGCCGATAAGAAATTAATTTAAAATCAACTCTCTTCTTCACTTTTAATAAAAATTCACAACGACGTGTGAAATCCTGGTTTTTCCCAAATAAAAAAGTATTCACCATCTGCTTAAAGAAAAAGTCGAAACCAAATTTCGCAAGTTGGTGTTAAAATGATTTTGACCAATGGGAGCGACTTACAAGACTTGAGGACTTGAGGAAGTGCGAAAAACATCTAGATTTTAATGAAATGATTACAATATAAGAACTTCATCAGCGTCAGTCAATCAGTTAGTGAGAAAGTCAGATGACGAAACAACTAAAATGTAACTGCAAATTGACCTGGAGATAAAGCCAGGTCGCACCTTGTTCTCTTTCTCCTTATCTCTTTCAACAATTAGAACATTTTGTACGAACTCTACCCTTAACCTCTTAATAATGTTTCTAATTGCACATTAACTCCTACAACTTATGTTAGTCTTTCTCTTTAATAAATTCCTTTTTTAAAATGCAAAATGTATATTTTATTCTTAAAATATTCCACACATTCCATCCGTCGACAACCAGCCTTCTGATGATTCTGATGATGATAATTCTGCATAAAACTTGTAAGCTGTAGGGAGTTTGGTTATGTCTGACAGAAGGCCAAATTAAAGAAAATTAACTAACTCCCTACGCTACAAACTCTCCAAAAAATAAAAATCCTAAATTAAAAATTAAAATACACTTACAGATGTGCCAACTATCCCGACACTCCCAGGATATTCCATTTTGCCTTTTTTTTTTTTTGACTCAGAGCTTTTTATTCTGGTCATTCAGTTTGCAACTATCAGTTAGATTCCATACATGATACACGCTTGGGCAGTCATGTCTCTTTTGAGACATGACTGACTGGGCAGAAGATTTTCCCACAGTAGCCTGCCATTACTTTTTTCAGTAGACTGGTTGCCAACCCAGTCTGTCCTGCTATTCACCCCACAGCTGGAGGGAGAAGTGATGGATTATACCTTTCCCAAGGGTATTTGCACATAAGTGAAAGCAATGAATTCAACTGGAGTTTGAACTCAGCTCTCTGATTTCTCGTTCCAAGCTTATATTTACTGCACCACTATGCACATCCACTGACTGATGTATCTGTTAAATTTGCTTGATTGTTTTTTTTTTACAAGATTCTCACCACAAAATGAATTGGGCTTTGGGCTATCACCCCTAAAAGAACTGCCAAGTGAAAATACTTCCTATTCAGTCTGTATGTTTTGAAAAAAATCTTTTCACCATTTCAAACTATGATTTGCTTATTGCGAAAGTAACATTTTTCAATAACAGATTTATTTACTGTGTTTGTTTTCAAGTGAAACACTGGCATGAAAAGAGTTAATTTTGGTCCAAAATTAGGTCTTCATTGGAAATAACTGCTTGAATTGGAAGAATAATATTTTAGTGCTAACATTGTGGGCTTGCTTTTGAAATCTTTGTTTCTCACTGTTTTTGGTAAAATCTCCATTGTTTTTTTAGAAGTTAGGTATCTAAATCTCCATGTTTTAAATTTTAAATTTTTAGATTGTCTGGTAAGTCAAGAGACTTATATTGACTGACACAGTGATGACAGGACTATCATCAAAGTGTTTTGAATGGAGGATGGGTTTTAAGAGGGAAGCGAGTAAAACTTTGCAGACAAAAATTACTTTGCATCATTTTCACAGGTAGAAGATAAATTATTTTCTTCAAGAGGTGCTTGGCTATGGGATCTGCAAGCACTAATTCAAGAACAAGCCAATATGAATGAATTTATTTTATTTTCACTTTAACCTCTAAAAGCAATCAAAATAACCTAAAATATTATAATGTTATAAAATATATTATACACTGCTGCAAATTAGATTTCCTTCTGATTGACTCTACAATCCACCCATTACTTCTATTCAATAGATCCAAAGGATTTGACCTAAAGAGTTGTGATTTCAATACCTAGAAATTTCTAAAACTTAAAGTGTTTAGTTAAAGGGAGATAACTAATACCGACTCACCTGGAAGTTGCATGACTCAGGGAACTAGAACAATCTACTCTGGTGAATGGTATAAAAGGTTCAGTTCAAAATTCCAATCACTTGAAGAAGGTCAGAGTGTACAATAGTCAAAATGTCACAATAGTAACAAAAATGAGGACAACAGTCAATAGTGTAAAGTTTATATTTACAATGCTTGCCATCTTTTCCTATCACTCTACCAACAATACAGTTGTTTTATTTTTATTTTTTTCATGCTACCATACACATGAAAGGATTACCAGCTTATGTCAGATATTGTCAAGGTTTAAATTTGTGGCATTGGTCAATTTGATTCAAAGTCAAGGTGTTTGGCAACAATGTAGAAAATATTGTAACATTGTAGCATACATTTTAACTCACAAAAACTAGAAGTAACAAAGTATTTTTATAAATAGATATTGAAAGTAAAGGTATTTGGAAACAATGTAGAAAATATTGTGGTATACATTTTTACTCACAAAGACAAGAAGTAACATAAAAATGTATTTTTACCAATAGATGTTGAAAGTGAGGGTATTTGGAAACAAGGTAGAAAATATTGTGACATTGTGGCATACATTTTAACTCACAAAGACAAGAAGTAACATAAAAAAAGTATTTTTACTTACAGATATTACTCCAATATTCTAACTTTAGGTGTCATTGTGCATTAATTCACTTGGCTTCACCAAATGCCTGTTAGCAATAAATAAAATAAAAATGCCAAATTTTTATCAAGGTAAAATTAGGTGATCTGAATGTCTGGGATGTGGTGTGTCATATGCCTGCCTTGATGATAACCATTAAGATGATTACACGTCGATTCAGGAATATTTACATTTCCACATGTATGGGCAGATACCGATTATCTCTCCTAGATCATGACAAATGGACAATGATAAACAAAAATAAGAAAATGAGATCACTGTTCGATTGTGATATAGTCGAACGGTAATCTTCCCAGTTCAGCTTCAATATCAACACATGCACTGACCAACAATTCGAGAATGAACGACAAGGTGAAATGATTTTTTATATAAAGTTTTAATAAGTAACAAAATATTAAAATAAAATAAAAAATATATGAGTATGAATAAGAGTGTCCAATGACCAGAATCTCAAAACTTATATCCGGATACCCAACTCAGTCGAAATAACAATTATGACAAACATCAACAAATATGAATGAATACAGGCAAACACGAATGCAAGAGATTAACAAAAAATAAAATGGGGAGAACCATATAATTATGAGCAAATGTGGTATGATGTTTGTGGTAACAATATTCATGGAAGTGTACGCGTATTTGTTGTAGAGGAATATTCTGTCCTACCCCGGAATGGATATGGTCCGGTCTATAAAAGACTGTGACTAGAGCAAACTATAGAGCTGTCGCCACAAGACGGCTCTATGACACTGTCAGCTCTCTGCCTTCGGGTGGAGGGTGCTCTCTGCTTCCGAGCAGAGAGCAATAACCCAGTCATGGTTCCTCCGAAGGGTAGAAGCACAACTGGGGAATAATAGACAGACATTTTTTGGGACAGCTAAATAATGCAGTCGACACTAGACGGCTCTATGACACTGTCAGCTCTCTGCCTTCAGGTGGAGGGCACTCTCTGCTCGGAAGCAGAGAGCAATAACCCAGTCATGGTTCCGCCGAAGGGTAGAAACATGACTGGGGAATAATAGACAGACATTTTTTGGCCGGGCCATATAGCCCGGAAAGCCCAGTTATAAACTGACCATGTGTCATATGTTGCCCTTACTGGGAGGGACAGCTAAATAATGCAGTCGTCACCAGACGGCTCTATGACACTGTCAGCTCTCTGCCTTCAGGTGGAGGGCGCTCTCTGCTTCCGAGCAGAGAGCAATAACCCAGTCGTGGTTCCGCCAGAGGGTAGAAGCACGACTGGGGAATAATAGACAGACATTTTTTGGCTGGGCCATATAGCCCGGAAAGCCCAGATATAAATTGACCATGTGTCATATGTTGCCCTTACTGGGAGGGAGAGCTAAATAATGCCATCATCATTAGACTGACGACTATGACACTGTCAGCTCTCTGCCTTCGGTTAGAGAGCACTCTCTGCTTCCAAAAGTACTAACCCAGTCGTGGTTCCTCCGAAGGGTAGAAGCACGACTGGAATAAAATAGACAGACATTTTTTTAGCCTGGCTGTATGGCCGGGAAGTCCCACAAAAAATAGACTTTGTGTCACATCTAGCCTTGCGTTGGAAGGTTGGTAAATACTGCCATTGTTATTAGACAAGAGCATACGTCACTAGACGGAAGTATACGTTACTATACTGAAGCATTCTTCACTAGACGGACGCATACGTCCTAGACAGAACACATTGTCTACGTGATTGTTATACCTGTTATTATTCGTTAGTGTACTTGTATTGTCTGCTGGTTTATTGTACTGTGGTATAATAAATCCCTATTAATATACCATCAGTGTTAAGTATTTTTCTTGCACTAAGTATTATTATTCTTACACTATTCTTTTCCCTGATTATCCCCTCATGGGATATAACAGATTGGCAACAAAGAATTCGCACTTAGGTGGGATCCGCAAATATAACAGATTGACAATGAAGATTTGGCACTTAGGTGAGATCAACCAATATAACAGATTGACAATGAAGCTTTGTCACTTAGGTGGGATCCGCAAATATGTCAGATTGGCAACAAAGATTTGTCACTTACGTGGGATCCGACAATATAACAGATTGACAATGAAGATTTGGCACTTAGGTGGGATCCGCCAATATAACAGATTGACAATGAAGATTTGGCACTTAGGTGGGATCCGCCAACATATCAGATTGGCAACAAAGATTTGGCACTTAGGCGGGATCCGCCAATATAACAGATTGACAATGAAGATTTGGCACTTACGTGGGATCAACCAGTATAACAGATTGACAACGAAGATTTGGCACTTAGGTGGGATCCGCCAATATAACAAATTGACAATGAAGATTTGGCACTTAGGTGGGATCCGCCAATATAACAGATTGACAATTACGATTTGGCATTTAGGTGGGATCCACCAATATAACAGATTGACAATGAAGATTTGGCACTTAGGTGGGATCAGCCAATATAACAGATTGACAATGAAGATTTGTCACTTACGTGGGATCTGCCAATCTAACAGATTGACAATGAAGATTTGGCACTTAGGTGGGATCAGCCAATATAACAGATTGACAATGAAGATTTGGCACTTAGGTGGGATCAGCCAATATAACAGATTGACAATGAAAATTTGGCACTTAGGTGGGATCCGCCAATATAACAGTTTGACAATGAAGATTTGGCACTTAGGTGGGATCAGCCAATATAAGAGATTGACAATGACGATTTGGCACTTAGGTGGGATCCGCCAATATAACAGATTGACAATGAAGATTTGGCACTTAGGTGGGATCCGCCAATATAACAGATTGACAATGAAGATTTGGCACTTAGGTGGGATCCGCCAACATATCGGATTGGCAACAAAGATTTGGCACTTAGGCGGGATCCGCCAATATAACAGATTGACAATGAAGATTTGGCACTTAGGTGGGATCCGCCAATATAACAGATTGACAATGACGATTTGGCATTTAGGTGGGATCCACCAATATAACAGATTGACAATGAAGATTTGGCACTTAGGTGGGATCAGCCAATATAACAGATTGACAATGAAGATTTGTCACTTATGTGGGATCTGCCAATCTAACAGATTGACAATGAAGATTTGGCACTTAGGTGGGATCAGCCAATATAACAGATTGACAATGAAGATTTGGCACTTAGGTGGGATCCGCCAATATAATAGATTGACAATGAAGATTTGGCACTTAGGTGGGATCAGCCAATATAAAAGATTGACAATGAAGATTTGGCACTTAGGTGGGATCAGCCAAGATAACAGATTGACAATGAAGATTTGGCACTTAGGTGGGATCCGCCAATATAACAGATTGACAATGAAGATTTGGCACTTAGGTGGGATCCGCCAAGATAACAGATTGGCAACAAAGATTTGCCACTTAGGTGGGATCCGCCAATATAACAGATTGACAATGAGGATTTGGCACTTAGGTGGGATCCGCCAATATAACAGATGGACAATGACGATTTGGCACTTAGGTGGGATCAGCCAATATAACAGATTGACAATGAAGATTTGGCACTTAGGTGGGATCCGCCAATATAACAGATTGACAATGAAGATTTAGCACTTAGGTGGGATCCGCCAATATAGCAGATTGACAATGAAGATTTGGCACTTAAGTGGGATCAAACAATATAACAGATTGACAATGAAGATTTGGCACCTAGGTGGGATCCGCCAATATATCAGATTGGCAACAAAGATTTGGCACTTAGGTGGGATCCGCCAATATAACAGATTGACAATGAAGATTTGGCACTTAGGTGGGATCCGCCAATATAGCAGATTGGCAACAAAGATTTGGCATTTAGGTGGGATCCGCCAATATAACAGATCGACAATGAAGATTCGGCACTTAGGTGGGATCCGCCAATATAACAGATTGACAATGAAGATTTGGCACTTAGGTGGGATCCGCCAATATAACAGATTGACAATGAAGATTTGGCACTTAGGTGGGATCAACCAATATAACAGATTGACAATGAAGATTTGGCACTTAGGTGGGATTCGCCAATATATCAGATTGACAACAAAGATTTGGCACTTAGGTGGGATCCGCCAATATAACAGATTGACAATGAAGATTTGGCACTTAGGTGGGATCAACCAATATGACAGATTGAGAATGAAGATTTGGCACTTAGGTGGGATCAGCCAATATAGCAGATTGACAATGAAGATTTGGCAGTTAGGTGGGATCAACCAATATAACAGATTGACAATGAAGATTTGGCACTTAGGTGGGATCCGCCAATATAACAGATTGAGAATGAAGATTTAGCACTTAGGTCGGATCAATCAATCTCACAGATTGAGAATGAAGATTTGGCACTTAGGTGGGATCAGCCAATATAACAGATTGACAATGAAGATTTGGCAGTTAGGTGGGATCAACCAATATAACAGATTGACAATGAAGATTTGGCACTTAGGTGGGATCCGCCAATATAACAGATTGACAATGAAGATTTAGCACTTAGGTGGGATCAACCAATCTAATAGATTGAGAATGAAGATTTGGCACTTAGGTGGGATCAGCCAATATAGCAGATTGACAATGACGATTTACAACTTAGGTGGGATCAGCCAATATAACAGATTGAGAATGAAGATTTGGCACTTAGGTGGGATCAGCCAATATAACAGATTGACAATGAAGATTTGGCACTTAGGTGGGATCAACCAACATAACAGATTGACAATGAAGATTTGGCACTTAGGTGGGGTCAACCAATATAACAGATTGAGAATGAAGATTTAGCACTTAGGTGGGATCCGCCAATATAACAGATTGACAATGAAGATTTGGCACCTAGGTGGGATCCGCCAATATAACAGATTGACAATGAAGATTTAGAACTTAGGTGGGATCAACCAATCTAACAGATTGAGAATGAAGATTTAGCACTTAGGTGGGATCAACCAATCTAACAGATTGAGAATGAAGATTTGGCACTTAGGTGGGATCAGCCAATATAGCAGATTGACAATGAAGATTTAGAACTTAGGTGGGATCAGCCAATATAACAGATTGAGAATGAAGATTTGGCACTTAGGTGGGATCAGCCAATATAACAGATTGAGAATGAAGATTTGGCACTTAGGTGGGATCAACCAATATAACAGATTGCCAATGAAGATTTGGCACTTAGGTGGGATCAGCCAATATAACAGATTGACAATGAAGATTTGGCACTTAGGTGGGATCAGCCAATATAACAGATTGACAATGAAGATTTGGCACTTAGGTGGGGTCAACCAATATAACAGATTGCCAATGAAGATTTGGCACTTAGGTGGGATCTGCCAATATAACAGATTGAGAATGAAGATTTAGCACTTAGGTGGGATCAGCCAATATAACAGATTGAGAATGAAGATTTGGCACTTAGGTGGGATCCGCTAATATAACAGATTGACAATGAAGATTTGGCACTTAGGTGGGATCTGCCAATATAACAGATTGAGAATGAAGATTTAGCACTTAGGTGGGATCAGCCAATATAACAGATTGAGAATGAAGATTTGGCACTTAGGTGGGATCAACCAATATGATAGTTTGACAATGAAGATTTGGCAATTAGGTAGGAGCTGCCAATATAGCAGATTGACAATGATGATTTGGCACTTAGGTGGGATCAGCCAATATAACAGATTGAGAATGAAGATTTGGCACTTAGGTGGGATCAGTAAATATAACAGATTGACAATGAAGATTTAGAACTTAGGTGGGATCAACCAATCTAACAGATTGAGAATGAAGATTTGGCACTTAGGTGGGATCAGCCAATATAGCAGATTGACAATGAAGATTTAGAACTTAGGTGGGATCAACCAATCTAACAGATTGACAATGAAGATTTAGCACTTAGGTGGGATCAACCAATCTAACAGATTGAGAATGAAGATTTGGCACTTAGGTGGGATCAGCCAATATAGCAGATTGACAATGAAGATTTAGAACTTAGGTGGTATCAGCCAATATAACAGATTGACAATGAAGATTTGGCACTTAGGTGGGATCAGCCAATATAACAGATTGAGAATGAAGATTTGGCACTTAGGTGGGATCAACCAATATAACAGATTGCCAATGAAGATTTGGCACTTAGGTGGGATCGGCCAAAACAACAGACTGACAATGAAGATTTGGCACTTAGGTGGGATCCGCCAATATAACAGATTGAGAATGAAGATTTGGCACTTAGGTGGGATCAGCCAATATAACAGATTGAAAATGAAGGTTTGGCACTTAGGTGGGGTCAACCAATATAACAGATTGCCAATGAAGATTTGGCACTTAGGTGGGATCCGCCAATATAACAGATTGACAATGAAGATTTGGCACTTAGGTGGGATCTGCCAATATAACAGATTGAGTATGAAGATTTAGCACTTAGGTGGGATCAGCCAATATAACAGATTGAGAATGAAGATTTGGCACTTAGGTGGGATCAACCAATATGACAGTTTGACAATGAAGATTTGGCAATTAGGTGGGATCCGCCAATATAGCACATTGACAATGATGATTTGGCACTTAGGTGGGATCAGCCAATATAACAGATTGACAATGAAGATTTGGCACTTAGGTGGGATCAGCCAATATAACAGATTGAGAATGAAGATTTGGCACTTAGGTGGGATCAGCCAATATAGCAGATTGACAATGAAGATTTGGCACTTAGGTGGGATCAACCAATATAACAGATTGACAATGAAGATTTGGCACTTAGGTGGGATCCGCCAATATTACAGATTGACAATGAAGATTTGGCACTTAGGTGGGATCTGCCAATATAACAGATTGAGAATGAAGATTTAGCACTTAGGTGGGATCAGCCAATATAACAGATTGAGAATGAAGATTTGGCACTTAGGTGGGATCAACCAATATGACAGTTTGACAATGAAGATTTGGCAATTAGGTGGGATCCGCCAATATAACAGATTGAGAATGAAGATTTGGCACTTAGGTGGGATCAACCAATATGACAGTTTGACAATGAAGATTTGGCAATTAGGTGGGATCCACCAATATAGCACATTGACAATGATGATTTGGCACTTAGGTGGGATCAGCCAATATAACAGATTGAGAATGAAGATTTGGCACTTAGGTGGGATCAACCAATATAACAGATTGAGAATGAAGATTTGGCACTTAGGTGGGATCCGCCAATATAAGAGATTGACAATGAAGATTTGGCACTTAGGTGGGATCAGCCAATCTAACAGATTGAGAATGAAGATTTGGCACTTAGGTGGGATCAGCCAATATAACACATTGAGAATGAAGATTTGGCACTTAGGTGGGATCCGCCAATATAGCAGATTGCCAATGAAGATTTGGCACTTAGGTGGGATCTGCCAATATAACAGATTGAGAATGAAGATTTAGCACTTAGGTAGGATCAGCCAATATAGATTGAGAATGAAGATTTGGCACTTAGGTGGGATCAACCAATATGACAGTTTGACAATGAAGATTTGGCAATTAGGTGGGATCCGCCAATATAGCAGATTGACAATGATGATTTGGCACTTAGGTGGGATCCGCCAATATAACAGATTGAGAATGAAGATTTGGCACTTAGGTGGGATCAACCAATCTAACAGATTGAGAATGAAGATTTGGCACTTAGGTGGGATCAGCCAATATAACAGATTGACAATGAAGATTTGGCACTTAGGTGGGATCAGCCAATATAGCAGATTGACAATGAAGATTTAGAACTTAGGTGGGATCCGCCAATATAACAGATTGAGAATGAAGATTTGGCACTTAGGTGGGATCAACCAATCTAACAGATTGAGAATGAAGATTTGGCACTTAGGTGGGATCAGCCAATATAACAGATTGACAATGAAGATTTGGCACTTAGGTGGGATCAGCCAATATAGCAGATTGACAATGAAGATTTAGAACTTAGGTGGGATCCGCCAATATAACAGATTGAGAATGAAGATTTGGCACTTAGGTGGGATCAGCCAATATAACAGATTGAGAATGAAGATTTGGCACTTAGGTGGGATCGGCCAAAACAACAGATTGACAATGAAGATTTGGCACATAGGTGGGATTAGCCAATAGAACAGATTGACAATGAAGATTTGGCACTTAGGTGGGATCAACCAATATAACAGATTGACAATGAAGATTTGGCACTTAGGTGGGGTCAACCAATATAACAGATTGACAATGAAGATTTGGCACTTAGGTGGAATCCGCCGATATAACAGATTGACAATGAAGATTTGGCACTTAGGTGGGATCAGACAATATAACAGATTGAGAATGAAGATTTGGCACTTAGGTGGGATCAACCAATATAACAGATTGACAATGAAGATTTGGCACTTAGGTGGGATCCGCCAATATAACAGATTGACAATGAAGATTTGGCACTCAGGTGGGATCAGCCAATATAACAGATTGACAATGAAGATTTGGCACTTAGGTGGGATCAGCCAATATAGCAGATTGACAATGAAGATTTGGCACTTAGGTGGGATCAACCAATATAACAGATTGACAATGAAGATTTGGCACTTAGGCGGGATCCGCCAATATAACAGATTGACAATGAAGATTTGGCACTTAGGTGGGATCAGCCAATCTAACAGATTGAGAATGAAGATTTGGCACTTAGGTGGGATCCGCCAATATAACAGATTGACAATGAAGATTTGGCACTTAGGTGGGATCAACCAATATAACAGATTCACCATGAAGATTTGGCACTTAGGTGGAATCAACCAATATGACAGATTGACAATGAAGATTTGGCACTTAGGTGGGATCAACCAATATAACAGATTGACATTGAAGATTTAGCATTTAGGTGGGATCCGCCAATATAACAGATTGGCAACAAAGATTCGGCACTTAGGTGGGATCCGCCAATATAACAGATTGACAATGAAGATTTGGCACTTAGGTGGGATCAGCCAATATAACAGATTGACAATGAAGATTTGGCACTTAGGTGGGACTTGCTAAAAGACCAGACTGGAAACAAGATTCGGCATTTTCACGAAGTTTGCCAAATATCAATTTGGTGAAGAAGATTTGGAAGGTTGACGCCAAAAAAAAAAATATGTGAAGGTGAGAGGTAGTTTTTTTTACCCCCTCATAAAAACACAACTATGGTAATTACAACTTTTTCGTCAGCTATGCATAAAAATAAACATATGGAACAATTAGCCGAGTTAACAAAGACGCTGGGAGAAGTGCTTCAACTGTTAATGAAACAATAGGAAAGCCAACAAAAAGTACAAATAGAGCTTCAACAGCAAATATTAAAACAACAGGAAAGCCAACAAAAAATTCAAAAGGATCTCCAAACACAAATGATACTGCAACAAGAGGTTTGGGAAAAATTGATAATAAAGCAGGGTGAACCGAAGGAAGGCTCTAAAAGCTTCTCATCAGAAGGTATTGCAAACTCACTTACAGACTTTGTATATAATCCTGAGGAAGGTATTACTTTTCATTCGTATTATAAAAGATACAAAACTATTTTTTCGAGACGGTGCAAGGATGGTCAGATGATAAAAAAATAATGCTCCTATTACAAAAGAGAGGAATGCAGGAAAATATGAAATATACAAATTTTATTTTACCTAAAAACCTGAGGAGATATCATTCGACGAAACGGTAGAGATTTTGACAAAAATGTTTGGAGAAAGGGAAAGTTTGTTCTACACACGATATAAGTGTTTAAATATCGTAAAGGCAGAACATGAAGATTTTGTTACGTACACCGGAAAGGTTAATTCACAATGCGAACAATTTAAAATAAAAGACATCAAAGAGGACATGTTCAAATGTTTAATCTTTGTACAAGGACTAACAGCACAGAAAGACAAAGAAGTACGTTCGAAAATTCTCACAATGTTGGATCAAGATGCAAAATTAACGCTACAGAAAGTGACAGAAGAATGCCAGAAATTGTTAAACATTAAGAAAGATAATGTTTGTATCAAGGAAAAAAGCGTTGCTCGAATTCATAAAGTGAAACAACAGGCCTACGAAAATGGAAAACCGTACTGTGAAGCATGTGGCAAAAATTACCACGTTACAAGGAAATGTTATTTTAGAGACAAAATATGTTTCAAATGTTTGAACAAAAGACACAAAGTAGTGACGTGTAGGAAAAAAAGGGACTGAAAGTCCAAAAAGATAAATACTTTAGTAATGAAGAAAGTCACAAACGATTGCGATACTAGAAAATACGTGGACTTAAAAATGAATGGAAGAACTGTAAATTGTTTATTGGATACCGGAAGTGATATTTCTGCAATAGATGAGTATACCGGGGAAAAAATTGGTCGACCAGTGTTAAAGAAAACTAAATAGATTGCAAGAGGTATTTCAGGAAATAAATTAAAATTCAAAGAAGAATTTGTGGTGAAAGTAACATTTGACGGGAAAATACAAAAGTCTAAGATCTACGTGATGTTAGTTAGGAATACAAATCTATTCGGTATAGATTTAATCGTGCTATTTAATTTGTGGGAAAAACCCATGAATATGTTCTGCACAAAGATTAAGCCATCAAAAGAAAGAAAGTCGAAGCAGACAGAAAAATTCGTAAAAGAATTAAAAAACGAATTCACAGATGTATTTTCAGAGGAACTGGGTTGCTGTACTCAAACAGAAGTAAAATTTGAAATGAAGGAAAACATTAAGCCAGTATTCAAGCCGAAAAGGAAAGTTCTATTTGCATCATTGGAGGCCATAGATAAAGAATTGAAAAGACTAGAGAATAATGGAGTTATTGAAAAAGTGGATTATTCAGATTGGGCATCGCATACCGTCTATGTAAAGAAGAAAAATAACAAGATCAGGGTGTGCGCTGACTTTTCAACTGGAGTAAATGAATGCTTGAAAGATCAAAAATATCCCCTCCCCACACCAGAGGAGATTTTTTTTTCAAAATTAAACGGAGGAAAGATTTTCTCTAAGATAGATCAATCAGAAGCACATTTACAAGTAAAGATAGTGAAAGAATGTTCAAAGTATTTGACATTAAATACACACAAAGGATTATACAGACTGAAATGTCTGCCGTTTGATTTAAAAATTGCACCTAGTGCATTCCAGCAAATAATGGACACTGTTATCGGATCTTAACTATGCAATGGCGTACCTAGATGACATCTTAATCAAAAGAGAAAGTATAGAAGAGCATAAATCGCATGTCCGCGAAGTGTTTAAGCGACTTAGGAACTACGGGTTCAAAGTAGGACCTGAAAAATGCGAGTTTTGTTTGGACAGGATCGAGCATTTAGGACAAATTATCGATCGCAAAAGTAGAAAACCAAATCCAAATAGAACTGAAGCAATTAAGAATATGCCAATTCCAGATAATGTAACTAAGCTTCAGTCATTTCTGGGGTTCGCAAACTACTACAACATCTACATTTCTAAGATGCACGACCTTAGAGCACCATTAAATAAATTGCTGGAAAAGAATAAAAAGTGGTGTTGGTCGAAGGAATGCGATGAGGCTTTTGAAAAAATAAAAAAGTGCTTGCTGTCAGATTTGGCGTTGGTGCATTTCTATCCTAAGAAAGAATTAATCGTGGCAACGGACGCAAGCGAATACGGCATCGGAGCTGTATTATTGCATAAACACGAGGATGGCACAAGGAAACCTATCACTCATGCTTCGAGAGCGTTGCTTCCCGCAGAAAAAATTATAGTCAAATAGAAAAAGAAGCAGTGGCCATAATTTATGCAATTAAAATGTTCCACAGATTTATTTATGGTCGAGAGTTTGTGTTGCAAACCGACCATAAACCGTTATTATCAATATTTGGGTCCAAAAAAGGTGTTCCGACCCATTCAGCGAATAGGCTGCAAAGATGGTCTGTAATTTTATTGAATTATAACTTCAAAATGAAGTTTATACCATCGAAAGAAATAGCGCATGCGGATTGTCTATCAAGATAGAAAGAAGAAAAGGAACTGAAGGATGTACTAGTAAACACCATTAGCGTATTACGTGTAACACCAGAAGAAATGGAAAAAATGGTGAAAACTGATGAATATATTGCTAGAATGATGAAGCAAGTCAAAGTAAATAGAAGAAACATTTCACCATTTTCCATTTGCAACGAAACATTGATGTATGCTCATAGAGTGGTAATACCAAGGGTGTTGAGAAAAAGAATTTTAAAATAATTCCATCTAGGTCATCCAGGCATTTCACGAATGAAGTCCTTAATGAGGAGTTACGTGTACTGGCCTGGAATGGACAAAGATATCGAAGAATCAGTGAAACAATGTAAAGGCTGTCAGCTAGCAGCTAAATCACCGCCCGTAAGAACACAGCCGTGGCCTAAAACTGATGTGCCGTGGTCAAGAATTCCTGTAGATTATGCAGGACCGATAAAAGGTGAATACTATCTAATTATGGTAGATAGTTTTTCAAAATGGCCTGAGGTATATAAATTCAAGTGACCAACAGCGGTAAACACGATTAAGGTTCTAAATGAAGTTGTTATCCGGCTTAGAGTACTGAAAACAATTGTAAGCAATAACGGGACGATGTTCACTGGATCTGAGTTTAAGAATTATTGCGAGGCGTTAGCTATAGAACATGTTACGACACCCGCATATAATCCAAGGTCAAATGGGCAGGTAGAAAGATTCGTCAAGACATTTAAAAGGGCAATGAGAAAAGCAGATGGAATCGACACAGATGAAAAACATACAAACCTTTTTGATGGTATATAGGATTACACCTAATCATAATATCAATGGTAATCTATCTCATGCAGAAGTAATGTTTGCAAGGAAGATTAGGTCAATCTTCAATAGACTATTACCTAAGGAAAGAAAAAAGACCCCAAGAAAACAAAACTCGGAGAGAAAATTTTACAAAGAAGGCGAAAAAGTCTTCTTCAAAAATTATCGCGCAGGAAAATGTTTGTGGGAAGATGGTATAATAACTTGCAGGATTGTTAAGGTGATTTATTTAGTGAAATGACCGAAATTTGTCTGTAAGAGACACCTTAACCAGCTAAGACCCAGATTCATAGAAACCGTAAATAAGGAATTTGAGATACCAATGGAGGTTTTCTACGATACATTCGAAATTGAACCACCCGCGAACATGTACGTACCGATGGAGGTAACTAAGGATTCTCTTGAAATCGAGGACTCTAGGAGAAGAAGCAAGAGAAAAAGAAAAAACACTAAACACCTATGCCATGACCCCAAAAGAAAGAAGTATTGAGCAAAATTCCATGAAGAATTTAGCTCGGGGGGAGGTGTTGTAGAGGAATATCCTGTCCTACCCCAGAATGGATATGGAAGACTGTGACTAGAGCGAACTATAGAGCCATCGTCATTAGACGAGAGCCATCATCACTAGACGAGAGCATACGTCACTAGACGGAAGCATTCTTCACTAGACGGATGCATACATCCTAGACAGAGACATTGTCTACTTGCTTGTTATACCTGTTATTATTCGTTGGTATACTTGTATTGTCTATTGGTTTATTGTACTGTGGTATAATAAATCCCTATTAATATATCATCAGTGTTAAGTATTATTCTTGTACTATTCTTTTCCCTGATTATCCCCTCACGGGATATATCAGTATTCTAATATGGGCGTAAGAATATAATAACTTATCTTTATGATAGTTCCTTCTCTCTTATTTTACTGTCTTTTCTTTTCTTTTTTCCTCCTTCTTTATATAACTTTGGACTCAAACATGGTCTACTTGAAATGTATGTATCTGTGAATGTCTTTATTTTCTTTCAGTTGGCTGTCGTATTTTCACTATATAGATATCCTGAAATATCTGCACTCTTCTTTATTTCTTTCTTCAAACAAGCATCGTATTTTCTGCACTCAAACAATTCTGTGGCTTCTTCTCTTTAACATTTCTTTGTTCACACGTTATCTTCTCTGCGTCACTATTTTTCATTCTTTTCTTAATAAACAACTGGGCTTCGCTTTCTTTCTCTTCTTTTAACAAATAAGAAGCAGCATACAAATAACATTACAGTTTCTTCTCTTATCTTCTCTTCGCCGCTATCTTTCCTTCTTCCTTGATAAATGATTCGGCGTTGTCTTCTTTTAACAAATAAGAATTTATAAGTTCGTTTTTCTTATCCAGAGTTGGTTAGGATGAATTGGTCAAATAATGCCATTATCTCAAATGCATTTTCTTTTTCATTCATAAGCTATCAGCACTCAGCAATTGTGACTTGCTAACGCAAGATCTGATCTGCAACTAATTTCCAATCTCTGCTTTCCACATGACTTGTCTTTGGTTCGGATTCTAGCTCCTGCTGTTTCACGAACTCATGTCTAGCCTCTGTCTATTTCCTGTCTAGACATTTGTTACTAAGAGTGTCTGGGTCAACCAACCTTGACCTGCTATCCCAAAACTGACTTTAGGTTCTCATGTGACCATCTCCTTGTTTCCATGTGGATACCAATCTCAATATATGTGTGTAAGTGTGTGTGTGGCTATCTATATCCGTAACAGATGTTATTATTTAAAGTATTTATATTTGGACTATTGCCCTTACCTTTCTTGTTATAACACTGTTTTAGCTGTTGTGCATTCCAGCGTTATATTGACCTGGTTAACCTATGGAGAATTCTGAACTGGACCCTTCATTTAATCTCTTGCAGTAGACTGTTCTCATTCCACTCATCATATCCAGGAATATATCATCGAGTTCTTATTTCATTTAATATTGTTCAGTTATTGCTCACCTGGTTTTAATGTGTTGGGTAGTGTGTACTTGTACTCGGTGGAAATGGGTGATACATAACTTAACTGTATGTGCCATATCTCTGCATTTTTTTGTATCATGTGACCAAGATTATTTTTAATCAAAATTTAGATTTGGTCATCATCAACCACTACAGGCTAACTGGAATGGTTTTAGTCCTTCAGATCAAAATTTCCACTTCTGAACCTAGTGAACCACTTATAAATAGAACTTTCAGCTAGAGCACCATCTCCATTCATGGCATATCTCTTTTTTGCTGTTTGTACAGCACTTTTTTCTCTTTCAGAAATAAAACACATGGAATGGGAAAAATGAGATATTTTTCCTCCATTTTCACTGTTAATGTAAAAATATTTAAGGTTCAAAATCCACAATTGAATTGTATAGAAAGACACATTCAAATTTGAAATGTCACCATTCAAAATATGTATATAGGTAATAGATTTCTATTACTTTGTGAAACAAAATCGTATGTGTAAAAACCATTTTTTTAAAAAATGCTACAAATTATTGTCAGCCGTAATAGCTTAGTAGAAATAATAAAATTTAAAAGAAGAAGAATTTCAATAAGACTGACAAAAAATGTAAAACAGAAATACTATTTACAATTATGTCCACATGCTAATTATAAAAGAAACCTCACATGAGGTCAAGTTCCCACTTTTACACATGTAACCATAAATGTAGGCTTTCTGTCCTGTGTAGAATAAGACCACAGATTTTTCTAGTGAACACATGCCTTCCACTTGAAAACTATAGAAAACTGTGAATTAACATTTCTTTTTAATGTATTTTCTGAGAACTTTTTAATTCCCAAGTCCAGTCACTGTGTTTTAACTAAGTCAGTTCATGCTGTCTCACATCAATTAATGAGAGACTCTCTAACTCAAAGATGAATTTTTCCACAATCAAATACTAGGACTTTTCTTCACTTAAGACTGAACAATTTATTCACGTACTTACACACTACATTCCATCACACAAAACCTTCTATTACCTGAACTTATGATATCATACTGATGTAATGAATATGGATACACCTTGTTTCCTCTCACTGGAATGTGATTGGTTGGTATCAGCCATAAATACAGATGAAGACAAGGATGTGCAGAGTGAGTGAGAGAGATCTACCAGTCTTTCTACAAGAGATCTATTTGTCTACTATTGAGTATGCCTACATCTCAGGACACTGCATACGATAATTGCGACTATGGACTAGATTGTTCTACCCGATTACATTTGCCTTAACCACTTAATAACCTTGTATTGATATACATCCCTTTTCCGGGGGACATTATAATACAGACATGTTGTAAATCTTGCATATAAAATGTGTTTGTTTACAAAAAACACCCATTTCATTTTTTTTATATTAAATCTATTTTAATACACCTGATACAGTGAGAGAAAAATGCAAACTTTTATCTCCTGTTCCAATCTTTTCTTACACCAGTCATTTTCAGGGCGACTACTACAATAGTAAGGAGATGTACATCTTTTATTTCTTGTTGATTTCTCCTCTGTTTAATCTGAGAATCTATTACTTACCAGTTTAAGAATAGTGTTAGCAAATTATTCAAGTTATTTGTTGTCATGATAAAGAAGAGAAAATAATTTCACAACAGATATTTTCTTGTTAAATAAACAACTGTTCAAAATATAACGATGGTCCAAAGTTGTCTATGCAAACAAATCTTTCAACATTTGAAATGACTATTACTATAATTTGAAAAATAATCCGCTTGTGACACATCATCATTCCATTAAAGCAACTGATAGAAGAGAATCATTTCACTATATCCATTTTACATATTTAGAAACCTAAGCAAAGGCAGCTGCTTCTGCTAGTATATATACAGGGTGTCCCAGAAAAATGTATACACACACTGCAACAGTCTATCATGCCAAGCATTAGAGATGACTTTGAAGAGTTTTATTTTCAGCAAGATGGGGCATCCCAACACTACCAACATGATGTTAGATCATTCCTTGATGAGATTTTGCCAAACAGGGGGATTGGATGAAGAGGTTTCATAGCATACCGTATGAAAAAATGTGGAAGTGTACATTAATAGAAATCAGTAAGGATACACACACGGATACATACACATCTTCAGTGTTATTCATATATAGGTACACATTAAATAAAGGAGATAACTCTTGTATTTTTTAGAGAGTTATTCTCCATGTGAAAGTTACAGTGGAGAATATCTCTTCAGAAACAAAATACTTAAAAATAAGAAATTAAAACAAAATTAAACTGAAGACCCACACACTTTCCTTTCCTTTGTTGTGTAGAATAATAAATTTGCAAGAGTTGTGTAAGTTTTGAAACAAAATGGATAAAAAATGTGGAAGTGTGGAAGTGTATGTTAATAGAAATCAGTGAGGATACACACATGGTTACATACATCTTCAGTTTTATTTATGTAGATAAAGAAATAAATATTTGTTTTATAATTCATTGATATTTTTATAAATTATGAATAAAAAAACTTGGTTTCATAATTATTTATAAAATGGTAAATAATAAATATTACATTGCAAATGGTTTCTATATTTTGATAATTTTGTAATTTTTAAAAAATTTTCTGTAGTGACACTGGCAAATTAATATGCCTAAAGCCTATATAACTTGTCACTGAGAATAAGTATGGAAGTTAACAACTGATTAGGACTAAACCTCACTTCACATCAATGGCGCCACCAATAGGATACCATGTCTCTAGAAGATCCAGATTTTGTAAATGCATGGATTCGCTGTTTTTCTGCCAGTGCAAGAAGTAAAAAGTTGAAAGACAACAAGGAGAAGGGAGGCAAAAATGAAATTACGGATTTATTTTTTGGCTACAGTGGGATGCAAGATGATAATCAAAGTCTCCACCATGACATATCCCACAAACTTGAAAGACCTGACTTTCAAAAAAATAAGTCAGATTAAAAGAAGAAATATGAGATCCAAGAAAAGACTAGTAGTGGCAGAAAGAACAAAGAAATTAATGAACCAATTATAAAATATCTACACCATCTATGAAATGTGAGTAGATATTATTGCGAATTTGAAAAACTCAGACAAGATGGACAAACTATTGAAGAGGACTTGATTCAATTAAGGTTAATTGAAGCTATGTGCAATGCATCACACCGATATAAAATAATGGGACAGCTACAAATAGGAAATATGTTTTTAAATACATACATTGACTTTGTACAACAACAAGAATTAATACAGAAATACAAACATCATAAAAGTCAACCCAGTGAACAAATATCCACTGAGACATACATGGTAAAAAAGATAAGAAAATGTTTGTATTGTGGACGTGATCATGAAACAAAAAAGGAGAAATGTCCAGTATTTCGAAAAACCTGTAAAAATTGCTTAAAAAATAACCACTTTCAAGCAGTATGCAAAGTAAAAAAGAAAAAGTTGAAAGAGTTTGTTGTGTTGCTTCATTTTGGTATAATTAGAAGATAACACAAACTTGAATTAATGATGTTTACTTTTGGTATAAAACCTTAGGTTTGTTGTGCTGCTTCGTTTTGGTATAATTAGAAGATAACACAAACTTGAATTAATGATGTTTACTTTTGGTATAAAACCTTAGGTTTGTTGTGCTGCTTCGTTTTGGTATAATTAGAAGATAACACAAACTTGAATTAATGATGTTTACTTTTGGTATAAAACCTTAGGTTTGTTGTGCTGCTTCGTTTTGGTATAATTAGAAGATAACACAAACTTGAATTAATGATGTTTACTTTTGGTATAAAACCTTAGGTTTTTGAATCAAGTTACTACCTTTAAATTTTGTGTGGATACAGGAGCAGACTAGCTAAATTCTCTTCACTGTGGGATGCTAGTAGTAAACGAGCCTATCCCTTCTGGATTCTAGTGGTCAACTGACTAGCATCTTCCTCTTTTCAAATCTCCTACACAAAACTACTGTCCTTAACTCCTACTTCTTACTCCTACACTTACTCCTACCCCTACCAAAAGAAATGGTTTCTTATTTTGCCGCCCAATTTTGAATTCTTGGCATCAGTGTGTCTACCTTTTTCTATTTTTAGAACACTTGCCATTTTATAAACCATAACAGAAGTTCCCCCTTTAGAACGGAGTGTACTAATAATAATAGTACTCATTATATTTCTTCCAGGAAACTTTTCGACCTGAACAAGATTTTGTATTTATCATGGGAGAATCTTCTTTTTTATTTCTTGTATTTATTTCTTGTTCTGAATCACTAAGCGTTTTGTTTTTATTCATCTTTTCTTCTACTTGTTTCTCTACTATTTGTTTTTTACTTCTATATATGGTTTCAACCTGTCCACAGAAACTTGAGTATCCATATCATTATTTATCTTAACCAGAAAATATTTAGGTGTTCGCTGAAGGATGGTGTAGGGACCTGAATAGGGTGCCTCCAATGGTCTTCGAACACGATCTACTCTAACCCAAATTTTATCACAAGTTTGAAGTTTTTCTGGGACATAAGATTTTGCGGACTTATTAACTCTTTTGGTGAAGTCTCTCACATCAATTTGTGACATGGTTTTATGTAAATCTTTTGCGAACTTTTGAGTTATAGCCTCCTCGCTTGTGCTATCTATTAGTAGCTGTGGTAGCAAACATTGTGTGCCTGTAATGGCATAAAAAGGAGAAAAATCAGAGCTATTGGGCATACTGCAAATCCCAAGAAGTACTATTGGAAGTGCTGAGAGCCAGGACTCTTTTTGTGCTATAATAGCAGTTTTAATGGTCCTGTGCATTCTCTCAATCAAACCATTACATTGAGGATGATAAGCTGTCTTACATAGTCTATAAAAACCAATTATTTTTGCTACTTCCCTAAACAACACACTTTCAAATTGTCAGCCTCTGTCAGTTATAACATGCAGCGGGTCACCCCAACGTGTAACCCATGTGTTTATAAAAGCCTCAGCTACACTAGCTGCAGTGATTTCGCTGATGGGTTGTGCTTCTACCCAACGAGTTGTGCGGTCAATACATGTGAGGATATATCTATACGGGCTGATGTAACTGATATTTGAGCTTTTTGCTGGTGGCAGTGGTCCTACTATATCTATGTGGACTGTGTGAAATCTAGCTGATGGTATTTCTAATGTCTGTATAGGTAATTTTGTATGTTTGTAGACCTTTGCTTGTTGGCAGGCTGTACATGATGCACAAAAGTCTTTGATTGATTTATCCATGTTTGGCCAGTAATATCTAGCTTTAATCATCTTAATGGATGATTTAATGCCAGGGTGATTTATGGAATGGATACTATAGAATATGGGCTCACGCAATTTAGATGGAACAAAAGGTCTGGGGTAAGACGTTGATAAGTCACACCATATAAATTGGTTATCTCCAGGTATGGTAAATTTTTTTAAGTTTTGAAAAGATTGAATTTCTGTATCAGATGCCTGTGCTTCTGCAAGTGCAGGTAAATCACACGCATCTATTTGTACAGCAAGAGTTGGTCGGGATAGACAATCAGCAATTATATTCTGACTACCTTTTACATGTTCAATATTTGAAATAAATTCTGTCAGGATAGCTAATTGTCGTTGTTGTCTGTCTGATTTAGCGGGGTTTAAACTATAAAATGCACCACACAATGGCTTATAGTCAGTTAAAAGTAGCACTTGGTGACCTTCTATGAGGTGATGGAAGTGCATCACTGACAAATAATCTGCTAAAAGTTCACGATCGAATGTAGAATATCTCATTTGTGTTTGTGTTAATTTTTTATAGAAAAATCCGATCGGTATTGGATTTCCTTCCACCATTTGGTGCAATGCCGCACCGACAGCATAATTACTACTGTCAGTTACTAATTGATAATTTGTACAGTTAGGTTCAGGGTAAGCTAATGAGGATGTATCTATAAGTTCCTTAATTACAGAATTGAAAGATTGTCATTCAGATTCATCTAATGTGAACGAGCCTTTAGGGGATAACCTCATTCTCTCAGATAGGAGTAAGACTATTTCTGAAAATTTTGGTATTAATTTTCTATAAAATCCTACCATTCCAAAAAATCTGCATAGCCCTTTTGCGTCTTTAGGGTAAGGACAAGATTTTAATTCTTCTATTTTACTAGTTGTAGGTTTAATGCCATCTACACAAATAAGAAAGCCTAAGAAATCTAGGGAAGTCACATTGAAAACAGATTTTGTGGCTGAAATTTTTAAATTGTGTTCATTTAAAATATTAAAAACAGTTTCAATGTCTTTTTATGAGAAATCTCATTATTGCTGAAAATTAAAATGTCATCAATATATATAAAAACACAATCAATGTCTTCAAAAATGTTGTCCATGTACCGTTGAATGTAGCTGATGCATTTTTTAATCCAAACGGCATATAATTATATTTATAAAGATCAAATGGGGTGGTGAGAGCAGTTTTTGCTACATCATCCGGAGGCATCTTAATTTGGTGGTAGGCTGAAATCAAATCGATTTTGGAGAATCGTCATTTGTTTGCAAGTTTTGCTGAAAAAGAGTTTATATTTGGTATAGGGTACCTGTCAATCTTGGTTATGCTATTGAGAGAATGATAGTCTCCACAACATCTAAGTCTTCCGCTTTGTTTAGATACTATATGTAGTGGGCTAGACCACTCGCTTTTGGAAAGGGAGATCACTCCGTCTTTTTGTAGGGTTTTAAATTCGCTACGCGCGGCTTCCAGTTTTTCTACATTAAGCTGCCTGAGTTTTGCAAATACTGGCATATGGCTTCCTGTGTCAATTCTGCAGCAGACGGCACAGTGTTTTTTGTTACTGTTCTTATGTGGTGGGATTAGGTTCGGATATTTTTCTTTAATCATGTTCCGTATGAATGATGGGAGCTCCGTTTCATTTATGACTAGATTCACCGCTAATGCAGATATTTTGAAACTCTTTCTCTGGGTTGTTGTAGGATCGTAAATGGTTTTGTTACTGCAGTCTACTATTAGACACAACTTGTTGAGGAAATCCAGTCCAAGGAGTGGGTTGGTGATATTAGCGATCACGAATGTCCAAGTAAAGATCTCCTTAAACTGGGTACTCCAATTTCCAAACTCGCTTGTCCGTAGCATTTTATTTTCTCCCCATTTGCAGTGGATAGTGATATGGGAGTCGGTTTTAATGTAATACCATTTATTGCAGAAGTTGGTAATATTGAGATACTTGCGCCAGTATCTACAATAAATTTTAATTAGGTAGCCCCTAATTTTGCGGTAATTTCTAATAGCAGTGAACCTCGTGGGACTGAACTTGTTCGCCTTATTAGTTTTCCGAATCACTTCCCATAGGTGTTGCTGGTCGGGAACTAGGCAACATTTGTAGATTGTTCTTTTTGGGCCATTTACACCAAGGTTTACATGTTCTTGCTTCATTGGCAAAATAAATATGTGCTCTGCAAATTTTTGTCCGTTGATTATTCTGATACGGCCTGACATTTAGTGGCACTGAAGTGTCTTGGCTGTATTTTCCTTTATAATTTGCTTGTGAGTTATTCTTAGTAGATAAGGGTCGCTGAACAACAAATGCCTTATCGTTATTCAATAATGGCATCAGTTCATCTGCTAACCTGCCAAGTTGGGTATGGTTTAAATCTTTTTGCGAGGCTATTACTGGAGCTATTGTTGATGGTAATGCCTGCAGGAATTTGTATCTCACAATGTCATCACTAATACCTATCCGTTTAGCTACGGATAGCATTTCTTGCAAATATGTCGACGGTCGTCCTGAAATAGTCGTAGCTGACATTAATTTTTCTAGAAGCTCCAGTTTTGTTTGTTCGTGAGCTTCTATCAGAGTCCGTTTTAATTCCTTGTAGTCTTGTGATGCGAGGGTAGCATTTGGTAGTTTACCCACTTCTTCAGCTGGTAACAATGATATTACTGTATAAAACTTTGTTTTCAACGCTGTTACATTTCGCAAGTGAAACTGGGCTTTTAAAATTGTAAACCATTCATTTACAGCAGTTTCCATGAATATTGAGTTGATGAGTCATTTCCTCTCCTGTCTGCTCCATTTATCCTTTTATATATGTTTATAATCAGATGGTTGTAAGCTAATGCTTATAAAAAAATAATAAAAATTCTTAACTTTTCCACAAGTTGGTTGCTTAAGACTTGAAACTGCATGCAATCAATTCATGATAACTTAATATGTTGAAGCTTTATTTTTTATTATGTGCTTTAAATTACCAATCAATATGAATAGTTTTAATTTCCGGCAAGCATGAAATTTCTATTGGGAACACTGCTATTCAATTTCCGTAGTGGCTCTCCTTTTCAAAAGCAGGAACCCTGCAGAATTTTTTTCCTGAATTAAAGAAAGAAGTGTTAGAAATTGCAACAGCTTCTTACTATTAACAAAAACTGTATTGATGGTTAATTATTCTGTCTATTAATGGCTTTTGTTAATTTTTCTCGAGTGCTAAATCTACAGAAAAAAGTTAAAAAAAAAAATTTTTTTTTTCAACTACTAAATTTGTAAGTGGTATCAGTCAAAATTCAATTTGATACTAACCTTGGTTGTAGTCTAAATCAAAGAAGAATAGTTTTGAACTGATGTTGGTAATATTTGCCTGTTCTCAATGACAACAATTGGAGTAGATAGATCTATCTATCGCCCGGTTCACACTCCACCCACGTCTATTGAACAGGTTAAGAGGCTCATCCCTTGTTCCCTGTTTAGGATGTGGTTTCCGGCTTTCTCTTTTCCAATCTTTTCACTCTTACGTAGCCCCCTGCACACCAGTGGCCTTGCCTGGGGTGATATGATTAAAAAAAAAAAAATAAAAAAAAAAAAATATATAGATTTTGTATATGAGGTTGCTTTCTGTTGGTATGTCGAGTCACCACTATTGTGTTGATTCGTTTTGGTATAATTAGAAGATAACACAAACTTGAATTAATGATGTTTATTTTTGGTATAAAACTTTAGGTTTTACATCAAGTTACAACCTTTAAATTTTGTGTGGATACAGGAGCAGACTAGCTAAATTCTCTTCACTGTGGGATGCTAGTAGTAAACGAGCCTATCCCTTCTGGACTCTAGTAGTCTGACTAGCGTCTTCCTCTTTTCAAATCTCCTACACAAAACTACTGTCCTTAACTCCTACTTTTTACTCCTACACTTACTCCTACTCCTACCAAAAGAAACGGTTCCTTATTTTGCTGCCCAATTTTGAATTCTTGGCATCAGTGTGTCTACCTTTTTCTATTTTTAGAACACTCGCCATTTTATGAACCATAACAAGTTGAACAAAACGGAACCAGTATGGAGGTCTTTACATTAAAAAATAAGAATATAGAAAAAATTGAACAAAAGAAAAAAGACATATTAAAGGTTAAAATTAACAACTACAAATTAGATATGCAAATGGATACTGGGAGTGAAGTAACGCTGATACCAAAAATTTTTGGGAATGCATTGGAAAGCCACCCTTACGAAAGAGCAGTCTACAACTCCACCAATTTGATGGGTTGGTCATAAAAACCTTAGGTTACTTTGAAGGTTCCTTGGAATTAGAAGGTAAATTTGAAGTAATACCTATAATTGTCACAAGTTGTAAAAAGAACCACGGACTTCTTGAAAACGACATGCTTAACATAAATTCTACTAAAGTAATTAATGAGATAAATATGGAAAACACTGGTAAGTTAAAAAACTATAAAGCAAGTTTATAATTAAAAGAAAATGTCTCCCCTTCTTATTATAAGGCACGAAAAGTACCAGTACATTTGTTGCCATTAGTAGTAACAAAACTACGAAAATTAATAGAACAAGACCTTCTTGAACATGTTCCCACTGGAAGTAGCAAGTGGGCATCACCCATTGTAGTGGTGAAGAAGACAGATGGTGATTTACGTATTTGTGGAGATCACAAAATAGGAATAAATCATAAAATCTGTTTGGATTTGTATCCCATACTGAATGTTGAAGTTGCATTGCATGAACTGGCAGGAATGAGCATTTTTTTCAAAAATAGATTTAAAAACAGCATACCATCAAGTACCAATAGACGATAACTTCAAAGAAGTAACCACAATAAATACGTCAATAGGGTTACTAAGATGGAAAAGGATGCCATATGGAATAACAACTGCAAGCGCCATAATTCAAAGGACTGTCAAACAGGTTTTAGGAAATATGAAAAATATGATTTGTTACCAAGATGTTATATGCATAGGAGCCACTAATGAAATGGAATTGAAGAAGAAAACCAACATAATCTTGAATAGATTAAAAAATGCTGGAATAATAATAAATGAAAAAAAATGTGTAAGCAATTGTAGTAACCTATCTTTTTTTAGGTTATTCCATTTCAAAAGAAGGTATATCACCAGGCCAAGCTGCGATAGAAAAAAAAACTAAAAGTAGCTACACCTACAAATAAGAAAGAACTGGAGTCTTTTTTGGGTTTGGTAAATTTTTACAGGCGATATTTACCAAAATACACGGACTTGACTGAACTGCTTGCAAATTTAAGAAAAAGAATGTTGAATTTATGTGGTCAGAGGAACAACAAAAAGCTTTTGACACATTAAAAATAATTATGGCAAAGAAACCAGTCGTGAAAACGTTTGACCCAAAAAAGAATGTGACGTTAACCACAGATGCAAGCAAACATTCAGTATTGGGAATATTATCACAAGAAGGACACCCGATAATGTATTTATCAAGAAGACTAACAAACGCCAAATTTAATTATTCAAACATAGAGAAAGAAGCATTAGCTATCGTGTGGACAACTAATAGAGCCCAACAATTTTTAATTGTGAAAACATTTCTGTTAAAAAGTGATCATAGACCATTAGAGTTTGTATTTAACCCAAAGAAAGAATTACCTAAAGTCATGACATTGAGAATACTAAGAGGGGCAATAAGATTAATGCCATTTGACTTTGATATAGAATATGTCAAAGGAAATTCAATTCTACACATAGACGCACTATCAAGATTGCGATTTTACAAGGAGACAAAAGATAAAACAGATGAAGAATTTGAAGATGCATTCTTACTGATGTTCTTTTTTTAGCTAGAATGGCTGCAGAAACTAGACATGATCCAGTACTAAGTAGGATATTATCGAGAATAAGAAAAACTCATGGGGAAATTGTTCTAGGGAAGAAAGACCCTACAAAGAAATAAAACAGAAATTAACGATAGAACATGGAGTGGTTTGTAATGGGGATCTGGTAGTTCCCCCAGAAACACAAAGAAAATTGGTAATAAAAAGTGTACATGACGATATACATTGTGGAGTAGCGGCCACACAAAAAAGGATAAAATTAGAAGCATGGTGGCCCGGATATTCAAGAGATGTCGAAGAACATATAAAAAGGTGCAAAAAATGTAAAGAATTAAGAAATTTTATACAGACTACTTTACATTCGTGGCCCAGAGAACTGGAGCCATGGAGTAGGGTGCATATGGATCATGCATATATTAATGGAGTGGGACTCTTATTAATTCTAGTAGACTCTTTTTCAAGCTGGCCTGAATCCAGGTGCCAGACAAGAAAAGTTCTACAATAAAACAGATTCTAAGGGTCATATTTTCCAGAAATGGCATACCAAAAACCCTGGTATCTGACAATGCACCAGAATTTTGTGATGATGATCTTAATTTATGGTTAGAAAAAAATAGGATGTAAACCGTATAAGACAGCCCCATATCACCCTCAGTCAAATGGGTGAGCGGAAAGAATGGTGCAGACCATAAAAAAGGGACTAAAAGCATGCTCTCAGCAAAAAAGAAAAAGTAGAAGTTTTTCTACCAAGGCTGCTTTTAAGTTATCGCATAATAACACACGCTGGAAGACTAGAAAGCCCATAAGCTTTAATGGGAAGACAAATTAGAGCTCCATTAATGATGTTATATTCCACAAATGAAAAAATATGGTACCACAAGAACAAAGAAGCTAATCCAAAAAGGACAGAATTTATCATGCAAAAAGGCCACAATACAGTCATAATAAATAGAGAAAACAGCAACAGTATATTAGCCCATGCAGATCAAATAAGGACCCACGGTGAATACGAAGAGCAAAATGAGGAAGAAATGGATACGAGTCCATTCATTAATGATTCATTAGAACAACTGTTACAGAATGAAACATCAGAAGACGAAGTAATGCAGGATCAAATGGGCCAGAATAAGTTGGAAAGTTTGGACGAAGATCAAATAATGCAAGAAAATGCAGATGATTACAGCTGTGCATGGGACAGATCTAGGTTTTCCAGAGAAAGAAATATGGGAAAGAGAGAAGTAGAGCAAAGTAATGAAACTATCACGAGAAGAAGTACAAGAACTACTAGAGGTATAACACTTATACGTTTCAGGGAGATGTAGTGACACTGGCAAATTAATATGCCTGATTTGCATAAGTGCAAGAGAGAGCCTATATAACTCATCACTGAGAATAAGTATGGAAGTTAGCGACTGATTAGGGCTAAACCTCACTTCACATCGTTTTTAATGAATGGTTTTTTCAGGCACGATGGTTAAAGTTTGCCAGGTTGATTTATATTGGAAGAATATTGAAGTAATTCATAATCTCAACTTGTAACACAAGCTGTTTGTTGCCAGTAGATATGTCAATAGAGAATGTGTTTAGTCTTTAATGGATACACAAAAAATAGAGAAATATGACAAGGATATGTTTTCTTATCAGATTTATTCAACATAATACAGCAAGGCAATCCTAAGAAAACTAGAAGATGAGCCAGAAGTTACTATTGGTGAATATAAGCTTAGCAACATCAGATACACAAATGATAATTTGTTGCTAGTCCTTAGTATGACAATAAACGATATCCAGTAGCATTTGATTAGTCAAAGGTTTTGAGAAATTTATTGTCCATTCAAGGATGACTTCTGATTCACCAGTAGCGTATGCTCTTCTATTTTCTGTCTATCTATAATCGTGAATGTGGCAGTGTGCTTGGCTTGAAGTGGTAAGTGCAGATTTGATTCCCTTCCCCCAAGACGCATACACACACAGAGAAATACACTCAAACATCACATTCTGCTTACACTTATTCCCATTTTCATTCATGTTTAAGAAGATAAACAACAACCAGTTGTAAGTATAATAAATAGAATATTTATTTGACCAAATCCCGTGTGCGACTGGTCTCTAAAAGAATATAATCCAGAATGCCCCTTGTGGCCTTCTCCTCTTCCACATGTCCCCCTGGCGGCCCCTCTCAGGTTCATGGGAAGACAATCGGTCTTCCATACTTGTGAGATAAACTGTGTTAGATGTTAACAATTCATGTTAATATTCAGGCAATGTTGAAAAAAAAACAAGAAAAAAAATACTGTAACCATAGCAGGCAGCAAACAGGTGCTAGATCCTAGCCAAGGATCACCTGTAGGTAACAATGGTTTGGGGTACCCTTATTCTGTCTCCTAGTCAAGCCTCCATTGTCAGATGTAGTTTTAGGACATACCCATGACCCTGCCAAAAAAAAAAAAATAAATATTAAAATATATATATATATATATATATATATATATGTATATATATATATATAGAGAGAGAGAGATAGATAAAAAAAATGTGTATATGTACACCACATTTTCCTTTCATTTTCTTACTGACTGCCACTCACTTGATCTCTTCAACCAAATCCATCTCGAGGCCTCTTCTGCTGCCAATGTAACTGAGGGAATAGCTTTTTTTTTTTGCCAAATCTGTTTCACCTAATTTTGGCAACATCTTACATAGAGACCGCCCAGCAAATCCTTTGCAACCAATTTCAATTGGTTCACAATGGGCTCACCAACTGCATCTTCTACATTACTCTACCATCACTAAATATTTTGCAAGCTTCCTTTCGTGGGCTTCATCCATATTTTCTTCCCATGGGACTGTTAATTCTAACATGATAACTTGCTTGGTGTTTTCCAAATAAAAAACTTTGTCTGGACAAAGCTTAGTTTGCATTATTTCCATTGGAAATTTAAGCTGTTTGCCTATATCAACTCTCAATTGCTAGTCCTGGGTAGAGCTGAGGAGGGATGTTTTTTTCTTCTGCTTTGTCTTTACTTTTTTCTCGGCTCTGACAAAATTGATCATCTTATTTGGTTCATATTTATTTCCTTTTAAACTCTTTGATACTATTACTAACTATATTTAAAAGGACCATACCATTAATGAAGAGTATGTAGGGATTAAATAAAAATACAAAATAAAATAAAAAACACTAAATAAAATAAAAATACAAAATAAAATAAAAACTACAAAATAAAATAAAAATACAAAATAAAATAAAAGTATGAAATAAAATAAACATAAAAATCTCCCAGGAGTACTCTGACAGGAAAGACAATTGACGTATGTGCAAAAGAGAGGCCTCTTGGAGCCAAAAATAAACTTGATCTCTTTCTCTGTTGGACTTTGGATGGTAAAGACATGCCAAATTGTTCAGGAATGAATTTCCCCAACAAGAGGTTGTTGGAACCAAAAATAAAATCAGTGTCCAAACTGTCCCTCTAGTGTCTCTGTATCTTTCCTTTTCTCTTTGCCTATTTATTTCAGCAGCAAAAGCCATTTAACAAGTTTTGGATGTTTAAGTGAAAGAATCAACCCAACAGTAATGGCCATAATATTCCATAATGTTGACCCCGACATGATATCTACACTCAAGTTTTCTGGGGCCAAAAAAAGGGGGGGGGGGTGAGAGAAATTCATTTCTCCACCACAACTTTAATAGTGATAACTACGGGAGGTGATATGAACAAGCAAAGTTTCTTTCACAAAAAAAAAAAAAAAACTTGTTGAGACTTACCTACAATGAGTAACCCCTTGTGACTTTGCCTGCTTCCCCCACTACCAATCATTGGCTTACCATCCCTCCACCACCACAACAGGTCCAATTGACTACTGTAACTATACACGTGCTGTGTAAGACATGAGTAACAGCTTTTTACTTTCATCCTTTTGTCACATTCACACACCACAAAAATAAAAAAATAAAAAAATTATTAACACAAACACGTACTGTCCAGCAGAGATTTGTTATATCGTCTTGCCTTTTTCTTTCCTCCCTCTTGTTGCCTTATCTTAAGTCACTAAAATGAAGGAAAGCGTGTCAGCTATATCAGTCAAAATCCCAGCCTTTATGCACACAGCAGCAGATGGTTGGTTTGCAATTTGTGAGGCACAATTTGAATTGCGACACATAACAAGTGAAGAAACCAGGTTTTACCATGTATTGTCTGTCCTACCTTCGGAATTGATATCCAGCTTACCGTTCGCTATTATAGCTTCTAAAAAATATTCAGAGCTAAAAGCTGCAATAATGGCTAGACACGAAAGGATAAAACCAGAGATGTTCGCTAAATTAATGGCTAACACTCAAATGATGGGGAGACCTTCAGCTTATCTCCATGAGCTGATGTCGACAGCCAGCAGGATTGGTGTTGGAGATGAACTTGTTCGACATAAGTTCATTCAGGCATTACCTCCAGAAATAACACCTGTAATAGCAGCAATAAAAAATTGGCTGACGAAATAACACCATTTTTAAAACCCAGGATGATACAAGCTGCCACTATGCTGCATGCAAGCAGGCACTCCAGATCTACTGTCTCCACCGGCGCCACTCCTAGAACGACTTATAGCACCGGACCATTTTATGAGAACCAGAAGCCTCGAGTATGTCATGGACATTTATATTATGCAGAAAAGTCAAGGACATGCAAACCATGGTGCAGGTGGCCAAACAAGTCCGGCTGTCATATAATGCCCACTTCGAGGCCATCTTCACCTGCCAGAAATCCTACCACCCAAGCCTCGAAAAAGTGATAATGCAAATTGCATCAATAACCAGCAACTCACAACTATTTGAGGTTGCTACCAAAATTGACACAAATAAGATCAATTTTGTGATAGACACAGGTGCCTCTATAACAATCTTACCACAGAGAATGGCACTCGGTCTAAACTTAAACCCTACACTTGTAACACTATCAACAGCAAAAGGAAATAATATTAAATGTTTTGACAAAGCAGTAGTTGATATTAGGATTCCAGGCCTACACCGTTCATACACATGGATCGTAGTAGTAGCGGATACTGTCAACCCCCTCTTAGGAGCAGATTTTCTGCGCCACTATGGATTAATCTTAGACTGCAAAAAGGGTAAGCTCATTGATGAGGAAACCCACTGATATACACAAGGAGGATGAGTCACTGCACAGATTCAGTGTATAATTGTGAATAACCACAACAACTTACCAGAAGTGCAGTCCCTCCTCCAAGAATTTCCAAAACTAACCAATCCACGTACAGGACAGCCTTCAGCATCTAACATTTTTTTTTTTTTTTTTTTTTTTTAATCATCTCACCCCAAGCAAGGCATTCCACTGCCACTATTGCGCATGGGGCTACATAGGGTAAGGTAAAGAGAAGGAGTGGATAGACATAGGGAATGTCAGGAGAAAGGTGATAGATGAGTAAGGATAGTGAGGATGAGTGTCGGGCAGATGTGAAGAGTGTTTGATCGAATGGGAGCAAGTTAGTGTGTTAGGAGGTGTCTATTGACCTTACATTTAAACTCCTGGAGATTGTAGCCGTCGGGGAAGCAATCGTTTGGAAGAGAATTCCACAGTCGGGAAGTGCGAGGAAAGAAACTGTTGGAGTAGAAGTTACATGAAAGTAACACACGTCAAAGACACTGGAGATAGCGCCCCTACTTATGCCAAAGTCTGACAACTGTCAGAAGAAAAATGTAAATCAGCTAAACATGAGTTTGCGGCTCTCTTACAAGCTGGAATTATTCAACCGTCAAAGTCCCCCTGGTCATCACCATTACATCTAGTTCCCAAGTCAACCCCAGGAAAATGGCAAGTATATGGTGATTTTAGACATTTGAACCAGTTGACAAAACCAGACAGATATCCGATACCAAATATTAACAGCCTCAGATCTAAGCTCTTCAAGAAGACTGCATTTTCAAAAATTGATCTCCGACAGGCCTATCACCAGATTCCCATGAATAAGGCAGACATAGAAAAATCTGCCATGATAACACCATTTGGTCTCTTTGAATACCATTTGGTCTACGAAACAGCAGCTCTACATTCCAGAGATTTATGGACAACATATTTATGGATGTAGACTGTGTTTTTATATATATCGACGATATACTCGTTTTCTCCGAATCTAAGGAACAACACCACAAAGATCTTAAGAAAGTCCTTTCGATTCTCGAAGGAAACAACCTTCAAATCTCTGTTGGAAAATGTCAGTTCTACAAAGACTCTATTGACTTCTTGGGCTATAATGTAAGCATGAAAGGATTAATCCTTTCATGCCAACAACCCAGAAAGTCAAAGACCTCAAATATTTTCCAGAACCCACAGACTCCAAAGCTTTGCGTTGATTCCTGGGAATGGTAAATTTTTACAGGAAATTAATCCATCAGGCCTCAGATGTGTTACTGCCACTAACTGAGCCATCAAACACAATCCAGCGGAAAAAGTATTAAAACTAAGCCCGACTGAAAGTGAATCATTTGTGCCAATAAAAGACATTCTTGCCAAAGTATCTGCTTTGACGCACCCTGATCCAGATGCCACCCAATACCATCTAGTCACGAAAAGCTCCAACCATGCAGTGGGTACAGCGTTACATCAGATAATAAATGGTGATCCAGTCCCCATTGGGTTTTATTCAAGAAAACTATCTGA
The DNA here is from genome assembly GCA_037127315.1 of Ascarosepion bandense. Classification (NCBI taxonomy): domain Eukaryota; kingdom Metazoa; phylum Mollusca; class Cephalopoda; order Sepiida; family Sepiidae; genus Ascarosepion; species Ascarosepion bandense. The sequence continues at coordinate 3,114,280 of JBBBDQ010000563.1, read as the reverse complement.
AAACCAGAGGAAATATTCCACCTTCGACAGGGAACTTTTGGCAGCATATCAGGCAGTCTTGCACTTCAAACCACAAATTGAAGGCAGAAATGTCACCTTGTTTTCAGACCACAAACCACTTTCCCTGGCTTTCAAAAAGAAAACACTGATGAAATTGGACAAGCAACAAAGATATTTATCAATTATCACAGAGTATGTCACAGATGTACAGTATATAAGAGGAGATGAAAATATCGTCGCTGATTGTCTATCTCAACCCACATTTTTGGTGACTGTAGACCCCCGTGACTTACCAGCTATCAGTGAATTACAAAGAGAGGATGAGGAAATCGACACATACAGGAGCCGACTTAAAGCCTTTGAGATGCAAGGGTCGTCTGTCTGGTGTGAGCTATCAACATCTACTCCCAGACCATACATACCTGAACCACTTCGTAGGAGAATCTTCGATATGTTCCATGACATCTCCCATCCAGGAACTACGCCAACAACAAAGCTAATTAAAGCTAGGTAATTCTGGCCAGAAATGGAGAAAAACATACGATCTTGGGTCAAAAGCTGTCTACAATGCCAACAGTATAAGATTTCTAGGCACACTAGAACAGAAACCACACCTTTCTCTCTACCATCAGGAAGGTTTGAAACCGTGCATATAGACATTATTGGTCCCTTGTTACCCACTACCACCTATGACGGAGTATACACATCTCCAGCTAGATATGTACTTACATGCATTGATAGAGCAACAAGATGGGTAGAAGCTACACCTCTACACCTCCACTATCACCATAGCATTAGCATTCCTGCATACATGGATCTCTCGCTTTGGAGTCCCATTACATATCGTCACAGATAGGGGAAGTCAATTTGAAAGTGAACTGTTTAGGGACCTGTCTGTTATAATAGGTTTTCACAGGCTCCGTACAACGGCTTACCACCAATGGAATAATCGAAAGGTTGCACCGTACTCTTAAAACAGCAACCATGACAAGAAAGCAGAGCTGGTTGGATACATTGCCAATTATATTGCTTGGTATTAGGAATATGCCTAATGAGGAAGGTTTCTCCCTGGCCACTGCTGTCACAGGAACCCAGTTATTACTTCCAAGACCAATAATCGACCAGGAATATCCCGACCTGACAAAACATGACATAAAAAAAATTGCCAAAGTGATGCAAGGGTTGGATATAACCCTCCTTTCAGAAGGACAGCTACATACAACTCAAAAACCCTTTATACCTAAAGAACTAAAATCAGCAACACATGTATGGCTGTGAACCGACAGGATTAGGGAACCTCTGGAAGCCCCATATTCAGGGCTATACAAAGTAATAAAACAAGAAGAAAAATATTTTATCATAGAGACATTGGCTGGTGATGAGTAAACGGTTTTAATTGAGCGATTGAAACCAGCAATACTCGCCCATGCCCAGAAAAAGAATGAAAACAAAAAACACAGCCTAACAGAAAACCCATCATCACCAACACCTGAAATTCAGCAAGAGTCACCAAAAGAACCAATCGTCACCTGCTTGGGTAGATGTGTGTGGTTTGCAAGAAACAATGACCTTTTTTATTACATATAAAAATACACACATAAGCAAAATTATATGTACATTGAAAACAGTAACATACACACATGCACCTTATAAAAGACTAACTTTACCTTCAATGCATCCTTACTGTAGCTCCACTACATTGGGTAGGGATGTGTTGTAGGGATTAAATAAAAATATGAAATAAAATAAAAAACACTAAATAAAATAAAAATACAAAATAAAATAAAAACTACAAAATAAAATAAAAATACAAAATAAAATAAAAGTATGAAATAAAATAAATATAAAAATCTCCCAGGAGTACTCTGACAGGAAAGACAATTGACGTATGCGCAAAAGAGAGGCTTCCTGGAGCCAAAAATAAACTCGATCTCTTTCTCTGTTGGATTTTGGATGGGAAAGACATGCCAAACTGTTCAGGAAAAAAATTTCCCCAACAAGAGGTCGTTGGAACCAAAAATAAAATCAGTGTTCAAACTGTCCCTCTAGTGTCTCTGTATCTTTCCTTCTCTCTTTGCCTATTTATTTCAGCGGCGAAAGCCATTTAACAAGTTTTGGATGTTTAGGCAAAAGAATCAACCCAGCAGTAATAGCCATAACATTCTATAAGTAATATATCAACTTACTGAGTCAGTTGCAAAAAGCTATCAAAACCAAATGCCCAGGAAAACTAACAAAAGGGGCATGTTTTATCAGGACAAAGCTCCAGTACATCTTTGGTTCAATGGCTGCTGTGCTTGACTGTGGCTTTGAACTGTGGCTTTGATCACCCTCCCTGTTTTCCTGATTTGACTATTATCTGTTCCTTAATATGAAAAAACATGTGGCTGTAAACCAGTATCACAGTGATGATAATCATATCTGCTGTTGATGACATTTTTGACCAACAGGATGAACAGTCTTCTTTGAACAGTCAGATACCAGTTTACCTGAAAAGATACAATGTAAAAGAAGAGTTGAAGTTAATGCATGCAAAACTTCACAGCTGTAGCATCATTCCTTGGTAGTCAGCTTAGCCTCATAGTGCTCTGTTTTGTCAAAATTCAGTCCTTTTATCAGCAACATTTGGAGTGGCTTCGTAGTACATTCTTTGCAATGTAATTTTTTTCTGCTGATGATGTTGGAATGTGAAACAATGATTTGAGATTATATCCTGGATTATCTTCTGACATCCAACTGTTTGTTTTGCTTTTTCTCATCCTTCATCACACATTGAACAGCGTGGCATTAGTTGCTACGGTTGTCTGCTAAGTTGTTTTCAGCTACCCGAGTCAATGCCTGTAAATTTCAAGTATCTCTAGCAGATGTTCTTGAAATGTAGTGCAAATATTCTATGACCAACACACCATACATGATGCATATAAGAATATACAAACCAACGACCAAGAATATATAATCAAAGGCAGGATTCATTTAGCAATTGACAAAAGAAATTTGATCATCAAGCACTAAATGTTTTCTAAAATCTATTTTAACAAATAATGCAGGCCGACTCTCCCCAACTGGCACAACACTACTATTCCTTCCTTTTGTCCCTGAGCTGAACTAAGATAAAATAGGTTCACTCATAGTACATTTTACACTCATCTCCAGTGTTTTGATCAGGAGCAGAGGTTTTAACCATTGATTCCTGTTTAGGTTTGGAGTTCCGTTTCATTCTAAATTCTACTTCAACTCTATACTTCTAAAGTCTCTACCTAAATACTGAAATTTATACTGATTAAGTTTCTGGTTCCTTTTAATGTTTTTTTTCTCTTTCACTTTCTTGTGTCTTAGTAGCATTATTGCTTTGGGTAAATTGATTTAAAAAAATGAAAACTTTTAGAAATAATTATTGTTCTTTTTCTCATTTGCAACATGTTACATTTCCCAAAAGCACAAGCGGACAGTGTTCATGTCCAGCTGAAGGCCAAGATTTTAAAAAGCTGTTTTTCAAAAGAGACAGACCCATCCAAACTGGAATATTGGCACAACACCTTCTTCTAACCCTACATTTGATTTTCTTGTTGCGGGTGATATATTGACCCACAGATATATTGAATAATGAAAGACAACAACAAAACAAAAGAAAAACTTCAGTAAAAAAAGATATATTGTCAAGTTCATTTTTAGTAAAGAAAATACATTGACAAAAATAAAGTTACATTGCACTAGGCAAAAATATATATCTGCATGTTCGTGTAGAAGGTTTGTTCTGTGAAGAAGTTTTGTAGACGTCGAGAATTGTTGTTCTGTTGGTACAGTACAGATACTCTCTCTACACTTAAACTTTGATTTGTTGATTTTCAATTTTTGAGGCCTTTTTATATGCTGTATTAGTTTTACAAGTCACTGGTCCTGGGAGATAAAGTTTCTTCTCCTGGTAGTTTTTTTTTTTTAATGTGGTAGTGTTGACAGAATACAACACTAACACTACAGTAAAATTCAAAGATAAGCTTAGAAAATATCAACAAATAAGAAAGATTATTGCTTTCTCAAAGATAATGATTTCTCAATTTTCAAATGATATATGGCTTTTAATTTTTCCTACAGTTTCAATTGTAATTTTAAGACTCTTATTCCCAATGACTAAAAAGTTTAAAAAGTGAATAAAAAGTGGATCGTAAAAAAATATTTTGATTTCTACTAGAGAATATTTGGTCCTAATGTTCACTTAATCTCTGTGGCATGACAACAATGAGACATTTTATTAAGATATCTGGTAATAGTGGATTTATGTTCCTCTAGAAGGCATTGAAACAAAGTGAACATTCTCAACCGAAAATTTTAACCAATTCTAGACATTTTTCCGTGATTTTCTCCACATAACCATCACATTTACGGAAAGCAACTCTTTTGGAAAGAGAATGACTTCTGTTTAATTTTAGTTTTTTTTTTTGAGCTGGTGGATATAAATCCCACTTCATGAATATTTTTATTTTTTGCAAAAAATTAATCGCGATTAAAAAACGAAGAAATAATAAATCGAGATTTTAATAATAATGATAAGAAATTTTAAAGGAGTTATCTCCCCTTAGTTTTCAAATTTGGACCAACATTACATCCATCAGTTTTTAAATTGAAAGAAATCACGTATTTTTTACGTTATGTTTGTAAAATTTCTTATTCATAAAAGGTGTTCAGTTACTATAAGTAATTTTTTAAATGTTTTCTCCAGAAAGACTATATCAAGGCTTTATGTTTATTCCTTTCTTTGTAAATCTGATTACAATAATTGCAGTTTGAATTTCATTTCTGATAGACTTTCTCTTTTTGAATTAAAGCTCATTAAAAAAAAATCAACATATCGTTTTTTTGTCTTGTTGAAATTAATGATTGCTTCTCATCCTCCTGGGAAAAAAGACTCGTATAAGGGGGATTTGACAACAGTGTTATCATAACACAATTTACTGCTGAAAATTGTTTAGTGTTAGTGTTAAATTAAATAAAATAAAACTTCCCTTTCAAAAGATGCGGATTTTGTTCGGTGTTATTGTTTTGCATCGACAATTGTCAAAAACAGATGGCATCCTAATAAGTTAGTTATAGTTATATTTTGACATTGATTCACTGAGGAATTTATTTTCAGACCCGAGACATTTTTAAATTTAAAGTTTTCTATGTGTAGCAAAAAATTTATAAATGATTGATTTTAAATAAAAAAGAAAGAAAGAAAGAAATACTATATTCATCGACATCTTAACTTTAAGAAAAGAAAGTCACAATTTAATTATCTTAACTTTTTAACTCAAGAGAGTACTCAACTCAAGACTAAATAAATAATTAAAACAAACCCATAAACATAACTTTTTTAAGTGTACCATTGTGTACAGCGAAGTTAAATTCTTCATAAAGTATTTTTTTAGATGTTTTTTTCTCTACCTCGCTTGTCGTTTTTCGGCCTGACGTGTTTTAGAGAGTTAGGTGATATCGGCTCGAAACGAGAAATCGGGGAGACGAGTTCGAATTCCAGCTGAATCCATTGCATTCACCTACGCGCAAATACCCCTGGGAAAAGTATTAATCCGTCTCTTCCTTCCAGTTAATAACAGGACAGATTGGGTTCTATAGCCTTGGTCGGCAACCAGTCTACCGCAGAAAGCAATGGCAACCTACTGTGGGATAATCTTCTGCCCAGTCAGTCATGTCTCTTTCGAGACATGATCGCCCAAGCGTGTATCACGTATGGCACTTAACTGACTGACTGATATCATAAAGACAGTGTAAAAGAAAAAAGAAAACCATTCAATGAATATTAAAATGATTCACTATTTGCATTTAAATAATTATTATAAACTTGGAGTCACTAGTATTGTTTTTGTTTTTTTATCACCTCTCATTCGTTGTGGCCGCCGGTCTTCCAAATGACGGCAATAGCGAGAATAAAAGTATTAATTGTATTACCTTACTGTCCACTCATTTTCGATAACTAACTTTAAGAAAAAAAAAAGAAAAAAAAAAGAAAAAAGTTTTATTGAAACTTTTATTTTAGTTTTACTTTTAATTGAAAGCTAAATGATTGAATTTACTATTTCCAGCAAGCAAAATAGTATCTTTCAAACAGAAATTATATATTGATTGGAATCTAAGATTTTTCAATTTTTTTAAAATCATTTTTCGGCCATTTTTGAGCGATCGACACATTTGTAAACAAAAGTTAATTTTCGGTTTTAAAAATCTTGCAAAAGTAAAATATACATCTGTGACACATTATTTTTGGAAAATTAGCAGATTTAATGTTAAATTAATCTGAATTATACAAAAGTATTACTTATAGCATGAAATTTATAATAAAAATATTACTCAAACACAAAGTTGAACTTTTTAACCTTTCCACCGCATTTGAAATGTGTCGAGATGACGGATAAGTGCATGGAAATCATAAGTGACATAATTTTGCAAATTTCTTTCCTGTAAGGGGAAGAAACCCTGAAACACATACCATTTTAATGTACTCATAGAAATTACCATGCAAAAAAAAAATTCAAATGCATAAAAAAATTAAAAAATATTTTCCAAATACGAAGACACGGCGATTTGTTTAAACTTTTCAATTTTCGATTGCTAGATATAAGCTTCATTTAAGTTTATAAACTAGCCACAACTAATCTTTTAAGAATTTCAGAAATATTTTTGAAACTTTATAAATTATTATAATTAAAAAAAAATGAAAACAATTCTTCTAACATTCCATTATTAATCGAAAAAAGTTTTTTTCAGATTATAATGTCCTTATTTATCAAAGTGATTACAAGCATATCAGTTTAAATAATGTCAGTTTATTGCATTTTTTTATTTTACTATTGGAAGCAGATTTTCGGAAATAAGGGCAAAATGTTAAAAAAAAAAAAAAAGATGATTTACACTACACTCAGTCAGTTGAGTGCCATACGTGACAGAGAGATGACTGACTGGGCAGAAGATTATCCCACAGTAGGTTGCCATTGCTTTCTGCGGTAGACTGGTTGCCGACCAAGGCTATAGAACCCAATCTGTCCTGCTATTTAACCCATAACTGGAAGGAATAGACGGATTAATACCTTTCCCAAGGGTATTTGTGCGTAAGTGAATGCAAGGAATTCAACTGGAGTTCGAACTCGGCTCCCTGATTTGTTGTTCCGAACCGAGTGCTTATCCAATAAGCAATTTAGTCTGCCTTATTTTAAACACAACTGGAGGTTCCTGCTAATGAGTTCAGATTTAAGCGGGCTGAATGTTAATTGGTTGTAAAAGTTACAATGCGTCACGTGACGCTGTTGTCTACTACGTCCGTGCTTTTTACCAAATGTCTTTTTTCTCTGTGTAAATTCTTTTGCACGGATTTTGAATATTTGCATAGGATGTTTATGAAACGACTATAATATCAATATGAAGTATGATCTACTTAATTTAAAGTAGTTAAATCCAAATGAGGTCACACTTCGTCAGGGTACGTAGGAAAACTTAAGCTTATTAACTTAATAATAGTGAGGGATAAAAGTAATTTAAACGCAGGACAAAGAAATGAGATTGTATTGTGTGTTAGAAAAAAATACTTTTTTCTGTTACGGTACGTAACCTCTTATAAACACCTTCGAGTAAAAAAGAAAATGTATTATTCTGCTGTCATGGCGATATGACATCAACGTTATCGGTTTCCACGAAAAGAAAACGATGGAATATAAGCGAGAAAATAGATAAACTAACGCTTTCCCCCGCTCATATTAAACCCTGGTAATATTTTAAACTTTCATTCTAATAATTCAATAGATGTTTTTTTTTTTTTCACCTTGTCTGTTTAAGTGGAAAAAAATTAAGATTCAAGTTGCTTGGAAACCTCTTAGACGGTGACAGACGTCAAGGTGGAGAAAAGAGAGAGAGAGAGGATGCATATTGTTACATTGTAATACTTATTTTTTTTCGTTAATACATTTCAGCTTTTGGAACTTCTTAAACAAGCAATTATCGATAATTACCAAGATGAGGATCATAAAAGAGAGATTGGAAAATGAAAGTAAAAAAAACTAAAAACATTAACCGGAGTTAGCTATAATTTAAAAAAAAGAAAATTATTTAATTAGCTATAATTTTATATGGTTCTCTCTCTAAAACTTCCAGAATATAGTGAAATTTTCACGGATGCTACTAATTAAAAATAAAATAGAAAAATGAAAAATCTGTCATAAACTCAGAAATTCCAAATAAAAACAGTTGACATACTTTAGCTTTTTTCAATTTTATGAAAATGCATTTTTTTTTCTTTAAACGTGACATTCCCTTCCGAAAGTTTTCGTTTTTGAGAAGATTAAGTTTGGATATGGGATCGACGAATAAGTTGGGGTTTCAGTTTACAATATAATTATGATGCCAGACTAGACCCTGACTTTATGCCCATACTTGGCTGTCGTTAATGAATTTATATTTATTAAATATGTGAATTCAATTGAATGTAAAAATGAACCCTGATTTTGTGCCGATTTACGCAAATATGGCTATGAAATAAAGTCTCGTTTCATTTCGGATACAGATAAAAAAAACTAAAAAAACATTCAATTGGAATAAAATCAATGTTTATTTCAAATTTCATAACCTCTTTTTTCTTTTAACAGTAGCATAGAATTAGGATCTGTTTTCGAAGCTACATATTTGCGTAAATGAGCGCACTACCAGTTCACTTTTCCACACAGTCCACTTTTTTAAAACTGGATTATTTTCTCGAAAAGAAAAAGTTTCTGAAATAATGTCATATTGAACAAAGCAATCCAAACAACAAAAATAAAAATGCCTTTCAGACTTTAGTTACTTTCAATACATTTTTTCCACTGCTGAAGGATTTATTGCTCTTAGTTTTTAAAATTTAGAATAACTATTTTAATTTTATTGGTTGTGTAAAAATTTCTATTTAAATTTATTGTCTATATTTAAAAAAAAAAAGTTAGAACGAGTCACGGAAATGAAAAATGATTATTAATATTAACAAACAGACTTTTTTTTTTTTTTTCGCGTAGGTATTTGTGGTGGCTGTAGTGTACTGATTTTCTTTTTATTCTCACTTTATTTTCAGTATGAGTAAAAAAAAAATAATCTATAAACCTGGGGTTTATTCACATCCAAAAACTGACAGAACCTCGCAATTTCTATATATATATAATATATATATTTTATAAAGTAAAATAACTCTGAGCAACAATTAAACCAGAATTTTTGTTTGGGTTTTTGGGATGAAGAGTTTACACTTTTACAGACACTGGTGTTTATATTCGGACTGTATTTTTTTTTTTTGTTAACGTCGTACCCTCGAGCTGAGTAACCTACAGGAAATTTCGGACTGAGCCCTTTTTTAGTCTACGCTTGTAATGTAAATGTAGTAAAAATTGTTTTCGTCCCATGCCTAGGAATATCGTCTCATTCTTATTTTATTACTTAGTGGTACTGTTCAGTTGAATGCCTTGCATTCACTTACGCGCAAATACCCTCTCTAGTTATGGGTTAAAATTGGACAGACTGGGTTCTAGGGAAGAAAAAAAAAAAAAAAAAAGAACGAAAATTGAAATTTAATTCAGTAAAAAAAAAAAAAAAAATTAAACCACTAAATTAGCAGAACTATAGGGAATTAGATTTATCATCCTTATTATTAAATGTTTTAGTGTTTATTAGCCTATTTTTTTCTGAGTGCGAAAAATAAATTAAATAAATAAATTTTTAGTGGTTAAAAAATCAATAACCTAATTCTGGGTGAATAATTCATTCTGTTCTTGCAATTGGCGTCAGGAGGCGCTGCTTTGCTAATAAACGGTTTTCTACATACATACTCTGTTTTGCTTTGCTTTGCTACCTTGTTTCTTTTTAAGCCAAACATGAATAGACTATCTTACTTACCCAAATTTCAGAAATTGACTTCCCGTGTCAGTAGGATTTTGGGTTGTAACCCAGGACCTATGACTTTGCAAGGCACCAACACTTATTTGGTAGGCAGTGGGCCGAGGTAAATGGACAATTTCAGTTTTTACTTTCTTTGTTTTATTTTGGTACTCTAATTTTTTTTCTACTACTAACATAACAATAGTGGTCATAGTTGCATGTCTCTTGTAACCTTTTTGCTCAAAGAAACATATCTTTTTCGTTTGCTAGCCTGTTTTACAAAGTAATTCGGACTGCACTCTCCTTGAATTATTGTCACTTTTTCACCTACACTTATTTAAAAGCTGTAGTGTTTGGTTACCTTTTTTTTTTAATTCGTCTTATTTTGATATTGCATTTTCGTTTAAAAATATATTTAAAAAGAAAATCGATATTTATTTTTATTTAAGAATAAGTTAAACAGAATTTTCTTGGAAATAGAAAAAAAAATGGCCAAAATATTCTTCATAAACAAAAAAAAAGCGTCACTCATCAGAAACAACAAAAAAGGCAAACGTATTTTTTTAGTTTTTATTCATTTTAAAAATATTGAAACAATACATTTATTTGTTTGAATTTTCAGTAAGTCGTTAATCATTAATGAGAATCCGATTTTCCAAATTCCCTTTTTGAGAATAAGAAAAGAGCTCAGCAATTTTTTTTTGTTTTGTTTTGCTTTTAAAAATATTTAGAAAGCAAAAGCATTATTTTAAAGTCATAAATTAATGTTATTTTAATAATTATATACGGGCAACGTCAGGTAACCCTGCAAGTTTTAAAAACTTTTAAAAGTAAGAAGATTTAAAAACCGGATGTAATTTTATAACAATATTATTTTAGAAAATTTTATTTTTGTTGATATATTTAACAATAACATATACACAAATAAAAATCTTTAACTCTGTTCTAAATTTTTTTCTGTGTGCTCGGCTTAAGGTTAAAAAAAAAGCTAGTTAGATTTTTCTCTCTATATTTTTTTACTTCTTAAAACAAGCTATTAAAAAATAAAACTGAAGTAAAACAATTTACCTGTGTATTTTTCTTCATTTCAATTTAATTTTTGCCAATTTTATTAAAACAAAAATTGGACAAAAAAAGCATTCAAAATGCAATGTTAATTCATTATTCAATCAGTAATTTACCACTTTATTTTAAAATTAATTGAATGACGGCTATGTTATTTTAGCTTTTTTTTTTCAGTTTCAAAAAAACCTTCATTGGAACATGCTTTAGCTTATTCAAAAATCAAAAATATTTTTCTGTTTTTTTTTTGTTTTGTTTTTTGTTTTTTTTTAATTAGCTCAATACATAGACGGTGAGACGAATTAATTTTTACACCGGAAGCAAGCATTCGGTGTTCTAACCTAATTTTGTGCTGATTTCAAACATGCTAAAAGTGAAATCTTTTAGTAAAAAATGTACACACGGTGACGATACAAACATGCATTCAAGATTGCAAAATCTATTTTTTTAGGTTACTTTTTTTTAAACTTTCATAATGACCTACTCTCAGCTCTGCGGGATAAATTTCATTGCAGTGCAAATGAAATCCTTTCAAATTTGAATGCCCAGTTTCTTGTATGTGCCCTGTTCCTTCAGGACGTAGGCGATCATGGCTTTTCAAGTCTCCCTATCCTTGGTGGCTCTTAGCATGCCTTCTCCTGTTACACCATGCAATCCTCGTTCCGTCATCCACCTGATTAGGTCCTTCAAATATGTTATCCGTTGCTTTTCCCTATCTCTTTTTCCCGCTATCTGGCCTGTTAGTATCAGATTCTCCAAGACCTCCCAGGAACTTCAGCTGTCTCTTCCTGATGCTCAGTATTAATTTCCATCATTTCCAAGACCCCATCATTGCTCGCATGCTCGATCCATGATATTCGCAGCATCAGCAGCATCCTTCTGTAGAAAAAATGCCCAGTATGCATGGACGTAACCTTATTTGACCAATGTTTATTTTGTTTTCCATATTTTTGTGTTTGTGAGTTAATACAGATCTCTACAATCAGTTAATTCAAAACACTCAGGATGTATATCAACAAAGCAAATTCATTCTGTTACATGTGGGGTTTATATGAAAGTTGCACAGGACCGAACAATTACTCTTCTCCTGAGGACAACTTTCATTATTTGATAATTCAAGATCAGATCAAATCTTGGGCACCACACATCTATTGTAAATCCTGTTACAATTGAATAGACTACGTTTCATGACAATAAAGCATCCTTCAACTTTGCTTTCCCGATTGTCTGGATTGTAGAGAGCAATGAAACTGTACAGACAATAGTTATTTTTTCTTATAAATACAAATGGTTTCAATGCACCTCTGTAGGTTGTAAGAGCAGTAGCAAAATTCCTTCCTTGATAGTCTTCACTTTTCAATAGCACTGTCTTGCTCTCCCTTGTCTCGGGCAATGCTGCGTTATATTGCTTTGGTTTGACCAGCCAATCAGAAACCAGCCAATCAGCTTGAGCAACTAATCATGTAGTTGAGATATTCTCTCAAGAACCTTCTTTTGGTCATGTCTGGTTTCACGAGAGGTAAGCCATATTTTTTCTCAGCAATCTTGGCAATATCTCACCTAAATTATATGGACCTACACACGAGACACGGCCTTGCATGCTTTGCTCTATGAGGTAAGTCTCTTCCTTCACTACCCCTCTGGCCTATATTCCAAGCTACCTTCAGCTATGAGACCTGTTTCTCACTTAGATGATCTTCTTTTTCCTACATCCCTGCACCCAGATGTTATTCTTTCATCATATTTAAAATTGCTTTCATGGTAAAATTCTGCAAAGTCAATCTCTTCTGAAGACAATGTCCCTGTATATTTAGGAGCAAGTGGCAGTGAGCCCCACGGGATCACCTAGGAAGACTTTAATAACCTTGCCCATGATTTGTACCTATCTAAGCAGCAGTCGGAGCTTTTAGCATCCTGGTTTAAGCAGTGGGACCTGGTCACAGTAGATGTAAGGATCACCAGTTTAAGGATACTAAACAAGGACTTTGCCTCAGTCTTCAACATGGAAGACAGGTTGTGCTACTGCAGAGCTTAAATGAACTGAGAGCATGGGAAGCATTTAAGTTAGTCTGTTATTACTTTCTTGGTAACACACATGTACCAGATTACCAAGAGTGTGTTGAAGTTATTACAGATGTATGAGGATATGGGATGCCGAAAAAAAATGTTACTCAAAATTCACTTTCACCACTCCAACATTTAACTTCTTTCCTGTGAACCTCAGCGCTGTGAGTGATGTGCATGGAGAACAGTTACACCAAGATATTACTAAGATAGATGGAAACTACCGAGGCAAGTGATCCCCCCCCCCCCCCCCGTATGATGGGAGACTTCTATTAATCCTCCTGCATGACATACTGGATGCAAAGTATGTTAGATCGTCCAAAAAAATAACTCACTTCTAAGTGTCTGCTGCACTATGACATCTATGTATGGTATTATCCAAGCAAAGTATTTGTGTGTGTATATAAACACTTCTTTTGAATGTTTGATTTTTTTTTTCTTAATAAATTGCCCTGTTTCTGTTTATTTTGATGTTTTTTTTCTCATTTAATGTTTCTTCTAAATTGACAAATATTTAAAATACAAGAAATAATTTCAATTTATAGTTTATATTTGAGGTAAGTGCAATATTAGGATTTTCTCAGAATGTTTTTAGAATTTAATTTAAATGCTATTTATTTTAAGACAAAATTAACTGAAAAAGTAAAAAATGCAAATGTTTTTTTTTATTTTCTTGTGACTTCATGTAACTTATTTTTAGTGATATGTGAAGACAGTAATCTAAAATATTTCTACATTCCCATTGTACCAAGGTACTCAACTTTGTCAAGCAAAGGCATAAAAATAAATTCCTTTTCAACTTTCATTAGCAACTCCCTACTCTCCCACATTGTTGCTTAATTTTACAAGTTGTGAAGACTTTAAATTATGGAAAAGTTGACCGGGAAGTAAGGAGCCAAAAGTGAGTTCCACAAAGATGTGCAATAAAAAAAAAACTGTTAATATAGAATTTACAGTTACATCTAGCCATTTCACCTTAAAATGATGAGATTTTACTGCCAATCTCGTACTGCACTTAAATTCCTGAAGTCTAGGTATCATAGAGGAAACTTCATCAGAACAATTACCGTTAAAGTATTCATAGAGAAGACATGGGAAGCTACATTATGGCTGTGGGAAAGGGACTGAAGCCAAGATGCCAGCTCAGGAGCAATAATGAATTACTTCATTAATTCATGTCTAAATTTCTTAAATGAGTTCTTATTTATATTTGGACAAATGTTGTTATCAGAAAATTTCAGCCATCGTACCACTTGACCATCTTCAGGTGTCTGTCAATCTGAGTAACCTTCAGAGAATTTTAAACTTTTTTTATTTAACCTGCAGAGGCAGACTGTTCACATTCCAATATATCTAGGGATATTCATATTGTCTTCATAACTCTTGTTGTTTTATTCTCTCCTTAATAGTTTTTTTTTCCTTAAATTCTTTAACATCCCATAATGCCTTGCATGACTAAAATGACATAATGTCAGTTACTATGAGCTTTTAAATGTTTATCAAGTCTTTAAGAAGCCATCTGATAATATTTATAAGACATTAGTCAGCATATAACTAAAGACATTTTTGTTATTCTTGAAATTAAAAACAGACCCCTTTGAGGGATCTACATTGTTCTAATTACCATTATATTTTTCATTTTAACTTGGAATGATATAATAAATGGGATGAGAATATTATTCTTGAAGAAAATTGATTTGATCATTTTACCAATAAGTACATGCCATTTTCAATTTATAAGAACACAGTAATCTCACATGAATCATGAATGTGTGATTTTTTTTTTTATGCATAAGGAAAATGTCAAATCTTGTTTCAGTTTTCTGAAATTTTTACAACATAAAAAAAAAAGGAAAATTTTTTTAGGAAAATACATTGGTTTGGAAATTTTTACAAAAATAAAATTATTGTTGCATTTTAATGAAACTTTTGACTTATTCACAAATGAATGAAATTATTTTATATATATATTTTTTTTTAATTCCTGATAAAAATATATTTTAATTATTTTTATACCCATTACACACCTTATTCGATTTTATGATCATTCAAGAAATTCATTTGTATAAAGCTGTGTCAAAAGCAGAAACCCTTGGAGAATTTAAATCATAATTTTTTTTTATTTTGTAAAACAGGACTCCACCAAAAATCTGCTCTGAATCATAAAATAAAAATGCAATAAAATAATATTTAATTAGAGAAGCTTTTAATTGCTTTTAGGAATAAGCTATGTTAAGGACAATATTGTTCTTAAGAAAAAAAAATTTTTGATCAGTAATGAATTTTTCCTTTTTTTTTTTTTCTTCTATTTTTCTAAATTAGAATAATATTTAAAGTCTTTTAAATCTTTTAAAATTCTTATTCAATGATGTAAAAGTTAGGAGATATTATTTAGTAAAAACTACTCATAAAGCTTCTTACAGTTTAAGGACTCCCCCCCCCCCCCCCGTATTTAAAAAAGAATTTAACTTTTTTTTTTTTCTTGTATGTGTATAAACATGCCAATTTTTACAGATTCTGATCATACACTACATTATCAGAAGTAAAAGCCATAACTATAGTAAATTTAAAGCCAAGCCAGCTAAAATTCAATAAAACATTAGATTATGGAGAATATTTTCCTAAATTTTTAAGATTACTGAGTACTTAAAAATTATATAAAAAGTTACTCATTTATTTTTTACAGATGTAACTGCTGTAGAAAAACATTAGATAAACATTCATCTGTCATCAAGTTGTCAGCAGTTTTAATAAAAAGCTAACGTATTAAAAAGATTTATTTCTGTGATATTTAAATTTAAAATATGTAATATTTGTTTCAGATCAGATTAATTGAACTTTAAATCAGCTAATCCTCAAATAAAGTGTCAGAAAAGTATATTTTATTTTTGGAAGATTTTTTTAATAAAGAGAATTACATTTCGATGAATGAAGGCTACAAATGGTGCTAAAGACTATAAAAACTACTTCCAGTTAATTTAAATTAGTTTTGTACAGAAACCAAATTTTATCTCTGTATTTAAGGTTTTGACATCTTTCATCAAATGGAGAACTTCACTTCTATGATGTATTTTGCTTATTGGAAATTTCTTTTTCTTCTATAGAAAATAGAAACTTCTTCTAAGTGATTTTGATTGAGGAGACAAGTACTCAAATCTCATTTCACTTTGTAACTGCATTTTGTTGTTTCTTTGTACGGAAAATCCTAGACATTTATGCCCTCCCCCCAAAAAAACATTGCAGCCTTAATACTTGAACTTATTTCTTTTAATTAATTCACTCCAAGCTGAGTGATAATGTCGCTAGGAGTGAAAGAGAATGAGAAAACTTTAGTGGAAGAACCAAAAAGGAACAGGAAATGGTAATTTGATCTTGCATTTCAATCTGTGAAGATTGTAGTTATCGGAAATCAAGGGCGTTCCACAGGTGAAAGCATAACGTAATCATTAATACACTATCGAAATTTGTCTTGCTAACTGAAAATCATTTATCTTCACACTTTCCTATAAAGATATTGGAAGTTTCTAATATTTTAAGTTGTTTCTATGTTGGTAGAGATGTTTAAATTGTTGATAAAACAACAGTGACCCTGTCTTTTTTATAGTGTTTGTAACAGATGTTTTCTTGCTATTGTTTGGGTAAGTAATTTACTAAAGGAGAGTGATTTGTCCAAGTGCTCAATCCCTCTCTCTTTCTCTCTCTCTTTTCTACCAACTGTGTGGTATTCATGGATTAATTAGAATTTGTTGAAGTGGGGTCATTTGATTTCTCAAGGTCAGGAGTGGTAAGTGAATATAATCCAGCTCCATTTGGTTGCTGATCTCATTCTTATCACAGCTAAGTTGTGCCGATTCAGACTTTATGAAAGAATATTTTTGAAATAATTATAAGAATAATTTTTTTTTTTTAATTTTATAAACCTTACACAAAAACAAACTTATTCTTAAATTCAGGTCAACCACCACAAAGTGTGGTTGACCTGAATTTAAGTTTGGTTGAAGTAGTTAACCTATTTCCTACTGGTGTCAGAAGTATATGTTCTGGCCTAAGTAAAAGCCAGGATTTCAAATGTGTATTTTCAAGGCAAGCCTGGTTTTACTATTTGGAAGATTAGTGGAACACAATCTTCTTGCCTCTATTCTTCTATCATCTGGCTTTGTGCTTTGCCAAGTTTAATGATATCAATACACTTTTATAACAGTGAGTTAGTAAATGTGCTTTTTCTGGACAGTGGTGGAGCTAATGATCATCTGTGCAAAGAATAAGAAAGTTTAGCCCAATTACAGATATGGCTATTTTCATGTTCACTTAATGTAATTGTTTTTGGGAAAGACACAGATTCCCTTTTCTATTCTCTTTGTCTTGTGAATAGATATCAGGACAAGTTTTGCCATGCTACTGGCAATACACATTGATTGAAAGACGAATGAATAAGTACACAAGTAAATTACTTTGCTTACCTCACCACATTTGGCTTTATGCCATAGTAAGCTTAGTAATCTTCAAATACAATACAAATATTTCCACTATTCTTTAATAAAAATTTAAAAAGCAAAATTGTTCTTGTTCCTGTCCCGAACTTTTCATATACTTTTCATATATGTTTTACTACACGTGGATTGAGTGGGTATGGTGAATTGCAGTTTTCTTCTATGTGCCTTGTCCTTTCAGGATGTAGGTGATCATGGCCTTCCATGTTTCCTTATCCCTGGTGGCTTTTAGCACGCTTTCTCTTGTTACACCATGCAACCCCCATTCTGCCATCCATCCACTCAGGCCAGTCAAGTACATTACACGCTGTTTTCACTTTTCTTTTCTTCCCTCTATCAGGTTCTCCAAGCCCTCCTTCCTCATTGCATGTCTCGGGAACTTTAGTTGTTTCTTCCTGATGCTCAGTATTAATTTCCTTTTCATTTTCATCCTGTCCAAAACCTCATCATTGCTCACATGCTCAATCCATGATATCTGCAGCATCATTCACATTTCAGTTGCTTCAAGTTTTTCCTTCATCTTTGATGATATTGTCCAACATTCACTGCCATATTGAAGAACTGACATCACATAGCAATCCAATTCTCTCTTCTTTGTTTCGAGTGAATTTTTCCTGTCTCTTAATACTCTCCTCAGCTTTTGAAATGCATTCTTCACCAAGCCAATTTGCCTTTGGATCTCTGTGTCGCACTTTCTGTTTTCTGTTAGAACATATCCCAGGTATTTAAATTTTTGTACCTACCTGTTTTTGGCATTTTGGGCTGCCCTTTTTGCTAATGACCATGCATTTGGTTTTCTTGCAGTTTATTTGTAGTTCTTTCTTGTCACTCTTTTCAGCTGCCTTCTGTAGGAGGTGTGCTGGACAAAATGCCGAAAAGCATCCTGCTTTAGACAGCCAGTTTAAACTCAAATTTGCAATAACACGCATATGAATTTCATGGAAAAATGAAAGATTTTATTGCTCGAATTAGATAAAAAATCTGAAAGAAAAATGAATAAAACAAAGATGAGTCCACTGCGATGAAGAAGACAGAAATAAAAAAGAGAAAAGGAAAGTCTAGATACAGGGAAGTGGGCAAGCGAGTACAAAGAAGGAAAAGAAAGCAACCACTCTTACCAGCAGCCACGAGGTGGCCTGATATAGCAGTAAAAGCATTCAAAACTGCGAGGCAAGGGTTTTATTCAATTTAAATTTAAGAAAGCAACAGATTTGGAAAGGCAGCTCAGTGTTAAGCACTAGGAAGAGACAATTTACAATATTTGACGTAAAGGCATGACTAAGCGGCTGAGCAAATTCTGGACAAAAAAGTCCTTATTTTTTTTTTTTCTTCTAAATATCTATTTTTGCGTTAGAAAGAACAAGCAACACAGAGATAAAGAGGCAACGAACTATTCGTTGTGCCACAATAATGCATTACAATGCGAAGAAGATGGAAGGACTAAGAAGAATGAAATAAACCTACTAAATTTATATGAAACGGCGGAGGCAAATCGTGCGTGTGGATACAGGGACCAACAGGAAGAATCTGAAGATCCTGCCAAAAGACAAGCTCACTCACATGGCATTATCACGTTGCTGAAAGTGGATAAGAACAGTAGGGCGTGATAAAGAAAAAGGGAATTAAAACAGAATGAAACAGGGTCTAGGCTACAAGACACAAAGAAAGAAAGAGAAGGGAAAACAAAATAAAATAGAATAAGAAACAGTAACAAGAAAAATGTCGCAGCGAGACGAGAGGTAAAAGTAAACAAACAAAAAAGGTGTCCAAATGAATTCGTCCTTGAAAACGAAAGGTCCGAGTTACAAATGTGACAGGAGATCTTGTAGTTTCCTTTCCGTGTCTGCTATCAGCACTGTATCATCTGCATACCTTATGTTGTTCAAATTGTGGGCTCTGATTACAAATCCTGGCATAACATCACAGGTCCTCAGAAAAGTCTTGCTGTACAAGTTGAATAGATCCGGTGAAAAGACGCATCCTTGTCTTATGCCCCTTTCTATCTTTGTATATCTGCTGAATTCGTTACCTGTTCTTATGTAGGCAGTTTGCTGCCAGTAGAGGTTCTTGATTACTCTAATGTCTCTGCCCAAATATGTTGAGGCTACTGAGTATCTCCATCAATTCTTTGTGGTGTATTTTGTTGAATGCCTTTGCATAATTGATAAAACATAGGTACAAGTCCTTCTTTATTTGTATTGACCTTTCGGAGAGCATCCTATTCATAAATATGGCATTCCTTGTTCCAGTATCTTTGACAAACCCACACTGTTCTTGTCCTATCTCTTGCCTAATTCTGCTTCTCACTCTATTCATCAGGATTTGGACGATCAGTTTTGTAATGTGCCTCATTAAACTGATTGATGGAGTTGCACTCATTTACGCCTGGCTTCTTAGGCAGTGCTATGAAAATCGACTTGCTTAGGTCACCACTATTATAAATTTCATTTATTTTTGTAATTTTCTCTATGCCGAATTCTTCCAGGGCTATCAGCAACTCAATTACAATGCTGTCTGGTCCAACTGCTTTGTTTCTATTCAGTTTGGACATAGCAGCTTCCACTTCAGACTTTAATATTTCCAGCCTGCCCTCATCTTTATGTATTATTAGTTGTTCTCTCTTGTTGTGGAAAAGATCTTTTATATAGTCTTCCCATTGCTGGAGTATTTCCTCTTTTTCCAATCTGATCGTTCCATCCTTGGATTTTATACATCTTGTTGAAGAGCAGGTTTTTTTGTCCTGTCAGTTCTCTTATTTCTTTATGCATGCCTGCTTTATTAGTCCTGCTCAATCTTTCTACTTCTGCACATTTGTTATTGAGCCATTCCTCTTTAGCCTGTCTGCATTTGCTTCTGATATCATTGTGTAGTTTTCTGTATTCCATTCCATGTCTTGGCATCATTTTCTGTTTCATTAGCATCAGGTCAAGAATCTCTTCAGTCATCCACTCGTTTTTTCTTCTGTATCTGATTTCCTTTGTTTGCTGATGTCACTAGCACTTTCTTTAGTGAATCCCATTTCAAGTTTCCTTTTCCAGTTTGATATTCGTATTTATTTTTCACACTGTTAGTGTATTCTTTCTGAAGTTTAAGGTCATTCACGAGTGTATTGTATTGCAATCTTGGTACTGCACTAGGCTTCTTCATTCTCCGGAGTTTCACCCTTAGTCGGCACTTGGATAGGTTTTGAATTGAACCACTGCATTTCTGAATATCCTGTTTATGGTTATGTAGTTGGTTTGATTTTTTGTGTTGCTCCCTGGACTTCTCCATGTCCATAGACGTTGTGGATGTTCTTGAGACCAGGTGTTACTTATTACCTGGTCATTTGCTGTGAACCATTGGGCCCATTCTTCTCATTCGTTACAGATTCTTAATTGAAAGTTACCGGTTGTCTCCCCCTTCCCCCTTTTTACCTACATTCAAGTCACCCATTATGATCCTAATTTCTTGGCTTTTGTACTGAGCCTTGGCAGTGTCCAGTATGGCATAGAATGATTCTATTTCTTCTTCAGTGCTTTGCCTTGTTGCAATAACAAGAAGAAGAAAAAAAGAATAGGACCAAAAACAATATGCAGGCAAATTAACAATAATATAGCAAAAAGTTTGCAAACTAAGAATTTGAGTTGATGCACAAAAGCAAGTTCAGATAAGTGAATATAGCATTCTGACTTCAAGTTAAGACAGACCAGGACTGGCCTATTTTATTGGCCAGGAAAAGTCCCAGCATGCATTTGTGTGCTTCTGCATATAAATTGAGGAGGGGAAAGTTTTTTACAGTTGTTTTAAAATTTTTTTTATATATATATATATATATATATAGATATATATATAATGGGTATTTTTGTGAATATGTGGTATTGTGGTACATGTCAGATTGAATGGTGATGGATGAATTCTTGTGATGAATGAGCAAATTGTCATGTATAAATGGGTTAGGATTCTGATTAGGTAGTCTAGGATAGTTAATGTTGACCAGCCTCTCCTCACTTCCCCTTTGGCCTTGCATCACAATTGTTATAAAATATGAACAACAATAAATCAACATTCCAAAATGATTGGAACCAACTATATAAATTACACTTTTGAGTATATTTATATATTTTGAGTAAACACACTTTTGTTGATAATTATCTTTTGTCAACAGTGTAGAGTTTACAAGTAAACATATGATTACTTATGGAGTAATAATGTGACATTGTGTCTCTGGATGTGATCAGGACACTCACATAGTAAAGTGGACTAAAATTTACTTAGGAAATGAGATGGGAATTTGGATAGTAGATATTATTTAAATTAGTTATGCAAATTTTGAATCAATTATTGTGAAATCAAGCTTAAATGGTAACCAACTTCATTTATTTCCCCATCCAATTGGCATTTATTGTTTATGGTGCATAGGAAAATAATTTTTTTTTTGTTTTGAGGCTAGTTCAAAATTGCATACTGTATGAATTTTATAAAGCATTGACAATGAAATGGACACTTTGGGACACCCAGATATGGGTTAAATAGCAAGGTAGACTAGGCTCTCTAGCTATGGTTGGCAACCAAACTAGGAGGATGACAACTTTGAATTCTAAACGATATGTAACCCTGGCAAAGCATATTCTATACAGCCATTGAAAAAATTATGACATTCAATTAACAGCAGCGTTAGGTTATAGACACTGTGATCTAGATTGTAATTGATTGGGTAGGTAAGTGGTGTAGAGTAACAGTAAGCTAGTCTGGTTGACCATTACTTGTAATAATGAGCTAGATCTTCTCTGGATGCCCTATACTTGTGGTATTGTGCCAGAACTAAGTTAAACTTAGTAAATAACATGGACAATAAAGCATATTGGTGCTGTATATCCAGATGCAGTGATTGTAAATGATTTTGATGAGTTAAAAATGATGACCAATCTTTCTGCTATACTTTAGAAGATCAACAACTTTAGATAAGGATTTCTGGAAGACATCTCTTCAAATAGATTCTTGTCGAAGCAGGGGTTTAGCACATATTTTATTATATATAGATATCTTAAGTAAACTGGAAAGAAATCTAAATTTAAATCTTAATTAAAAAAATGTAGGCACCATTAATTGATGATTTCAGCTTTTTCCAACAATACTGACATCAGTCAGTCATGGCTAAACACCAGTCAACATCTTCCTTCCAGCTCAAGCATTCCTTATATGGAGAAATTTTTTTTCAAATCTCCTTTATGCATTCATGATCTTAATCAATCATAATACCATAAATAAAAGTTATTTTTACACAATGAGTGTTGAAGTTAATTAAGTTTACTGGTGACACTGATAAACATAGCCAGGACAGAGAGCCTAATGTTTCATAAACATAGCCAGGACAGAGAGCCTAATCTTTGACAGTTCTTCACCATTATTCCTATGGAGACTGAAATGCATGGGGGCACGGGATTGGTGCAGAGTGGCTAGCTGGAAACAGTCCAAAGTAAGAGAAGCATCAGGGCCACAAAGACACTGTTAGCTGCATTTAACATTTTCAAGATCAAAGTTGACTGGAAAGCAAGAAGTCAGAAGAGTTCCATATACAAGAAGTGTGATAGAAAAAAATTATCATAGAACTTCCAGTTGCATCTAGTCATTTCAACCATAAAATGATGAAACCAAGCTGCCAATCTAGTACTGCTCTAAAATTCATAAAGTGGAAGTACCAAAGAGGAAAGGGAAACTACTATAAAGATATAGAAAAGACACAGGGACGCTACATTATGTTTGTGTACTTTATGACTTCAGTATGTAGTGATGTTTTACTGTTTGGCCAACTGAAGTTATCAAAGCTCAGAGTTTCTAACTTTTCAGACTTTTTTTCCTCACATTATTCTTTGCTGTATTGTTCAATAGTAAGGAAGGATTAGTCATACACGTAAATTGTTTTTAGTTTTTGAAAGAATATTCAGCTGTCTTGAGACCTTTGTGTCTACAAAAAGAACAGTGTGTCAAAAGAACAGTTTTTCCATTGACACTGCTTTTATTTTAACTACTTTCACTCCTTAGCAATGTTTATTGTTTTAAAAAGCAATGATTAAAATTTGAATAAAACCTAAACTTATGATGAAAGTCAATTTATACACTTTTTGTTCTTAAAAATTTCCAACAAAAAATATTAAACATTATTTTTTAGATGTTTATTCACAAAAATAATTCTATATTTACAGCATTCTAAAAATTAATACAATTAGAACCAATGTACTGTTTATAGTTTAATTTATAAAGAAATATTAAAACAATTTTTATTTATAAATTTATAAACATTTTTTAAATTATAAAAATATGTCACTCAACTATAAAATCCTTAGTTACCATTTTATAAAGTTTGAATCAATTGGCAATCAGCCAATGTTTTTATTAACCATTCCAATAAACAATCTAATAAGTAAATATTGCCAAGGAGTGAAGGTAGTTAAAATAATAATGATGTCAAAGGAATAAAAAACATCCTTAAGACAGTGTGATTTTTTTTTTTCAGGCACGAAAGTCCAAAAATGCCATTATTTCACCTATTTTTGCTTTAAATACCTGAAGTTTAATTGGCAAGAACAGAAATATCATACAAGCAACACAAGATAAACAAATTAAAAAGACTGAAAATTAAATTGTATATTTATGAGTTTACCTGTACCAGGAAAATGATTGCAATATTTAAAGTAATCTTTGTTGTAGACTCATCTTATAACTTAGAAATGTGTTATGCCAAAAATGTAGATAGATATAGTTTTATATTTGGGAATATTTAAAAATAACCTTAATATTTGAGAAACTCATTTTACTGAACACAGAATTGAAAGTCCAGTCGTTCTAAAAAAACAAATCAAATTTTTATTCTAGTTATTTAATTTAGTGAAAACCTTTTGCTATAAATATGGCAATTACCTAGGCCAGCCAACCTACAGCAGCTTTAGATTAAGAAAAGGAGGTGGGAGTAATCATTAGAATTCCAGATGAAGACTTTAGTTACCATTTTTATTTATTTAATTTTAATTTTAATTTTTTTTCAAGTTTTTAATGAATTTATCATTGCAAACCTGTGCCAAGTTAGTTATCCTGGTATGTGCATAAAAGAGACTAAAACAGATATGGGCAACCTTATTTGAACAATGGACCACATGAGGTACTGTTCAATACTGTATGGCGTCATTAATCAAACATGACAGAGAGATTGAGAGTGGTGAGACAAATACATGATAGAGGAGAGAGAAAGAGAGAGAGACATCATTAATCAAGTACAAGACAGAGAGGTAGCTTGGTGAAACAAATATATGGTAGAGAAAAGAGTTATGATACAAGTAAAATAGAGAGATGTCATTAATCAAGTACAAGACAGAGTGGTGAGAGAAATAAATAAAGAAGGAATTATGCTAGTAATAGAAAGGGAGACATCATTAATAGAATAAAAGAGATAAGGAGAGTGGTGAAACAAATATATGATAGAGGAGGAGTTATGATACAAGTGAGAGGAGAGAGAGAGGTGTAGTTATTTAAGTACAAGACAATGAGTGGTAGATTGGTGAAACACTTATATAGTAGAAAAAAGTTATGATACAAGTAAGAGAGAGAGAGATGTCATTAATCAAGTACAAGACAGTGAAAGTGTTGAAAGAAATATATAATAGAGAAGGAGTTATACAAGTAAAAGCAAGAGAGTGAAAGAAAAAACAGATGAAGAAGAATAGAGTATATAATGTGAAAAAGGAGTTGGTGGAATTATATATATCACATTATATACTCTATGTGCTCAGATTTTGTAATATCATGAGGACTATTAAGGTCTAGAAAACTTGAATAAATTTTATTATTTTATCATAAACTGATTTGGCATCTCCATCACCAAAACAGCTTCCTTGCACCTTTTCTATAAATACTTTTGTGGTAATTTTTCTGATGAAACATTGGTACCTAAGCATTATAAATTTAATGGCGTTACTAGATTGGCAGCAATTACAGTTGAAATGACAAGATGTGGCACTGTGCAATTGCAAGTTAAAAATAAAAAATAATTTGTTAAATTCTTAAAACATCGATAGTTACATTAAGCTTGGGGTGTGTGTGTTCATGGTTGCACATAGGTTTCTGTATGTATACATATATGTGGGATAAGAAGACAACAAGGTCAAAAAGACTGTAGTTTTATTTAGACAACAAAGAAATATGATTCTAGTACCAAAGCTCACCAAACTTAAGTTACGTGTATCAAATTCAAAGGTTTTATGACTATTGTTAGAATGGGGGTTGACACAGATCAGTTTATGGGTGTCTTTAATATAAATATACCTTCATTTTAAGTGAGTCTGGGGAAGAGAGTGAGCCCTGCCTGGTTGTCAAGGGCAATGTGTGTTGTTGTGTTCAAGAATTATACTGTGAAATGCCACATCATCTCTCCAGCTTGACTGAGAAAAAAGTCCCAATGTCTTAAATCCATTTTCGAATTTCTTTGTTCTTTTTAAAAATTCTTCCTTTTTGTTTTTTTGGTGAAAAGCGATAACACATACAGTGTGATGTCCTAACTGATGAGCGGCCATCAACAAATGAACTAATAATGAATTATCATTGTTAATACCACTTTTCAACGTTTATTTGCTGTTAAAATGTAAACATGAATTCTATGCTAACAGTTTCTTTTGTACCTTTCGCTTGTGGAACTCTTTTCTGGCTTTTTGCTTTTGATTTAACTTTGCCGTTAACTTTTTGAATACCAATGTCAATTGTTATCTTAATTCCTGTTATTTATTGTTCTCTCTCCTTAATGTTTTCATTTTATCATATTCCCTAACACTTAGTAACCCTCTTGTGTCTTAGAGGATTTATTGTCTTGCTTGGGATGAAATGATTAAAAAAAAAGAATCTTTTCATCAGTCTCAGAAACTACAAAATCTTGCAGTCAATAAAGCTAAATTTTGTTTATATTTCAGTATTTATTTCACTTCTGAACATGTGATAAAAGCAACCTTGTTACTCATTAGTTTTTTTTTTCTTAAGTTTAGATTAATAATTTTATGATGTGATATCTGCAGTGTAACATTCCTTTTTTTATATATTGTTCATGAATAAGGTGCAAGAATCACTCAAAAGTAGAAGGAATGAGGCTGTTGTAAGAGCAGAATGGGAGAAAGTAAGATGGGCATATTATGATAAGGATATGTAGAATAAATAATTGACTCTACACTTGATGAGGTTAAGATTGTTGTGATTGTGGAAGCATCTTCTTGGGAGTGTATTCTACACAGTAACAGTTCTGAAGACAAAGCTGTCTGCATGGGATTTCTAACTTACCAATGGAATACAAAGTTAATGAGGATAAAGTCAACCTTATGACATGTTGGTTCCTAACTGTGAAGGTCTGAACTAGTGGACCTAAGAAATGTAATCCATCTTAACATTTGCCATGGAAATTGTGAGAGGTATTCATGGGAAAGGAGTTATAGGGTGAAAAATAATTTGTCACTCACAAGGCTATATAAACTCTCTTGATTTCTGTCAAGGCTGTATAGTAAGGAATTACTAGCTTTTGGTCCAGATATAGCTGCAATACTCCATTTTTGGTCTTATCTGGCTCTTGTAAAGGTAGAGTATGATAGTAGGAGTCAGGTACTTTCTGCTGTGGTACAAGGAAATGGCCATTTTTCCAGTATTTTCAGCGATTGTAAAAATAGGAGTTTCATTTGAGGTCTGTGCGCTTTATTCCCAAATAAGATAAATATGCTAAATGGACAGAACTGGAAATTTAGTTTTCATGTCTTTTATTTTTTGCTGCTTAATGCTAAAGTGTAACTAATGATATGTTAGCGATCATCAGTATAACTAGATGCCATTATCCTGTTTTATTGCTTTTTGTTTCTTTTTAACTGTAGATTTATGAATTATACCTACATTCATTTGGCAATTAAAATTATTAAAAAATGCTTGTAACTAATCTCAGCAGGGGAGTTCTTGGTTGTAAGAATCCTAATTTGGCTTGAGTATTTTGGTTTGATTGGGAAAGCCAGTTATAAATGCCACCTTTATCATCCAATCAAGTTTCTCTCCCTTAAATCCTATCAATTCTGATAATTTTATTTGCATAGATGTCCACCTCTTTTGTTCCAACAAACTAATACATTTTGTGTACTTGTATTTCAGAAAATTACTGATTGATACTGGTGAAATCAATAATTCTGAATATCTCTCTTTGCTGCAGTCAACTCTCAAGGCCAGTGACAGTTACATAGCTGAGATCATTGTCACTCATTGGCACTGTGATCATGTTGGTGGAGTGCCTGACATCTGCAAAATGCTTGCTGAGCAATCAGGTAAGAATGTAATTTATCTTAGAGACTAAAATTTTTTTTTAAATGAATTATTTTGGTTAGTGGTCATTTTTAAATGATCCAAGCAGAATATTTAACAGCTTCTTTATAAAATATTAGGTTTATTGTAATCATTTTTCTTCTGCTTCTAGATAATAGATTGGAACAGTCCTACACTTTGTATAGTGAGATTACAAGCTCTATCAGATTTTCACTATTTAAACATAGCGAGTGAAGGGAATGAATTCTACTCCTGGTTTTGAGTTTGCAGTTATTGTTTCAGACTGGTTGCTAACTAAGGCTTGACAATCCAATCCACCCTGCTATTTTACCCATAGTGGTGTTATGGGGAGAAGAGATGGCATCAGTGGGAAGTGAGTGCAGTCTGTCCTTGGCAGAATTTAAACCTGGTTCATTCATTCCATTTTCCATGCTCTTAACTATACCATTTTCTTTTTGTAATACCAAAAGTGAAGGTTGATAAAAAGTTGGGAAATAATGTCCTTTTGCAGGAGTTGATAGTTACAAGAAGAATCCCCACTAAAGAGATAATTTGTTATATACTGATGATTTGGGAAAAAAGATAAAAACATTAACAATGTACATTTGTTGAGTGAATGCCTTAATTTAAAATATAACAAAATGAAATATTGAATGTTATTTGTAATGTGAAATGACAACTTTGTTATAGGCTTGTTGTATTATTATGTAAATTACTTACATTTATTTACCTGTTATTCAGACTGGAATAGTCCAGTTGTTGTATATAAGTAATCCACTCAAATGGTAGGTAACAATTGTTGCTATATCTCTGCTACCAGGAGTACTGTCAAATCTTATTCCAGTTTACAATTAGTATTGCTAGATCTTATCCCAACCAACAATTTTTTGCTACAATTCTCCTTCAAACATAGCCAGGTTAATGAGACCATCTAGGTTTGATGCAAGACCAAACACTCTAAATGTAGAAAGGGAACACAAAGACTGGAAGAAAAACTTTGAGAATTATCTGGAAAGTACTGCACAAGAAGGGGACAGTCCTGTCTTCCTAGATAGGAAAAAAGCACAATGCTCTCATAAACAGTGTTTCTGCAAATGTGTTCAAGCTGATATATGATGCAGATGATTTCAACTCAGTAATGCAGAAATTAGATGAGGCATTTATAAAAAAAAAATGAATATTATCTATAATAAGCATTTGCTGATCACTTGTAAACAGGGGCAAATGCAATCTATAGATTCCTACATGCATGGATTGGAAAAATTGGCACAAGGCTGTAAGTTTGAAGCTTCTGACATCAACCAGAATAAAGAACAGTATATGAAAGATGCTTTCATCAATGGTATCAGTTCTGTACACATCAGACAATGACTTCTTGAAAACCAAGAATTGAGATTGGCAGAGGCATATCAACAAGTCAGGGAACTTGAGCAAGCCCAAAAGCAATCCCTGTCAAATGACTGCTATAGTATAGCTACAATTGAAGCCACTTCACCTAATGATTATGTTGCTGCTACCACTCCAAAGAAGCCCTCAAATATTACTTTTGTGGCAACTAAATGTATACCAGACATTCATGCCCCGCAAAAGACTTTGTCTTACAAATGCAAGACAAAAAGTCATTGGGCAAGAGTGTGCCAATGAAAAAGGTTGGCTGGTATTGCAAGTTCAGACAACAGTTTTCTAAGCCTGCATGTCTAGGTGTTCCAACATAAATGTTTCTTGTAAAATTAACAATTCTCCTCTCAAAACTATGATTGATTCAGGCAGCTGTTCAGCATTCATCAACAGGAATAGTGCAGAAAAACTGAAATTGATTGTTTCACTGAAATCAAAAAGTGTTTCTCCAGCTAATCCAACTTGTAAGGTAACTGGTGAAGTGGTTGTGGATTTGACTTTGGACTCTCATTTGTATTCAGGTGGGGTGATGGAAGTATTAGACGACTTGTTTGTTGATGTTATCATTGGGTAATATATTCTTCAGAAACACAAAAAAGTAACACTAAAATTCAATGGCTCTATAGATGAATTGATTGTTAGAGCTGTTAGATTCAATGAAACCTTCCCTGCTATGCATGTTGCTTCATTACCTTTATTTACAAATGTAAGCAGCAGTATCAAGCCTATTGTAACTAAGTGACCCATCTACTCAGGGAGGGAATTATTGAACCATCTGTTTGTCCATGGCAAGCTCAGCTCTTATTTGTTTCAGATGAGAATCACAAGAAATGTTTGGTAGTCTACTACAGCAATAGGATAAATCTGAATGCTTATCTAATATTACAGATATGATAAACAACATTACCCAGTACAGATATTTCTTGACTCTGGATTTGAAGTGTGCATATCATTAATTACTAATTCAAGATGGAGACAAAATATAAACAGCTCTTAAAGTGCAGGGAGAAACCTTACCAGTTTAAACATGTCCTATTTGGCGTCACCAATGGTGTTAGTGTCTTCCAGGAGACGTTTGACAAGATAATTCAGGAGGAGAAACTCTCCAGCTCATTTGCATATGTTGACAATGTCACTATATGTGGAACAACGTAGGATGAGCATGATGAAAACCTTCAAACCTTCTTTGATGCTGCTAGAAAATACAATATTACTTTTAATCACCATAAGAGCATAATAGGTGTTACTAAATTGACTCTGCTAGGATATACTGTGAGTAACATGCACATTTTACCTGATTGTGAACATCTCAGACTTTTCCTTGAAATGCCAGCACTGACTACTCTCAAAGCACAGAAAAGTGTTGTTGGTATGTTTTCATGTTATGACAAATTTATCAGTAATTTTTCAGAGAAAATTTGTGTTTTGAATCATAATTACGAATTTCCACTTCTGGAATATTTCTTAAAGGTTTTTCAATCTTTAAAAGATAGTACCAAAGATGCCAAACTCATTGCCATTGATAAAAATAAAAATTTTCATGTAGAAACAGATGCTAGTGATGTTTGTTTAGCTGCTGCTCTTAGTCAGGAGGGGCACCCTGTTGCATTCTTCTCTTGAATGCTCAGTAAAAGTGAATGTCGTTTTCATGCCATGGAGAAAGAAGCAGCAACAATTGTTAAAGCATTGTTCCATTGGAGATTTCCTACTTCTTGGACAAAAATTCACTGTGGTCACAGATCAGAAAAGTATTTGATTTATGTATGATAAGTTGTAGATCCAAAATAAAAAAAAAATGATCAAATTGCTAGGTGGCAAATCAAATTGTTGTAATTCAAATATGATATAAAATACCAACCTGGGAATGGGCAGGTGGAACAGTTGAACAGGACACTATGGAAGGCCATTGAAGTGACTTTGCATAAAATGAAGCAGTTGAAATGGGAGTTGGTTTTACCAGATACCTTGTTAGAACTGACAGATGGGTTTGCAAATTTTGTTTTATTTTCTTGTGTTTTGCTGGTGATTGTTCACCCTGAAAACTCATCTTGAAATGATACTTGACTGGCCTTGAAATGAGCATGTTATTTAATAACCTATGCTTCATCCAAAGGATATTTGGCAAAAGACTGCTAAAGCATTTTGAGAGTTGCTGTAGCAGATCTCCCAGACTTCATGTGAATTTGATGCAGACATGTTCCCTGAATTTGTCAGCAATTGTAAAGATTGCAGAACCATTCCAACAAAATGTTAACCTCATGAACAGGAGATAACATGAAACTTATTGGTAGACTGACTTTGTAGCCTGGGGACCAATGAATGTTAGGTGCATGTGCATTTCCACTGAATGGTGCAATCGCAACACATACAGTCTGGGAATGGGAACTTTCTGATATTGCTTCATTGTATTGAAATCTAAAGTGATTTTATGTCATTTACTTCATTTTAACCTTGAAAATTATTCATTGATGAGGTCACTTTAGGATTTTGGGGACCTAACTCTTTCTTTTAAAGTAATGTAGGGGTGATTCCACTACAAGTAGATAATCTAAACTAATTGTTAATTTTTATTAAAAAAAAATGATACTGTGTCATAACCTACATAGTTATCAGTATGTCTTATTTCTAGGTTTTCTAT
The DNA here is from genome assembly GCA_037127315.1 of Ascarosepion bandense. NCBI lineage: Eukaryota > Metazoa > Mollusca > Cephalopoda > Sepiida > Sepiidae > Ascarosepion > Ascarosepion bandense. The sequence continues at coordinate 3,082,438 of JBBBDQ010000563.1, read as the reverse complement.
TTTCTTTTTAGATTCTCAGCCAAAAGTATCTAAATTTCCCAGAACCAAGGCTCCAGAATTCTCTTTAGGCAATATTCCATACAACTTTATAGAAGACAATCATGTATTCTGCACAAATGGAGCAACTTTACGGTTAGTAATGACTCTGAGTTAAACTGTTTTCTCCAAAATGCTTGTCAAATTATCAAAAACTATATTTTTTTATATCCTGCAAAAGCAGTGACCAAAAAGTTATTTATACTTAATAACATACTGAATGATGCATAAAGCTTGCTTTTTTATTTATTTTTTTCTTTCTTGATAAATTTCTTAAAACTAATGTAAATGGTAGGATGATTCTTGTATGCCATCAAGTACATCTAGATTTTAATTATGTAATTTCTTTCATAGAGCCTATCACACTCCAGGTCACTCTGAAGATCACTTGATACTATATCTAGAAGAAGAAAATGCTGTCTTTTCTGGTGACACTGTTCTAGGAGAAGGCACAACTGTGAGTATTCAGTTGAGTTAGTCTTTTTTTTTTTTATTATATGCTTTGAGCTTTAGTCCAACATACTCAGCTTGGTTGTTATACCTCACAATATTTCATCCATTGTACCCTCTGACCTTCCAATTAGCAGCCTTCATACTTGTAAACTTTTACAAAATTTCAGACTGAATTCTTCAGACAATCCAATCAGGGTAGATTGTAATCATTTCACTTTCAATGCATAAAGTATATTTTGTATAAGTTAATACTCACCAGTCTTATTCATTGGGTCACTGTTCATTTCTTCCCTTCAACCAGAGAATATGATTTTCATTACTGTCAAATCCAGCGATTGAACTTACAACTGTTAGGGAACCTGATATCTTTCATGCAATGCTCTTGGTTTGAAATTCTAGAAACTTAAACCTGTAGTTAGGTGGTGGGACTGTTTGAGTGTTCTGGTTCAGAATCATGTCTACTCATATTTTATCTGCATAAGTATTTTATTATTTTTCATTAAGCAGGAACATGATTCAAATTTTCATGAACACTTAACTAACAAAATTTATGTCTATATTTCTCAGATGAGGTATTGTAACTATTTACATTGTTTGTTCTCATTTTTATTGTCATATTCAATTTGAAATTCCAGCATATATCACCTGAAGAAGGCCCATGAGTATACAATGGTTGAAACGTCATGAATATGATAATAAAGATGAGGACAAAAGTCTGAACAATGTAAATAGTGTAAATAACAAAATTTAGTCAACAAATTCAAAAGAATTTTATTTTTACATTTTTTTGTGAAAAATTGGATGACTAGAATTTATATTTTTATGTTTCACTTTTATAAAACTCTTCAATAAAAGTTTCTTTTGTAGTACAAAAGTGAAATCTTATATATATATCACTGAAAACTGGAAATTCATTATCAAAGCAACTGTTGCTTTAGCAGTTAGTAATTTTAGTAAGGATTGTAATGTTTAATTTTAATAATAACAACTGAATTATATCTCCATTAACTAGAAATATGAAAGTTTGGAAATGACTGACATTACTTTCTATTCAGTAGTCAATCAGGATTTGTTGATTTCATAGATGGTTCTAAAAAGATTATTCAATCCATCAGAATTTGTTAAAAAATTCAAAAGTATGATTACCACAATCATTAACTAGATATAATTAATCTTTTAGAATAAAATGGAAGTACAAAGTTCATTGATTTCTTGGTACAAGAAGTGGTATACTTAAAATTTCCTGACACAAATTCTGTTGGTTTTAGGCAGTAAAACTTGCTATAGAGAATATTAGTGATTTACATGGACATTGAAAAAAATTGTTCTTTGAAAAACGTTTTCAGTTTTGAAAATATGAGTTTAAAACTCTTGCAAGTTTGAATCAGATAATTATAATCTAAAATTACTCAGTTAACCAGTGTTAATAGCCATCATTAGATAATTTAATTCTATGAGTTGAATATATGGATTGGAATCCAACATGATGAATATAACAAGGAAAAACAAGTAGAAAAAAGTGTCTTTAATCTAACATGTTTCACTTTAACAAGCTTCTTCAGGCAAATGATTAAAAAAAATTTTTTTTAAAATCCAAGTGACAATATATTGATTGATTTATGGTTTCATTGGTCATGTGTGATAAAACAATAGATGAATATTAAATGTAGAAGAAAAAACTTGTGCTTGTTTAAGTGTGTGTGCTACGAGTAATAAAAACTTTAGATGTTTATCATGAATGCAAGTGTATGTAAGCAAAAATGACACTTTTCTACTTGTTCTTTACTTATTCTATTCATAATATTCTATATAATGTATTTTTAGGTGTTTCATGTAAGTTTTTAATAATTGAGGGTGGTGGAATTTTTCTCAGTATGTATTGTAGAGTAAATAATACACCCCCAGTAACAAAATGAACTAGTCTAGAGACTTAAATAAAAGTCATGAGAGTATTTCTTACAAATGTTACGGCAAGTGCTTAAGCAAGACCTTATATTATAACCTCTAAAAACTGAGTTACAACAATAAAAGGTGAGATCAGAAGATTGTTTAAAGGGTCAAAAAGTGCAAAATTAATAAATGGTCGGAGTGGGGGTTAATAAGGCCAGAGAGAGGTGATTTGAAAGTTTCTTAAAAAAGAAAAAAATATTCAGTCCCCCACAGTCACCTATTAGGCACCTAAGAGTAATATATAAATATTTTGTTCATTCTAATAAAGAAACAATAAACTTTCCATAGCCCTGAAATAGATTAATATCATTGTTTTTGCAATGACATTAGTAAATAAAAAATCTCATCAGAATTTGATCAAAATGTTTCAATCATGTTTATTATTTCTTTGTTTCTAAGTTACTGTATTTGATAGAACAAAATTCAACAAATGGGAAAGGGTGGGTCATGAAAATATTTCAGACAACTGTGTAACAAAATAAAAAAAAACACCTTCAGGTTAGATTTTACAAGCTAAGCAGTAGTAAATAATTATAATTGAGTAATTAACTTGTTAAAAACTAAAACCTTTCAACTCATGTAATTACAACCATCCTGTATGACAGTGAATGCTGGACAATTTCCTCACAGATGTGAGGCAGCAGTTATGATTCTACAGAATAATACTAAAAATACCATGGATGGAACATGTAAGCAATGAGGAACTTTTAAAGAAAATGGGAGTGAAAAGTATGCTTTTTGTTTAGGATCACAAAGTGACAATTGAAATTTCTGGGACATGTAATGAAGCTTAGAGAATTGAATGTTTTCAGGTCATATTGAAGGTAAGAGGGGCAGAGGGGGAAGCATTGAGTCATCTACTTAATGAGCTTGTGTAAATGGATGGCAAAACAGAAACAGTGAAGGATAGTAAGCAGATAAACATTACTTAGAGCTATGAATGATAGAAAGTTGTGGAGGGCCATGATTGCCCACTTTATGTAGAGTAGTTAACAAGTGATTCCAGTTATGATGAATGGGGTCATACTATAGTAAATTAATATACCCAGATATTTAAAACTTTTTTTTAAAGATTTGAGTTAGAAAATATCTAAATTAAAAAAGAAATGAAGAAAAAACCTGAGCAGTGAAGTTAGTATATTAGGGTGTAGGCCAGGATGTAGGGTGACATTCTTTATCTTAATCCAAATATACAGGTCAATTGGATAAGATAGGCACAGTACATTTTTGAAAGATAGAAAACATTAAATGGATCAAAATTATTTCAACACATATCTCTAAAGATAAATTTAAAACAGTAAACAGATTTTAAAAAAAAAAAATTTTTAATTTTTTTTTAAGATAAGTAATTTATTTTAAATTCAAACTGGAATCTGCATTTAAATTTCAGTTGAATTCATTGCATTTACTTACATGCAAATACGCTTGGGGAACGTATTAATTCATTTCTTCTCTTCAGCTACAGGTTAAAGAACAGGACAGATTGGGTTCTATATCCTTGGTTGGGAACCAGTCCACCATAGAAAGTAATGGCAACTTACTACAAGAAAATCTGCCCAGTCAGTCATGTCTCTTTCATGACCTGATTGCCCAAGTGTGTATTACATATGGCACTTAACTGACTGAATTTATGGCTGATGATGGGTCCATATTTCCCAAATTAAGGGATATAAAAATAATCAAATACCAAATTACTAACAAAATAGGTAAGATTTAGAATAATGAAAATTTTAGCGAAAGTTAAAAATTGATAAATAAGCCAGAAAGGTTCGTATGTTGAAAATCAAAAGCCAAATGTAATTTCCATAGAGGAAAATTGCCTTTTTCTAGATTTCTAATATAAGCAGGAAATTCTCTGAAATTAAATCACTTGTTGCCAGTTCGCTGAGCAATTGAAAAGGCCAAAATTGATTTAGTTAAAAATTTGATATACAGGATTCATTGAATACAGAAACTGATTAGCATAAGACTAATGTTTGGTCAAAGGCAATATATCTGGGGGGTCTGTACAGGTATGGTTCTGACTATTTAAATATGCTGTTCTTCTTGGAAGAACAAACTACATTCTTTCCACTCTCTTCACAGTATCTACTAGATTGTAATAAAAATGACTTTGTATTCAGTAAAATTAAATATTCTAGTATCATGAATCCTTGTTTATCCCTTTCTCCTGCACGATACCATCTGACATTGAATGTGAAACAGATCTAGGAAGAAGATTAAATTACAAAAAAGGCTATGACCTCTACTAGTGTAAACTGAATAATAAAATGAAAGAATATCGCACATAATATAACTTGAGACTATGTAGATGTTAGAAACTGAGGATGGATGGGAAATTGTTGTATATGAAAAGATTTTTTTTTGTCAAATTTCTGCACATGTGAAAGACCTAATTATAACCTCTCTTCTTTTTTTTTCTTTTTTTAAAAGAATTAGTGGATAGGGAAATGGGTATTTTATATCCTTTCAATCTAAACTTAATCTGTCAGCAATATCAAGGGCATAAATTTTAAATCATCTAAGTAGATATATTTGGAGATCATGAAAGTACAACCTACATTGTTAGTAATTATTTTTAAAAAAATTGTTCTACTTTAGAGAATAAGATTTTTATATCATGTTGTAAATAAAATTAAAAAAAGCTTTTTTAAGCATTTTTTTTATATATATAATCTTAAATTTATTTTTCCTTCTGATGTTTTTTTTATTATTTTCTAAGTTTTGTATTTTGAATTTCTAAAATGATTATGATATTTGACTATATTTCTGAGATATTGTAACTATTTACACTATTTACATCATTCGGACTGTTGTCCTCATCTTTATTGCCATATTCATGATGTTTTGTCTGTTATACACCAAGGACATACAGCTCAGTGGATAAAAGCATTGGTTGAAGTAATCCCAAAGTGACTTGACCCAAAAAGTTGTAAGTTCAACTACATTCCTTAGTTGCACTAGTTCTAACCTTGCTATACACACTGTAGTGAACCAAGCTCATTCCCTCTGTATTCTTGATGAGATGTAAATTCCACTCAAATTGCTACATTGTGGAACTGACTTCCAGGAGGATGCTTTCTTGATCACTACAATCTTGATATGTTTAAGGTTAGGGTTAACTTATTTTCCCCACATAGGCACATAAACTATGTCTCTTACTGTAACACTACCTCGAGTGGCTCTTATGCCTTGTACAGGATGATCATCATTATAAAAATGAAATACAATTAAAATTAACATTTTCTTTGACATTTTATCATTTGAATGAAGAAATGTTTAAACAAAAACAAGATTTTATATCAAAGAGGAAATAACTCTCTTAATAAGTTTCCTTGCTGCATGAAAAGATAGAAAAATATAAAATTAAAAAAAAAAGACTGATTTTATATCAGTCAATTAATAGAAAAATAGTTCAACAATGGTGTTGCTAATTGTACTTATTAATCATCTCACTCACATTTAGAGGTTCTGGGTATGATGGTAAACTGCATCTGGCAGCAAGGCCTCTGATTGAGAGGTTGTGGAAAGCATGGAACCACCTCTTAATTGCTGTTGTTCCCAGGTTCACCTTGACCTGGAGTGGTAGCAATTGTTAGGGTCCCAGCTATGGGCAAATGCTTAGAATGGCATTTTTACTGAGTGGTGTGCACAGAACTCTGTCTATGATTTCTGCTATCATCTACAAACTATATACCCACAAGGCTTGTAAATTTGGTGGTATTCCTGTAATTGTCTCAAAGAAATGTGCTCCTGAACCAGCATGCTGTTCTCTCCAAACTCTGATAAATGTCTCACTGCTTCTTGTTTTTCAGCCTGTTGAAAATCTTCTCATGTTCCTGTATTTGAGAACTCTGGTTAACCTTCTGGCACATCGAATGATTGCCCTAGGAGTCTTTTACCACTTATTTGTCAAAATGCTAGAAGTTTTAATCCACACTGAATTGGTTAAGCATCTCACTTCATATGGCCTTCTTTTGGATAAGCAGTATGGCTTTTGTTTCTCTAGGATTACTGCTGATGTGTTAACGTTTATTACTGAATTTGTCTGTCAGGCTTTGAATAACAATAGCCATGCTCGGGATGTGGCTTTAGCTATCTTAAAGTTGTTCAACAAGGTTTGAACATTTTGTTTATATTTATTTTTCAATTTCGCTTAATTTAAGATAGAAAGCAGTTGGTTATTTATATTTAACAGAATTTCTTTAATCAAAATTCATATTTATGTTTTTTCTTTTCCCCCTAAGGTAATGGAAGATTTATTTCTCTACATGAAATCCCTGCAAACCATTTTGGATTTAAATCCCCAAACCATCTACCCTGGACATGGACCACTGGTAGAAGACCCCATTACATTTGTCAAAAATTACATTCAACACAGAGAACTTCGAGAGACACAGATTTTCAATTTCTTAAAAGAAAATTCTCCTAAATCATTCACCTTAGTAGAAATCAGAGCACAGATATACAAGGTAAGAAAATTTGGAAATTAATGTACTTATTTATTTTAAAATTTAATTTCATTTAATTATTTATTCAGGTATTTCACTGATGATGAAAGTGCTATTAATCCTCTTGACATAGTTTTCCTTGTATATTTTACTCAATATAGTCATATGTGATATATTTTTCTTGAGTAGATTGGTTCTTGTTTGACCAAGATGCTGGCACAATCATGTGACCATTTTATTATGAAGAGAATTTTTATTATGACTGGATGCAGAGGTTTCACAGTGGATAAAATTGTGCTTAACATTCAAGTGTTGATAATCTAAGTATGTCTCCCATCAAAGCAAAGACATTTTGGGAATTTACTAATTTGTATATCCTTTAATGGGAGGGAGGTGCAAATTGGGAAATAGTTCAAATTCTGGCTGAGATAATTTATGTTCACTTGGGAAAGCCATGAATCCATCTCTTTTTACCTGTCTGGCATGGCTGTGTGTAAAATAACAAGGCAGACTAGGTTCTCTAATCTTGTTTGGTAAGAAAGGAGAAAGTCAATTCTGAATTAAGGAATGGATGTTAGCATTAGCAACTCCACCCTATTAAGAAAGATCTATTTGCTACTGAAACTTCATCAGCATCTATGCATCCCTTGGCTTCACAAAGAGTCTGCAGGAAAAACATCTCCATCCAAATTAGAAAAGAAATCAGGAAAGAGATAAGAAAATCCAATAGAGAAGAGAAGAAATGAAGGGAGAATAATGCGAGTTAAATTAAACAGTCTCAATGTTTTAGATACAATGTGTGGAATGCATAAACAAATATAGATAAGTTTAAATTTGGGGTTTGATATTTTAATTCAAAATTTAAATAGTTGTAAATAATATTTATCTATACTTCTGAGATGAGATAGTATTTACATTATTTACATTATTTGAACTGTTATCCTCATCTTTATTGCCATATTCATATTCACAGTATTTTAACAATTGTATGCTCTGGCCTTCTTCAGATGATTGGAATTTCAAACTAAACTCTTTATTTCAATCATATGGAGGAAGAAAGGTAATTACTATCCCTTGTTGGATGAAGTTGAAATAATAGGTAGAGAGCACCAGTGGAAATTACAAAACCTAACGGAATCAGGACATATGCTAAGCCAGCCAAGCATAGAAATTAATACAATATTGAGTGCTAGAGAAAACCATTAGCTTCAAAATTGCAATATGAGTTCTGGTAAAAATGATAACTGTGACATTAGATTTATAAGTCCTAAAAATAAAAAAAACCCATACACTAAATATTTGAGATATATAGTGAGTTTATAATATGCACCCGATGATTGCATAGTGCATGAAACTATGCCTTGCTATAGACAGGTTTTTATATATATATATATATATATATATATAATTACAATCATATCACGTTGAATACACCGGTTCTCACTCAATCACCGAATTTAAGCAATGTTGAGCCTGGTCAGTACTTAAATGGGTGACCGCTTGGGAATACCAGGTGCTGTAAGCGATTATTGACGGATGTGTGTTGTGGTGCAGTAGATGTTGGCTCGGAAGGGTAAATCAGTGAGCCAAGTTTTAATTTCAGTTGAGCACTCGGCATTCACTTATGCACTGGTACCCTTGGGAAAGGTTCCCTTCACTCCAGTTATGGGTTAAATAACTGAGGTCTGCTGTTCATGCGATCTGTGGCAAGCTTCTGCACCGATTGTTTGTTATCAGCAGTTCCAAAAAGTGTAGATGGTGCTACAAAAGCCTTCATTGTGCAAAACAATTCTTTGTGTGGCAGTCTGAGTTAGACAGTCATACGTTGAAATCGACAGGAGAGTCCATAATATAATTGTTCACTACTTGAAAATACAAACAAAAAAGAAACATTCAAAATTACCATTAATCTACTCAATTAAATAAGTACATGTTTTAATGTTTGTTCATTTTATATAAATTACTTTGACTTACAAGCAAATATTAAACTTATATTATAACATTAAAAATCTTATTTTTGTTTAATGTTTTTTATGGTAAAAAAATTATGATAAACTTGGTATTCTTATAACTATTTAAAAGTAATTTAATTTGAATATATAATTTTTTTTTTTTTGTATATTATTGGTAAGTATTTAATAAGATCTATAAAAAAGTTAGTAAGTAAATGTTTTAGGCATTTGTTATCTTCCAATGTTTAATTAACATTTAATTATGATTAAAAACTATGACTAAAAATGACTAATGACTAAAAAAAATTTAATTAACATTTAATTATGACTAAAACCTAATCTATAGTTATAGTACCTATTATTTTATAACAGTAAGTAATGAAAGTTTTGAATTATCAAGAGGATATGCAGATGAAAAAATTTAAAAATTCCTGTTTTAAATTGTAGTTGTATTTACTTTAGACATTTGAAATTTATAAATGACTTTATTAGGCAAACAAAAAACTTGAATTTTAAAATTTATACATACTTTTTTTTTTAATTTAGGGGTACTTATAATAACACCTGCTACAGGCCTTGTCTGTAATGTTATTGTTCTTGTTTCTTCATTCATATAAATTATAATTTACAATGTCTAAAAAAAGCTATATGTTTAAATTCTCCTAAACATAAATTTTCTCATTAAATTATTCAAATAAAAATGATATTTGTAAAGGAGAATTGAAAATCAAACAGAAGTAAAATAGATTGTCTAAACAAATTTGAACATCATGAAATAATATCCTTCTTTAAAAATTAAATTTACATTTCCAGTTGTATATTTATAATTATCTTTCCAATTAAAATCTAATGTTGGGCCAATAGTGTATATGTCCATAAATATACATTTCCCAAATGATGGATTATCGCAACAGTTATGTAAATGTATAAGGTTTATATTTTATAATAGTTAATTTCTATACATCTCAAATGTTTTGTTTTTAAAGTTGGAAAGTTAAAAGTTATAAAATGGTGTAATAACCTGGTAAAATGCTATGAAATCATTGGTAAATTATCAAGAATTTATGCTTGGCAAATGTCAGGTAATAAAGGAAAAGACAGTTTATTGAAAATAAAGTGCAAATGCATTTTGAAATTAAGAATCTTCTTGCAGGACTTGAGTAAATCCTTATATAATGCAGCTGAAAAGAACACCGTTTTGCATTTGCAGAAACTAGAAAAAGAGAATGTTGTAGGTAAGTAAATATTTAATCTTAAATATGAGAACATGGATTTTTTTGTATGCTTATCATGTTTATAATGATAAATATATATTATAATTTAAAAATGTAAAATAACTACTTTTTGTGAAATAATATTGTTTTAAGTAATGACACTAAATAATGATAGTGATGTAATGATATGAAATAATGATTACAAAGAATAGTATGCAAAATATGAAATAATACTAAGTAATGATGATTGATGTGTTTTCATTTTTAATTTTTACAGAAAGTCTTAATGAAAATGGTTGTCAAAAATGGCGTCTCCTTGTCAAATCAACCTTGTAAGCCGCAAACATTATCTACTTCACAAAATGGATGTTCCGATGTCTGGCCATAGTACAAAATAAATGTGTTCCTAAAAAGTATGCAATGTATCATTTAAAAATTCTTTGGGAACTTATAATGTACAACACAATTGAAAGAAAATTTTTTCTTATTTAAAAAAAATAAAAAAAAACATGAGAGAAAAGACATTGTTTAAAAGTTTTTGAAGAATCAATAGGCATTTTTTTCTTTTTAATTTAATTTTTTTTTTACAGTTTCTTCCATACTGTAAAAAATAAGTGTTTCTCAAAAATGCTTATTCTCAACCAAAATTTTAGAATTCTTGTTTTTTGGAACAGTATTACTAATACTTAAATATAAACTAATTTATATTGGAAATAATATATATATATTTTCTGTGATAAAACTTTAAAAGGTGACCACAGTCAAACACTGACAATGACAAAAGAATCAACATTATATTCTTGTATTAATTTCTATATATTCAAAATATATATTTATCTAAATTATATCTGCAGTAAGTTTTTATCAAATGACCATCCTGTAATTTTAATTCTACCAATCCAGTGCACCCAGCAGTACCTCACCATATCACCAAGCTTTACTGATAGTGTTTATTTGGGTGGGCAAGAATGTGATAGCCACAGCCACAACAGAGGTATTTTCTGTCTCATTTTCAAGTTTTCTTACAGTTGAACCTTATTATCCAAGGTAGATTAATCTAAAGACACCCCACTTGGTGAATGGTGGAATCTGTGGACTATAGCATATGTTCAAAATGATGTCCCAGAAGATCAGTGGACAATCTTATTTTTAAATTGCATTTAAAATTTTTAAAAAATAAATAAAACTTTCAATTGTTTATTCAAATCATAGAATTTTATTGATGGAAATCAGAAATTGAAAAGACAAATATAAAATAAATGAAGTGGTTTTCAAAATTGTACGTTACCCAGATTGACATACGCCTGATGAAGGCCGAAGAACACAACTGCTAAAAATGTGATAGCAACAATAAAGATGGGGACAATAGTCCATATGTAAATAGTAATTTAATTTGCAAATAAAGAATGTAGAATAGCTATATACATGTGAGATCTTTTTAAAATTTACACAGATGTTTAGTGTTCCATTTCTGAAATCAGCAATTGTCAGTATTTTTGTATTTTGAATTATATCTTCATTGATATAGATATTATTAGAGGCACAACATTTTGAACAAGTACCCTCTGGTCATTGTCAGATGTCCATTGATTGGCTGATATGAGGTATTTGTTGATTATTGTGATGTCATCTATCGTTTCTTCTTGCTGAATTAGTGCTTCACACCAAGGATTTTACTCATGACCACTAGATGACAGTAACACATGTATAATCAACTGCTATGTCGACTATGCCACCATCTTGAAGGGGCATTAGTAGGGTGTTTGTGGAGACTTTATATTCACTGTCAGATGGTTTTGACCAGAGGGTACTTGGTCAAAACGTTGCATCTATAATAACATCTAATATCAATCAAGGTGAGAACAATAGTGCCAAATAATACAAGAATATTGACAATTACTGATCTCAGAAATGAAATACTAAATTATGAAAAAGTGGTCTGAACCTGCTGTCTTAGCCAAATGTCAAAATCTTTCTGTGGATTTAAAAGACAATGCCAGCTGCTTTAGGTTTGTTTCTAAATTTAAGCAACATTTTCTGTGTGAAGTAACAAACCAATATTGTGTGTATCTGTGAGAGGTATCCACAAAAATTTATCATTTATTTTTTATTTGCAATATTTAGATTTTAATTCTTAGAGACAAGAAAAAAAAATTGCAGAATAATTATAAAAAATAGACGGCAATTTATATTTATATTTTTGGGTTTTGTAAAAACAGAAATTGGATAAGTCTGGAGTAGGTACCTCCATTACATCACAAAAAAAACAGCATAGTATGAATTAAAAAGGTCCAAAATTTAGTTGAACATTTTCCATCAAAATGTTTCAAATATTATTAAGAGGAAAGATCAAAGTAATTTTTATTTATTTTATAAAATTTTTTAATCCCTTTTAATATGTTTGAAATTTTGGCTGAAAATTTTGTTTTGATTTGAGTTGCAGAAAATCTTACAACTGTTTACAATCGATCATGTAATTTTTTACGTAACTCACTTTTTTGGTGACAAACACATTAATTTGGAAATTCTCGCAAAAAAAACAAATAATTGTCGGATTTTAATGAAACTTTTGGTACTCATTCACAAATAAATGAAATTATTTTTGAAATTATTATTTTTTAAAAATATTGATGAAAGATTTTTTTTTTAACTCTGTTACCCCACCTCCACGTAAATTCATGAAATTTTAATAAATTTTAATTTTCTGCAATTTACTTTTTTATTAGTTAAACACAGAACTCATTAGGCAATATAAATCATTTATTTTTTTATTTAAAATTATTCAGCATTATCCGAAAATCTGCTCCAAAGAGTAAAATAAAAATGCAATAAAACTCTGATATAATTTAATTTGATAAGCTGTTAAATTGTTGGAATAAATAATGATAATTAAGGACATTATAGTCTGAAGAAAAAAATTTTTTTTGATAACTAATAAAATTTTAAAAATTGTTTTCATTTTTTTTTATTATAATAATTCATATATTCTAAAAATATTTTAAAGAACTGTTGTCTTTTTTTTAAGTTAAAAATTGTGATTATATTGCCTATCAAAAAATACAAAATTTAATAAAAATTGTTCAGCCATTATATTTTTAAAATAAATAAAAAAAAATTTTTGTGTGTAAATAAATATGTTCATTTAAATATGATGTTCCATAGGGATTGTATTTATTTTAGAAATTCACAAGTGTTTTGGATTATTCCCCATACATGGAAAACAACAGAAACTGCACATTGATTCTGATTCAAGTCTCTTCAAGATGTTTATAAAATTCAACAGCCTGTTTTGCAAGTCATTCCTTAAACATTTAAAGCAACTTTTACATTTTAATTCCTAATTTTCTAATTTTGTTAAAAAAAAAAATAATTGTGAAATTCACAATTTGTGGAAGTACCTAAGATATGAAAAATAGATATTAAAAATAAAAATTAATAAATGCCATAACATTTCATAAATTATTGAGTTACCTCTGCCGTTATTTTCATTCTGTTATTAAATTGTAAATTTTTTTTAAAACAAAGTTTTATATTTTAATTTTTATTTTTCATAAACCATCTTCAAACATAAGCCTACAAAGCTAAACTAATTAAATTTTTATCAAATATTGGATAATTGCTGAAAACTGTGTTAAATTTTTAATTTTAACAGAGTTAAAAATAAAAAAAAGATTTGTATAAATAAGATTTATACCAAATTCGACTTCCATATTTTTGGCCAGATACTATAAATCATCAGTTGTCGGCTGCTGCTGCTATGGTGCTGATAAGGTGTTGACAGCTGTGATAACAAGGCTACCGTAATTGAGAAATGCTTTTTGAAACATTTTTCAAGCAGTAAGCAAGTAATTCTTGTTTCAAGTCAACTTAAAGTAAGTATAAAGTCGGTAATTTGAAGAAAATAATGTGTCAGCAAGGTGTATTTTATTTTTGTAAGATTTTTTAAAACCGAGAATTGGCTTCTGTTTACAATCAATGAAAAATGACCGGAAATTTGAAATTTTTAAAACTTTTTTTTTAAATTTAGAAAATGTTTGATTTCGATCAATATGATTTTGATTTAAAATACACCAGGGTATTTTGCTTACTGGAATTACTAAATTTAATCCTTTGGCTTTCAATTAAAGCTAATTTTAAAGCTTGAAGATAACTTACTTATTTTAAAATTTAAATTTAAGTATAAAAATGAGTGGAGGTACCTAGTTTGGAGTTATGAATTAGAGATATAAACCTAAAGTATCTGAGAAGTGTTTTAAAAGAGCATGGAAAATGTAAGGCCGAGATTCAAACGCACATTGGATTAATTAAAGTGGCATTCCAAACAGCTAAGCAAACTAGTGAGAAATGGAAAAATTTCATTAGGAACAAAGAAAAGAGTTTATCTATACTTCTGGGATGAGGTATTGAGGATGCACAGCCAAGTTGATAAAATCGTTGGTCATATCTAATGACTTGACCCAAAGAGTTGTTCAATAACTGGCTGCAGTAGTAGTGAACAAAAACTTAGAGAATTAAGGGAGATACTTAAGACATCCAGAAGTGGCATAACTTATGAAATGAGAACAATATACCCCAGTGATCAAAATAAAGGTTTCAGTTTGAAATTCTAATCGCCTGAAGACGGTTGAAGTGTACAACAGCCGAAACATTGTGAATATAGCAATACAGATGAGGACAACAGTTCAAACAATGTAAATAATGTAAAGAAATGAATGTTGTGCTATGTGGTATTCATTCTATTATATAAGCTGTGAATGTTGGACAATTTCGCTAAGGATGAGGAAAAATCTAGAAGCAACAGAAATGAGAATTCAATAGACAGAATAAGTAAGCAAAGAAGTCTTAAAGAAAATAATAGAAAGAGCACTTATACTTTTGTAGATATCATCAAAGAGGTGTTTCATTTTTTGTAGATAAATGTATGTCCATAATTATAATTTTGCCACCTTTGTTGGAGAGGGATCAATTAAATATTTCCCAGCAAAGGTGGCAGAATTATATTTATGGACAGACATTTATCTACAAAAAATGAAAAACCTTGATGATAATATCTATGAAAACAAGGTCATAAAAGAGACACAAATTTCTACTCAAAATCAAGAAAAGATGGTTAAAATTCCTTGGACACAACAAGGAAGGAGGGCTTAGAAAACTTCCACATCACTGGGTATGCGGAGAACAAGAGCGATAAGGGAAGGCTGTAAGCCGTTTAATGAATTTGTATGAATAGATGGTGGAACAGAAGTGGGGCGGGGCACTTAGCAAAGGGAGAAAGACTACTAAGAGCTAGATGAAATAGGTGATTATGTCTCAACAACTTTCTATGTCCTGAAAGGATGTAAAACTTAGAAAATTGATGAAATTGTCTATAAACAAGAGCCTGATACCGGCTAACAAGCTGGTTTTGAAAACTATTTTGCTGTTTTGTTAGCTATGATTATACATGAATAAATGTTTACTAGATTGTTTGATCTGATATTTCTTAAAATATTGCTTAAATTTCATAATGAGGCTAAGAATTTATTTTTTTTAGTCATGTGACCAAAATGCTGACTGAACATAGTTGTGATGGTAACTTGTTCTCCTCTCTCCCCTACATAAAATCCATCGTAATATTTTATATACTGTTATTCACAAGTAGCAATTATTAAAGATCAACTGAAATAAGATGAAAAATATTAGTAAATATTTAATGACTGACAATAATTGATTTAATAATAAATTATTTTCAGTATTTACTAATACAAGTGGATATGCACAAAGATGATAGCATGTTAGATATTCAGAGAAGATAAAGAATGAAAGCTATAAGATTAGGTTTAAGTTTCCTTTGTGGTCTAACTGGTAAGGCAGCTGTCTAGCAATCAGAGTTCTTCAAGAAATAGAATGCAAGTTTAAATCTTATCAGAAGATCATTTTGTATTTTTGATCCCATGTACTTACTAACATTCATGGAATTATGATTCTAAGAGTTGCAAAAAAAAAAACAATAACTGCAATAAAAATAAAGAAATACTAGTAAGAAAAGATGAATAATAAAAATACACATTTATTTCTTTTTTTTTTTACTTTTAAAAAAATTGCTGAGTATTTGTTTTTTTTTTTCAGGGAAAATCACAACTCAGTCTTTGTTACTATAATTAAAAAATAAAAAAACATTTAAAATATCAACAGTGGTAAATAAAAACAAGAAGCAGTCACTTAAAATATTATTTAATATTTTGGATTAGATGCCAAAACCTACCAAGATACAATCTATCATTAAAGTTATTTGGAAGAACAGGTAGGCTATTTCTCATCAAGAGGGTTACCATATTTCCTTAGATCAGCAGCAATCATGTGCTCACTACCTCCACTTCCACCACCACCATTGTTGCTGCTGCTCGATTTTTCTTCATGTTCCTTGTTTGGTGCACCTGTCTTCTTGCAACTTTGCAGTATTGTCATTGGACTGGCATAAAGTTTGAGATCAGCAGCGATCATGATTTCGCTCTCTTTGGTGTGGGACTTGACAGTTTGACTTTTGGTCACTGATGGGCTACAATCTACTCTACATTCATGGTTTTCTTTTTGGTGATCTACAAAAAAAGAAAAAAATGAAAAAAACTTTAATATATAATGTTTGATAGTAGGAATAAAAACATTAAAATGACAGCTAAATTTATTTATCATGAATGGGTTGGCAAAACAATGCTTGTATATCAAATCCAATTTATCTGACATTCCAATCCCACTTTACCTGATGATAACTAGGCAGTGTAACATATCCGTCCCTAATTTCATCATGTTCATTAGAGGTGACACTTTCAAAGATGAAGTATACTAGTCTTCATATTGGTAATTTTTAAATGATCAAAATTTCTATTAAAGTTTTTTAAGATAGTGATATGTCCTGGAAAGGGATATATATATATATATATATATATATATATATATATATATCATTTGAGGTAGCTAAACGGTTTTGGCAAATGTAACTGGGTAAGACAATCTAGTAAGTAGACGTAATGGATGGTACTCGTCGTATGCAGTATCCTGAGACACAGGCATCGTTAATAGACATAGACTAATAGTTATAGTAGACCTCTATGTATCCTCATCTATATTTATGGCAGATATCAGCCAATCACATTACTGTGAGGGGGAACCAAGGTGTATGCATATTCATTACATATTCATTACATCACCTCCCCTAGAGCTAAATTTTCCCATGAAATTTAGCTTCAATATTTTCTCTCTTTAGGGTCTGGACATAATCGATCGACTTTTTTTCCTAAGTCTTTTTTGCCTCAATCCTCTCAGCCGTGGTGGTGTTTGACACACTGGTACCGCTGGCCTTGAAGTCGGGAATACCTTCATTGGCTTGCTGTTGACTTGCTGTTGACTTGCTGGAACGGAAATTTCAAATGTATCATACAGGACTTCCATTGAAATTTCTTCGGTATTTTCCATGACATCTGTCTGGGTCTCAATTGATTCCAATGTCATTTGCATCGAAATTACTGAAATTTTGTTACAGAAAGCATTTACTGGTAATTTGCACAAGTTAAACAATACAATCCGGTCTAAACCAAAGAGCACATACACTTTCGATTTGTGAATTTTCCCCATGAACGAAATGTTACATTTTAATTCACCTTTAAACTTAAGTCCTTTTCCTGACAATTCCCTAGCAATTTTGTCTGTGTTAGTCAATGGTGGGTAACCAATTTTTTACCATGTTTGCTCGTTTTTTACCAAGATATTACTTCCAGAATCAAGTAATAATTTTATGGTCTGTCCATATATTTTTACATTGAGGTATTTTCTTCTTTTACCCTCCTCAATTTCATTTTTTGACCAAACTACGTTCATCTTTGTTTGCGACTTTACTTTTACTTTTTCTGTTTTGCCCAACAATGAGAACTTCTATGGCCTACATGCCCACAATTAAAACATTTTTTATCCTTAAAGAAACAATCTTTCTTTATATGCTGTCCTCCACATGAATTGCATATGATTTTTCTTTCTTTATTTTGTCTCCACTTCTGTTGTCTTACAGTTTGTACTCGTGAAATGCTCTTCTCAATCTGAGTATTATTTTCTTTTATATTTATGAGTCGCTGACATTCTTCCATTACTTTTTGTAGCATAATCTTTGGATCCTGGTCCATGATAGTGAGGATTTGTGATCTAATTTCTTTGTCCTTCGGTGTCGTTAGCCCTTGAACAAAAATTAGAAACTTGAACATGTTGCTTGACAATTCTTGCTATTTAAATGCCTTACATTAACCATATCTGCATACATGACAAAATCATCATTCTCTTCTTTTATGATATTTAGACACTTGTTTCATGTATGAAATAGACTATCTCTTTTATTGAAAATCTTTGACAAAATTTGCACTATTTTGCTGAATGTCATTTCTTCTGGTTTCTTTGGAAGGGTTAAATTTGTGTCTTTTGTATTTTCTTCAGTTCCCAACTTCTGCAACAATAGAGTGATTCTTTCTTTGTCCAACCGTTGTTCACATTGTTTCATAAATATTGTTTTGAATCTATGAAAATAAGCTGGAAACGTTGAACCACTGTCAGGGTTGTATTTAAATTCAGTTAGTGAATGTGGAATTCCTTCCACAGAAAAAAATTCTGGTTCTTCTGTCCTCCTTGATAATACGTCTTCCAAAAGTGATTTATTGTCCTTTGCCTGTTGTTTGAATAACTTTTCAAACGTTTCATGTTGCTGCATAAATTGTTGTTGTTGTAAAGTGCCTTGTAGCACCTTAATTAATTCAGCAATTTGTTCCATTCTGCCAATGTATACAATTTATGTATACAATTTATGTATACAATAAATCTAAGTCCAACAAGAGGTGGGGGACACTTTCTTACTTTCTGTAAGTATTGCCAAGTTTTTCCTTTTCTAACAGTCTTCTTTAGTAAGTGTTCAAACAAAAAAATGAGGAAAAATTTACTTACATTCTGTAAGTGTCAAAGAGTCTTACTAATGTTCTTCGTTAGTAAGAGTTGTTGATTATTTTTTTTCTTGTGAACTCGTTTTGAATTCTTCATAGCCAACTGATATGTCCCAGAAAGGGATATATATAACATTTGAGGTAGCTAAATGGTTTTGGCAAATGTAACTGGGTAGGACAATCTAGTAAGTAGATATAATGGACGGTACTCGTCATATGCAGTATCCTGAGACGTAGACATATTCAATAGACATAGACCAATAGTTGTAAACCTCTAGTAGTAGTAGACCTCTATGTGTCCTCGAATTCATCTATATTTATGGCCGACACCAGCCGATCACATTACTGTGAGGGGAACCAAGGTGTATGCATATTCATTACATCATATAGGAAACCCAATTTAATGCTTGTATACCAAATCCAAGCTGCTGTGATATTTCATCTGATCTGCAAACTGTACACAGTAGACTACTATTCTGACGTAATAGTTTTTTATATTATTTTTCTTTTAATATTTGTAAGATATAAAAATTCCTTTTTCTTAATGTATCACTGAGGTCTTTGTTTCAAATCTTGTAGTAGATGAGGAAGAGGAAAGAAAAAGAGAACAAAAGTATACATATAAAATTAAAAAATTCTTTTGTAAATGCCTTCAAGATCAGCTTTACAATTAGAAATGACCAACTTGCAGCCCAGTGAAGTAGCAAAGGCTAAATAAAGAGAAAAAAAGTGAATTAACTTTTACTAATGCCTCTAACACAGTAGTTCTCTCTCTCTCTCTCTCTCCCTCCCTCCCTCTCTCCCCCCTTTTTTTTAACCTGTGGACCAGTTTTAGTCTAATTTTTTTCTTGGTAGACTCTTATAACTATTTGATGAAAAAAAAAACCAAAAAAAAAAACTTTTTTTTATTTTTTACTGATAAGTTTAGGAATTGTATTATAGAAATAGTAAATGTATATGCTTACTTTATATATACTTGTTCTCATACAATCACTAAAGTTAAGCAACATTAAACCTGGTCAGTACCTAGATGGGTGATCATTTAGGAATGCTGGGTGGTATAATGAATAACAATGCAGATTTGGAAATCAGCCAAGTTTCAATTCCCATTTCTTTATTATATTCACTTAAGTGCAAATACACTTGGGAAAGGCATGAATCCACCTCATCTCCTTTCAACTATGGGTTACTCAGTGTGATTTGTATCAGTAAAAAATTATCTACAAAAAGAAATTCTTACAATCTAAAATATTTTCTGGCTTTAAATAACTTGATTAGCCATAAATACAAATAAATCACTCGATTTGTTTCTTGATCTGGTGGTGGGGGCTTGAGTGTCCCAATTACTGAAAGAGCTCTACTGTCAGAAGTATTGCTCCAGGTTAGTCTAACCAAACTAGAATGGCCAGAGAGTAAGACTGAAAATCACAAGAAGCAATGGAATGCAGCCTTGTCGTGCTGGTTCAGCATGTGAATTTCAATCACAGTTTACAATCAATATATAGCAAAAGTATTTAACACATCAATTTTTTATGAATTTCACAAAAATATTTGAATGATACTTACTTCAAATATTTTAATGAACATTGTCTAACTAAACATAGAGAAAAAATGGGAATCATTGTTTTTATGTACTTTTATTGCCAATTTTCAAATTGTGCAAAAGTGTGATATATGATTAGTTAATATTTAGTAGCATATCCTCTGTTCTGCCATTTCCTGAAGTTTTCAACGAGCTTATTGCATGAAGATTTTGGCAGTTTTACCCATTCTTTTTGACAGACTTTCTTCAGTTCCTTGATATTTTTTGGATCTCTTGTGTCTACTTTCAACTTCAAGTTTTTCCATAAATTTTCTCTTGGATTCGGATCTGATGATTGGCTAAGCCATTCCAGAACATCAATTCCATTTTCATTGAACCAGTGTTGCAATGTTTTAGCTCTGTGCTTTGGATTGTTGTCCTGTTGGAATACAAAATCTTGGTCAAGCCCTAAAGCTGTTGCATTTTTTAATAGATGGGTTAAGATGTGCATTTGTGGTGCAGTGGACATTGGCTTGGAATGAGAAATCAGGGAGCCGAGTTTGAATTCCAGTTGAATTCCTTACATTCACTTACGTGCAAATACTCTTGGGAAAGGTATTAATCTGTCTCTTCCCTCCAGTTATGGGTTAAATAATAGGACAGATTGGGTTCTATGGCCTTGGTCAGTAAACAGTCTACCGCAGGAAGTAACGGCAGCCTACTGCAGGATAATCTTCTGCCCAGTCAGTCATGTCTCTTTTGAGTCATGATTGCCCAAGCATGTATCACGAATGGCACTTAACTGACTGATAAGATTTGCTTGTATTTTGCTGCATTCATTCTGCCTTTGATGACTTCCATTTTCTTTACTCTACAAAAAACAACCTCAAATCATTACACTTCCACCCCCTATATTTGACTGTTAGGATGGTGCTTACTGGGTTGTATTTAGTTCTTTTTTTTCCTCTATACTTGGGTGCACATGTTTCTCTCAAAAAGCTCAGTTTTTATTTCATCTGACCAAATAACTTTCTTTCAGAATTCATCTGATTCCTGTTCATACTTTTTAACAAATTTCAAACGCTCGTGCACATGTTTATGTTTTAATAGTGGAATCTTTCTTGGTGATCTAGAATACAGGCTCGTACGATTCATTGATCTCTTAATTGTATTTTCACTTACTTCAATTCTGGCATTTTTCAGATCACTATTTACATTGTTTGGACTATTGTCCTCATCTTTATTGCCATTATTACAACATTTAGGCCGCTGTATGCTCCGGCACTCTTCAGCTGCTAGAAAATTTTGAACCGAACCCTTTATTATGATTACTGGAGTATATTATTTTCATTCCATGTGCAATGCCACTTCTGGTAGCCATGTAGTTATCTCTCTTTAACTTTGTTCATCACTGCTGTAGCCTGGTATTGAAATCACAACTCTTTGGGTCAAGTCACTGGAACTAACCAACATCTATATCCTCTGGGCCATACCAGAAGTGGCATCACACATGGAATGACAATGATATACCCCAGTGATCATAATAAAGAGTTTTAGTTTGAAACTCCTAACATCTGAAGAAGGCCAAAGCATACAACAGCTGAAACATTGTAATAATGACAGTAAAGATGAGATCACTAATCCGAACAATGTAAATATTTTTCAGATTGTTCTGAATTTCTCTTCGAGTTGTTTCTTCTCATTCCGAGCTATATATCATTCCGTAGCCTCATTTAATTTACATGGATGACAAATCTTTTGAATATTCTCAGTAGCATCATATTTTTTTCCACTATCGAACAATAGCCCCCACTATACACACAAGCAAATTTAAATCTTGAGCAGTTTTTTTATACCCCTTACCATTTTTGTGCAGCTTTATAATCTTCTGTTGCATATCATTTGACAACTTTTTTGGTTTTAAACATTTTAATAAGTTTAAATAGCAGGACAGTCTGCAGTGTATCAGATCTGTTATCAATATGTGCCAATTAAGTGATCTGTTTGGTTAAAAGTGTTAAATATTTTTGCAAACAAATTTGAAAATTGTCAGTAAAAGTACATAAAAACAATGTTTCTCAATTTTTCTCTTTGTTTAGTCAAACAATATTTATTAAAATATTTGAAGTAGGTATCATTCAAATTTAAGAATTTTTTATTGCAAAATTTATAAAAACCTGACATGTTAAATACTTTTGCTACCCACTGTATACTGCTAGAAAATGCCAAACTTTCAAGGACAATTTAAGCTCTCAAAGCAAATTACTGTTACAGATATAATATTGACAAACAGATTTGCCACTGAAAGATTTGTAATGCAACTAAGCTTGACACTGATAATTAGTTATCTGTTATAGATCATTATTAACCTGAGTTCTGCCTCAGGGATGATATAGTTGCCTATTTCTTACTGATGCTAGATATTAGTGTTCAAATCTAGCTAAAAAGATTTTAAATACTGATTTTCAAAGATTGCTACAATGTAGTCTTCCCTCAATGCATTTGACATTGTGCTGTTATATTAATACCATGCTACCATTGGTTAAAAAAGTGTATAGTAAGTGTAAAAGTGTATAGTAAGTGTAAAAGTGTATAGTAAGTGGCATGGTATGAAATACAATTTGGTAGTGAAGCTGTGAAGATCATAGCAAATACAAATGTTTAACACCAGAAAACAAAAATAGAAGGAATGAAAAGTCAGAGGTTGTATTAAAATCTTCAGTGTTAGTTTAATTCATAGGGCAGAGTTGCAAACATGGATAAACAAACCCTCAATACTCCTCCTTGGTTTTTTTAACAAAACTAGAGGTTTATCCCTTGTTTCCTGTTTAGGATTGTGTTTCTGGTTCCTTTTAAAGTCAACTTCTATGACTGGACCTTGAAATGTTATTCATTAATTCAGTCTTGACCTCTTCAACTCAAGCTGTTATATTTCCTGCATAGCCACCAAGAACTTCCCTTCTTGACCTTTCTTATGCTTATACAACTCATATAATAAATCCCCTAGTGTCTCTTGGGCTTTGTATTGGGTAAACATTAGTAATAAAAAAAGGCGTAGTGTCAACATTTAGAGGAACCAAATTACTTGAAATAAATATTCTTAAAGACCCTAGTCACATTTTCAATTTCTTTTATGTATATAATTTTTACATGTGTGGGATATAAAAACAATTTCCACTTTCTCATATACATACACATTAGATAGATATATATACACACACACACACTCCTAATGTCTCATCTTCAGTGGTAATTATAAAATATTATTAGGTTGTCCCAAAAGTACAAAAACACTTGCGAAAAATTGAATTTTTATTCAATTTTGCGTTTATATTGTTATAGTGATCTTCATCTTTGTATTCCAGATGGCAATTGATAAAATTGAGCTGCGAGTTTTGATTTGTTACTGCTGGAAGTGAGGTCTTTCAAGCAGAAGAGATTTATGCTGCCGAAGGTGAAGGAACAATTGTATGTGTGGTGATCTCAAAGTGGTACAAGCGTTTCGATTCTGGCGACATGAGTCTTGAAGATAAGCCTCGTTCAGGACATTTGAAGCAACTTGATTTTGTTCACAAAAAGCCGCACCAAGATCTACATGAACTCACCAAAGCACAAGCCAACAGACAAGTTGAAATTTGCCGTCAATTGCTCAGCAATCCGTTGGATGAGCATTTTTGGAAGCACATTGTAACATCTGATGAGAAATAAGTCTATCTGGTCCAGCACAATTGAGACAAGCGATGGGTTCAGAAAGGGCAAGAGACACCGTCGGTTCCAAAACAAGATCGATTCGGCAAGAAAGTCATGTTGTGCATTTGGTGGAACTTTGAAGGAATCATGCATTTTGAGTTGGTTCTGAATGGTCGTGCCATCAGTACCAAACTTTACTGCCAGCAATTTGAGCAGGTCTATGAAAAGTTGAAGCAAAAGTACCTGACTATGATCAACTGAAAGCACGCTTTGATGCAGCAGGACAAGAAGGGCTACCGATTCGACTCGTTTGATGAAGTTTAGGAAGCGTGTCAAGAATTCTTTGATTCGAAGCCGGCTGAATGGTTCTTTGACCAGATCTGAAAGCTTGCAGATCGATGGCAGAAAGTCTTGGAAAATGATGGTCTTTATTTTGAGAAATAATTTTTGTTGTCTTTGCGAGTAAAATTTCAATTTTTTGCGAGTGTTTTCTGGTAACTTAGATTACTTGGCGAGTAAAATTTTAATTTTTTGCTAGTGTTTACGAACTTTTGGGACAACCTAATATTTTAAAGATCAGCTATCATATGAAAAGCATTTATTCATCAAAATATGGTCAATATTTATGACAATGATTTTTTTACATTTTTATTTTAATATAAAGAATGCAAAATAATTTTCTCTATAACATGATCTTATTATTTTCTGAAAGTCATATGCAAAAAAATAATTCGAATATATATTGATTCTTTGGGACTTGCATCTTATTTTTGGTTGTTTTTATCACAATATATCACCCACGCGATCCCCAACTGAATTCAAGACTTTCAGGATATGAAAAGAGTATTTTGATCCACCATTCTTGGAAGGTGTAAGTTCATTCCTCAGATGAGGTAGTGAAAGATTATATAATATTAGTTCAATGGAGAAATCAATATGAAACTTGGTTCTAATCTCTATTGTAATGATTGCAAAACACTTTCCCTGCCCCCAATTTATATGCAGAAGTACACAAATGCAGGTTGGGATTTTTTCATAGCCAATAAAATAGACCAGTTCTTGGTTTTGCCTGACTTCATCTTAGTCAGAAGGCTATGTCTGCTTGTCTAAACTTGCTCTTGTGTGTCAACCCCAATTCTTAGTTTGTGAACTTCTTACCATATTATTGTCGCTTTGCCTTATTACTCTTATTTTGTTTTGCATATATTGTTTGTTTGCTTTATATTTTGCCGTTTTTTTTTTCCTTGTTA
The DNA here is from genome assembly GCA_037127315.1 of Ascarosepion bandense. Lineage (NCBI taxonomy): Eukaryota > Metazoa > Mollusca > Cephalopoda > Sepiida > Sepiidae > Ascarosepion > Ascarosepion bandense. The sequence continues at coordinate 3,056,966 of JBBBDQ010000563.1, read as the reverse complement.
TTGCAAACTTTGTCCATTCTGTTTGTCAGACAGTTCTGTTACTTATTTTTTCATTTAACCATAGTTACTCACTCCACAAAAACTCAAATAACAATTACAATGACCAAAATCGTTTTATAAAGGATATAAGAATTTATAAACAGTAAAACATGAGAATAATATAACCTACCTAAACCCCTGAAAGAAAAGAAATGCTTATTTTGGTTAATATAATGATATATCAACCATTGTTGAGTCAACTGATGTCAAATATAAGTCTTAAAGTATAAAAATTGCAATGAACTACTATATAGGTAGATATAGGTAGATATAGGTCTGGTTTAAATTAGAATCAAAACGATAAATTCAGGCAAAGTCTGAAAAGGTAAGTTTGAATTTTTAAGCTGTATAATAAATGTCATACTGCCTCTTGCTTTCCTACTTGTTGAAAATTTTCTTCTGTCATTCTAGTCATTAAGAACTCAGGTGAACTGCCTGACTCTTCCAACTATCAATCTATTAGCCTTTCTTCCTCTCTTTGGCAAATAATGTAAAAAAATGATAATTCTTTATCCCAGAAATTCATACAGAAGGTGATCAGGTGATAGTAGCAACAAAGATGAGGACAATAGTCTGCAACATAATAATATCTCTTCATCCCAGAAATTCAGTAGGTGATCAGTTGATATTAAACAACAAAGATGAGGACAACTGTCCACAAGGTAAATAATGATACGTCATCATTCCAGAAATTTAAACAGAAAGCGATCAAGCGATGATAATAACAAAGATGAGGATAATTCTTGACAATATAAGTAATGTAAAAAAATGATAAATCTTCATGTTAGAAATTCATACAGAAGGTGATCAGGTGATAGTAACAACAAAGATGAGGACAATAGTCTGCAACCTAATGATATCTCTTCATCCCAGAAATTCAGTAGGTAATCAGGTGATAATAACATCAAAGATGAGGACAATAGTCCACAAGGTAAATAAAAATACATCATTGTTCAAGAAATTAATTTTATGTTTCTATGAAAATTTTTAAAATAATCACAAGATTTCCAAAACTGTTATAATCTTATGTTGTACATATTGGAAATGGAAAAGAATTATGAATTTTATTTTTACTTACTTGACATTTTCTGGCCATGAAGATCTCCCATGTTGTCAGTGTTTACAATATTATTTATTGAGATTTGTCTTTCTGTTGCTTTGAAGATCATTGGAGAGGAACAAAGATGACTGACATCCACTGACCAATGTCACTCATTACTCTGTTTAGTTTAAGGTTGTTTTCTTTTCCTCCTTGTTTGATTGCAAAGAAAGAAAAGTAAAAAGATGAAGTTATCAACTTGGAAGCAAATTTGTTTCCATGGCAGTGATTCTACTCAATCAAAATACCCAAAAGAACACCACTTTCCTAACCCTTCCATCCAATTTTGCTTTGTCCCTTAAAAACAAAACAAAAAAATGGATTAATGCCAGTTGTCCATTGTCTTTGGAGGAAGTGCAAGATAAAAACAAACAACTGCCATCTTTTTTTTGCATTTTACTCTTTAGTTCCTGTCAGTACAAGTCTGGTAATAATTATTATACATGGTGTCATGTTCATACAAGTAGAAATAAGTTCAAACTTGTAGTCTCAACAAAATCTTTCTCCATCACATAACAACAAAGATGTTTGCAATCTTTGTTTCATTCTTTCAAGAAAGAAAACAATAACTCTTAAACTGATTTATAACATTTCCAGCCCAACATCATTTATATGTGGTTGATAGAATTTTATGTTGTGAAACTAAAAGAATAGAGACCATTGCCCCATTCAAAAAAAAAAAAAAATGAAATGATCATCAGCAGTAATAATAATAATAATAATAATAATATAATAAAAAATATGATTGATTTAACTCTTCCAATATTTTTGATCGTTAATAGCCAAGTGCGACTTGAGAAAAAGGAAAGGAAAAAGTTTTTGTTTTGACAATGTTAAACAATATTTCAACAGATGCTCTGTCCTCATCAAGTTATATTTTTAAATTTTTTTTCAAAGTATAAAAATGTATAAATCTTTACACAAATGTTTACTTATCTTGGACAACTTTTTCTTAAATCCTGCTCTTCTCTGAACTGATGGTGATAATAATAATAATAATAATAATTTAAAAGAGGTTTAGTCTACATATACAAGGGGTGAACAAAATAATGAAAACACCTAGTACCATAATAGCATAATTTGAGAAATTCAATTAGATTGTCAAAAGCTTGTCTATTTTTATGTTTATTGATTGCAGAACTTCATTTTCTGCTAAAACTGTTGTTTTTTTACAGTAAGTTTATTCAAATCAACAGTTAGGATTATTTAAAAATGTAAAGTGATCAACTTCATCATATGGTTCAGGAACTGTTTCCAGAGAGAAATGTCATCATTCAGCATGATAATACACCCATTCAAACTGCTAAAGTTGTAGCTGAATGGAATGAAGAACATTCTAGTGAAGTAGAACATCTTATTTGGCCACTACAGTCCACATATCTCAGCATCATTAAACATTTATGGTTTGTCTTAGAAAAACAAATGAGGAGTCGATATTCTCCGCCATCATCATTGAAAGAATTTGATAAGAATGAAGAATGGATAAAAAATTTTCTGGAAACAATTCAAACTTTGTATGAGTTAACCCCATGCAGAATTCAGGCTTTAATTACTGCCAAAGTAGGTTCTACTCCATGCCAAAATAAATTTGCTTGAAATTTCAAGGTGTTTCTATTATTTTGTTCATCTCCTGTAGATTTTCTGCAGGAATTTTTATACATTAGATTATAATCAATTTCTGTTCATTTGAGATATTTCATAAAGATTTTGTTGTTAAACTTGCAAAACTTTCTTTATTTTTCTGTTTTTTGAAAAGAGGAGGAAAAAGCAGATTGGGCTTTTTTTTTTATTGGTTATTTAGGGACAAAGTCATGTTAGTTAAATAAAAAAAATCTCTAAAAATTAAGGTTTCAAGTTACTTTTTATTTTATTGTAATGAATAGTCATTAGATAAGATTTTATCTGGATAAAATCATTAGAAATGATGTTGATTCTAAATTGCTACTTGCTAATTAAATCTCTACTTATACGGAACAGAAGCAGGCAAATCTAATCACATTATGTTCTTAGAAAAAATCTTATATCTGTATATTTATTAGTTCCTGTTCTCTTTTATATAGTGTTTGAAGACCATTTAAATTCATTGCACTCATTACATATCATAATCATGAAATACATTATTAGTAATTATTATAAGAATACTTTTTCTTTCTTTTTTTTTCCAAGCACAAAAGTAAAATCCATATGTTTATAATTTAGGTTAAGTAGGAGAAAAAATATAGACAGCTAAGAAGTGTAAATTTTCATTATAAGAGATTATATTCCTTACTACAAATTAACTTACAAGAAAGAAAATTGATTTAGTGTTTCTAAACTTGCTTATACTTTGATAAATCATAATTCCATATTTGTTTATATTATCGAACTCAAGAAATCTGATGAATATTGATGACATTGTTAAGATTTCCAATTGTTTAAAAATAGTTGTTCTTAGTTAATAGAAAATAAGGATAAGAAACTGTGTGTAAAATATTAAAAAAATAACCTGTTAGCAAAATACTAACCTAGTATTATATTTACTCAGCATTATTATTACTCAAATGATTGGACATTGTGGTAAAGTTTAGTACACATATGGTTCACCTGATCAATTCTCTTCATATGTCTTGGTTGTATGCCAATGTCTTCTTAGCATCTGTCAATGATCTTCCAGTCTTCTCAGTGACATTGTCAACTCATTTTCTCTTTTGTCTGCCTTGACTTCTTTTGCCTAAGGTCGTACCTTGTAGGATGGCAGTGAAAAGATTGGTGGCTCTTCTGACATGTCCATACCATTTCAACTTCTTTATGAGTTCTTCCAACAGGCCTGTACCTTGCTTGATGATGTTTCCTATGAGATATCTATGATGTCTATTTGAAATAAAGGCATAATTCGTGAAGATGAAAAGTATTTTAAGAATAAAAACAGAAAAAGAAACAGCCTAAAATTAATTCCCTTAAAAATAACTGAGCACCTGTTAGGATTCTAGCTATGGGTAAATAGTGAACCCCCAAGCAAGAACAAAACACTGTGAACATAAAAATAAATTCCATTTTTATAGGAAACTTACCAGTAATGCCTATTTATAGTAGAATAATCAACAATACATTTTCATAGCATTTTCTATAATTGAAGGCATACAATAGAATTCAAAATATTTAAATTTTGGCATTAAATAACCAATAGACGTTGATATGCTGCTAAATAAAATCAACCAACCAAATAAAAATAGCTTACTTTAACAGAAAAAAAAACCCAAAACACCGGTTCAGTATGACTCAATTTTCTTACCTGATTTTAATAGAAAGAAACAGTGGCTCAGATCAAAATAATTCCTTTAAAAACAATTGATCTTAACAGATATAAATACTGGTTCAGCTTAAATCAATTTCCTTAAAAACAACTGATCTTAAATAGAAATATTAGCTTGGTACAAATTAATTCCCTTAATGACAACTGGTTTTGTCATAATCACTGATAAAATCACTGGTCTAGGTCAAATCAATTTTCTTAAAAACAACTGATTTTATCAGACAGAACACTGGTTTGCTAAAGAACATCTAACTTTAACAAATAAGAAATCAAATTAAAAAATTCTTTGTCAAAAATAGAACTTTTCATTTTGCTATTCTAGTACCTAAAATAGCTTTGAGTGAGTGAAACCCATAGCTTCTTCGAATCTTACAGACATAAACAAAGAAGTCTACCAGATAATAGAAACCACATCACTTGACTTTCAACAGTGGCAAAAATTTAAATGAATATCACATGCAACTGGAAGAGAAAATCATGATATAATAAAGATGTTGACATTTCACACTACTTCAAATAAAAGATTAGGAAGGAAACCCCATCAATATTGGAAAGAGCAATAATAGATACTGCACTTGAGAAACCAATTTTCAAAGAAAAATTGTTTTAATAGAAAGATTTCATAAATTTCAACCAACAGCTGTACAAGCTGTTTAGTTAATGAATGATGCCAAATAAGAAAACAGCTAATATTACCATTACCATTATGGCATACTAAGTTAAGCTTACTAAATAATTTTATTTAAATAACTTAAGCTAGTTTTGTAGGTAATTACCACATTAGTGACCTCAATCCTTATTGAGTGCTTAAAATAGTAACAGACTAAGTTTAGGAAATATTAATAAATTATGGAGTGGGAGGAGAATAAGTTAGTAACAGAGGAAGAATATGAATAATATAGAAGGGTGCTGAAAAGTTATTGGCCCAACCTTCCTTCCAGAATATTAATGAATAATAATGAAACAAGTATGTTTTTGGAAGGTTTCTTCTATAACTTTTCAGCACCACCTTATAGACAAAACAGAATTTTTTTTGTACTTGTTCTGTAACTGAAGAGGATTGTCCCATCATGAGGACAGTCTTCTAGTAAGCTTTCAGGATGTAAAGTTTTGTCTTCATGGCATTTCAGTGAGCAGCACACATCTCCTTTCTGAGTTTCATGCACCTAGTGGTTTTGATGGTATCACTTGTAGAGAAGAACCTCTGACCTGACTATAAAATATCTACCATTCAATATAACTCATCACTTAATACATCCCGGGCTTAACTAATAAAACAACAGCTTTTAGGCAAAATTCGACTTCATTCATCAACATAGTCTCTATCTAGGGTGATACACTGATTCTAACGCTTCTCTAACAATTCAGTGCCTTTTTTGTAGAACAATCTTTTACCCTCAAAATATGCCTCAGTTTCCGATATCACTTCTTCATTGGAGCCAAATCTCTTTCCCTGAAGCAGTCTTTTGAAGTCTGCAAACAGCCAAAACCTTGCCTGCTGATTTTTGCATCTTTGGTTGCTTTGGATGGCTTTCACCTGCTGCTGTCTACTCAGATTACTGCCGATTTGACTCCGGAGTGAAGTGGTGGATCCATGTTTCATCCATTGTCACATACTTATGCAAAAACTCCTTGTTGCATTGAAACAGTTGCAAAAAACACTCTGAATCATCGATGGGCTGTTGTTTTGATCAGTTATGAGCAAATGCAGTATCCACTTTGAACATAGCTTTCTCATTGACAAATGTTCATGCAAAATGGTGAATATACTGCCTTCTGATATGTCCAAATCCTCTGTTATCTCATGCAACTTTAATTTACAATCAGCCAAAACAAGTTTGTGGAGTTTTTTGGTGTTTTCTAAGACAGCTGCCAATTTTGGGTGACCTGAAAGTTCAGCATCATTTGTGTCTGTATGACCGTGTTTAAATTCAATATACCACCTCTTAAACATTGTTTCCAATAGAACAGAGTCTGAATAACACTTATCAAGCCATTACTTTGCTTGAACAGTATTTTTTCCCATCAGAAAGCAATGCTTTATGAATACACGAAAATCAGATTTTTCCATTGTTTTGAAAATTTGCAACAGTAGCTTAACTTAATTAACTGTAATTTGTAAACTAATAATAAGATTGGGCCCAAATTTTGTCACATGCCATTTGAAAGTTAGTACTTCTTAAAATCATATGGATTTTTAATTAGTGGCGCTATCTATATGTCAGGCTCAGAACTTATTGAGTGATGTATTAGTAGCTATTTTGGTATCACATTTTTTTTGGCATGCAAAATTAATTCTAGATGCTCAAGTTGCTTAATTATTATCAGTGCAAAGTGAAATCCACAAAGTGATTTAAAATTTCTTTGCAATTGCATTTCTAACAACTACCTTATTCTATACCCTTATTGGGTTTAAGATGCCATTACTATAATTGCAATGGTTTTAAATCCTCTATCATACCATTGACTCTATAGAAATTTTTTTAATTTTAAATTTATTTACATTGGGACATGGAAATTTCTGTTTTGAAATTTAAAGTTTTTATCTTGTCATCAGGCAATACTCAGTAACTTTGGTGAAAATGACTTACATTTGAAAATAGAAAACAATGCATTTGCATATTAAAGAGTTAATATGGAGTGGGGAGAGACAGAATATTTAAATCTTATGGGTGTGTTTAAAATGACTAATCAGAATGACCAATTTTTTTAATCCAATTTGATATTGAAAAATATTACCCATCAGTATCAAGGGAATTATTTATGACTAGATCGAAATTTGCCACTGATTATTCGGATCTTATCGGAAGAGGAATGTAACATTATTATGAATGCAAAAAATCAGTTCTCATTCATAATAAAGAATGTGTTGTCAGTTTAACACTTTATTAGCAACTATTATATATACACAAATATATGGTGGTGAGAGGTTGCAGAACAACCGGAAGTTTTGTGGTGAATATGAAATAAAAATAACCTTCTTTTCTTCATGGTTTGCAAACTCACAAAGTGTGAAAATGTATTTTGACCAATAAAAAAAAAAGATTGCAAGTGTGAATTAATTTTCTAACCAATGAAAAGAGTGATTTACAAAAAATAACAAACTGAATTTTCAATGACCAGTGTCATGTTTCTTACCGCCCAAAAAACGAGTTTGTGTTTTATCTGATTACATGACGTGATAGGCTTATTTATTAATATGCCCAGTCAGTCAGTTTCATTTGAAATCAGATAAATGGGAGAGAGAGAAAAGCAGAGACCATGCGTCTGAATATTGCGTTATCAAATTTCATGCTGATACATTATCAGCCTCTAATGACAACTGAGAATATCAGGGACTCTTTTCAACAGTTGAAGCTAAGTACGTAAAATACATCTTTTATATTGAATTTAACTGTAATACTTTCATGTGAAAAAGGAACTCTTTCAGTTTGTTTTAATCCTTTTCGAAACCTTTGTTTATATTGAATTCAACTCTAATACTTTTGTGTTAAAAAACAAATTTTGGAAATTTACTTAGTGTCTGATAATTTAATATGAATATTTTTTTGGCTGTTTATCAAGTCTACAAACTTTAATGTGTGATTTCTTGTCTTGAAATAAGCCACTGACAATTACAACTGTGTAAATTTGTAAATAAATTCCTTATCTTGTTAAAATATACACGTGTTTTCTCGTCATTATGCACTACTGCAGCCTATATTTAGTCTAAGGTTGTAGTAGGAGTATAGAACAATAGTAATATGTATTAATGTTTTTATTATATGAGTTTATAACAAAAACTTTTTTTTCGCTACACAACAGCTGTCATGTTTCGGTGCTATTTCTAGCACCTCATCAGGCAATATACTTATCAAAATATTACTCTACTATGTATCGAACACTGTTAAAAAGTAAATGCTATGACTACTGAGAGGTATATAAATGCTACGAGTACTAATATATATATATATATATTTTCCATTAGTAAACGAGTTATTATGTGATCTAGGTTTCTACCATGAGTGGTGTCTTCAGGCAATTTTCAATAATTTATTATATTATACTTGTTATAACTTATTATAGTTATTGAAAATCACCTGAAGACACCATTCATGGTAGAAACCTAGGTCACATAATAACTCGTTTACTAATGGAAAATATTCAAAAGTTCTACAATATAATTGTATTGAACACTTTTTAATACAAATGTGCACTGGTCTAATCTTATTATGACCAGAAACTACATAATTAAACAATCAATCAATATATAAGAAAGTGGACATTGAGTTTAGCACGGAGCAGCAACAGTCTGTTTTGTCCATAAATGCTGTTTTTAGGCCATGCGTATTGTGTTTTGGCTCAACTGTTTATATATGCTGGTCAATGGTACATTACAGGTAAAAGATTTATTGTATTATCCTAAATGGTTATTGGGCGGATGGAAAAAGTTAGGTTTCAAATTATTCTAGAGTCCATTGAGTAGAAATAATTGTGGATCTGAATGCAGTTATTTTTAGGTATTTTGTAGCAATGTTTGTTAACTTTTTACTCATTATTTATAATAATAAATAATTACTTAATTATTTGCTGTTGTTATTAATACGTTTACTTGTGTTACTGACCTTTTATATTTACATACACTTTATCTCTGTTATTGATCACTTTAGCCCATAAATATCTTAAAGTTATATTTTTATCATATATAATAACATTAGAGGAGCAATAATGAATTTGTAATTTTTAAATATTTATATTTTATTTTTATAGTTCTTATTCGTTAAATTTTTTGGGTAATGTCTTTTCTTATTGCATAGTCTGAAGTATTGTCTTAAGATGATGATGTCTTTTTTTAACTATTTCATATTCTTAATGTGGTGCAGTTGATATCGGCTTGGAATGAGAAATCGAAGAGCCAAGTTCAAATTCCAGTTGAATTTTTTTGTTGCATTATGCGATCCCTTGGAAAGGTATAGTCCGTTTCTTCCCTTCTCTTCAGCTATCAGTCAAATAACAGGACGGATTAGGTTCTATAGCCTTAGTTAGCAATCAGTCTACTAGTAATGGCAACTTACTACGGGAAAATCATCTGTCCAGTTAGTCATTTTTCGAAAGACATAATCACCCTAACATAGGGGATGCGAAAGTTCTTGGCAGGGGAAGCAACTCTAGAAAATATAGTCGAGTTATCTACCTTAAACAAATGTTATTGTCAGGGAATTTTAATTCTTTTATCATAAAAGAATTAAAGTTTTATTTGTATTTTGTTTTGGAGTGCTACGAAGGAGGTCGTGAACGATCGTGGATCTCCACAACTTTTGATTTTTTTCTAGCTGTAAGTTGTTTGTCTCTTTACTGTCTCTAGCACTCCCTATTCTGTCATGCATTTACACAAGTTGCTACTCACTGTTTCACTCTCTTTTCTTTTATGATCTTTAGTGTCCCTTTGATTTTCAATTTTCCAAGCCCTCTTTTTCTTTATGTGTCACAGGAATTGCAGCTATCATTTTACGATAAGTATCGGTGTCTTTTTTGTTTGCATTTTCCTTAAGACTTTTGCATTGCTCACATGCTTCCTCAATATAGTATTCTCAGCATCCTTCTGTAAAACCACATTGTCACAAACCTAAATACTGCGTGTGTAACTCCACACACATATTTTTATTTTTGAAATTAAATTCGATTGAAAGAACCAGAAAAATTGTTCTGATAACAATAATAATGTGTATTTCAATAAATATACAAATCAAATGTAGATGTAGAGTGAATTAATGTTATAATCAATGTTTGAGAGAATTTAAATGTTCATTTGAAAAGTTCACAATGTGAGACAAAGTAAAAAAATGTAATAAACAAAACAAGTAGAGTTGTCTTGCTTAGACAATCTTTAAATATTCTTCTGAAATGTGAAATGGATTACTTAAAAGTATAATGCAGAAAAATAATTAGTAAAGATTCTTGTGTGAATGTTCAAGAATCTAAATGAGAGAAATTAGGATTGAAAAGTTTTGTGAATTTTCCAATAAATGGATAGACGAAAAGTTTGTTGAAGAATACAGCTTGGCAAATGTGAGTGAGTGAGTGAGTGAATTTTTATTTGTCTGATGACCGTAAAAATGATCAAACACAAAGTTTAACAGTAAACAGATGAGTAAGAAGAAACGTTTGTCAAAGTTGGATTTTACAAGTGATTCCCGCATGTTGCTAGGTGAAAAGATGGGTGAGATTCAGAGTGACGTGGATTCTAGTAGCAAATTGGTACTCACTGACTGAGAAGCAAACATTGGCTATATTTATTTATTTATTCCATGATCACGTGAGAGGCTCAAAACGTGATGGCGAGAGAATTGTGTCTCGTGCAAAAATATTTTCTGAAATAAATCAACCAATAAGGTTATGAGTTTGAGAGAAGCTTGGAAAGCTGGCTGGAACATAAAAAAGCACAAAATTTGCACTTGATAAAACAATGCAAAAGATAAATTGCAGCTAACAGCTATGATTAATAGCTGTTAGCTGCAATTTGCCTTGCGAAAAATAAGTAGTAATTTTTCCTCCAATGATTTTGTGAATTTCCACAAAAATGTGAGAAAGAATTTATGCAAATTTTGTGAGGGATACTGCACAACATCTTTGTTGTCTCAAGTTTTGTCTTATTCTCCAAGGAAACTGCCCAGAATTCACTACCATTCAAACAACAAATTTGTCCGATAAGAGTTTTAAAATATGCTTATCAAAGTAAAATGTAAAAATACTTTATTTGCTAAATAAGAATTTTTTCTAAATAATGCACCAAAAAAATTACCCTGCATTCAATACAGCCGTATCATATATGGGACAGATATGAAAACCATGAAAAGTGGGGTTTACCAGGAATCAGTACATGCATAGAACTTAGCTCTAAAACTTGGACTCCTGGAAGTAAATAAACATGATATCAATAAAAATTATACATTATTGTAAAGAAAATAAGAAAAACCAAATGAATATATTGTAAATAAAATGTAGTAACTCTTTTCACCCCAATTTTCATTTAGTGAAAACTTCATTATTTTCATTTTTAGTCCTAGGAATGCATAGACAAATTTTTAGCCACCCAAAAATGTGTCTCACATTTTTTAAAAGTTACACATTATTTGTGACTGAAAGAAATAAAAAAAAGTTCTCCTCTGACTGATACTAAATATGAACATCAGTTTCCTTGAAACAAAGAAATTTTTCTTCTCTAATTGCAGAGATGTGTAAGTTATTTGATCAAAGTCCTTCTTTGCATTTATCCAAAATATTATTAAAATATTTAGAATCAGAAGGAAGAGGAGGGAGTCAAATTTTCCTTATTTCATGAAGTAAAAAGCCTACGAATTTAATAAAATCAAAATTTTTTTGTCAAAATGTTTGTTATTATTAAGAAGAAAGATCAAAATAATTTTTCATTACTTAAAAAAAATTTTAAATTCTTTCTAACTTGTTTAAAATTTTGGTAAAATCTTGTTTTTTTATATCGTCAGCAGGTAACCAGATTGTTACCACAGTTTATTATGGATAATGTAATATTACGCAACTCATTTTTTTTCTGGTGAAAAATGTATTAATTTGGAAATTCTTTCAAAAATCAAATAATTGTCAGTTTTCATGAAACTTTCAGAACTTATATACAAATGAATGAAATTATTTTTTAAATCATTATTTTTTTATAAAATTTTGGTAACAATATTTTTTTACAACTGTTAATTTCCACAAAAATTTTAAAAAATTAAATTGTAAATCATTCATCTTTTTTTAAACAGTTTGTCATTTTTCCAAAAACCTATGAAATTATTTAATTAAATAGGCCTTTAATTGTTTATATATATATATATATATATATATATATATATATTAAGGACATTATAGTCTGACAAAAAAACAAATTTTCAATGAATAATGAACTTTTACAAGAATTGTTTTCATTTTTCTTTTTTAATTGTAATAATTTATAAAGTAATAATTTATAAAGTTTCAAAATTCTTCAAAAAATTCTTCAAAGCTTTGTCATGGTTAGGTTATTAAGTTATTAAGTGAAGACTATATTTACTAATTGAAAATTGAAAAGTTTAATATAAATCTTTGAGCCAAAAGATTTTTAAAATAATTTTTTTTTGTGTATAGGAAGTTTTTTTTAAGCATGGTATTTTCTATGTTACATAAAAAGGTCATGTATTCCATGGTTTCTTTCCTTTACAGTACAAAATTTGAACAATTATGTCAATTCTGGACAACAATAATTAACTTATCACCACATCTGGCTGTCATCACTCACTTTATTCATCAAGCACTTCACACCTCCATGATGAAGAAATACTTTTATTCTAAATTTCATGCTATAAAGATGTAATGCCTGTGTAAATCAAATTAATTTAACTTTAAATTTGCTAATTTTTCAAAAATATCCTGTATATTTTATTTTTGTAAGATTTTTAAAATTGAGAAATTAAATTTTGTTTACAAACTTGTCAAGCTGTCAAAGTGCATGAAAAAATGATGAATTTTGAAAACTGTAAGAAAGTTGAGATTCCAGTCAATATAATTTCTATTTTGAAATACACAGTAGTATATCACTTATTGGAAATAGTAAATTTAATCATTTAGCTTTCAATTAATACTAAAATAGAAGCTTCAAGAAAACTTTTTTTATTTTTAAAAATTCAATCTAGAACTTAGGTAATGAAAATGAGTGGAGATACCTATATAACATATATATAAAGACAAAAGGAAAACTTATCTTAGCCGATGTGTTTCATCCTTCAATGAACTTTATGAAGGCAATGCAAAGATTTTATTTTGTAATGAAATCAAAAATGTTATTGCTTTTACAGAATTTTCAAGTTTAAGTATGCTCATAAATATTCATCAGGTTAGCTGAAAAGTCAAGCAAACTGTAGATGACATGAAGTGAAACAATTAAGTGTCTAATAAATAAAAGTGATTAAGCGATAATTTTGATTTTTTTAAAAACTTTTCTTTTTGTCTTTATTCTTATTGTCCTTTTACAGATATACTTTATCTGAAATTTATATATATATATATATATATATATATATACAATAGAATATTTATTAGAATTATAAAATACAATAAACAAAGCCAACTATTACATTAGAGGAATAAATTAGTGTTTAAATGTTGACATAAAAACAAATTCAAATTTCCACAATATAGATTTATCTCAATTAGCTGCTATATTTCCTTATATTCATTCACCTCTAATTCTTCTAATCCCCAAAGTATAATAAATTCTGTTTCTTCCCATCTATAACCTCTCTACACTTACTGTTTATATTTTATAAACTCTCCTCTCTCTCTGATCCCCCTAACTCCCTTTTCATTTACCAATTACTTTTTTCCTGTTTTAATGTTATTTTTAACTACCCACTTCTTTTCATATAACCCCAAATAAATGTCATAAGGTTAATATTCAGGTTTTATTTTTAATTAACTTTTTCCTTTTATGACAAAACCATTCCACTCTCCTCTGACCCTTGTCTCTGCCTTTTGCCTGATGAAATTGTACACTCTTCTCTGTCCCTTGTCTAGTGTCTTTCATCTGATGAAATTGTACTTCCAACACTGAGCTCAGTCCAAACCAGGGTTGACAAGACAGATGACTGACATCTTCATCTGCTGAAATAGACTATTCCTCAGATGAGGGGATTCAAAATTTAAAGATGAGGGGATTCAAAATTTAATGCATTTATATATATATATATATATATATATATATATATATAAATGCAGGTAAAGAGGACCCAAGGTTTTATGATTTTGAGTTCCCTGGCATTTATATTTTTATAAAAGGTGTTCAGTACAATAAATATTGTAGAGCATAATATAATCATATAATTATGTATTAAAAGTACATTGTGACACAGAAATTTCTATGTTTCAAGACTTCTATCTCGTCATCAGGCAATGTTGGATGTTGGTTGTGAAAATGATTTACATTTAAATACAAAAAACAACCGGTTTGCTATTTATGTCTATGGGAAGATATAAAATTTATGTGTTTGTTCCTTTTAATTAATCAGAATAAAGATTCACTTTGAAATTTGGTTAGTAGTTTCTATTTTTAGGGAATACATACTTTTTTTTTTTCTTTTTTTCATCCTCAACATCAAAATGTCAACTTAATTTTAACCTAATCTTATTTTATTTTATTTTTATTGCTTCTCACTATATCTTATTATCTTTGATATATTCATTCTTGTACCAAATGGATACATCAAAGGTAATAAGGTGGTGGAGAATGTGGTGAAAAATAATAAAAGAATTCTTTAATTTTTCTCTTACTTTCCTGGACTGAATTACTTCCCTTAGTTTTGTCTTCATTCCACATAGTAATCGGCCATTTTCTTCTAACAGTTTGCTACCGGTGTGTAATTTTTTAGTAGAATGAAGTTTTACTCATGTAAAACTGACTCAGTTTTTTTATCACCTATACTTGGATCTCTTACTTAACACCATCACTATATATATATATATATATATATATATATATATATATTACAGAAAATCCCGGAGATTTTTTTTTTTTTTTTTTAATCATCTCACCCCAAGCAAGGCATTCCACTGCCACTATTGCGCATGGGGCTACATAGGGGAAGGTAAAGAGAAGGAGTGGTTAGACATAGGGAATGTCAGGAGGAAGGTGACAGATGAGTAAGGATACCGAGGATGAGGGTTGGGCAGATGGAAAGAGTGTTTGATAGAATGGGAGCAGGTTAGTATGTTAGGAGGTGTCTATTGACCTTACATTTAAACTCCTGGAGATTGTAGCCGTCGGGGAAGCAATCGTGTGGAAGGGAATTCCAGTCGGGAAGTGCGAGGAAAGAAACCGTTGGAGTAGAAGTTGCGGTTGCATTTCATCGATTTCACTGTAAAAGGGTGGGATCTAGTTGCTAATCTAGTATCTCATGCAAATTCGTATTTCGGGGGCACCAGTGATCTAAGTTCATCGGAGCAGAAGCCGTGAAAGTATTTATAGAAGAGACACAGGGAAGCCACGTTGCACCGTCTGCAGGCGGTCTGCCAAGTCGGTATCTATCACATTAAAGACCCTCCTCTGAACCTTATCGAGAAGCCTGAGGAGAATAGCAGGGGCACCCGACCAGATATGGCAGCAGTATTCAATGCACAGGTAGATGGTAGATTTATATATGTGCAGGATAGATTTAGACGGAAAAAACTTCCAGGCCCTACACAGAGAACCGACTTTCATAGCAGAGGATTTAGCAATGGATTCAATATAGTCATTCCATTTGAGGTCCGCTGAAAGTGTGAGACCAAGGAGGCGTAGTGTTTTACTCTCTGGGAGGCAAGCCTGGTCCATGCTAATGGGAGGTAGGTGAGATTGTCGATGATGGTTAATTGAGAGTAGCTTTGTTTTAGAAGCATTAAAATTTACTAGCCATTTCTTACCCCAGTCCAATATGGATTGGAGGTCTTTTTCAATCTTGGCTGCGAGGTTAGCTTTGACGCCTACACCAGATTTTTGTAGGAGGCGAGAGTAAACTGTGGTGTCATCGGCGTACAAACCTACTTGGGCTCTTATGGAATCAGGGAGATCATTAATATATATCAGGAAGAGTGTAAGACCTAAGATGGAACCTTGGGGGACACCTGCGTTTGTATGGTAGTTCTGGGAGGCATGTCTGTTTAATACCACCTTCATTGTGCGGTTAGAGAGGAATGACTGGATTAGTTGAAACAAATGTCCAGTTATACCATAGCTCCGCAGTTTACATAGAAGGCCAGCATGCCAAACTCTGTTGAACGCCTTAGATATATCCAATGCAACAGTTCGGGCTTCGCCATTCCTGTCGAGTGCCTGGTATATGTACTCGGTGATGGTTGTTAGCATATCAGCAGTAGACCTGGTGAAGCGGAAACCATATTGCTTGTCCGAGAGGAGCCTGTGTGCTGTGAGATGCTGAACCACCTCGGCGTTGATAATGGCTTCGAACACTTTGCCAAAGATCAGAAGAAGGCTGATAGGGCGGTAATTTGCAGGGTCAGAGGGTTCTCCAGTGTTTTTAAATATAGGAACTACAGAGGAAGATTTCCAACAGGCAGGAAAGCAGGAAGCAGATAGGCAGAGGTTGTAGAGCTTAGAAAGAACAGAGGAGAGTTCAGGGGCACATTTCTTTAAGACTATGGTTGGGATTCCGTCACCACCACTATCTTTGTGAGGGTCAAGTTTTAAGATTATCTTAGAGACAAGCGAAGGTGTAATGTGGACATCATTCAGTTGTGCCTCAGTTCTAGGTGAGAAGTCGGGTGTAAAAACTCCAGATGAGTCCAGACTTGAATTGTTCGAGAATCTGCGGGCAAAGCATTCAGCCTTATCTGCTGGGGAGGTGAGGACCTCAAATTTGTTGATTAGCAGGGGTATTGTGGACTTGCTCTTGTTAAGTACTCTTTTACAGAGTCGTCAGTAGGCTTTAGCACCAAATTTAGAGCATGCTTTGCGTTGCTTCATTCTGGCAGCAAACAACATCTTAGCTTCGTTAAGTACCCTTTTACACTTATTATGAGCTGAAGTGAAAAGGTGCCTGTTTTGGTCTGACGTGTAGTTACGATAGAGTCGGAAGAAATGATTCCGGTGGGCAATGTCAGCCGAGCAAGCGGGTGAGAACCATGGAGACGAATGAGATTTAAGCTGGAATTTCCTAGCAGGGATGAACAGCCTTAACCCAGGAGGAGACCTCGGATGCACATTCTTCGATGAGAAGACTAAAAACGTTGTTCCAAGGGATGTCACAGAGGAAGTCTCAGAATGAATCCCAGTTTGCTCTTTGATAGCAGTAGGATATTCTACTTGTCCGGGTTTCATGGGTCGGGCAGGAGTGGAGTGAAATATTGACGGACACTACAGTGTGGTCAGAGTTTCCGAGTGGGCAGAGTTGTCTGGTAGTGCAAGAGTCTAGGATGGAAGTGAAGCAGAGGTTTAGAAGTGAGTCCCTTCCATTAGGGTTGTCGGAGAAATGCGTGGGGGAGTCCACTACTTGCGTAAGGGATTGGGTGATTGAAAAGTTCATGGTGTGGACACCAGCAGGGTCGGTGACAGCGTTCTTCAGCCACTTGGTGTGGTGGGCGTTAAAGTCACCAAACACGAATACATGGGCAGAGGGATGGGAAGAAATGGCTTTGTCAATATTGTCAGAAATGATGTCAAGTAACAAACAGTCAGGGGAGGAAGGAGAGCGGTAGAGAAAGAAGAGATAACTAATCGAGCTGAGAAGTGAGAGGCGGAAGCACATGAAAGAATGATCTGGGGATTCAAAAGGTGACACCCTAGCTAAGGGAAGGTGTTCGCTGACATAGACACCAAGCCCATGCATATGAACATTGGAGTCCTTCCTGAAGAGGGGAAGGTAGCCAGGAACGTAGAACTCAGATGAGGGGATAGAAGGGTTAAGATTAGTTTCACATAGGGCTAATATATCAGGTGAGTTATTATGGAGGAATGAATCTACGTTGAGGAAGTTGGTGTGGATGCCGCGTATGTTAGTGAAAGAGATGCAGACAGGTTTGGGCGTTTTCAAATGAGCTGGTTTAGTTTTGCTATTATGTTTGCTTTTTTCCATAGTGATTCAGTTAAGGAGAGACCTTAGAATAGAATCAGTCGGTCAATCGTTTGCAACTTGTGAAGGATGGAGACTGGCGCGGCCTACAACATAATGTGGCCTTGGGGTTGCCCACCGAACGTTCATGCAGGGACGCCTGTCCATGCACGATATGGCACTACAAGAACCCTGGCATTATTCAACTGTTGATCAGAGCAGCCTCTCAAGACGCTACGCAAGAGTTCGGGCTCCTAACTACCAGTCAGAAGCAGCAACCAGGAAACTGCCAACCCGGTACCCTCAGAATGTAAAGACGTTGCCACCATACTCTGTAACTGCAAAGAGCTTCCAGCTGAACTAACACTAAGACCGGAGAAGGGGGATGAACCGGGAACCCCTTCCTAAACAAGAAACAAGGCGATCACCTCTAAACTCATTCAAAAAAAGCGGGTGGAGTGTGAGATCGGGCGGTAGTAGGAACTATCTACTCCAATTAAAAAAAAAGAAAGAAAAAAAAAGTGACTGAGGTTTACAAAGTTTGAACTTAGTATAAGTCAAAAATAACCTTGAATTGCAAAATAATTTACACAAACTAAGTGACAAAAAAAAAAATCAAAGACAACCAAAAATGAAAAAAAAAAAATAAATTCCAAAAATTACAGTAAAACAGACTGAAAAATGGCCTGAATCCCGGTTGACTTACCACAAGTTGCTAATACTGAAAAGTTGATTTAATTAAATTTCTGAAGACAAAAATAGAAATTAAACCATTTTTTACAGAATATAGTCGAGTTAAGCAGCATGCATTCACTGGCCAACCGTTATGAATTGAATGTCTTGAAGACAGAAATTTAACTCTTCTACAAAACAAAACTAATGGAAATAATTGAACCGTGACATTATTTATCTTAAGTCAAAAATAACCTTAAAAAAGATTGTCAAAATGGAATATTTTATTCATTTGTTTGAATATTATTTTTTAATTGATACTTGTATTTGAGTAGATATTCTCTTTTGAATTAAACGGTATATATATATATATATATATATATATATATATATATATATATATTTCTATTGACCTGATTATTTATGAGAAATTCTGTTACAAAACATAGGGGAAGCCACTAATTAATCTTCTTGTGCGTCTTAGAATGATTCCACAGTCTAATCAAAATTAAATCAATCCTTATATACACAACATTCGATTTTTCATAAATAACCATCTCTGTTTACATTTATTTATATTATGATACATTTCAGATTAGAGATGGTTATTTCATTCATTCATTTCATTCATTCATTTTAGCTTAAAATTTTTTTTATTGACATTGATGTGCTCATATTGAAATAGCATTCAACAAAATCAGGAGGAGAAAACATCCCTCATATGGTGCCCATTTTCATTGATGCATTTCTGAAGGCGTTCTTGGAAGTGGGCCTCCACTCTTTCTGTCGTTGCTCTGTTGATTTCAAATAGTCTGAAACCACACGTCAGATAGGAATATGTTTTCATAGTTATTCAGGCACAAAGATGCTTATCATCTTGATGTAATGCTTGGAGTTCACATCAACAGCATTTCCATTATGGTCTTCAAAAAAGTAAGGACAAATGATGCAAGCTTTTTCAACAGCACACCAAACTGTCACTTTTGGAATGTGCAGTGGTCTTTTGTGCAGTTCTGTTGGATTTTCAAGAACCCAATAATGACAATTCTGTTGATTTACCATTCCACTGAAATACTAAATAAGGTTGTCAATTTCCTCAAAAATTACTTCCATCTGACATGCAAAGTTAAGATGTTGTACCTAGTCCCCTGGTCTCAACGTTTTCTTAATGAACAATTTTTAGGGTTGGAAATACAGGTCTTTATGCAAAATATGCTTTATTGAATGATTATCAATGCCAAGTAGAGTAGCATGCCTCCTCACAGATCAATTTGGACTGTGCAGCAAAGCTTGTCTGCTGTATTCCACATTTTCTGGGGTATGTACCATTGATGGGGGCACCCACCTGTCTGCTAATCATTAGTGTACCTCATATACGAATTGCATGAATCCAACATAAGAATGTGTTACAAGTGGGAACAGCCTGATTTCAGTGAATGTTGAATAGGTGACAAAACTCACACTGAACTGTGGTGGCAGACTCGTTATTTTTCATGAAACTGTCAGAGACTAACAAGCGGTGCTCTATCATCTTCTGTGCCTTGGCTTCAACTGAAAAGAAAAAAATACTAAGACATCACGAACTGAATGGTACTTGTCAGGCATATGTCCCACCCACTGGGGCTGAGTTATAACCATTTCAAAAGCATTCGTCATCTCTGCCTCACCATGTAGGAAGAAGTGAAGTGAATCATTTCTTAACTAACATTTGAAAGAAACTATAATTTTTTTTTTTATGAATATTAAATATATGCAAAATAGTGTGGCTAAATTGTTCTATATTTTTCTGTGTTATTTTTTTTTTTTTGATTGGGTTGTACTGCAAGAAATACTGGATTAACAGCCATTCATGAATGGGAGTATCAAGATTATTGTGTCCAAAGTGAATTCAAGATTGCACACACACAAAACTCGCTTAAGTTAAGGAAACATAAAAACAAACAAAAAGAAAACAATAAAAAAAGTAAATCATTTTGAACGCCAGTCATAAAAAATAAAATATCCCAACCAATCAGAACAAACAAACAAATATTTTTAACCTATAGAAAAGTAAACCAAACTCTAAAAATAATCAATTGTTTAACCTCTAAAAGCCAGTATAATTCTGTGCCTGTAACAACAATATATTATTTTTTATCAGACACCTTTTGTGACTTTGTCTGAATTTTTGGGATGAGAAGTTGTCATTTTTTACATTACTTACAGTTGAATTAATACCCTGATCTTTGTTGTTATTGTCACACTATCCAGCCATTATGCTCTCTGGCCTTCATTAGGTGTCAGTTGTCCCAGGCAATCTTCAAATCAAAGGAATTTCAAACTGAACCATTTATTTATTCTATGGGGCTAGATTGTTCTCTATGATAATACTGTTTGCCCAAACACCATTATTATTATTATTATTATTATTATTATTATTACTACTACTGATACTGTAAAAAAATATCTTAAAGTATCAGCATTGCTTGTTGGTACCAGCTGATCTATCATTCCTAAATATGCCTCTACACACTCTTGATATTGGACAGCTTGAAACAACAGAAGAAAGAGACACAACCAAAAGAAAATACCAATCATGGTGAAGCACTTACTTATAATATTAAGATTGCAGAGAAATATGTCCATCATAGAAAGCAGCCAAAGAAGAATGACTGATAAAAAAGTTAGTGCGTTTAAATTTGTGATAGAGAGAGAAGCACAAACACAGGTTTAGAATCCCGTATTGTCCGGCATTTATTCTTTTTAAAAAGTACTCAATACAACATAAATTGTAGAGCATAATTGTTGTTGCCTGGTTAGGGGCCAGAAATAAAGACACAAAGATGGACAAGAGTTAAACAAATATATTAACAATATTACAAACATACACAACATGAGAAGATCATCAGTGTGACTGTATTTGGTCCGGCTGTCACAACTACCTGCTGGAATAGTCTTCCTGAACAAAGCAGAAAATGCTGCTTATTTATAGTTTGGAAGAGTTCATATGTGCATGGGGAAATTACCATAAGAATAATATAACTAAATTTGTTATTTATTTAAAATTAATTTAATTTACACTGTGACATGGAAATTTCTATGTTTTGAGATTTTACCTCGTCATCAGGTAAGATTGAATAATTGTGGTGAAAATGATGATGTGGTAAAATCTCAAAACATTGAAATTTCCATGTTGCAATGTAAATTAAATTAATTTTAAATAAATAATAAATTTAATTATATATATATATATATATATATATATATATATATATTAGTCATCCACATACAAGCCTGTTTCACTGTATCACAGCTCATCAGTGTGGCTAGACGCATCCACTTGCCTCTGGCCAGGATCGAAACTCAACCAATTTGGTGTCAGTCAGCGTCGCTACTCCCTAAGCCATCGACACATGGTATCAGAGAAGGGAAATTTTAACGTGTTGTATCTAAGCAGTGTATACACACACCAGTCACCGAGAGAACTCAATTCATTTCTGAAGAGTCATGCATATAGCTGAAGTGGAAAGTGTTTTTAAAATTTTCTTCTCCAGAGAGTTCAATCGTAATGAGAGCATAATATATATATATATATATATATATACTAACAAAATAGTAAGATCGCCAAGACCTACCGCGGTTTCGCACAACGGCTCGTCAGGGCCTTCTAGTTAAATACTTTTCGGTTGTGTGTATCGAGCACTTTTCTTTTCTGGTTGTTTGTTCCGTTAGAGGGTTTTTTTTCTTTTTACTGGGAGGAACTGTATGTATTGTCGGTCCCACGCAGTTTTCTTTTTTTCCCCCTCTTTGCCCAAAGCTTTATAGCCGAGGACAATAACGGATTTAGATTCTGCTGGTCATTCATGGTCTTAAAAAGTCCCTTCTATAAAATTTTGAGATTAGAATACACGCAGAGTCGGTTTAATAATAATTATTATTATTATTATATATATATATATATATATAAATACATAATGGTCTTTATTATAATAGAGAGACTATATATTCTTTATAACTTGACATAATTATTGCAAAAAAATAAAATAAGTGTTAAAAATCAAACACATGGCAAGAGCTTTCATAGATGGTAGTAAAGTTTAATAACTGGTAATGAAGAGAATGAACTGAGCTGATGTTGCCTTGCTATTGTCTTTCTCTCCATAAGTGTGTGGGACAGGAGGGAAATATATATATATTGACCTTTATTATAATAGAGAAAATATTTGTTTGATAGATAAGGTGTGGTAAAATATAAAAAGGTTATTTACAACAGAAAATGTGATGGAGAAATAAGGATGCATATTGGAATAGTGAAAGACGTTTTTCAAATTCTAAACAAAGTATTAAGAAACAGGAAAATTTCATTGAAATCAAAGAAAAGAGTGCTGACGCACTATGTAATATTAATCCTCCTAGTGAATGTCGGATAATTTTCTCACAGATAAAAAGGAGACTTGAGGAAACAGATATGGTTTAAGGAAAATGGAAACAAAAGGGACACTTATATTCAGTATCAGAAAGATCAGTAAAATCATTGATACAGTTCACTGTTTAAAAAGAGAGTGACAACAAACTGGCATTCCTGGATGTGCTAATAACTCGAACAGAGGTGGGGTTCAAGATATCCATATACTGCAAGCCAACATTCACCAGACAATACCTCAACTTCAACTCCCATTACCCATACAATGTCAAGAAAGGGATCATCTGCTGACTGTAATATTGAGCAAAAGTTATAAGCAGCGACCCAGGGATATACGAATAGGAAATGGTCAGTATAAACAGTACCCTGCAACATAACAATTATCCAGGGCACATAACAACAACTCTAACGAACATGGAAAGGAGGGTACACGAGGATAACAACTCTCAGAAAACAGCCTCAGTCTGTCTACCCTATGTGAAGGGGGTTATTGGAGAAAATACAAAGGATCTATCATCCATATAACATCAGGACAATCTTCAGAAGTGGTTCTACACTTCGTAGGTACCTCTCCCAAGTAAGACCCCCAACATGACTAAGAACTGTGCATATGCCATTCCATGTAGCTGTGGAAAGAAATATAAAGGAGAAACAGGCCGCCCCCTTAAGCTAAGACTACAAGAACATTGCAAGGCCGCAACATGAGGGGAGATAGAAAAATCAGGCATAGCTGACCACATATGGAGGGAGAAAGGGGATAACTGCCTCCTATGGGATGAAGTTGAAATAATAGATAGATAACGCCACAGGAAACTATGTAAATTTAAGGAATCAGCACATATATTAGGCTACAAAAATCTCCTAAGCTGACCAAGCATAAAATGAACACAATATGGTAACCTGTAATATGAAGTGCCAGAGAAAATAATCAGTGTCAAAAATTGCAATATGAGCTCTGGTAAAAAATACTAGAGAAAACCATTAACATAAAAAATTGCAATATGAACTCTAGTAAAAAAATGGTTACTGAACATTAAGTTTACAAGTCCCAGAAATTCAGTTGTTGTTGTTGTCCTTAACGACAGATGTCTCATTTGATATAGACGTTGGTTAGTTCCAGTGACTTGAAAAAAGTTGTGAGTTCAATACCAGGCTACAGCACTGGTGAACAAGTAACTTAGAGTCAGGTTAGAGAGAGATAACTCATGACTACCAAAAGAGTATCAGAAAGGGCACACAAGAAATGAGAATGATATACCTCAGTGATCATAATAAAGGGTTCACTTCAAAATTTCTAGCAGGCCGGTGCATACAACAGCTGAAACATCATACAAATGGCAACCAAGATGAGGACAATAGTCCGAATAATGTAAATAGTGTATTTTGAAGACAGTTGTCACTTAATGTAGATACTCAACCAACATTCCACTCTTCCCTTACATAAACTAACACAGTTGAGTCTAATTTATTCTGGAGAGATGGACAAGTTTTCTACAGTTGGATAGATCTGTTTGAAATTCTAGGATGAAGAGTTATCGATATTTGTTTATATTTCTGAGATGAGGTATTGTAATTATTTTCATTGTTTTGACTGTGGTCCTAATCTTTATTTCTATGTTCATGATATTTTGGCCATTGTACCTTCTTCAGGATCTGTCTATATTTCTGAAATGAGATATTGTAATTATTTACATTATTTACATTCTTTGGACTGTTGTCCTCATCTTTATTGCCATATTCATGATGTTTTGACCATTGTAAACTCATCCAAATCTTGATGAATAGAATGCAAAGCAGAATCAAGCCAAATATAGAACAAGAACAGTGCAATTTTGTCAAGGACACTGGAACAAGGAATGCAATATTTATGCTTAGGATGCTATCAGAAAGGGCAATACAAATGAAAAAAGATGTATACCTATGTTTTATAGACTATTCAAAGGCATTCGACAAAGTATGCCAAAAAGAACTGATAGAAATGCTCAGCAATCTTGACATATTTGGGAAAGACATTAGAGTTATCAAGAACCTCTACCAGCAGCAAACCACCTGCATATGGACAGGGAACAAATTCAGCAGCTATACAAAGATAGAAAGGGGCATAAGACAAGGACGTGTCTTCTCACTGGATCTATTCAACATATACAGTGAGACTATTATGTGGACCCTAGAAGTTATGCCAGGATTCATCAACAGCAGCTACAAACTGAACAGCAGGAGATACAATAATATGGTGCTGATAGCAGACATGGAAAGAAAACCACAAAACCTTCTAAAGAAGGTAGCTGAAGTCAGAAGAAAGGACTACAAATAAACTACAAGAAAACTGAATGCATGGTCATCACCAAACAATTACAGGTGGGGGATACTACAATCACGCAGGTATAAAAATTTAAATACATGGGAAGTGTTCTAACAGAAGATGGAAAGTGTGACACTGAGATCTGAAGGCGAATTGGCATGGCAAAGGATGTATTCCAGAAGCTGAGTAGAGTATTGAGAGACAGGAAAATTTTGCTAGAAACAAAGAAGAGAGTACTGGATTGCTACGTGATGTCTGTTTTTCAATATGGCAGTGAATGTTGGACAATATCATTAGAGATGAAGGAAAACCTTGAAGCAACTGAAATTTGGTTCTACAGAAGGATCCTGGGACATGTAATGAGGAAGGAGGTCTTGGAGAATCAGATACTCACAGGTCAGATAGAGAGAAATAGAGACAGGGGAAAGCAGTGGGTAACATACTTGATGGGCCTGAGCAAGTAGATGACAGGGATAGGGAGCCATGAGGGCCATGATCACTTATATCCTGAAATGACATGAATCATAGAAGAAGATGCTTTGACCTTCTTCAGGAACTATCTATATTTCTGAGATGAGGTATTGTAATTATTTACATTATTTACATTCTTCAAACTGTTGTCCTCATCTTTATTACCATATTCACAATATTCATATTTCATAGATTGTTCTTGTTTCACAAGTCATGCTACTTAAGGATGTCTTAGTTATCTCCCTTTAATTCAACTCTCAAAAGTTTTTGTTCGCCACTGCTGTAGCCAGGTATTGAACTCACAACTCTTTGTGTAAAGTCACTTGATCTAACTAACACTTTTATCCACTAGGCCATGTGTCCTTGCTTTTTGAAAAGTTATCATTATCTACATTATGTACACACAGATTATTATCCTCATCTTTGTTCTTATCCTCATCTTTGTTCATATTTCAGCTGTTATGCCCTCCCACTTTTATTGTTGATCTGGTTAATCTTCAGGTGATTTCAAATTGAACCCTTTATTTAATCTACAGTGTAGATTGTTCTTATTTCACTGACCATGTTTATAGATATCTTATATCTAGTTCTTTTTTAGTGCTGTGCAGTTATTACTCATTCATTTCAACCAAATCCATCTGCACTAGGGGAGAACACATACTTATATCACTAAATTTATGAACTGACCCTTTAATCCACTAGGTTATTGTTCTGTAGGACAATGCTGAGTGTAGACTTTGGTACCTTAAACCTAATCTACCTGATGATGAGACTGCTGCTGCTTCTACTGCTACTGCTGAAGTTTTGCTAGCAGTTCTCTTTCTTTCTTTATTAATAGCTCTCGTATTGTTTTTATTTCTATGCTAGGCTTACTAAGGAGGTTCTTGTAGCCTTGCCTGAACAGTGAAGACTCCTCTTTTAAAATAAAGATTTAAGTTTTAAGAATATGGTTTGCTTTATTTATTAAAGTAAATAACATCAAAAGTTGATTTGTTTTGTTAATAAATGGAATGAATGAAGAAGAAAATTTGTAAAAGTAAATCATCAGCAGTAAAGACTACTAGAGTAACGTGTTACTTTGCAATGAACAAGCAAACCCACACTCAATAGTAAAACTAAGGTATGATGAAATAAATTGCTAGTTTGAAATCTTTTACCACTACTTCTGAACTTAAATGGTTAGTCCGCTTAAGATTACCACTTAATCAGATCAATGGAATATTTCTAAAGTTCATAGCAAGACCTTTAAAAAAAGGTAGAGAATGAATCAATAATACTATCCGCTAGAATTCTTTCCATGAGCAATTCTAGATTCTTAAGGAATGAATGTGGGAAAGGTTGAGGTAGTAGAAATTTGGTCTTGTAAAAATATTCAGCACAAAGAAAAAGGGACAAGAGGAAGAAGAAAGTGGATAAAGTGTAAATACAAAATTTTTATCATCACATCATTTTTTAAAAAAATCCAGTTTCTTTTTATGAAGAGAGTTTTCATTCAACAAGAAAAAGTCTCCATCAATGTTTTCCAACCTTTTCTTCAACTAGCAATTTTGGGCACAAAAGTTTTTATGTCAACAACCTTCTGTCAATTTTTAATATTATATTGAATTTATCTTTCACAGCAAGATAGCAGTTAGCTATTTGGGCAAAAATAGTTTTAATATTATTTTAATTTCTGTTATAAATGCCAATGATTAATATGCTAAAAAACTTTTATTTGATAGCTTATCTCAATGTTTTCAATGTGATAGTTGATTTTGGTGCTTACTGGCTAACACTTTTACTGTAAGTTGCATGTTGCTTAGAAGTAATTGCAGATTGCTGTAATTTGCAGGTTTCTTTGTTTAGTAAGAAGCCATGTAACTGTGTTGAAACTACATTCAGCCATATAGCAAGTTGGAAAAGCAATGAAGAAAAGTTTGATAGCTTCCCACAGCTTGAGATACCTTTCAGAAATGTTCTTTTGTAGTCAATATTGAATCATTTTCCAAAATTTGAAAAAAAAAAAATGGACGAATCCCCCCCATATGTTCATGGTCTTCCAAATGAAATAAAATCTCTCAGTGCCCCCCCCCCAAATAACAGAGTGAACAAGGAGGGTTGGCTCGCACACACACTGAGAAACACTGGTCTAGACACAAAAAAATGACTCTTTTTACTCAGATTTTTCCTTGAATAAAATGGATGTAATCTGGAAATCTGATCTGCCAGGCAACCTCAGGTGGAGTTTCTTTTTAGCCACTGTAGAGTTGGTGTTAATATACGGTGTCATTTCCTGGATATTAACTAAAACCCTAGAGTCTTAGTTTGATGGAACCTACACTTGGATGTTGAGAGCTATACTTAACATCTCCTGGAGATGGCATCCAACTAAATCACAGATCTATGGACCCATCCCTGATATTTTTAAAATCTTAGGCAAACGTAGAATGCGCTTTGTAGGACACTGCTGGCAAGCTAAACAAGAACTCACAAGTGATCTACTGTACAAGACACTTAGACATAGAGCAAGACAAGTTGGTTTCCTAGCAACCATCTACATTGACCTATGTCAGTGTAGGAGCTATGTTATGACACAGAATGCCACCCTAATGATCTTCTGATCTTGATGTAGGACTGTGATGGTTGATATGATAAACTCATGAATGTATCAGCTAACTCACCCATATAAAAATATAATAATAATTACTCAAACTTGCTACTTGATAGATTATATTTTATTTATATTGCAGATGCAGTATTAAATGCAAGAATATCTACAAATATTTCACCAAAAAATGCTTAGCTCCATCTTAAGTTTAAGCATTCTTTAGGCAACTTCACTTACCAAGGAAAGCATTTGTCTTGCCATTACAGTTGACTCCGATCACCAAATAAGTTTATATATAAATTTTACAATTGTGTTGTCACATCCTGCAATAGCAACAGCAAAAAACAGCCTTGAGATCAATTTGTATTTGAGGAGCCACCATATATAGTGGAATGAGAAGTAATACTTCTGAATAATGTAGAGCGCTAATGGTTTTAAAATGTGTTGCTTGAAAATTTCAAATAACTGTACATGTTTAAATGTTACAAAGTAAAGATTTGATATTTGTTTTAAATACTGTGTAATTTTTATATATATATATATATATATATATATATATATATATATATCAAACCATGTATATAATCTTTAAGACATAATGAAATTCAACCCATTTAGAAATCCATGAGAAGGAAGATTTAAATGAAGAAAGACCCTAAGCTATTCCACTTGTGAAGCCCCTCCAAATCCCCCATTTTCACGAGCAGAGGAAAATAGAAGTGTGTTAAATTAAACAATTTTAGTAAAGGTGAGGATGATGTTGGGTGTTTAAAATTACTGAAGGGTTGTTTATTGTCTACAATGTGTTATGACAGCATGTGTAAGAAAGGCCTATCTCTGCCAAAAATATTATGCACCTTGGAAACCTAGTAGACTGAAGCCCTAGATTTCTGTCTGCTAAGCCTATAGATAAATCAGGAACTAATGGGAAGATAGAGATTGTACTGTATTGCTAAAGTCATGAGTTTAGGCCTTGACACAGATGATTGGGCATAGAGGAGACACATAGTAGCAGCAGAAAGCAATCTAATAGAGACATCAACAGCTAACCATGTTTTCAAAAATAAATTCTTTTCTTTTGCCCTTTGTCTAATAATGTTTATGGTCACTGAACTTAACAAAATTTCTCCTCTATAACTGGACTTTCTTGCTTCAGAAACATAAACACTCAGGATCTGCTGTTAACAAATGGCTGACTTTTTCAACAGCCACACTTTTATTATATTATTTCTATTTTATGAATAAATATTTTCTAAAGCTCCAGCCTGTCTTGTATTGTGATTTTGTTCTGTATCGTTTTCTTGAAACTATACAAGGTGGTATAGATAATGAAGTGGTATGTATATCTTTTTGATACATAAACATGGCATTTCTAAAGTGGGCTCTGAGGAGCAGGAGCAGAAGCAGGAGCAGCAGCAGGAAGATATTAGAAATTTAAGGAGACTTGCTGCCATTTAGTCTTTAGTTATCACTACCAGATATCTGGAGCAAACATGGAAATACATAGAAATAACTAATAATAATAATAATAATAATAATAATAATAATACAATATGTTCTGTAACATACTAAGAAATAAAAAAGAATGAGAAACTCATTACCTTTGGTCTCAGACAAAAGACTTAGTAAATAAGTGTATCAAGCATCCAATCAAAAAAAAAATGTTGTTTCAAATACGTAATAGTCTTTTTGTTCTTATAGTCACTGTTTGTTTTGACTTCTTAATTTTCTCTTCCACTTCCCGAAAGAAGTTGAGAGACAAAGGCTCTTCAGGCAACAAGCAAACAAAGAAAAGAAGAAAAGCCTTGATTTTATAGAACTTCACTGGGTGATCTTATTCCAATTAACAGGTGTGACATCTCCATTAAAAGCTAAAGTCTCTAGCTGGTTGATTGAAAGTTGTGAGTCTAATCTCTGATGGGCAGTACATTTTATTTTTATTTTTCTCTTTGATCAAAATAAATAAATAAATAAATAAATTCATATTACAATTAATGCAATTTTTTTTGGTTGCAGCAATTGTTGTATATGCCTGTAATTATGACATTGGGTTTATCTATATTTTCAGGGCTGCAACATTATTGCCAGTAATCTAAAAGCAGCTTAGGAGAACCAGGTATATAAGCAGATGCTGTCTTTGTCGCAATCTTGAAGCCTATCTCCTTGGACAGTTAAATATATCAAGGCTGAAGTGGTAGTGACACCCCAGCATTTGACTACAAGATAAGCATTAGTTGCTGTAAAGTTCATATTTTTACCCTTGCTCTGATATAACAACAGAAAAAAAAAAAAAGATTAGAAACAACAAAAAACTATTAAGAAAACTGCTCAGAAAACCGAATGAGAATGTGGAGTGAAAATAGAAATAAACACCAAAATATTCAAACACCAAATCACGCAAAATAGTCGGAAGATGGCACATTGTTCCAGTGAATAAATTAATTCTTTGAAAATAAATATCCAACATTTTTCAACCAATAGGCAACAATAAAAAAAAATAAAAACATGCTTCGTGATCCTCTTTAAGGTTATTTAAGTAAAGTTTCTAGACAGACAAACCAGTAAGGAGAGACAAGTGGCAACAGATGGTCACAGGTCAAGATGCCGGACTTAAAAGATGTTCCCTTACACATTCCTTACTAAGCTTTGGGACACTTGCACTTTTTTCTCACTTTCTCCTTTGCCTCTTCTTTCTCACCTATACACATGAAGAAATTACATTGCCTTTCATCTTAACAAACAACAGCAAGCAAAGAACATAAGATCTTTAACACTCATACACACTAAGAAAAATTTAGTTGTAAAAAATACAAAAATAAAAACATTTTATATTTTTATATGTAAAACCATTTTTTGCTCTTTACTTTGTTGTGGGTTGGTTCAAACCCGCAACAATAAGACAAACTGGAAAAATACAGTCAAGTGAAAAAATTTGTATAATTAATGAAAAAGAAACACAACTGAGAGATGATCCAAAAGCCATAAGTATACTGTGTATTGTATCACTTATTGAACTCAGCTTTGCTGTATGTGTAAACAGTGTGATGACTGAACCTGAACTCCCATGTTTAATCTTTGACAGACTGCTAAACCTGTCACTTTTACTCCCAGAACAATTCCTAGTTGCAAAGTAGACTCTCATTAAACTGTAAAATACATATGCACCAAACCAACTGTAATCATTTTACTAGCGGCTACTTTAACAAAGTCAATAGCAACAACAATCATTAGACTTAATTTAATTTACATTTTAGGATGCATTCAGTGTTGATTCTCTGTATGTTTTTATTCTTTTGAACATGTGGTTATTCCTGCTGGTATGATGGGAATAACCCCACATCATTTTTGTTAAATTGTAAATTAAATTCATGTAATTTTATTTGTGTTTGTGTACTAGTGTGTGTGTGTGTGTGTGTGTGTATTTTAGTTACATGTGTTTTAAGGTTGCATGTGATAAAAGGAAGGACATCACTTTGTATTGCTGAGGAGAGAAAATGAACATCTTTATCCTTGAACAGTTGATGGCAAAGAGAATGAATTCAGCATTTTTGGTGCAAAGTCCATTTTAAGGAAGGAAAAGTTTGCATTGCATTCTGAGAAAACTTTTATTATTTTGGTTTGTTTAATTTATTTTAAACAAAGTTTTAATGTTATTTGTCTTATTCTATTCCTTTTATGATATTCATTATTACTATTATTATGATTATTATTTATTCATAATAATCATAATAATAATAATGTCCCTATAAGTCTTAATTTGATTCATTGAGATATGTTTGTCCCACTTCTCAATTCCATTCTGACACCTGTTATCATCTCTAGTCTTTAAGAGACAGGATGATTACAAAAAAGTTCTTTTTGATAGCAGCAACCACGAACCTAGTGTGTATATCTGCACTATCCCACCTAAGAATTAAATTAAAAAATGAATCAATTAGTAATAGTACTTCATCTGAAAACTACAGACAAAAAAAAAAAAAACAGTGGTAATTTTTCATTTAACAATGCTATCTTCCTATTTATTATCTTCATCATTAAAAAGATGTCATTTGCTACCATAAGTTATCTCCCTTGGTCTGGTTAAAAAAATTTACGCATCTCTTGGGTTTGAAGTTGCAAAATATAATTTTATGAAAGCATATATGTATGGAGTCTGGAAGGCAAACTTTTGAGACTGTGATAGTCATGAATTTCCCAGCGAGGAAAGAACAGCAGCAACAACAAAAACAAGATTTTAAATTGCTGACATTAAAAGGTAGTCATATCTATTCAATTTGGAAGTTAGTTGCAAAACACTTTTCTTACCACCAGGTGGCTCTGTGGTAGACTAAGCTATTTGTTAAATGTTCAAAATATGTTTAGACATAGATGAATGTGTTTATGAGAGCTTATATATCCAAACAATTTTTACTAAATTCAACCACAAGGTTTTCCCCTTTAATCTTTTTTATATTTTCCCAATTTTCAAATAAGATGTATATCAGGATCAAAATTATGGAAAAACTGTCCAAAGTTCACATTTTTTTTCTTAAGGCTCAAGTCTGAGTCATTATGAAGATCTAGGTTTTGTCAGTATAATAGACAAGATCTTGTTGACTCTAACCTGTTGACAATGACAGTCACCAAATAGCAGACACAGGTGATGTTATAGAACTGTATTACTAATTTATAACTTTTGTCTACTATTCAGTGACTATTATCATTGCATAGCAATTTTTTATGTCAACACAATAGAGTATCATCTTTGATTATGAATATCTTTATGTTAATGTTCCTACAACCACTCTGAAGATGGCTCATGTGGACTGAAAGCTTAGGGCCAGCATAATAAAAAATATCTAAATGTTGGCCAATTTTTATCTTTATTTTTACCAGAAATTTTAGCTAAAATACGATGTTCAGAATGGCTCATGATTAAACATAATACAGATTCATTGTCTGTTAGACTTAACAATATATGTTTAAATGATTTCTACTGCCTCAATACACTATATATATATATACATAATTACAATAAAGCAGCACTAATTATTATAGACTAATGTCCGAAAAACCAATGCTAACCTATCAGTAAATAAATTAAATCGTCAATAACCCAACGGGGACTATCTTGTAGGTTAAATAAAGGGGAAGAAAAAAAAGAAACAAACCAAGCACAAGAACAATGCATCAAGTGCTTGTTTGAAAGAAAAATAAAATCAAGGCAAAAACCTTAACAGTAAAGTACGAAAGTACAAAACTAGAGTAAAAATACAGTACACTAAATCTAAAAATGAGCCAAGACCGACTGCGGTTTCACACAACGGATCATCAGGGCCAGGCCCTGACAATCCATTGTGTGAAACTGAGGTCAGTGTTGGCTCATTTTTAGATTTAGTATACTGTATATATATATATATATATATATATATACATACACACAGACACACTGAGTGATATCAGGAAAGCTTTTGAGTACTTCCTGCCACAAGTAAACTTGTGCAATGTAATGGAAAAGTGACAAGAAAACTTAATAAATGATTAGATGCAAAATGGTCCAGAGATTTGTGAGATTCCTTTGAAACCACATCACTGAGTGGCTAAGAGTATGGAAACAAAGCATTGCCTAACAGAGCTGGATCAATGTACAGGATGATAAAGTTGATGACCAAGTTCATTCATACATGTGGATGATGCTACAGTATTTGTGATGTCAACAAGTATGTTGCAGATAGGATTTGGTAGGTCTCCATGTGTGTTTAAATGAGATCAAATTGAGCTCCATTCAGAGAGATTCAAGGTGAGTCTTCGAGTCAGTTTTGTAGTTATATGGCTGATATAATTATTTACAAAAGTAGGTGTGTGTGTGTGTGTATATATATATATATATATATATAGAGAGAGAGAGAGAGAGAGAGAGAAAGAAAAAATTAATACAAATATAAAATTTGTCACTGAGATAATTGGTGTTACCTTCACTATTCTTACTCTAGAATTTTACAGACAGACACTCCAGTGATCACAGGGAATATCAGCAACTAACTGTTTATTTTCTCATTTTTCATTCATATATGCATTTTCATTGGTGCAAGATTAGTTTTTTCTTCTTTCTTTCATTGCGTGAGTGTATGTGTGTGCCTCAATGTATGTGAGTGGGTACATGCACTTGCCTGCACATATGCGGATGTGTATAAAATTTTGTGGCTATTTCTTCTTTTCATTGTTTTTTTCTTTTCTCCTTATACACTCTTCTTATTGGGTTTATACTTTTTCACTTTTTTCTGTTGTAACAATTGGACTTTTCAGACTGTTTCATGCTAGGCACAATCATCAGGACTGAGATATATTAGTATGAATGAGATTTTTTATGATTTTTCATCCTGTTTGTAGTTATTGGACATCTGGTTGCAATAAAAGAGTTTGATAAATTTGGGGTCTTTTGTGGAAGTATAATATGAATGTATCTGGGTGTATCTGAGCCAACCCTTCCTGAACCTTGACCAATCCGCCCATGTTGTGTTTGTTTGATCTTGGACCAGCCACAATAGGACTGCCTGTTATCAACTGGCTAGGTCTATCCAGACTTGTGAGGGGACAGTATATAGTTCCCTGGTTCTCGGTATTCAGAGAATAGAATATAACCAGTAAAACTTGCCAACAACACAGGTGCAGATTTATATATATTTATATCCAATTTATGTACACACTATAAACAGGTTCAAATCTAGGTGATGCACAAATTAGTTGGCTGGTATTTTAGTATCACACTAGCAGTAATTTTCTCAAGAGCGGGAACTTGTTCTGTTGGCTTACAGTTTGCCGATTTCAGACTGTCTTCAGCAAAATTATAGGCCTAATTCCCTAATTTCATCTTCCACTTTAATTTTATTGAAAAAGCACAAAACCAGGGTGGTAAAGTTAGCTACAGGGAATTCAGTTTTCCCTCTTTGTGTAAGTCTTACCAGCTCAAAAATGAAAATAATATCAATTATCTATTTTGACTGAGTTTTTGGCCCTTCACCACTGAGTGGGAGAAACTTCCCCTCTTTATTGCTTGCTTATCCATACTCAAAGCTGCAGGTAGCCAAAGACAGGAAATTCTTACATTCCAATTTGACCTGGGGCCATGCAATTATCAAAACAGGACGGAAATATTATGTCTACAATCCACCTACACAGATTCAATCAATCCGTTTACTTTTCCTGACAAAAATAAATGTATTTTTCTCATTCTATTCAATTTTAGAGAAATTTCTTCTTATCTTTTAAATCAATAAAAAATTAATACCAGCCATCTGGAAACAGATTACAGAAGTACCATTTTCTGTTTGATGTGTGGTTTGGTTTTTGAAATAAATAAAATCTTATTTGTTCATTTATAATGTGGGTAGTCATTATTAATGAGGGCCTGTTTAATATTTTTTAGTTCAGAGTAAAAAATCCTTTTTTCTAAAGGAGTTAATTTGTGCTCAGTTAATTAAATTGTGTGTAAGTGCTATTTTATAGTTGTTAGGGCATTCACTCTTATATTTGAGAGTGCAAGAGGTTTTGCTGGTTGATTTTTATATGGGGAGGTAATAAATGTGTTATTGTATTGTTCGTGTTATTGTTTGTGTCTATCAAAATATCAAGGAAAATATTTTGTTATCTTTGTTAATTTCTTATATGAACTTGAGGGCAAAGTTTTTTTGAAAG
Source organism: Ascarosepion bandense (assembly GCA_037127315.1). Classification (NCBI taxonomy): domain Eukaryota; kingdom Metazoa; phylum Mollusca; class Cephalopoda; order Sepiida; family Sepiidae; genus Ascarosepion; species Ascarosepion bandense. Next base: position 3,020,854 of record JBBBDQ010000563.1, on the reverse strand, counting down.
TTTTTTGAAAGATGGAGGGTTTCTTTAGTTGTGCTAAATATATTATTTTCTAGGTTGGCCATGTAGAAGTTACTGAAGGTTAGACCCAGGATTGAGCCCATTGAAACACTGTCCAGTTACACGTACATATTATTTTTGTGATTATAGAATGGGACTTTGGTGGTACAGGTTAAAATAGTTTTTTCAGTATTTTTGGTTTAACTTTTCGTGGAGGCAGATAATTATTATTATATATATTTTTTATAATAATGTCCATGGTTTCTCTAACAAGAACATAAGTAAAAAATAAAAATAAAAATCTTACTTAAAATATTGCAACTAAAAATAAAATTTGAATGCAATATTTTAAGTAAGAAATTTTACTTCACTAGAATATCTTGTCCTTTATTCCTTTATTTTTCCAGGTTTAATAACTTGTTTAATATTATCTTAAGAATATTACTTTTCATCTGCACATTTTTCCATGTAATATATAGTCATCCACATACAAGCCTGTTTCGCTGTATCACAGCTCATCAGTGTGGCTAGACACATCCACTTGCTTCTGGCTGCAATCGAAACTTGACAGATATGGTGTCAGTCGGAGTCGCTACTCCCTAAGCCATAGGCGCATGGATTCAGAGAAGGGAAAGTTTAACGTGTTGTATATAAGCAGTGTATACACACACCAGTCACCGAAAGAACTCCATTCATTTCTGAAGAGTCACGCTTATAGCAGAAGTGGAAAGTGTTTTTAAAATTTTCTTCTCCAGAGAGCTCAATCATAATGAGAGCATAATCGTAATGAGAGCATAATATGTAATGAGAGCATAATATATTATATTATATATATTATAATATATTATTTATAATATATATATATATATATATATATATTATTTATATAATGCTATATATATTATTTACATAACACTATATTTTACAAAACTGTATGGAAATTTATGAAATTGGCATTAACCGACATATTTCTTTATTCATTGTTCAAATAAATTAAAATAAATAACACTAAATATCATTATTTATATCACACTATACATAAATATCTTTAATGCCTGGAAATTCTTTAAATAAAACATTATGAAGTAACTCTTGTGTGAAATAAAATATTTTCCCAATTTAGGCATTTTTTAGACTTGGAATGATGACTGAAACTAGAAAGAAATGATCTAGTTTTTTGAGAAAAATATCATTGAATTTTTTTTTTTTTTTTGTCACAGGTCAACTATTACATTTCATTTTAAACAATGAAACATACATTTTGAAAGAAACCTGTTTATCTTATTTCATGCTCAATTTAATGTATGTATTAGTATTTTATGCCAGAGGATTGTACAGTGTTAAGAAGTAATCTTAACACTTGACACTCATTCTCTTGTCAAAAATAATTCAATCTTCACATGAATAAAACACACAAGATAACTGAATCAATTTGAAAAATATCTTGGAAACATTACTTCACATTTAAAACATAATTAGCATTGGACAAAAAAAAGAAGCTTTGCCTGCATAATTAAAGAATAATTAAAATCTTGTTAATGCAGTAAGAAACTGAACACAGTTATAACTAATCTAAAGCTTTTTTCTTCTGTTCAGGACATAGGCGATCATGGCTTTCCTCACTTCTCTATCCCTTTGTAGCTTTTAACACTCCTTTTCCTGTTTCCCTGCCCAAACCCTTCTCCACCATCCATCTGCTCAAGTTCTTCAAGTATGTCATGTGTTTTCCTTTTCTCTATCCATTTCATGAGTATCAAATTCTCCAAGCCTTCCTTCCTCATTACATGTCCCAGAAACTTAAGCTATGATGTTGATGTTGAGTATCATTTTTCTCATGTTGAGTATCATTTTCATTTTCATTTACATCTTCTTCAAAACCTTGTCATTGCTCACATGTTCATCCATATTCAACTTAAAATGGAATGTATCTGACTGGACTTATTTAAATACAGAATACCTATAAGGGGAGATAATCCATATGACAGGAGGATAGAAAAAATATCTTATGAACAAAGAAGAAGAAAATAAAATAAAATTTGAACTAGAGAGAGTTGACAGATATGATACCACTACCATAAAAAATGTGCCCAGTAGAACTGAATGTGTCAGAAAAAAGCACTATGACAATGGTATGTAGACTGCAAATTAGATTATCTATTAGATCAAACTTTTTATTTTTAATCATTTTATCCCAAGCCAATCAATAAAGCCATTAACATGCAAGGGGTTGTTGAGCATAAAAGAATATGAGAAAAAGTAAAACATTATTTAAAAGAGAGAATAGTAAAAGAATAGAAAATAAGAAGACAGATGATAATGATTGATATTATATTTAAATTTTTACTATTGTAAAAAAAATGGGAAGATCTGTCAATGAACATTATGGTTCCAGCTGATTTAAGAATGAAATCATTTAAATATTTTAAGAATGTTGATTTATTCCTTGAAATAAAAACCAAAATTTGATGACTCTATTGTAAAGGGTTTGTCAATAATTTGTAATCATGTCTGGTGCAAGGACTTTGTAGATGTTACCAATTACATTGATTTGGCCCAGAAATTACATTGGAAACTTTCACAATATTTATATTTTGTGATTAGATAAGACTCAAAACTCAAAAAATGAAATAACAACACCAATTGTAACCAAAATAAACATGTATTAACAATTATACAATAGTTGAGAAAGCATGCATATAACTGTGAACAAGTATATAGAAGGAGAAAGAGTTTTCTCCCATAGACTGTAATTAATGAATGTTTCTTGGAAAAGGTTGATTGAAATAAAGCTTTGTTCAGAAAGAAAGAATAATGTTCTATATATTGGAGGTTGTCACATGTTCCCACAATGACCTTCTGCCTTTGGGTTCCCCACGAAGTTATATATGTGTGTGTGTGTGTGTGTGTGTGTGTGTGTGTGTGTGTGTGTATACATACGTATGTGAAATGATTCCGCATGAAGCTGATTGCTACCTGTAATCGGGTGTGGGTGTATGTGTGAGTTAGGAAAGGTTATGACACATGTCCCCATGATTGCTGGCCGCAATTGAGGCTTAATTGGAACTGTATGTGTGAGTGAGAATTAGACGCATGTCCACAGCTACCTTGATAGCTGGGGCCTCATTGAAAATGCATGTACAGTCACACTTGAATGTGTGGGAAAACTGGATTTACAAGTGCAAACAACATGATCAGCTAAGGATTAGCCAATCACTGTTTGACAGCGTGGCGTGTTTTGTGAATGATAGTGTGAATGATAGTGGGACTATAATATCATTAATATTCTTATTATATATATTCCATATGTGCTGCAAAGAAGGTGATGAAATCAATTGTGTGGTTCACTTTCTGGCAAGTTAAGGTCCACTTTAAACAAATTCATGTCATCAGCAGATTCTTCTATTCTGATTTTGTTTCATTAAATGGCAATAGGGAATGGATGATGGGAACAAATTTTGGTGAAAACTTTGGGTTTTTGGTTTCTTCTAGGCCTGAACCTGCATGTTGCAGTGAATTTAGAATCAATGCCATCACCATAAAGGAAGGAATCAGCAAAGAAGATATTTGGATATGAGGTAAAACCACTGCCAATATATAAATATAAATAATTGTGTATTTGGACGGCAATCTCTCTTCATTGAAGACAGCTGACAAGCCACTGTGATTAAGCTTTTTATTATATTTTTCTTGCATTCGTACAAGTAATTTCTTTTCTGGACGTAGATTGTATAAAAACTGTCCAAATGATCTTTGGATCCAAGCACTTTCGGTTTATCTATTAGCCATTACACACACTATGTCCAGAAAAGAAATTACCTGTATGAATGCAAGAAAAATTTGATTACAAGCTTAATTGCAATGCTCTGTCAGTTACCTCCAATGAAACTTTACATATATCATATCATTATCAATACTATTCAATTCTAGCTTTTGTTTCAGGTGTTACAATGCAAGATATACATATTGAATTTGTGGCAATTTTAAGGTATCATTTTAAGATGAGCCTCATATCTACTGATTGCAGAATTTGGGGAGTAGATTAATTCATTTTTAACGGAGGATTAAACTTTTTGAAGGTTATTTAAAGCCAGAAAATATTTTGGAATTGTAAGAATTTTTGTGAGTTAATAATGATTTTACTGATACAGGTCCTTCTATTTAACCCATAACCTAAGTCGCTCACAATGTTTGGGAAATGGAAGAATAGGAAACAATATAGAATTGTACTGACCCAAACCAGTTTAAGTATTTTCAGGATGGTGACTTGTCCCTTAAAATAAAATCCAGAAATGGGTAACCCTCAGTTGTTACGATGCCTTAAAATGCAAGGCAGAGGAGTTGTTGGCTGTTTTTGTTTAGTGGCATATTGACCTCTATGTGTTATTTATTCCAGAATCTTAATATTTTGTATTCAATTCTATTTTTACATTTTGGAGATAATAATGGTTTTAGTGATACGTCTTACTAATTAACCCATACCTGGGGAGAGAAGGGGTGGATTCATACTTTTCTCAAGAGTATTTGCACATAAGCGAATATAACAAACTCAATAAAAATTGGAACTCAGCTCTCCAATTAACAATTCTGAGCCATTATCCATTATGCCACCTGCACATCCAAGCTTACAGCACCTGGTATTTCACCTATCTAGGTACTGACCAGACTTGATGTTGCTTAACTTTGGTGACCATATGGGAACCAATGTTTCAATGTGATATGGCCATAAGCCAAGGCAGAGGAGAACCTAACAAATTTCAAGACAGAATCAAGACAGAATCATCAGAAGATACAATTTAGAACTTTACACAATCTGAAAAAAACATACACTTCTGATCAAAATTTTAAGACCACTTAAAAATCTTTAAAAAGAAATATTTTTTTTACAGGTAGGTTTTAAACTCCTACCACTTAAGGTTACCAATACTACAATCTAAAAGGTTATGGAAACAAAAAGCTACATTCCAAACATTTTATTTAGAAATTTACATTTTTATAAAATGAGGCAATTTACGCATGATCAAAATTATAAGACCAGGAATATAAATTGTTAGATCTATGGCAATTCCAATGTTTTTAGTTCAGTTAGAGATTAGCAATCACTGTGTAAAGGTGTTACCATGCCTAAAGCAAGAAAACTTACCAAAGTTGAGCGTTCTCGAATTCTAGAATTCCATAAGCAAGGTTTGTCATAGTGGGTGATCACAGCTAAGATAAATCACAGTAAAACTGTGATTTGCAACTTTTTAAAGAACAGTGAGAATTATGGAAAAGCAAAATCCTCTGGTAGGCCCCAAAAAATTTCTCCTGCATTGAGTAAGAGAATAAGACGGGTTGTTATGAAAGAGGTGGGGGACTTTCTTCTAGTCAAATTAAGGCAGTCACAGATGCTGATTGCAGTCCTGTAACCATCAGACGACACTTACGACAAAAAGGCAAGGTAAGTAAAAAGTGTAAGCAAATTCCTCGGCTGCTTCCATGTTACAAGGTGGACTGCTTAAAGTTTGGTTGTGAATACCAAACATGGGACGTTGAGAAGTGGAAGAAAGTCCTGTTTTCTGATGAGAAAAAATTCAATCTAGATGGTCCTGATGGCTTCCAACAATATTGGCATAACAAAAACATGCCTCCTGAAATTTTCTCCACACGTCATGGTGGTGGAGGGTCCCTAATGGTATGGGGTGCCTTTTCTTACAGAGGGACGATGGAACTCCAGGTGGTGCAGGGTTGTCAAACAGCAGCTGGTTATGTTAGCATGCTACAAAAAGCATCATTGATGATGGAGGGCCATCGTTTGTGTGTGGATGGATGGTTATTCCAACAGAATAATGCTGCAATCCATGCTGCAAGACGGACCTTGACCTTTCTACAAGAAAATGGTGTCCATCTCTTGGGACATCACAGACTTGAACCCAATTGAAAATGTTTGAGGATGGATGACAAGAGATGTTTATCGAAATGGCAAACAATATTCAACAAAAAATGAACTTTGTGAAGCCATCTTCAGAAGCTGGAGCAACATCCCCTGCACCTTAATGGAAACACTTATTTCTAGCATGCCCAACAGAATTTTTGAAGTCATCAAAAGCAGTGGAGGTAGAACTCATTATTAAATTTGGTTGTTGAATGTTTTCATACAAATTCATACACTTTTTGTACAATTTCGTAGAATTTTTGTCTCTGGTCTTATAATTTTGATCATGTGTAAATCGCCTCATTTTATAAAAATGTAAATTTCTAAATAAAATGTTTGGAATGTAGCTTTTTGTTTCCATAACCTTTTAGATTGTAGTATTGGTAACCTTAAGTGGTAGGAGTTTAAAATTTATTTGTAAAAAAATATTTCTTATTAAAGATTTTTAAGTGGTCTTAAAATTTTGATCAGGAGTGTATATGAGTACTTGATAGGCGCTTGTTAAAAAGACAGAAATATTTTACTGTGATAGTAAACTTGAAAATAATATTGATAAAATAATATCAATATTTGTACAAATAAATTTTAAAAATGATGACTGTAAGAAGCATGAAATTTTAAATGAAGTACAGTTAAATCTTGGTTATTGAGCAACTCTGTTATTGTACGATTGGGTTATCATTGACTTTTTTTGGGGAAAATATGTCTGGAAAATTGCACATCTTCTCAGTTATTGAGCAAGGAAATCCATCCATTACAATCCTGTACATTTCTGTTTGTGTGCTGCCATGTGTCTTCCCCAAGTACAAAAGAGACAGAGAAAGGAAATAACCCCCAGAAAAGACTTACCTAAAGTCTTTAAGGAGGGGGATTCCCCTTCCAAATAATAACACCTCTCCTCCTTCCTCAGTATTTTACAATCAGCAAAAGTCTTCAATAAAAGTAAAATGAAAAATTTTCAATTATTTTATTTATTTGCATTTATATTTATTTCTTATTGTTTTCTGCAAGTAAAACTAAAGTTATTCTGTATAAACTGTATTTTTTAAAAATATTTTGGGTGTGTGGAACAGATTCATCCGATTTACAATACATCCTCAGTTTTTGTCCATTTTGATTTTCAGACAACTTGGTGGAACTAATTATGGTTGATAACCAAGGTTTCACTGTAGGTAACAAATAAATGAAGATTTTTCAATCTTTCTTTTTACTGATAAATACCATGCTACTCTCAAAGGCAAAGATGGATGAAGCAAAGCGAGGTGGTTACTGGCATAATCCACTTTCACAAGTTCAGATATAAACAAAGCAAAAATGGTGTGGTTTGATGTTTTTGTGTAAGGTGGTAAAGTGGTAGACCTGTGGCAGGTGATAGAGATGACAGCTCAGATATGCAATGATGTTTTTGAAGGCACATATAAAGTCAGAGTTTCAGAAGAAGCTGAACCTTGTCAGAAAGATGATTTTAAATGCATGAGAATGCTCCATTACGTTTCCTGAAGATAAAGAGCTGATTAAAATGGTTTTCACAGATAAAATATTTTGATGAATTGGCCAGTTTGTTTGCCTAACCATAACTCAATTGAAAATTTGCAAAGTATTCTTACAAAGAAGGTTTACATTATTTACATGCAGACTATTGTTTTCATCATTAATTTTGTTATCACACTGTTTTGGCTGTTGGCTCTTTGGCCTTCATCAAATCTATGTTGATCTGGATAACCTACATAGAATTTAAAAAATAAACTGGATTAGCATATACCTGATGAAGGCCAGAAAGAACAATGGCTGAAATGGTGTGATAACAATAACAAAGATGAGGACAATAGTCCACAATGTAAATATTGTAAATAATGGTAACTCCTTCTCCCAGAAATTCATCTTTTTTTTTTTTTAGGTCGCATAAGAACTCATTTACAAATGGAAAATTTATATATATATATATATATATATATATATATATATATATACACAGGCAATTTACAATAACAATAGTTGTTTTAAATCGCCTGAAGATACCAAAAGTTTGAAACCTAGGTTGTGGAATTAACTCCTTTCCAAATGAAAAATATTTAAGTTTTACACTATATAAATATATTAAACATTTTTAATACAACTGTGTACTGGTCTAATTTAATTATGAATAAAAACTACCTTATCGTTTTTTATTGACCAAGCACTTTTAACTAATACTTTAATCATTGTCAAACTATTTTTCTTTATTCAAAAATTTTCCTGGTAACAAAATTTGTTAGTATTTTTGTATTATTTTTGCCATATTCAATGAACCATTCATGGAAGAAGAAATGCTTCATATATATATATATATATATATATTCAGTGGTAAAATCGCCGACTGACGCCAATTCGGTCGGGTTTCAATCTTGGGTAAAAGGCAATTGGCTGTTTAACCAGACTGATGAAGTGTGATACGGCAAAACAGATCTGTCTGCGGATGACTATATATATATATTGCATTTTTTTTTTTTTAATCATATCACTCCCAAGCAAGGCAGTAATGCCACTGATGTGCAGGGGGATACATAAGAGTGAAAAGATTAGAAAAGAGAAAACCGGAAACCACATCCTAAACAGGAAGACGTGGGTGGAGTGTGAACCGGGCGATATTTTAGTCTATCTACTCCAATTGAAAAAAAAAAAGAGATTAGTGACTTGCTAAGTTTTAACTTGTTAAGTCTAGTCAAAGAGATTTCTGCTAGGAAAAAAATCCTTCAAATTAGACATGAAAGTTAGAAAATATACAAAAACAGGCAAAATAAAAGAGGATAAAAATAAATAAAAATAAAAAACAAAATGGCTTAATTTTTACCATATTCAAGAAGACAGACGCATGTGCTACTACCAGCAAGTTTAAAATTCTTATACTTTTGGTAACAGTTTTGGTCAAGGGCGTTAATAGTGTGGCCAATGGCTGACCAATGGGGAAAGGAAAGTAACTGGAAGGAATAGACGAAGGGAGAAGCGATGGGTTGGTACCTTTCGCAAGGGTATTTGAGCACAAGTAAATGTAACGAATTCAACTAGAATTCGAACATGGCTCTCCGATTTCTCATTCCAAGCCGATATCCACTTCACCACAATGCAAATAATTATAAATGGAAAACTCATTACAATTCAACAACTATCTACTATCTTAAAAATAATTTAGATTTTGTGTGTGTGTGTGTGTGTGTGTGTGTGTGTGTGGATAAACGTGCCGATTTGGGTAAATACGGATGTCCATAAATGACATTATCAGAAGATAAAGTGGTAGCTAAAATAAATTTTAATTTTTTTGTAAATTTCATAACATTTTCTCAACAAATGTTTTCGTAAGTACATACAATTCGATAAAATATTAGATCAGACCACAAGTGGAACGACTATATCAAATCCACAGCTAAATCTGCCGCCAAGGTCGGTTCTCCGTGCAGGGCCAAGAAGCCTCTCCCGCCTGAAACCATCCTGCACATACACAAATCCACCATCCACTCCTGCATTGAACACTGCTGCCATATCTGGTTGGGTGCCTCTGCTATCCACCTAGGGGTCTTTGACAAAATCCAATGGAGAATCTGTAATGTGATCGATCCCAACCTGGCAGCCAAGATACAGTCACCCTCTCACCGGTGCAATGTGGCCTCTCTCGCGTCTCCTCCACAAGCACCTTCACAGCCTTCGCTCCGATGAACTTACTTCTCTTGCTCCCCCCATGCATAAATTTACTCGAGCCACAAGATCAGCAACTAAGTCCCACCCCTCTACTGTGAAATTAATAAAATGTAAACGCAAACTCTACTCCAACAGCCTCTTTTCTTGCACTTCCTGCCTGTGAAATTCTCCTCGTTTACCTGCCTCCCCCGACAGCCACAATCTCCAGGAGTTCAAGTGCAAAGTCAATAGTCATCTTCTATCTTGCATCCTCTCTCTCATGCTCCTTACTTCGACCGTTTCACTCTCAGTATCTTAACCCTTCTCCCACCCACCTCCTGACACGCCCCGTAACCTGTCACTCCCTCTTACAACCTTCCTCCCATGTAACCCCCCACACACCAGCGGCAATAGACTGCCTTACTTGGGGCGATATGATTATAAAAAAAGATTACTGGGTATTTAAACAAATTATATAAAATCTAGGTTTTCGTAATATTCTTCGAGTCACATTTTTCAGTTATGTTCCTCTAACTTCAAGTCACTCATCATTTTAGGAAAACGCCCCCACTAAAAACTCAGCATTAAGAATATGCTGTGATAATTTAAACTACATGTAAATAATATTTTTTTTATTTCAAATGAATTAAATTTTAACTAGTTAATACTCCATAAATAAAATTTAAGAAACGTATATTTTATTTTTGAAAGAATTTTGGATTAAGAGAATCGTTGTCGCTATAGACGTGTTTATAGATTTTACTAATAAGTTTTTTTTTTTTTCAATCATATCACCCCAAGCAAGGGGCCTCATAGGAGGAAAGCCACGAGAAAGAGTGACAGGCCACAGGAGGTATCAGGAAGTGGGTAAGAGAAGGATGAGAATACTGTCACTTTCGGGTAAAGATTTTCCTACAGAAGATTGCCAGTACTCTCCGCGATTGACTGGCTGCCAACCAAGGCAGTAGAATCCAATCTGCCCTGCTATTTATTTAGCTCATAGTTGGAAGGAAAAATTATGGATTTATATTCTTCCCAAGAGCACTCCCGCACGAGTGAATACAACGAATTCAACTGGAATTCGAAATCGGCTCTCTGATTTTTCGTTCCAAGCTGATATTCACTGCATCACAACGCACATCCGGATGTACGTTGATTAAAAAAACACTTTTTACTTTGGAAGTTTTGAAAAATAGTGAATTCATATTTTTTTTATGAAATGTTTTGATATGAAATATCAGAACAAAGTATGTAAGAATATTTGTAAACCAGTCGTATACTGAAAATTTATATTCTGTTAACGTTTCGTCCAATAAAATCAGAAATACAAAACATGATATTTTATTCACAAATATTTGTTTTTAATTTTATTAAGAGTTGAATTTTCAAATTTCGAAAAATATAACTACAGCTGTTTTTTTGTTTTTTTTTAAGTAGAAATGTCATTTTAACGATTTTTTTCCTATTTTTGTTTTTATTTGTTCTAGAAGGCAATCAGGTGATAGTAACAACAAAGATAAGGACAATAGTTTGCGACATAAATAATAATACCTCCTCATCCAAGAAATTTCTATAGACGTCTATCAGTTGATAGTAACAACAAAGATGAGTTCAATATTGTGCAAGTCTTCATTTAAGAAATTCAGACAGATATAAAGGTTTAAATTAACAAACAACAATTTACCAGTGAAGTGGAATTTGTAATGCTATTCTTGATGCTGAGTTATTTTATATAAAAAAAAATATGTCAGTTCACAAAATGGATGGATGACATCTAAAACTAGTTTCATAACATGAAACACACATTTCACAATAATACTGTCATTATATCAGTCTATATTTCCGAGATGAGGTACTGTAATTATTTGTGCTGTTTACATTGTTTGAACTGTTGTTACCATCTTTGTTGTCATATTCACAACATTTTGGCTATTGTATGCTCTTACCTTCTTCAGGTGTTTAGAATTTCGAACTAAACCCTTTATTTCATCCACCAAGGTAAATTGTTCTATTTTCTAATGTCAAGCCTCTTCCAAATATCTCATAATCAATTATCTCCCTTTTTAACTCAATTTTCCAAGTTTTTGTTCACTTCTGTGAACCAAAGAGTTATAAGTCTAATACCTGGCTACAGTGGAGGTGATAAGAGAGATAACTAGATATATATTAACAAGTTAAGATAGATAGATATGAACAGATTATATATATATATAATAAATGTAAATCATTTTCACAATCAACATCCAACATTGCCTGATGATGAGATAGAAATCTCAAAACATAGAAATTTCTGTGTCGCAATGTACTTTTAATTCATAATTATATAATTATATTATGCTCTACAATATTTATTGTATTGAGCACTTTTTATAAAAAAGTAAATAAAATATACTTTTAAGCTATGCTATATTTATGGGTTAATGTGCTTGAGATCAGGGATAGAGCATATGTAAATATAAAAGTGGACATTTAAGTTAATGGTATCGTCTGCATGTTGATTTCAATGTGCAAAATATAAACAAATAAAAAAGTCATAGAATAAGAATGATGATGGTAATAATGATTCCAAAATATTAACAGAAACGGCTTGATACCATTGGAATTGCATGCAGCCTAGCAACATTGCAAACATCTTTTGCACAGCAAATGGCCCGTGAGAAATGCTTATTGTCTGAGGTGCTGAGGCTTGACAATCACTGAAAAATTTTTTCCGACGTCTGAAACCATTGCCATATAAATTTTGCAAAAATGCTTTCTCGTAGATATGGTGGTGCCATCAGATAGAAAAATGTATCTGTTAAAGAATATGACAAAATAATACAAGGAAATTGGAATAGAAATTGAAAAAATGTGGCACATTAAAATGATTTTTTTTTTTTAATCATATCACCCCCAAGCAAGGCAGTAACGCCACTGATGTGCAGGGGGCTACATAAGAGTGAGAAGATTAGAAAAGAGAAAACTGGAAACCACATCCTAAACAGGAAACAAGAGATGAGCCTCTTCACCTGTTCAATAGACGTGGGTGGAGTGTGAATCGGGCGATAGTTTAGTCTATCAACTCCAATTGAAAGAAAAAAACAAAAAACAAAGTGAGAAGATTAGAAAAGAGAAAACCGGAAACCGCATCCTAAACAGGAAACAAAGGATGAGCCTCTTCACCTGTTCAATAGATGTGAGTGGAGTGTGAACCGGGCGATAGTTTAGTCTATCTACTCCAATTTGAAAAAAAAAAAAGAAAAGATTGTAAAGATTGGAAAAGAGAAAACCGGAAACCACATCCTAAACAGGAAACAAGGGATGAGCCTCTTCACCTGTTCAATAGATGTGAGTGGAGTGTGAACCGGGCGATAGTTTAGTCTATCTACTCCAATTGAAAAAAAAAAACAGTGAGAAGATTAGAAAAGAGAAAACCGGAAACCGCATCCTAAACAGGAAACAAGGGATGAGCCTCTTCACCTGTTCAATTGTCACTAAAAGAACTGAAGTCCTAAGTATAATCAAGAAAGGTATGGACAATAACATTAAAAAGACACTTGGCAGCCTCTGTTTACAAAAGATTACAAAAATTACATTGTGTGGAACTGTTCATCAACTCTGGAGAATATTATCAATGTAAAGAAAATATTAACTCTGTACTTGTTAAGTATCACTTAATATCATAATTTGTGCAAACTGAACGTATATATATATGAACTTGCTTCTAAAATCAGGTCTTTATTAATGATCTGATAAGTGATTGGATGAAACAAAAAGCAAAAAAATAAAAATGATAATCATGAAAAAAAATCTGGTCAACACATCAATAATTCCAATTTTGGTTGGGGGTCTGGGTTTAATTGGAAAAGGTTCTGAAAGACTCATTGAAGGGATACCTGACAGTCCATGTTAAAAAAATTTGTTTTCACAAGCACAGCTCACACTCTATAAATGGCTTTATTTATGTAAAATAGGTCTCTGGTTGGGACCTTGAAGAAAATGAGAAATACAACAGAAATCAAAGGAAATAATAATAATAAGAATAATAATAATAATCTTGGAAAACTGGTACAATGTAAAGAAAAATCTTAGTTCTGCCTGGATAGATTATTGTAAGGCATTTGATGGTGTACCACATTCCTGGATCTTAAAGACTTTAAGTATATACAAGGTATCACCTATCATCATCAATTTCATCAAACAATGTATGTTGATATGGAAAACAACTCTTTACCTCAATCATATAAATGGAACCTATAAGTCTGGTGAAATAAACATCAAAAGAGGTATATTTCAAGGTAACTCTTTGTCTCCCTTACTATTTTGCATATCATTAATAACATTAATCAGTCAACTTAACAGACAGAATGTGGTTATAAAATAGCTCAAAAGAAAATAAGCCATCTATTTTACATGGATGACTTAAAGTTATATGCTAAGAATGATAATGAGCTGGAAGGTCTTCTGCAAACTGTAAAATGCTTCAGTGAAGACATTGGAATGAAATTCAATTTGAATAAACATGATAAATTTTACGAGGATCGCTACAACAAGTCATCCTCAATTAGCTTAGACCCTGCTGTAAGAATAAAAGATTTAGAGCCAGAAGAAGCTTATAAATACCTAGGTGTAAATGAGAGTGAAAATATTCATCATAAAAAATGAAAGAAATAGTGCCTAAAGAGTACTATAGAAAGCTATGACTGATAATAAAAACTGAATTGAATTCTCAGAACAGAATTATGGTCATTAATAGCCTTGCTATCCCAGTGGTCCAATACAGTTTTAACATCTTGAACTAGACTCTAAACGACATCTGGCAAATGGATTTTAAAACAAGAAAGCTTCTTTCTAAGCATAAGCTGCATCATCCAAAGGCTGATGTAGACCGTCTATACATACTCCGTAAAGAAGGTGGAAGAGGTCTTATTCAGCTAGAATTGTCAGACAAGACAACAACTATTGGCTTACTAATATACATAGAAACAACAAAGGACTGGATGATACAATTAGTCAAACAACATGAAAACAGAAAGGAAAAAAATATTCAATAATGAAAGAAGACAGTAAATACAAACAAGATTTACAGTTAGTAGATTCTGTAGAAAAGCAAAACAGAAGCCAAAAACCAACTATTACAGCAAAAAATATGAAAAAGAAAGCCAAGGATAAAGCTCTTGAACAGATGAAACAACACTGGCAAGACAAACTTCTGCATGGCCAATATCCAGAACATGCCAATAAATTCAATGTTGATAAAGTTAATACTCATTGATGGTTACGTGCATCTGGATTAAAGTCTGAGACTGAAGGCTTTATTCTTGCAGTGCAAGACCAAAGTTTTTTCACTAGGAACTTTCAGGCAAATATTATACATAATAATGTGGATCCAAAATGCAGGTTCTGTGATAAATACCAAGAAACAATAGACCATCTAATCTCAGGATGTTCTGTACTTGCCCCAAATGAATATAAAAATTGACATGATAGAGTGGGGCAATATTTACATTGGACAATGTGCAAACACTATGAAAAATATGTAAACAAACACTGGTTATGAACACCACCCAGCTTCGGTTACAGAAATAGAAGATGTCACCATTCTATGAGATTACACCATCTACACAGACAGAAAAATTGAAGCAAATAGGCTGGACATTATTGTTAAAAACCAGAAAGAAAAAACTTGCCTAATAATTGATATGGCTTGTCCAGCGGATTGTAACATAGCAACCAAGGAATTCGAAAAACTGTCAAACTATAAAGACCTGGAAATTGAAATAGAAAAAATGTGGAAATTGAAAACAAGAGTTGTGCCAGTGATAGTAGGTGCACTTGGAATGATAAAAAATGGAACAAAACAACACATTGAAAGAATCCCTGGAAACCCCAGCTTAAGAGATATACAAAAAATTGTCTTCTTAAGTACAGCCCACACCCTAAGGAGAACTTTGTCTATGTAACGCTATGGATGTTAGAGGAGATAGAAAAAACATAAAATGGAGCCATAACAACACATCACGACCTGCCTTAGGTCTTCTCGCAGACTTGGTAGGTCGTGCGACTATAGCAGAAATCGAAATATGATGAAAAATGACAACATAATAATAATAATAAAAAACCATCTAATGTTAATGGTGATTTTTAAGCACAGCTTAGATGTGGCACAAGGAAGAAAGTATGGGGAACCCAGTGATGATCGAACTCACTACTCAATTGTAATGCTTCTAGCGAGATGAGCTTGCTAACCATTATAACACATTGAGTTGCCTAAGTTATGATGAGGTAATATTAATGGTGCTCTCTATCAAGTTGATTTGACCACAGATAACTTTTGCAGGATATTGACAGTTTTTAATACCAATTTCCGCAGAGTTAGAACATGGGGCTTGAATTAGAGTAGTTTAGAGTGGTTACTACTCAAGGCTAAAGAGTCCAGTCTACCCAGCTATTTAACCCATGACTGGATGTTGGGAGAAAGAAGGGATTCATATCTTTACTAAAAGTGAATGCAGTAGACTATGCTGGAATTTGAACTTGGCTGTTAACATTTAAGAAAAAGGTTTTATTCAATTTTTTGAAGCCTTTGTTTTTACTTTTGACTTTACTCGCAGATTATGTATCAAAACTTGGATATTCCTTTCCAGTTTCTGGTATTTCAAATAGCTTTTCTTCTGCATCAGAAAGTATTCTTTTTGTTTATTCAGCAATTTTGCTTTTTCTTAAATTTCATTTACAGAATGTACATTGAGGTGCAGTGGATATTGGCTTGGAATGGGAAATTGGAGAACCGAGTTCAAATTACTGTTGAACTCATTGCATTCACTTACATGCAAATACCCTTGGGAGAGTTATTAATCTATCTCTTCTCCTTTCAGCTATGGGTTAAATAACAGGACAGATTGGGTTCTATAGTCTTAGTTGACAACCAGTCTACCTTACCCAGAGGATAAATTGGTTTAAATACCCCTACCTGTAAAAAACATGTTACAGAAGCATTGACGACCCCCTCATCAACAGCCTATGCTCCACTGAGAGTGATGGGTTTGTATTAATATTAAAACTGCTTTTTGTGAGCTTCAGACTTCAATAGAAACTTTAATGTTTTGTCATGTAAATTTTGAGAGAGATGTATTTTGTTTGCAAGTATGCTCATATGTGCATGTGTGCAGTTATATATACACATATTTTGTTTTTTGGTTGATTTAGAAATGGGAACAATGTGATTTTATTTAAGCAGATATTAATTGAATATGCAGATATCAAGAATAAACAATTTTGTCTTGAATAAATATTAAACAAAAAAAACTGTATTTTTTAAATTTTGTGATGATTTTTGTTTATTAAAAAGAAAGAAAAATTATCACAAAATTAAATATATGTATAAATACATACATACATACATACATACATACATATATATACATATATATATATATATATATACACACACACACACACACACACACACACACACACACACACACACACATATATATATATTTAAAAATTGTATATTTTGGCAGCAATCTCTCTTTTACGCAAGTTTCATAAAAAATAACAGACAAGGTGTGATGTTTAAGTATTTTATACAATAAAATAGCTATTGCGTTGCAGTATGCTATTACAATAATAATAATAATAATAATTACCATATATTTATGCTCTACTTTTGTATTGACCACTTTTTAAAGTAAATATCTAACTGTGGAATGTACTTACATTAGTAACCATTACTTATCTATCTATCTATCTATCTATCTATCTATCTATCTATCTATTAATAATGATGCTAGTGATCATATGAACTCTTCTCCAGTATGAAGAGAGTTAATAATTTCTTTGCTATTTATTGAAATTCTTCAAAGAAATTCCTGCTCTCCTGAGAAATGATTACAATTATTTCTGTCGAACCCAAAATGAGATCTTCAATTAAGTGAAAAATGTTCCTCATTAAATTGTTGCATTTTTTTTCAAGGCTTTCTAATGATTGGAAGGAAAAAGGGACTGAACTCTGGCTGGACTATGAAGTAAATGAGTAAATGAAATTGGCATTAACCTTAAATGAAGTATTGAGTTTGAAAAGTAAATAAAGATATGTTTACTTTGATATACTATTCAGTATATCAAAGTAAACACTTCATTTCATCTTTAACAGATAAGAGATTATTAATTCTGACGAAATTAAATTAAAAATGAGAAAGAGAATTTGAAACTAAAAAGAAATCCAAGATCCCTACTCTTAAATTTCAATTGTAAATTTTGTCAAACTATATATCTTTGATTTGTCAGAATTTTCTCATACTTGGTGTAGATAGACTAATACACATTTTTAATATCTCACACTGTCAAAAAAAAATTTTTAAATCTTTTGTCAAAATTTTTAAGTTAGATATAAAATTATTTTAACTGTGAAATAAATTGATATAAAAGTTAGATATAAAATTATTTTAACTGTCAAATAAATTGAAAGCAGTTTTTTAATATATGTTTTTTATACACTGATCAAATTAGATCACTCCATATCAAAACCTATCATTTAAAAAAAAGCAAAATAAAAAAAGTCACTCTTTGTGTAGGAGCTCTGAGCATTGCATCCAGTTCACAAAACAAATCCCTACAAAATATAAAGTTTAAATGTTGAAGCCTGACAACAAATGTATTTACCCTGACTACTTAAAATGACCAGCTCAGTGACATTTAAACCAGTTTGACAGGTAATCACAATGTTCACCAGCAGCTTCCTGGTCAAGCAACCCAATACAAGCTTCAATGCCATGTTCTTTACATAACTAACTCTCCCATCCTCCAGGTCACTTCCCTCACCTATAAAAGAGACATTTTTGCCTTGATCCATTATAATAACAATACAGATAATTTTATTCTAACATATTTTGTTACCTTTTCTTTCCACTTAACCAGTAGTACTTTCTTGTTTTTATTTGTTACTCTTGCAAACAAACATGGTATACAGGGGTAGGGTAAAAGTAGGTATATAGTAATGAAAAAATTTACGTACAAAATGCAAAATGTATTGATTATATAAACATTTCAATGTAAAACATATCAATTCATCAAATGTTCAAACTGCTTGTCCTTATCATTCACACACTCCTCTTTACCTGCAAAAGATTTGTGATTTATTAAAAAATAATTATAATGTGTTATAATAAAAATTATGAAAGTAAAATTATCAAATCAATTTTAATGAATTAAATGAATCCTAGACTCCCTGTTATAATACTCACTGTATATTTACTTTTGCAGTTGCCTGCATAACATTTTCAATAGAAAACAACTCACAAAAAGCAAAAAAAAAAAGTCATTCTTTAAGAATGTCCTATTTCTCCTTGGATAGATTTTTCTTATCACTTCAAATAGTCACGTCTTTATGATTTCCTAGGTACCTTAGTGTGGGGTAATGGTTAGTGAGGCTATGGTTAATCAACACTAATGAGAAGTTAGTTTGATCCTCACTGGGTGTTTCATACAAAATCCAACACTAAATAATCCAACAAATCCAAAATCAACCAACCAACCAACCAACCAACCAACCAACTTTTTTTTCAGAAATTCCTGTTTCTTCTAGGGAAGTGCAAATAGAACATAGACTCTTGCCATAAAGGCAGTGAATGAAAAAGAGAGTAAAAGACCTGTTACTTTACTTTTCTCTTTTTTATATCAACATACATTGTAGGTTAAAAGTTTGGGGCCACCCTCTGAATTTAATAATTAGTAAATGTCTTATCTTCTTTGGTTTTATTAAGTTAGAATGCTGAAATTATTTCACTTATTAGTGCATGGCATCCAATTTTTTAAATGAGAAGGGTTGCCTAAAATTTAACATCTGCCACCTCTAAAATCACTGTTAGCCTGCAAAGGAGATTAGGCAAAAACAGTTAAAATTTTAAAACTTCATGTAGTAATGGACTAATTTTGTTATTGCTATTATTATTGAATATATAATAAAATCATTCAGGAAGAGAAAGTCCCTCTGAAGAGAGTAAATTAGTTTTGAAAACAGCAGGTAAATTTCGATTGTTATGTGATTTTTTGAAAATAGGAGAGGGTAACCCCAAAAGTTTGGCCTATAGTGTAGGTTATATATTTTTCAGTTAAAAGGCATAAATATATGTAGAAGTGTCAAATATTTGACATTCTTAATTTAAGTGAAATTTAATGGGAAATAAAATAATAACATTGAAACATGCAAAAGTAGTCAGTTACTTTCTGTAGGATTAAAAAGTGATATATCTTTTTTTTTATATTATTCTGACTGTTGTCCTCTTCTTGGTTGCCATATTTGTTTCAGCTGTTGTACATTCTTCAGGTGATTGGAATTTTGTACTGAAATCTTTTTATTTCAATCACTGGGGTAGATTTTTCTCATTCCAAGAGTCATGCCATTTCTGGACCTCTTAGTTATCCCCATTTAATTAAACTCTCTAAGCTTTTTTGTTCAACTCTGCTGTATTCAGGTATAGAACTCATAACTGTTCGTGTCAAGTCACTGGATTCAACCAACGCTTTTCACTTTTATTCACTGGGCCATGTTTCTTTAAGAACATCAGTGTATGAATTTTTATAAGTTTCAAAAATTCATGTCCTCAAGTTCAATTCCTGAAGAAGGTTAGAGCATACTACAGCTGAAATGTGAATATGACAACCAAGATGAGGACAACAGTCTAAGAATGTAAATAATATTATTAATTACAATACCTCATCTCAGAAATACAGACAAATATCTCTTTTTTATTTGCTCTTTGAGAAAATAAATATATGTATGAATTAATTTTTTCAAAGTCTATTCAACTCACTCATTAACTGGATACTCAGTATACTAGGGAGGACAGATCTGCTATGACATTGATGGAGATGAAAGGAGGGTGTGAAGATTGTGTTGAACCAATTTTCCAAGTGAGAATATCCTGATTCTCTTAAAAAGGAATATTTTGCAGATCCTGGATTTTACTTGAGTACTGAAGTAGCTAATGGCACAAATGTGGATCTCACCCCCAAACAAACCACATTTAATGAAGTTTTTATGCTCACAAAATGAAAACATAAGATTTGAATTTTCATTAGTTAACATTACGTTAGATTCATCTCTCTCTCTCACACACACACACACACACACACACACACACACACACACACACACACACACACACACACACACACAGAGTTTGCAGTGTTATCCTCATCTTTATTGCCACATTCATGATGTCTTGGCCTTTGTACACTTACGGGTACATTGTGAATGTAGTAATAAAGATGAGGACAACAGTTTGAACACAATTTATGTATAGTAAATAGTTACAATACCTCATCTCAGAAATACAGACAGATCCTGAAGAAGGCCAGAATGTACAATGGCTGAAAGGTTGTGAATGTGGCAATACAACTGAGGACAACAGTTTGAACAGTGTAAATAGTGTAAATAATTATAATACCTCATCTCAGAAATATAGACTGATTTGACAGATTACGTTGTTAGGAAAGTCAAGTTATATTTTTGGAAATAATAAAAATCCATTTAAATGTATCAAAATATGACATCATTATTATCAACGATAAAAATTCTAATAATTTTATTCTGTAGTGAAAAAATCTGGGGTTCTAGATATAAAGGATCTTTCCTTATTTATAAAGATTTCACGAAAGAGGAGTTGTTCTAAGGATTTGATTAAATTAAAAACTTTAAGGTGTGAAATTAGCTGAGTTTGGAATATGTAGTAAAAATATTCCAATATAATCTTCTGCATTTATTTCACTGTATCTCCCACAACACTTTCTTCTTGATCTCAATTGAGAAAAAGAAAGCTTTGGAGTGAACTACCTAAGTTTCCTAAGATACTGCAGACATAGTATTATTATTAATCATATTATTAGATTCAATTTGTCTCTCTGAAACATAATGTACATATAAGATGGAAGACATTTCAGTCCCTGTTATCACAGTGGCTGCCATGATATTATCAAAGTAATCAGCAGCAGCTTTAGAAAGATAAGCATCTTTAGTAGCAAGCAAATATCTTAATATGCCCTTCAAAATATTTTTACAGAAAAAGAGTTATACATTCACTTAGACAAAGAAAAATTTCTAAATTTTTTAAAACTTATTTTATTTATGAGGAAGCAAGATTTTTTCTTTATTGACTTTGAGAAAAGAAATATTTTTGTTTTACAATGGATGCACAATACCTCTTAAGAGAAAAGCATGTCTATGCACACAACCACACACAAATATAGATTGATATAAGTATATCTATACAGTGTGTGCCAGGTAATTGAGAACAAATTATAATATAAAGAAAAATATATTCAATAGGAAAAAAAGTTTATTTAGAAAAAAATTGTACATATGCTCAGTTTAGAAAAGCAGAAGGTTATAATTTCATAAAATCATCCTCAGATTTGAGATTGTTATTGATATAACCTTGGGAGGGACTTCGTTTATGTTGGCCATCACATTTACAATGACAGCCTTCAATGAATCCTTGATATTGTGGAGCCACTGACTGGTCAGCCTCTTGATGATGCAAACAGATTCAAATCAGAAGAATTAGAATTTGTATCATGCTTGATGTGCATTGTGGTGCAGTGGATATCAACTCAGAACGACAAATTGGGGAGCCGAGTTCGAACTCCAGTTGAGTTCCTCACATTCACTTATGCACAAATACTCTTGGGAAAGGTATTAATCCATCTCTTCCCTCTAGTTATGGGTTAAATAATAGCACAGATTGGGTTCTATAACCTTGGCTGCAACCAGTCTACCGCAGAAAGCAATGGCAACCTACTGTCAGATAATCTTCTGCCCAGTCAGTCATGTCTCTTTTGAGACATGATCGCCCAAAGCGTGTATCACGTAGGGTACTTAACTGATCATGCTTGAAATAGGCTTGGACTTAATTTTGCACCAGACTGTCAAAGAAAGCCATATGTAAAATTAATATAAAATAACCCCAGCTAGAGGTGAAGGTCATTAATTTAGCTGTTTTCACTAGGTCTACTTTAGTATTGAAAACTTCTGGGCCTAACTGAGTCTAATATGGGTATTTTAGTGCACCCATGTTGCTACTGAATGTGACAAGGTCAGTTTAAAGTGGGTTTAATGACAATACTGTGGAAAAATTGTTCAAGCTCCCTTAGTACTTCCTCTTTTGAGGATGCCTCAGGTGTTAGTTAACCCAGCCTCCTACTGAAGGAGTGGTACTGTCTGTGAAGTTAAGGCTTAATATTTTTTTCAAAAGTTCCCCACATAGGCTTTTCCTATAGTAATATATGTGAACATGAGAAAAACTGTTGGACAGATAAACAACTGCTCAAGAGAAGAGTGGTGCCATCTCTTACGCATTGTGAACAGAATATAGGGTTCATATATTGGGCAAGGTGTGGCATGGGCCACATTCAAACTGCTTGATGGGAATTGCTGAAGTCAGAAGTTAAACAGAAAATATTCAAATATTCATATAATTGGCACACCTCCATCATAACAGCCAATCCTGGATTTCATGGGTTAGGTGAGAGATCAGCTATATATGGTGAGAGATCGTCTATATATGGTGAGAGATCGTCTATATATATTGCAGGCATATGGCTGAGTCATTAGAATGTTTGCTTTCTGATCAATAGGCCTGGGTTTGAATATCACCATTGTCGATTTGTCAAGAAGGTGACTTCTTGATGAGGTGATCCCAGCATGTGACACCTTTGGAAAATGCCTGAAAATCATACCATGGAGTGACCCAAGCCTTGTGAGCAAAAACAGGTAGACAGAATCCTTTGGGAACCATTGATGCTTGTGCTAGCACAAAGTCATAATGACTGAGGATTTGAGCATCCTGGTCTTGTTCAGACTGTTGTTCATGCTAGGTAACGTGCTCTCTCCAAGAAACTGTAACTAAGGTTTGCTCAATGTAGTTGCAGTATAAACCACAGGTAGGCTCTAGGGGTGTTGAACAAACACAAATATTTTGTCTGCAATGGGGATTAGCTAGCCTCCCTGTTAGATGACAGACATCCTTGGATACACATAGCCAGCCATACAAATTCTATGAGAAGAAATTGGGTGGAATGATACAAGTCACAGATAGGAGTCAGAGAAATGTGAGCTGTTATAGTTATATCCTTCAGTTAGAGATATGAACTTTGCAGACATCACAGAGCCCATGAGATCTACATGATGACACGTTGTTTATCCTGGTCAAAATTCTTCTCATGAAGTCAGCTAGCACTTTGATTGAATCATGTTTCTCTTAGGTCTTGTCAGGCCTGATATTTTTCATGAAGTAGTTTAAAAAAAAAAATCCAACTTGCTGTTAAAAACTATTTACATATTTAAGTATTGTGTGGTCTCACTATGTACTAAGATGAAATATTTTTTTAAAAATTTAATTAATTACAATGTTTCATTTATAACTTATAGTCTAACATAATTAAAAAAATGAAAATTATTTTACTAAAATAAATGACCCACACAATACTTAATTATTGTTCTTAATACAATATAACTAAGTATACCATAATTATTTAATCCTAATTCTGACCTAAACATTCTAGCCCCTTTACTCATGAGATAGTAGTAAAAAAATCTGTTGTTCAATAAAAAAAACCTAAAATCCAACTTCCTGTTAAAAATTATTGTCTACCCATTTAAAAAAAAATCTAAGGTCCCACTATGTATCTTATCCAGACAAAATTAAAAAGTGACATGTCTAGACACCAGGCCATCCTGCTTCCTTTCGTAACCCAAATATTAAAACTCCATGGTTACATAATTCTCATTTTTGACTGAACAATATTGGCACACTTAAAGCATTTTCTCCAACTACCACTCCCTAATTTTCTAAATAACTATGAATTCATCTTATATTTTAAAAATAAATAATTTTGAAAATTTTTGTGTAGTGATATTATGCTTTTATAAACCATTGTAATAAGAAAATTACAATATTAAGCTCTACTCTGAATCGAGAACTCTTTATAAAAATAAATGCTTGAATAGTAGGTTTTTAATCTATGAGTTCTTTCACCTTTTTTGTAATATATATATATATATATATATATATATATATATATATATATATATATATAATGGCTGGTTACTCATATCTGAGTACACCATGATACAATGATTTGTAAGTGTGTGCTAACATAACCATTGAATGCTTTCAGTGATTTTCCAGTAGTGCTGCACACTGGGATCACCTCCTCCTTTTACTGTTAATATGAAGAAGTCATCCCCCTGACAAATCAATTCTATTGTAATTTTAAATTTATATATATATATATATATGTATAAATTAGTGTTTAAATGTTTATGCATACAGTAATATATATGAATGTATATATGTACAGATGTATAAATTTATGCATATTCAAAGATATACATATATACACATATGTATATGCATACACACATATGCACACACACACATCGTTTAGAAACTTTCTTTATGGAAATATACAGCTATATTAATGAACATTCACCTCTGTTATTTTTACACATCATCTCTTTCATCCTTAACCCTGATGTCAGAGAAAAACAATTTCCTGATACATTAAGAATCTATTTATTTAATCTCTATATATATTCAGATAGATATTCATTCAGCTTCTTCTAACACTATGTCTCAGTGGAAGAATGCAGGATGAGGTAGAACCTCTCACCACTGCAACCTTCAGACTAATTTGATCACCACTGCACAACAACAGGTCATTCAAAGCATAGGTAAGCTAACATGTATCCCTATAGATTTTGAAGTCTAGTCATACATATTTATCTTGGATTGTTGATATCTATCTATCTATCTATCTATCTATCTATCTATCTATCTATCTATCTCATTCTGTTACATCTTGGCTTGTTATATATATATATATATATATATATATATATATAGGATTAATGTAGAGAAATTTGTCGTCTAACTGAGTCAACTTTGAAGTTTCATGAGGGCACTGTTATGATGTCATCAATCGTCAGGGCTAAATTTTCAATTTACTGTAGTGTTCCAGTTTTTGTTATTTACATTGAACTTGGTGTAATTTGATATTCCCTTGTGGGAGTGGTCTACAGGTGGTTAATTTTTTTTTATTGCTTTTGTTGCATTGGTTTCTTTCCAATCAACCGACTGCAAATAATACAGCATTAAAAAGAAACCTCAAGGACACATGGCTCAGTGGATAGAAGTGTTGGTTAGATCCAGTGACTTGACTCAAAGAGTTGTGAGTTCAATACTTGGCAACATCAGTAGAGAACAAATAACTTAGAGAGTTGAGTTAAAAGAAGATAAATACATGACACCTGGAAGTGCATGGCACATGGAATGAGAATGATATACCCTATTAATTGAAATAAAGGCTTTGATTTGAAATTTCAAGCACCTGACGAAGGTCGGAGAGTACAATGGCTGAAACATTGGGAATATGACAATAAAGATGAGGACAGCAGTCTGAACAATGTAAATAATCTATCTGTCCATCAACATTTGTTCATATATATCTCTCTATTATTATTATTTATTTTTAAATCTATCTCATTCTGTTCATATCTATGTTGGATTTTTATATCTATCTATCTATCTATCTATCTATCTATCTATCTATCTATCTACATTGAGGGTATATTGACAGCAAGGAAGATAGGAACATATAGTAAGCTACTTACCTGACAAATGGATGGTGAAAGTGGCCTTGACAAAAAGAGAAAAACTGTTAAGAGTCACACAAGATAGAAAGTTGTGGAGAGTCATAATTGCCTCTGTTCTGAAGGGACATGGCAAGAAGAAGAAGATATTTATTAGGATGGCTATAGAAACTTATTTTTTAATTAAAGTTAAGAAATATTATTATGTTTCATAAGAATGGTATAACTCCAGAAGATAAAGAAATTGAGTGACAGGAACAACATTTTGGAAGTAAAAAAACTAAAAAGATCAGATCAATAGAAATCACAAACAGTCAAAAATGTAATTGAAAACATTGACCAGATTAAAATGATAACAACAACAAAACTGGCTATAAATGTCACAAAACGAGATCTGGAAAAATTAAAAGATTAATAAAAAAATAATGCAAGCATGTGGATTGATGCCGCCTCCATAAAAAAAAAAAATATTTAAAAAAAAAAGACTACAAATTAATGGAATGTTTTTTTAGTCTTTCCAGGTATTAATCCAGCAAAAAACTTAAAAAGAGATGTATATGGAAATGGAAAACCATTTTCAAGCAAAGATGATCTCTGAAAACCTATAAAAACTGCAGCAAGTAATATTAAAGTTGGAAAGGTTACAGAATGTCAAAGAGCCAATATTAACATGTAAAATCATAAAATATTAATTTATCCAGGTATATGGGATATTGGGTTAATCAAATATATGGTTCTATGACCTATATATCTTATTATAAATAAAAAATATATTAAAATTTTATTTATAATAATAGATGAGTTAGTTTGTAAAAAAAGTTTGACCTTCCCAAAACATGATACTATTAATACTTTTAATAAGCATAGATATTATATATTGTAAGTCCCATGATATATAGTAAAAATAAATATCCTGAAAAATTTACAAGCATCAGTTTGTTATTACTAATTTTATTTTGAAATATTGACTTGTTGAATATAATCTGACACAGTGTCTTTTATCTAAAAAATAATTAAAGATAAGAATATGTGTTTTACACTGAGTCAAGAAACCTTCAACTCAAAGTTGAAAGAAATGTTAATAACCACCATTGTTGCTATGATAAAAGTATAAACATTTTAATATATTTCACTAAGTTTTTCAAATGTAGTGAAATTAATGGAAAAAAAAAAGTTATTTTCTATTCATTCAGTCAGTCAGTTAAATGCCATATTTTATATATGCTTGTGAGATCATGTAACTTTGGATTCATGACTGACTAGACAGAAGATTTTTCCACAGTAGATTGCTGTTTCTTTTTTGTTGTAGATTGATTGCCAACCAAGGCTATAGGACCCAGTCTGCCTTGTCCATAGCTGGAGGTGGAGAAAAGATGGATTCTTACCTTTTTCAAGGGTATTTCTGTGTAAGTGAATATAAAGAACCCAACTGGAATTCAAACTTGACTCTCCGATTTTTTATTTCAAGCCAATATCCATGACACCACAAATCATCAATAAAAATATATATATTTTTGTAGCGGAGGATTTTTCTTTAATTTGCTATAAAAATATAATGTACATGGCATAGATTTCTCTCTGTAATAGACTGGTTGCCAACCAAGACTATTGGATCTAGTTTGTCCTGTTATTAAACCCATAGCTAGAAGGTGGGTAGGGTATTTGCATGTAAATGATTGTAATGAACCTGACTGGATTTAGAACTCAGCTTTCCAATTTCTCATTTCATGCCATTATCACTGGCTCCACATCCTGCTATAAATTATTAATGCACAAAATTGAATTCACTTTTCAATAACTGTCATTGCAGGTTATTTAAAGCTAGGAAATAGTTTTAGATCATGAGACTTCTTTTGGGAAGACAAGCCTTACTAATTAACCCATAACGGGAGGAAGAAGAAGTAGATTCATACATAATCAGAATTTGATAAACAAAAAATTGTGTGGATATAAGTGGGGGACCAATTCTATATTACAATCTTTATATAAACTGATCCCTGAATTTGGGACCATGGTTGTTTCTATACATTTATATTCCAGAGAATATATGTAAATCTGAAAGACATGCCTGTGCAGCTAATTAGTATTTTATAGATTGATTGATTCTTTCTTATGGATTATCAACCCTTTGCAGATTATTTAAAGCCAGAAAATATTTTTGGATTGTAAAAATTTTTATGGAGGAGATAATAATGGTTTAGTGATACAAACCTTGCAAATTAACCTATAGCTGGGAGGAGGAAAGAGATGGATTCACACCTTTCCCAAGAGTATGTGTGTCTAAGTGGCTATAACAAGCCCAACTGGAGTTGGAACTCAGCTGTCTGATTAACAATTCCTAGCCATTATCCATTACACCACCCACACATCCAAGTTTATAATACTTGGTATTTTCAAGCTGTTACCCATCTAGATACTGACCAGATTTGATGTTGCTGAACTTCAGTGACTGTACATGTACTGATGTTTCAACTGTATGCTTTCTTTTATAAGGATGATTTAAAAAGCATAATTGTAGAAAATATGATAGTTTAGGATTTTTTAATGGTAGCAATTCACTTCTTTTCATATTTTATAGCAGCATTCCAAGAATCATTGTTACACGATGAAGGCAATTTCTATTGCCAATATCAATAATGCATTTTTATTTGAATCATCAGATAATGGAGAATGTAGAACAAGGCCATTTTTTTAATATGAGCATTTAAAAAATGTCAGTAGTAAACCATTCTTTTTCTTACTCTCACTGTGTGTGTGTGTGTGTGTGTGTGTGTGTGTGTGTGTGTGTGTGTATTCCTTTAGGATGAGTGATCATGATTCTCCACAGCTTCTTGTCTTTTGGTGTTCTCTGCAAAACTTTCTCTTTTATCACTCACTTTCACTTTGTGCTACTTATCCTGCCATTCATTTGTAGGCTTTTCACTGCCCTCTGAGTGTTTATTTCTTTAAACCATCTTTCCTTGTTATTTGTTTCTAAAATTTCAAGTGTCTTAAACTGTACTTGTGTTTCACATAACCTATCCATGATGTTTTCAACATTTTGAAGAGAGTCACATCTGCTGCTTAAAGTCTTTTTATCATTTATAATAAATTTGTCCTGTCATATAAAAAATGTTTCTTTTTTAATCATTTCACCCCTAAGAAGATGCAAGAGATTATTGTGTGTTAGAGACTACGAAAAAAAAAATTATTACGTAGAGAGAACAATAAAAAAACAAGAATTAAAAAGACAGAAGATACCAGTTAACATTACACTTGTATTTTTGAAGATCAAAGTTGACTAGGAAGAAATAAGCTAGAAGAGAGTTTCACAAGCAATAAGTATGACAGAAGAAACTATTAGCATAGAACTTATGGTTAAATTTAGCCATTTCAACTGTAAAATGATGCAACCCTACTGCCAA
Organism: Ascarosepion bandense; assembly: GCA_037127315.1. NCBI lineage: Eukaryota > Metazoa > Mollusca > Cephalopoda > Sepiida > Sepiidae > Ascarosepion > Ascarosepion bandense. The sequence goes on along the minus strand of JBBBDQ010000563.1, from coordinate 2,991,258 downwards.
TCTAGTACTTCGCTTAGATTCATAAAGTCTTGGAACCATAGAGTAAAGTTCATCAGAACAATCAACATGAAAGTATTTATAGAAAAGGCACAGAGAAGTAACATTAAGGTGATAGGAAAATGACTGAAGTTGAGAAGCGAGGTCATTGCAGATTCTTCTTTGGATTTTATCAAGAGTTTCTAAATATATACCAGGAGAACCAGACTAAGTATGGCAGCAATATTCAAAGCAAAGTCAGATGGTAGAATTATAAATATGTAAGATAGATTCTGGCAAGAAAAATTATCTAGCATAACACAAAGAACCAACTATTTCAGCAGCGGATTAAATATAGTCTTTTCACTTCATGTCAGTTGAAAATGTTAGTTTGAGAAGGCACAACAAGTCACTCTCCTGGAGATTAGCATCTTCCATACTAATAGATAGTGTAAAGGATTCTCTCAGATGACTAAAAAAAAGTAGGTTCATTTTGGAGGTGTTAAAATTAAAAAGCCATTCCTTGCTTCATTTAACAATGGAATGTAGACAGTTTTTGAGATCAGCTGCCAATATGACCATATCAATATGACCATATCAATATGACCATATCAAACGACTCAGACTTAAATTTAAGACTGGAATAAATAATTGTCATCAGCATAGATGCTGGGTTAAGAACTGATACCCTCAGGAAGGACATTGATGAAAATTATATTGTATCACAACTTTGAGTATTTCCATTTAATGAAATTTAGTAGTTATTGTTAGGAGACATCTGTTTGATTCAAGGTTGATCTCATGATAGAATTAATCTTTTATATACAAAAATGTAACTGACCCCTGTCAAATTTCATGAAAATTACTACTGCTGAGGCTGTGATGTATTTATGGAAGTGTGTTTCTCTAAGGTTTTATATTAAATGACAAAGCAGAAATACAAGATATAAATGGACAGAGAAAAGTATATGTTGGGTGTACTGAAAGCATTTAGAAATAACAATGGTATAAAGACAGATCATCATTCAAACCAGAAAGCCTTAGGAATTGTACCAAATTAGTCAACTATATGTGGAAATAAAAAAAAAACATAAAATCTTAATGTAAGCTGGAGTATATTGAGAAAAGCCAAACCTTACTGCAGTAGTGATGTCTGCAAATTGTGCATAGAGGAAAAATTAACTATAATAACATTTCCAGAACAAAAAAATTACTAAATGAAAGGTTTGAAATCATGTCTGAATGTACACACATTAGAAAGTACATTTTAGGTTCGTACAAACACATATGAAAATATGTATAATCTATTTAATCCACCTCCAATACTATTTTTCGAATCTTAACTTCATCCTCCTCTTATTTTAAACTTCCTGTTGTGCATTTTAAACTTCCAGTTGTGCACTCATAAATAAAGTGTTAAGAAATCAGTTAGTCTATAAAGTCTGATGATGCTGAAAGGTTCAAACCATGGTAATGTAATCGGCTGATCTTCCTAATTTTGATAGTTAAAAGCTTTTTTTTCTTTAAATGTGTATTGAGCACTTTTTAATACAACTGTTTACTGGTCTATCTAATTTGACTTTGATTAAAAACTGTTTTATAATCATATATATCTATATATATATATATATTAGTCATCCACATACAAGCCCATTTCGCTGTATCACAGCTCATCAGTGTGGCTAGACAGATCCACTTGCCTCTGGCCGGGATCGAAACTCAACCGATTTGGTGTCAGTCGGAGTCTCTACTCCCTAAGCCATCAGTGCATGGCATCAGAGAAGGGAAATTTTAATGTCTTGTATATAAGCAGTGTATACAGATGCCAGTCACTGAGAGAACTCAATTCATTTCTGAAGAGTCACGCATATAGCCGAAATGGAAACTGTTTTTAAAATTTTCTTCTCCAGAGATCTCAATCGTAATGAGAGCATAATATATATATATATGTATATACACACACATACATTAGCAAAATACCGGCTGGTCAGACCAACATATGGTAGTTCCACAAAAGTGCTCAATACACACCCAACAAAAATGAACTGAATATGCAGAGCTAACAATATGTTAAAGAACAGAACATACACCATTTACTTGCTACCCAGGTTTCAACCACTCAAGTATCATTAGGCAAGCAGAAGTCTGCATGTTCAAGGTGCTTGCTTATATACCAGGCAACCAAAAATTCGACTGAAAACCACACACCCAAACACATAGCCACTGGAACTCCCACAGCCAGGTTCTTTTTTGGTGTAACATATCACTCAATAAGTCCTCGGCCTAATCAATAAGACAACTTTTAGGCAGAATTTGACTTTATTCATCAACATAGTCTCTCTCTAGGATAATACATTGATTCCAAAACTTCTTTAACAATTCAATGCCTTTTTTGTAGAACGCTTTGTCTTTGGCCTCAAAATATGCCTCAGTTTCTGATATCACTTCTTCATTGGATAAAAATCTCTTTCCCTGGAGCATTCTTTTGAGGTTTGCAAACAGCCAGTAGTCACTAGGGTTGAGATCTGGAGATTAGGGTGGATGTGGAAGCAGTTCGAAGTGAAATTCATGTAGTTTTGCAATCATTGCAATCGACTTGTCACATGGTGCATTGTCTTGGTGAAAGATGACTTTTTTCTTCTTCATTTGTGGCCATTTTTTGATGATTTCTTCCTTCAAACACACCAAAAATAATATTTGCTATTGATGGTTCTTCCTTTCTCAAGGTAATCAATGAACAAAATACCTTGTGCATCCTAAAATATCGAGGGCAAAACCTTACCTGCTTTTGTTTGCGTCTTTGGTCACTTTAGATAGCTGATTTACTGATTGTTGATTTGATTCTGGAGTGAAGTGGTGTATCCATGTTTCACCCATCGTCACATATTTATGCAAAAACTCCTTCTTGTTGTGTTGAAACAGTTGCAAACAACGCTCTGAATTGTTGACACATTGTTGTTTTTGATCAACTGTGAGCAAATGTGACACCCACTTTGAACACAGCTTTCTCATTGACAAATGTTCATGTGAAATGGTGAATACACTGCCTTCTGATATGTTCAACTCCTCTGCTATGTCATGCAACTTCAATTTATGATTGGTGAAAATGAGTCTGTGGATTTTTTGGTATTTTTCGGGACAACTGCCTATTTTGGACGACCTGAGTGTTCTGCATCATTTGTGTCTGTATGATCACGTTTAATGTCAGCATACCACCTCTTAACCATTGTTTTTAATGGAGCAGAGTCTGAATAACACTTATTAAGCCATTGCTTTGTTTGAATAGTAATTTTTCCCATCAGAAAGCAATGCTTTATCAACACACAAAATTCAGATTTTTCCATTGTTTTGAAAATTTGCAATAGTAGCTTCACTTAACTGTAATTTGTGAACTAATAATCCGATTGGGCCCAAATTTGAAGGTTAGTGCTTCATAAAAATCATATGGATTTTTTATTACTGGCATCATCTAAAATGTCAGGCAAGAGACTTATTGAATGATGTTTTATTGAACACAAAACTTAATAGCTTTTAAGGTGTAGTATGCCATTACTATAATAATAATAATAACTATATATCTATGCTCTACTTCTGTATTGAGCACCTTTTAAAAGTAAATATCAAACTGTGGAATATATATCCATTAGTTTAAACCACCTATAGACAGACAGACAGACAGACAGACAGACAGACAGACAGACAGACACACACACACACACACACACACACACATGCTGTATATTTTCTGCATATGAAAACTTTTAAATTCTAAAAATCAGCCTTAAATTTATGGATTGTCTGATCATACAATTCTGAAAAAGAAACCTTAAATTCTGAGTGGTTTGTCAGTAGGCTAACCTTGACCTCAGTGCAATAACCAATAATGTACATGAAAATATTCATGTTATCAAATAAACTGATAATAAAAGCAATAAGACCATTTCCAACTTATATATTACTAGCATAACTTCATAATAAATTGCCTATTTGAAGAATATTTCTATATCAATGAAATCAATTTGTATCTATGCAAACTCAGCTTAGTAAATGTAAACATCGAGTTATAATTGCATTAACAGAAATGGAATGTACTATTATCATACATTATCATACTGTTATTAGTGGTATTTTGTGACTGCTGATGATGTATAAGTAAAAGGCCATTAGTACACAAGGCTGTTTGTAACTGTTTCGATAAAAGAAGAAGAAGAAAAAGAAGAACAGTCAGTATTTGCAAGAGACCATGTGATGAAACATAAACAAAACAATTTTTAGGGGATGTGTATAGGAAAAACATGATATAGAATTGGTCTTGTTGCTTCAATTATTTTGAATTTCTAAGGATACAATAAGTAACAGCATTTCCAATAACATCATCTCCTTTAGATAATCAATAAGCAACCATCTTACATGTATAGTGTAAATTTGTGAAAATTTGCTTTTTTTTTTATCATCTCATTTAAAGGTCATCGTATATGCAGAAATGTTATTGGATCTTTGAAATTTATTTATGTATTTATGAGCACTTCTATACTAAAAGTTTTGAAAAAACAATATTTGCCTTACATTTGCCTTGATAAAATCTGTCAAAGGACAAAACACATCAGCTGAGATAAGTTTACCTTTTGTCTTTATATATTAAGACCTTGAATAAGTTCTTGCTGTTTTCCAACAGATGACATTCCCAGAACTGCGTGCATATAGTTTCAGATGGTAATGCATCTCTAAGGTAATACTATAAGTAAGCTTGAAATTCAGAGTATGTAATTTAGTCGAATGGTAAACATCTTTGTTTTTCATCACGTTAAACATGTTGGATTTTGTCCTAAAGAAAGTGTATTTGTGAAGAATTTTACTACACTACTCTATTCAAGAAAAATCGGCAGCTGAAGCACACAGAATTCTTGTTGGGACTTACAGTGACTATGCTCTATTGGAAACAATATTGGTTTAGATGCTTCAAAAATAATGATTTTGATGTTGAAGATAAAGAATGTTTTGGTGCACCAAAAAAATTTGAAGACAAAGAATTAGAGATATTACTTCATGAAGATTCATGTAAGGTGCAAACTGAACTTGCAGAATCATTAGGAGTTGATCATACAACAGCTTCAAAACATTTGAAAGCATTCGGAATGATTCAGAAACAAGGACTTGGGTGTTGTATGAGTTGAAACAGGGAGACATTAAATGGCATCTTGTCACATGTGAACAGCTGCTTCAACAGCAGAAAAGAGAAGGTTTTATGCATTTTATCCTGACCAGCAATGAAAAGTAGATACACTACGATAACCCTAAGTGTAAAAGATCATGGGGTAAGCCCGGCCATGTATCAACATCAGCAGCAAAACTGAATATCCATGGTTCAAAGCTTCTGCTCTGCATTTGGTGGGATCAGCTGGGTATAGTTTATTATGAGCTGCTCAAACCAAATGAAACCATCACAGGAGATCACTATCAGCTACAATTGATGCATTTGAGCTGAGAATTGAAGAAAAATTGGTCACTATATGATCAGAGATGCAAAAAGTGATTTTGCAACATGACAATGCTAGGCTACATGTTGCAAAATGGGTGAAAACCTACTTGAAAATGTTTAAATGGAAAGTCCTGCCTAACCCACCATATTCACCAGACATTGTCCCATCTGATTATCACTTGTTCCAATTGATGGCACATGGTATGGCTGAGCAGCACTTTCATTCTCATGAATATGCTGAAAAATCGGTTGACTCATCGTTATCCTCTAAAGAGGTGTCATTTTTCTGATGTGGAATTCAAATACTGCCAGAAAGATGGCAAAAAGTAATGACTAGTGATGGACAATAATTTCAGTGACATGTTTCTTCCTAAATTTTGTAAATAAAACATTATTTTTCATGTAAAATCAGTGAGAATTTATTCATGGTCCTAATATTGGGTGAAAATAGAGCATTGTTATTTTTAGCATAAAGAATTTCTCACTTTAACTGAGCAGGTTCATGCTGACTTTGAAGTTTCATGAGGACACCATTATGATGCTCTCACTCATTAGGCCTGAGTTTCTTGTCCATGGATTGCTAATCCATGGCACCAACAATTTAGCTGACTCTATCTGCTGTGGCAAACCAGGGATTGGCTGGAAGGTTCATGACAACAGCTTTCATCGGACTGCTATGTTATTCTTGTAGAACGTTGCCTTGACTGCCTTCCCATTGCTCATTGGATTGTGATTAGATAGATATAGATATGTACATATCACTATATATTATATATGCTTGTTGAAATATAGTGATATGTACATTTATACACAAAAAGGTCTGCAATCACATTTATAAATATGTATATAAAGCTCTCTCTCTATTTTTCTCTCTCTGTGTATATGTGTGTGTATATGTTTGTGTGTTATATCTTATAAGTAATGGCTCTGGTTGTAACCTGAGTTTCACACTCATGTGATCTTCAGATGACTTAAATGGCTGTTCAAGTTGTTTAAATATTGACTATAGCCATCCTTTTATAGGATTTAACATTGTTAAGTGTTTTTTGCTTGGTTTAGCCAATCTAGGCTTCAGGCACTTTACTCTACAGATATGTTTCCTTTTAGGCCTTTTTCCCTTTTCCTTTTTCAGTATTGTAGTTTTTATTCAAGACTGTATCAGGATAAGAGTTTAGGCTTTGGCAAGTTTTCTGTTGCTTTCATCAATGGTTTTTGTTTTTCCTTTAATATATATATATATATATATATATATATATATATATATATATGTATGATTGATAAATTGTCGTCATTATATATTTTTAATTTAATGTGTGCACTTTATTTGTTTTTTATTTTGTTGACTGCACATTGTAGTAAGATCAGTTGGGCCCTGTCTGTGTGAAAAAGAGCTCCATGACACAATTCACTCTACCAGAAATTTACAAATGGCATGCTGTACTGCTTCAACACGAACATTTTAGAGGGTTTGGGTGTCAATCTGAGGAGAGTGCAGAAGATTGGGAAACTGTTGGATGAGTCTAATGGTGATTATGAAGCTCTGGCAGCTCAGAAAACTCACTTTGATAGTTCTGATAAGAAAAGAACCCCTGAATTTGTTGGTGAGGGCCTCAGACTCAACATGGAAGCCTACATCAAGTGTCTTCAGGAGGTAGTGCTGCCCTGAATCTTGAGAGTGGGTGCTGGCTGACCCTATATCTGTCAACAGGACTCTGCATCATGCCACACAAACAGAAGAACCCAGTCATGGCTGTCAGACAATATCTGTGACCACATCACCCCTTACATCTGGCCACCTAACTCTCCAGACTGCAACCCCCTTGATTATTATGTGTGGGGTGCAGTTGAGTGAAAGAATAATAAAACTTTTTGTAACACCAAAGATGAACTGAAAGCAAGAATTATGGCACCATTCACCAACTTAAATAAGGAGATTCTTCAGAAGAGTTGCAGGAGATTCTGAAGTTGCCTGGAGGATGTGGTTGAAGCAAATTATATTGAGCATATTTACTCTTTAGTATTACAAAATATTTTTGTGTAATTTTGGTAAGTATATCTGTTAAAATGAGATATCAGTGTTATTTTTATTTTTGTGTAAATTAGATGATAATTCATCAATTGCACCATTTATATTAATCCCATCCTGAAGATGACAAAACTATTAACACAAAGTGAGCAGGAAAACAAACTCTATAGACTATTACTAGATAGATAGATAGATAGATAGATAGTCCTCAAAAATTTTTTAAACTTAAATAAAACTCATCAGATATTCCTTGTCTGTCACATTTAATAAAACCTGAATAGAAGGACTGTTGCTCAAGTATGTATATATAAATATGATTTTTATATGCATATACATTATGAGTACACATGCATGTGGGTGTCTGTTTTTGGTGTGCGTATGTGTAAAGAGCAATTGAGATTGATAAATAGGTATAAACTTTTATTTTAGCTTTGGCATTTTTCTAGTTTCTGTCATAAAACTATATTTATTTGCACATGTACATGCATGTAAAAATGTATATATACATGCACACATACTAATATAAATGCATACATACACATTTACATGCATATATATATGTGCATATATATATCTGCATGCAGATATATATTTGTTAATTCAAAACAAGGATAAACGACTGTGTGGGTTGAGAAAATTGCTTTTAAAACTGATGGTGAATCTGATAACCCAAGGACACACGTGTACAAACATTTCCCCATGCATGTTCCCTGGTAAGAACATATACACAATCCCAAATGCAAATGCATGTAATCTTATGTTAAAAAAAAAACTGTTGCACGTATTAAGACAAAAGATGCACAAGTGAGTTGAAATCAAAGATGTTCAATTGTAGAAAATAATAAGATTCATCATATTTTACAGAATAATCAAGTGAATTTATTAATGTATGGAATAATGGAATGATGTGTTATGGCTTACATAGCAGAATAAAGGAATATAAAAGTGATTGCTATTAATATTTGGAATATAGAAAAAATTTGATGATAATTTACAGAATATAAGAATTGTAGAATATTGTAATATTTGTTAGAATAATGGTTTGTGATTAAGTCTGCATAACAGGATATCATGTTTTTTTTTTGTAGAATAACAGAATGCTGTGTTTAATTCCTTAGAATAAAAGAATTAACAGTTCGTTATATTAAATATTTGAAGAATCACTAGCAATTGTATAAATATTGTAATAATTTTTGTATTTTATTTATATTTATTTCTACATATTAGTTTATTATTGATTAAGATATTTGTATTAGATATATCTATATATATATTTATATACATGTGTATATATATATATATATATATATATATTTTTTTTTTTTTTTTCATATCAATAAGCCCTTATGCTGAATGTTTAATAGAAATACTATTAAAATTAGTTATTCTTGCACATGTAAGACAAGTCCATCTTAATAAGCCTATAAGGGATGTTTATCATGGTTATTTTCTTGAATTTCTCATCAATGTCTATTTTATTGAATTTTATTGAAGATTTATTTTTTATTATTTCAAGATATTTTTGTGTAATTTTGGCAATATAATATACTTTTATATAAAAGGTGCAATGCATAAATTGTTGTTTAAATTATGCAGAAGTGAAAATAACATTAACTTCTCATTTGAACAGATTGTATGTTGCGTTGAGATCAACTTTTGCAAAGTACTCCAATTTTGCTAACTAGTAGCTCACAGTTTCGATATTTGGCAAAGGAAATGAGTCTGAACATATCTGGTGATTTACCCATATCATGTAATTACCATATATTCTTAAATCTTTGTCAGTTTTCTTTATTGTTACTATCAGTAATGCTCAATTACTACCACCTTGAGTTACTCTTTCTAGTATGCTTTGTTGTATCATTTTGTTTAATTTTGTTACTACCAAAAGTAGAATATGGACTGGAACTTTTCTTGACTTTAAATACTTTGGGTGATAGTATTCCTTGCTTTATAGCCTTTAAATAATCCTATTTCATTTCCTTCTGCTTCCATGGAATTGATTAGTTTCACTGTATCTAATTTTAATACATCAATTCCTAGTAATCCATGATTTTTTTGCAGGCTACAACTGTAATAGGAATTATTTCAAAATGCTTGTTGGTTTCAGAACTGCCTTGAAATGCACCCATTGTTTTTATGGTCATTCCATCAAAATGCTTTAATTGTATGCTGCTTTTTTTAATTTAGGTCGTCCTAATTTTATCCAATGTAACTTCAATGTCTGTATCAACTTGCATGTTAAATACATGACCATTTAATCTTATTTTTTCTCTACCTTTTTTTTGTGTATTCATTGTAAATATTTCAGCTTCTTTTTCTTCATGGGGGGTTTGAACAGTTCTCACTCTTTCTATTTGCTTTTCGTATTTGCATATATACTGAAAATTAATGCTTTTTTTGCAATTTGAGCATATTTTTCCTAGAGCTGGACATTTGTATTTGTCTCTATCATGATCTTTTCCGCAATATCTACATTTAATTATGGATTTGGTCGTGCTTGTCCTATATGTTTCAAATTCTTCTTTTGGTTGATTAAACTAATCAATTCTAATTATTGCAAAACTCAACAGTAGCTTCCAAACTCATTCTGTAACTCTGTAGACATTCTAGTTTTTTTCCGTTTGTGGTTTTGGTCTTGCAAGCCTTCAATTAACCTAAGAAGAATTAATTCATCTTCTATAGTTATTTCCTGTGCTCCCAATTTTTCAAATTCACAATACTTGGTTTGTTCTTTCAATCTCTGTAAGTTTTGTGTAATGGACTCATTTGGTGCTTGTCTTGTTTCTAAAAACTTTGTTCTTTCTGCAATTACCAATCTATTTTGGGCTTATGTTCTATTATATAACTTTCACAAGTTCTTCAAATGTCATTTCTTCTAATTTGCTTGGGTAACACATTATTGAAATTTTCTTCACAGCTTCACACCTAACTGCTGCAAAAAATAAATTGTTTATCTCATTTTCTCCTCCGATGGTCTTTGTATCTCTTGATTTTTTTATTCTTGTAAATGCAGCAAAAGTTCTTATCCATGTTTCTATGTGTTTTGGGCCATCCAAAGAATTTAAGATTCCTATTGGCGACAACATTGCTATATCTTGCATTTCTCTGTGTGCAGTAGTAGTCGTAGTACAGATCTTCTTGACCTTGGTGATGACAGGGTTTTCTGTTTCTTATTTCTCTAGTTATTCTCTATTTATACTAAGCTATTAATTTGCATATGACCCTACAATAAGCAAGTACAGACATAAATTTAAATTTAAGTTTAAACTTCCTAATAATTGATCTAAAATTAAAATTTCTTAAAATAGTTTTTTCATTTCTCCTTATTAGCTGTATAATTAAATTAAATTATATAATAACTTCCCTTTCTTAAATCCATATTCCTTCTAGTTATGTTTTTTAATTTTTAACTTGAGTTATGTTTAACCAGTTTGTTTTGGTATTAACATTATTTGTTAGCCTGTAACAGTGACCTTGAAAAGCCATGATTCCATTTGACCTATTTTATTTTATTTTTATTTTATTTTTATTTTATTTTTATTTTATTTTTATTTTCAATTTATTTTATTGTATCTTTTTGCTTTACTGTCATCTGCAGGCCAGGTCTAACATTTGCCAGTAGCAATGATCTCTCTTTCTTCTTACTGTTATTTTTGTTCTTTACATGCACAAACAAATATTTATTTTCCCATAATGTTTTGGTCTCGCTGACAAGATGGGTGTTTAACAATACCCGTTAAAATGGCAATGCTGAATATGAAATATAGAATTTTTATATGTAATAAATATTGGCTCTGTAAATAAATAGATTTAATTAAATTGAGCCCTCTGGCTGGATCAGTGTTAATATCTAATATTAATAGGATCATTTGAGATTTACCACCAAGTTGTTTTTTTTTTATTTATAACCAATATATATGTATATCTTATTAAATAATTTAGATATTAATTTTAGATATATGTCTGTTTATTTTTATTTTAATCCTCTTCTTGTCATCAATATGTTTTCTAGTATAGTGATTAAAAACAACAAAAATACACTACAGGTACTTTCATTAGTTTTATTTTCCCAAGTGCTTTTAATCTTATTTAAGATCATCTTCAGGGGTTTGATTAATGTAGATGTCTGTTATGAATAGTTGTTCGTTATGAATATCTTGTGCTTTAACTGTTACAAATTTTGGGCATACATGTAAAAAGATTATACTAATTTCAAAAGTATATAATGCAAGCAAGGTAACTTAATTTTATATCATTTAATTTTATTAAAATGACAATTTACATGTGTTGTTTAAACTATTGTTATAAAGTAAATTGTTGCTGTCTCATATTTTTAATTTCATGGATGCACATTTTTTGCTTTTGATTTCAGAGTGTTTGGGTGTCAATATGAAAACAGTGAGGAGGATTTGGAAACAATTGGAAGAGTCTAATGGTGATTATTAAGGGATAGCAGCTCAGAAAACTTACTCTGATCATTTTGATAAGAAAAGAACATTGAAATTTGTTGGTGAGAGCTTCAGACTCAACATGGGGGTCTACATTAAGTGCCTTGAAGAGGTAGGGTTGCCCTGAGTCATGAGAGTGGCTGCTGGAAGAATCTATGTCTGGCAACAGGACTTTGTACCATGTCACACAAGCAGGAGAACCCAGTTATGGCTGTCAGATTATATCTGCAATAATATCACCCCTTACATTTGGCCAGTCTGCAACTCTCTTTATTATTATGTGTGGGACACAGTTAAGTGAGAGGCCAACAAAACTCCTTGTAATACCAAAGATGAACTGAAAGCAAGAATTATGGCAGCATTCACCAACTTTAGGAAGGAGATGGTCCAGAATGGTTGCAGGAGACTCCGAAGTTGTCCGGAGGCCATGGTTGAAGCCAATGTCAATTTTATTGAATAGATTTATTCTTTATTATTTTAAAATATTTTTGTGCAATTTTGGTAATATGATATACTTTTATATATAAGGTGCAATGGATGAATTCTTGTCTAAATTATGCAAAAGTGAAAATAGCATTGATATCTCATTTTAACATATATTTTCAAAATTTATACAAAAATATCTTAAAGGAGTAAGTTTATTTAATAAAATCAGCATTGGACTTCAACCATGGTCTTTAGATGACTTCAAAATCTTCTGCAACTCTTCTGGGCAGTCTCCTTATTTAAGTTGGGGAATGCTGCCTACAGTTCACTTTCTGTATCCTTTTGAGTAAAGTAGAATTTTCCACTTTGAAACTGAGTTGCTTAACATTGTTCTGGTTTGTAGAAATTTATATATCACATTTATAATCTGCATCTTTTCCTTCCAGCTCTGGGTTAATTAGCAAGAGTTGTATCAATGATCCATTATCGTCAAAAAATAAAACAAAATTTTTACAATCTAAAATATATATTCTGGCTTGAAATAACATGCAAAAGGTTCATAAATCATAGGAAACGAATTAATCAATCAATAGAAAGACAGACATTTAAAAGAAAATAGGCCATATTGACCTCTAGGGAAGCCGATAATGATGGTCAGACTGCAAAATGGAGCCATGTTGAGAGACTCTCCAAATTAAATGAAACAGATTCAATGAGGCACTTGTCCAGTTCTGTTCTTGCAGTTCAAGCCAAGAGGAAAAAGCAAATTTTGCCAAGACCTCCTTGATCATGACTTGAATGTCCCAGCTTCTTTGTATGTACAAAGCAAGAACATGCCTTGTATTCCCCATTAAGATATCAAAATAGCAAGAGGCAAAATATTTTGCTTCTCTTCAGGAAAAATATGGTCATTCTTGGCAGTTTAATGGTGAGACAGCAGTGGAAGCGTCAAGAATCTTGAGTTTGATTCTTAATACTTTAATAAGTGAGGTCATTATTTATAACTCGGTAAAGAACACTCATGTTATATTTACTGATCAGTGTTATCTTTAGTATAAAATTGTGGGTTTACAATAAAGTAGAGTAATTTGCTGTGTCTCTTGAGAATGTAGGCAATCATGACTCTCCAAAATTTCTTCTTTTTAGCTCTGAGTAAATTTTTTTTCATTTCTCCTTGAACTTCCTCAACCATCCATTTACTCAAGCTTGCTAGGTAGGTTATGCATTGGTATTCTCAGTTTCTCTTGCCCTTAATCTGTCCTGTGGCAATTAAATTTTCCAAGCCCTCCTTTCTTATAATGTGCCCTAGAAATTTCAACTCTCTCTTCCTGATATCAAGTATGTGTCCTTTTTGTTTTCATTTTCTCTAAAACCTTGTTGTTGCTCACAGGTTCAGTTCATTGTATTCTCAGCATCCTTCTTTAGAACCACATTTTTGTTCATCTTCATCTTTGAGGAGATTGTCCAGCATTTACTGCCATGTAGGAAGACCGACATTATGTAACAGTTGAGTACTCTTTTCTTTGTTTCTAACAAAACTTTTCTGTTTCTTAATACATTGCTTAGCTTTTGGAAGGCATCTTTTGCTATTCCAATGCATCATGGGTTCTTCCTTTTGCTAACAACCACTCATTTAAGGATAAAAATAAAATAAAACCACCTAATAAATAGCAACACAGGTACTGGAAATAAAATTGTATTTCTGAAATATGATATATTGACAGGACTTGTTGATGGTTAAAAGTCCTGTGAAGAAAAAATAGGATGTAGTGAAGTTTTCATGTGTCTTTGAATTGCAATTCAATACGTCTATACTAATTGTAATCCATCTGTTCCTTTGCTTAAAAATGTGAACAGAATATAATTGTCCTTAAATAAATATTATTTCTGTCAAAGGCGAAAAAGAAAATATGTGATAATTTCAATCAGAACTGGAATGCAGAAAAATAAAAAGTGTATAGTGTCAAAGACAGAATATAATTTACATTAAATTATTTCAGTCAGAAGCAAAATAATGCAGAAACAATGTTCAAGACCAAAAATATAAAACAATGAGGAAATAAATGAACAAGCATTGCATCAGCGTGTCAAAGTTGAAAAAATTAAACAATGGAAGACAGGAATGTGATAACATCAAAATGCAACTGGCCAAAGGCAATAATCAGTGTGCCTGCCCAGAGATGATGTAGTTAGATAAACCTTGATGGGCTTGGACTTATATAATATCAGATTTTTCTGGGTGGAGACAAGAAGATAAAGTCAGAGGAAAATGCAAGAAAGACAATTCCAGCCATCACTCTCTGACTATCCTCTAAACACAACTGTCAATGAAGAGAATAAACAGAATAAGTTAATATTTTTATATATACAGTATTTGTGTTGGTTGCTGATGTCAAGGTGATTGTGTTTCACAAACAGCAGCATCAGTGGTATATGCCAAACACGAGTGGTATATAACACTTATATGCCATCAAATACCTCTATACTGATTGTGATCTATCCGTTCCTTTACTTAAAATCCACAGGTATTTATTTTTCTTTGTGCCGTCATAATTCTTAAAATTTATTGTTGCATAGGTACTGTTACCTTAAAGAATATTGAATTTTAGTTTTTTGTACCTGATTAGTGGTATTTGTTGCCAAATATTTGCGCAAAAAATGAGAAGCGAGCAATGCTATTCCTATTAGTCATGTGTTCAAAATTCTTTAATAAAACTATAGTGAAAATTTATAATAAAAACTATAATAAATCTGTAATAATTTTGATAGAAAACTATAATATAAATCTATAATAAATTCAAAATAAAAATCTATAATAAACTATAATATCTATAATAAAAATTCTATGATAAAAATCTATAATAAATCTATGATAAAAATTTATATTATAAATCTTTGATAAACATCTATAATATAAATCTATTATAAATATCTATAATAAATTTGTAATAAATCTAATATAAAAATCTATTATAAATCTATAAAAATGTCTAATAAAATCTATAATATACTCAGTGTACCAATAACTAATATTACTACTAAAAATATCATTGTAAATGTAACTAAGTAAACTGTCAAAGCATAAGACTACATTCAGGGCCCTCTCATAGTGCTTAATTGACTGGACAAATCAACTGACATTTGTGTTTTGATTTCAGCTTACATTGGTACAGACAATAACCAGGGAAGTCCTGTTGTATGATTAAAAGGAAACAAAAGAAATGAGAACATAAAACCCATTTCACAGATTCACATGGCACAGTCTAGAGGCATCAGTAAGTGACACTTGGGACCTTTTTGTTGCTACTTCTGTCTTCTCTCATGACGGACTAATGAACCATTTTTGTTGTAACTTTTGTCTTTGCTTATGACAGACTAATGGTCAGTGAGAATTTTAGGGAAAAAAAAACTATGACAAAGTGGAAAAAGTTTTTGAGTGACGCATTTTGTCCTTTAGGACTTTATTGGACTAAAGTAATGTTCACATTAATGTAACTACATTAAGCACACAAAAGAAAGAAAATGCTGACAATTTTAAATTTAAATTAAATATGTTTTTGAGAATTCAGTCTTGCTCTCTCTTGCTTGAAATGTTATGATATCTCCTGATAAATGTTTGAAGTGATTCAGTCTTTCTTATCAAATCATGGAATGAAAGTTATCCTGAATGCCCACTCATCTAGGTCCTTTTGTACTAATGCAGGTGTCTCCCAGGGTTCTATCCTTGGTTCTACTCTGTTTTTAATTTTCATTAACAATCTTCCTGATGGTAACAACTCTCAAATTGGTATTTATGATAATGACACAACCATTTACTCCTGTCTTGAGAGTAAGTCTGATCAGTTTGATATGGTCACATTGGTGGCTGATGTCAAAAATGCCCTTATTAACTGAGGTAAAGAATGGCTTGCTAATTTTAATGCCTCCAAAACTAAACTGCTTTCTATTAATCATTTGAGAGACAGCTTTCTGCCTTCCATCAGCATGGCTGATGCTAATCTCCAAGAGAGAGGCTTGTTGTGCTTTCTTGGTCTAGCATTCTCTGCTGACATGAAAACTATATTGAATCTATTGCTAGGTCAGCTGCTAAGAACCTTGTTTCACTGTGTCATGCTAGACAATTTTTCCTCCAGAATCTGTCTTACATATCTGTAAGACTACCTTTTGTCCATGCTTAGAGTATTGTTGTCACATATAGTACAGTGCTCCTGTTAGAGACTCTTGATAAAATCCAAAGAAGAATCAGTAATATTATTGATTCTGGAGTGGCATCTTGGTTTCAGTTATTTTTCGACCACTGAAGAGTTGCTTCCCTGTCCTTTTTCTATAAATACTTTCGTGGTAATTATCCAGATGAGCTTTTTGCTATAGTACCTAGACTAGCATACTAGATAGCATACTAGACTAGACTGATGGTACCTAGATTAACAACTAGATTTCATTAATTTACAGCTGAATTGTCTATAAATAAATGTGAAATCTATGCTAACAGTTTCTTTTCTTGCACTTCTTTCTTATGGAACTCTCTTCTGGCTCTATGCTTTCCAGTTAACTTTGATCTTCAAAAATTTGAATGTAATGCCAATCATTATCTACTGTCTTTCTGATTACTATTCTTTTGTTCTTGCTTCTCAATAATGGTTCTATTTTTAATTCTTTTGCAATCAGTAACCCTTTGTGTCTTAGTAGCTTTACTGCCTTGCATGAGATAAATTCAATTAAAAAAAGGTAACCCATTTCTTACTGAAGATGGCTACCCTCACAAGCTGTCCAAAGTAATTTTAATTTTTTACTGAATTCCCAAGTAATGAATGTCTATTCAGTGTTGGCTGCTTATTAAATTTGATTGATTTATTTTGGAAGTCAGTACATTTTAATATTTGTAAAATCTGCTGCAGCCATGTGTATGCTTCTTCTGTTCTGCTGCAAGTATTTGGGTTGCTCTTACCACTTCTATTGAAATGCATGGATACTTGTGCAACTGCTATCACAATATTTCTGTGGATGCATGTGTGTGTGTGTGTGTGTGCACACATTACTTCTCAGGCAGAAGATGTAGTTGAAATATTTGTGGATGATATGATTTCATTGTCTACAAAGGAAAGAAAGAAACACTAGCAGAAGCAAGAATCATTTTTGCTTCCTTCCTATCCCTGTCGTTACATTTATATATCTGATGTATAAATGGCATTTTCTCATTCTGCATCAGTGCTTATTCATAAGTACGTGTGCATATGTTTCTTTGTGCAAGCGAAAATATTTGAAAATCTCATAATCTGTTCAACCATCTCTCAGAAATTTTACATGTGCACTTATAAAGATATTTAATCAGAAATTAGCTAATTGCATATTTGAGGGTAGAAGTGTTCCTAAAAAAAAAAAAATATATATATATATATATATATATATATATATTTGTTTTTTGATGTATATATATATATCAAAGAACAGAACATATACAACTTACTTGCTTACCTAGGTTTCGACCATGCTGATCTCTTCAGGCAAATAGGACTACATATAGGTTGAGTGTTGAGTATTTTGATAGGATTAAGCACTTTTTAGACATTTTGTCTATTGTTGCCTACATGGCATGCTTTCCCATCAGATGCTTTAACTAACCTTTCATTGAGCACCTTTTTATTTACAATGAAATTAAACTTCTTTCCCATTAAAGAATTTTTTCTCCCTCTCATCTCTCGGAGCATTTATGGTTATTTAAACACTTTATTGCTCTCTATCTGATTGTATGATTCCAACACCTCTGTTTTTAAAACACCTTACATGCGTCCGGGTTAGAAATGTTCTGGTGTATTTTAGCCTGGCATTCTGGTGGCCTGAGCTGAAGATCGCACTTACATGCATGAAATCAAGTCAAGGCTAGTTTCAGGTTTCGGGAATGACCAAAATGTTCATTATATTTAGTTCTACCACCTTGTGTGGTATTGAGCACTTTTTTTATTTTGGTGTACCTTTAGTAGTTTCTTACTACAAGTTCCCCGTGTGTAATATATATATATATATATATATATATATATATGTGTGTGTGTGTGTGTGTGTGTGTGTGTGTGTGTGTGTGTGTATTGCTGTAAATTATGACAAACTCCTTCAGTGACTTTCAACCTTGAGTGTTTTTAGTAAAAAATTACATTTCTGGATGGCTGGTATGTATTATTTTGGAAGCTGAAATCTAAGAAATCAACTTCTTTTAGACTTTGTTTATATTTCTGAGATGAAGTATTGTAATTATTAACATTATTTACATTGTTTGGACTGTTATCGTCATCTTTATTGCCATATTCACAATGTCTGTATGTTATATGTTGGAATTTTTTAACTGAACCCTTTATTTCGATCACTGGGGTAGATTATTTTTTTTACAAGAGTCATGCCACTTCTGGATATCTTAGTTATCACACTTTCAGTCAACTCTCTCAATTTTTGTGCAATGAAGCCACTAAGATATAAAAGATTACTAAGGATAATAGAATATGAGAAATAAAAAACATTATTAAAAGAGAGAATATTAAAGAATAGGAACTAAGAAGACAGAAGATATACATATATATATATATATATATATATATATATATATATATATGTTCAGTCCGTAAACAGTGAGGATAATCCAACAAGAGTAACTTAATATAATATATAATATTAAGTGTTATATCTATATAGAGATATTAAGTGTTATATCTATATAGAGAGCTCAATGGATGTTATCCAGAGCAAATTATATTTATAAAGGAAAACTCAACATGTCATTGCAAGTGGTTATAAACTATAGTTCATTTCTATGAGCTAATTAGCTCATTTCATCAAACCTTACAATGTAACTTCCATTTGGTACAATGAGCTAATTAGCTCATAGAAATGAACTAATTGCCGGAAATGAGCTACGTGTTGAGTTTTCCTATATATATATATATATAATAATAATAATATTTATTAATAAATTATAACATTGATATGTTATAATGTTATATATATATATATATATAATAATAATAATATTTATTAATAAATTATAACATTGATATGTTATAATGTTATATATATATATATATATATATATATATATAGCGTTGAGTTGCAATAGTTTTGGGCAGCAAAATTATTGCTTTTTCAGTAGTTTTACTGATAAAAGGCACTGTGACAAGCAGGTTTTTATCATAAAGTGCTCAATATTTTGGTGGAGATAGAGTGGTGATAGTTTTAGTGCAAAGAATTTGCCACTGTAATTGAGCAGGTTCATACTGACTTTGAAGTTTCATGAGGACACCATTATGATGTCTTCAATTATCAGTGCTGGGTTTATTTTTTTCTGTTGAGTCTCGGTTCCTATCCCTATTTATAAGAAGCCTGGTGTAATTTGGTGGGAGTTGTCCTGCTTGTGATTGGTTGTTTTTCTTTTTCTTTTTCTTTATTTTTATTTTTATTGTGCAGGTGTTTGATTTCTCTTTAATGTTTTATTTATTGCTTTTTAATGTACACATGAGTGGGTGTTCACTTGTTTTAATACAATAATTGAAAAATGCAAAAACAATACGATGCTTTCAAAATATATATGGAATCAGAAAATAACATTACTATTAAAATTAAATGGGAGACAGTAAAAAGAGCACCACCACACAGCAGCAATAGCAAAAACTATAAATTAATCCTAGAAGAGAAACTAGCAATAATCAACATTAAAAACCAAATATAAAATATTAAATAAAAGAAATGAAATAATGAGAAAATGTAGACATGTGAACAAATATCTGCTTAGCTACACAAATAGCAATAAATAATAATAAAATCAAAAATATGCAAACACTCAATCATGACAAAAACAGAAAATAATATCACAACCACCAAATGAAAAATGAACATAAAATCTACAAATAAAACTATACACAAAAACACAAACATATTGTTTTCTTGGTCCTTTTTATTGAGTAACCCCTTGCATTTTAGTAATTTTACCACTTTACTCAGGATAAAATATTTTAAAAAAGAAAATTTTGCCTAGAGGAGGAAATAAAAATAATCTGTTTCCCAAAACTATATAAAAAATAAACAAATGATAAGAGCTCATGGCCTAAAAAAAGAAACTCTTAATCGGTGAAACATGTCAGCACAGTAAAAAAAAAAATGTCAAACCAATAAAAAAGGTCAAACTAAACGACAAAAACATACCAAACAAAAAAAACAATTAAGCGGACACCTAGTCAATGCAAAACAATTAAGCAAACATCTACTCATATATATGGGTGAAGAGTGCTCAATAGTAGGGATAAAGCATTTGTAAATATAAAAAATGTGGCTATAGAAAACAAAAAATACAAGAAAACTTAGTTTCACACTTTAAGCAATCATTAGATGATGTGTTACTACAATTTTTCTGGGCTACACAGTATATATAGGTTACTAATGGCTTATTGGGAAGTGGCAGAAAGTAAAAACCTGTTTTTCCAGGTTTTCAGATGACAGTTTTAGATATACTAAATAAGATACATCTGGAGTTTTTTACTTTATCTACTTATAAATTTATTTTTATTTCATCTGATTTTATTTATTTTTTATTCTTCAATTCTAAAGTTTTTTATTTGAAATAAAATCTATTAGATTTAGATGATATATTATTTAGTCTTTTGAATTCCAATGTGGTTGTAGATAGCAGAGTAGAAATTTGTTTTGTGTTTGCATTTGGAAATGGGCTCTTATCATTTGTTTATTTTGTATATAGTTTTGGGAAACAGATTATTTTTATTTCCTCCACTAGGCAAAATTTAAAAAAAAAAAAATTTTATCCTGAGTAAAGTGATAAAATCACTAAAATGCAAGGGGTTACTCAATAAAAAGAACCGAGAAAACATTATTGAGGAGAGAGAGGACAATAAAAGAATTGAAATTAAGAAGACAAAAGATAATGATTGACATTGCATTTTAATTTTTGAATATCATAGTTGACAAAAAAGTAAGAAAGCAAGAAGAGAGTTTCACTAGCAAGATGTGTGAGAGAAGAAGCTATTAGCATAAAACTTAGTTATATCTAGCAATTTCAACAGTAAAAATGATGAGACCTAACTACCAATCTAGTCAGTCAGTTAAGTGCCATACGTGATACAAACTTTTTGGGTGATCACATCTCAAAAGAGACATGACTGACTGGGCAGAAGATTATCCTGCGGTAGGTTGCCATTGCTTTCTGCCGTAGACTGGTTGCCAGCCAAGGCTATAGAACCCAATCTGTCCTATTATTTAACCCATAACTGGAGGGAAGAGATGGATTAATACCATTCCCAAGGGTATTTGTATGTAAGTGAATGCAAGGAATTCAACTGGAATTCAAACTCAGCACCCCAATCTCTCATTCTGAGTTGATATCCACTGCACCACCACATACTAATCTAGTATTGTGCTTAAATTCATGAAGTCCAGGTACAAAAGGGGAAAGTTCATCAGAACAATTATTTTAAAATATTTATAGAAAAGGCACATGGGAGCTATATTATGGTAATGGGGAAATGACTCAAGCCAAGATGACAGATCAAGACAGATGACATTGCAGATTCTTCTTTGGAATATCTACATACATAGCAGAAGCACCAAACCAAAACCAGCAGCAATTAAATTTCTTTGAGGCTTTATTACCCAAGGAATGAGAATGATATACCCAAGTGATTGTAATAAAGAGTTCTGTTTGAAATTCATAGCACCTGAAGAAGGCCAGAGCGTACAATTGCCAAAACATTGTACAAATGGCAACAAAGATGAGGACAATAGTCAGAATAATGTAAATACTGTAAATACTATCTCATATCAGAAATATAGACAAACACTCAGACAAAACTAGAAAAGCAATTATAAAGATTTTCAAAAATAACAGATTTGATATGGATATAAAAACTAACTTAAACAAGATAAATTTTCTAGATGTTATCTTTAACCTATGAAAATGTATATATAAACCATACAGAAAATCCACCAATAAACCACTCTATATACACACACTTTTTCCAATCACCCACCATCTATAATCAGGCAGATACTGAAATCTATTGAATGCAGGCTTTCCAACAACTCATCCAATCAAATCATATTTAACAAAGCTAAGAAAGACTATGAAACAGTCCTAAAGGATAGTGGATTCTTGACAACATTCACATCTCACCACAGAGCACAAAAATGCCAAGGGGAAGAGAAATATCATATGGTTCAACCCACCGTATAGTAAAAACATAAAAATGAAAAGAGTTAAAATATTCTTCAAACACTTACATAATCACTTCCCAGAATCAAGCACTCTTTGGAAAATATTCAACAAAGACACAGTAAAAATCAGCTACAGTTGCACGAAGAACATGGTTCAAATAATAAAAAGAATATGACACAAATAATAAAAAAGAACAACAGAAAAATTATCAACAAGGAACTCAAACAAATTAAACCCATGTGTAAGTGCAGAATAAGGAATGAATGCCCGTTATATGGTAATTATTTATAAAAGAATGGAATATATCAAGTGACGGTAAAATCACCAGATAATGAGAAAAAATATACATAGGAGCAACAGAAGGATCCTGGAAACAAATTATGCACACAAAACATCCTTCACAAGTAGTAAATATGCAAACAGCACAATGCTATCTAAGTATATATGGGAAATTAAAAACAAAACCCAAATCACACCAAAAATATCATGGAAAATATGGAAAAGAACATCAGCCTACAACAATCAATCCAAAACCTGTAGAGTTTGCCTGGAGAAAAAAATAGCTATTATTAACTTCCCAGACTCAAACAAACTACTAAATAAACAATCTGAACTCATCTCAAAATACAGATATGAAAACAAATTTTTACTTCTTCTTCTATCTGCCATGTCCCTTCAGGACGTAGACAATCATGGCCTTCCATGTCTCCCTATCCCTGATAGCTCTTAGCAGGCTATCTTCTGATACTCCACCCAAACCTCACTCTGCCATTTACCTTCTTTAGGCCTGTCATATATGTTATCTGCTCTCTTTCCCTGTATCTGACCTGTGAGTATCAGATTTTTCAAGCTCTCTTTTCTCATTACATGTCCTAGGAACTTTAGCTATCTTTTTCTGATGTTCAGTATTAATTTCCTTTTCATTTCAATCCTTTCCAAAACCTAATCATTGCTCACATGTTTGATCCGTGATATTCACAGCATTCTTCTGTAGAACCACATTTCAGTTGCTTCAAGTTTTGCCTTCATCTTTGATGATATTATCTAGCATTTGCTGCCATATTGAAGAACAGACATCACATAGCAATCCAGTACTCTCTTCTTTGTTTCTATCAAAATTTTCCTGTCTCTTAATACTCTACTCAGCTCTGAAATGCATCCTTTGCCATGCCAACTCACCTTCGGACCTCAGTGTTGCACTTTCCATCTTCTGTTAGAACATTTTCCAAGTACTTAAATTTTTGTACCTGCTTGTTTGTATCCCAAACCTGTAATTGGCATTTTGGGCTCCTTTGTTTGCTGATGACCATACATTATGTTTTCTTGTAGTTTATTTGTAGTCTTTTCTTTTGACTTTCTTCATCTACCTTTTTTAAGAGGTCTTGTAGTTTTCTTTCTGTGTCTATTATCAACACTGTATCATCTGCATATCTTATGTTGTTCAGATTGTGACTGCTGATGATGAATCCTGGCATAACTTCTAGGGTCCTCGAAATAGTTTCACTGTACAAGTTATGTTACTAAAAAATTGAAAACTGAAAAGAATAAATAAATAATAATAAAGAATAAATAATTTAATCCAAGCAAATAATAAACAAATTAACAAACCACTTCCACCATAACAACCATTAGAATAGGTAAAATAAAAATAGAATAAAAATAAAAATAAAAATAAAAAATAAATGAAAAATAACAAATCCAAATAAATAAATAAATTAAAAATCAAAACTGAAATACAAAAATAAAAGCAGTAAAATAAATTTATCCAAATAAACAAATAAGCAAACCACTCCCACATAAATAACCATTAGAAGGATTACCCACAATGCACCACAGACATGATTGTGCCTAGCATGAAACAGTCTGTTACTCTAGAATGTTGACTTTAATGCTCACTTTAATACATATATATATCTTATGTGGATGACTAATATATATATATATATATATATATATATATATATATATATATATATATATATATTAATAAACAAAGTGATTTCTCATAAATGAATGGTTTTCTTATCTGGCAGTATCCAGCATTATTTTTGGGACAAGAAATCCATTGATTGCTTAGAAATTATTTTGTTTATGATTCAGATAGAAAATAAGTGAACAGGTATGGACTTTCAAGAAGATGTGAATAAGTAGATATGCATTCATCAAAAGGCTAATTGAAACCTTTTTATACAGTGATACTTTTTGTGGCTGGGTGATCTAAATTATGCCAGATTAAAAATAATTGTAAGGCACAAAATGTTTCTAAAATTTCAGCAATGGTAAAAAAGTCTTTTTTACCTTAACTTCTACAGTTCCTTATGAAAATAATTTTATTTCTGGTCTTTCTTAATGTGTTTAAATAACTTTATCTATCTTGGCTTGTTAATATCTATCTATCTATCTATCTATCTATCTATCTATCTATCTATCTATCTACAGAGGGCAATGGATGAATTGTTGTCTAAATTACGCAAAAATGAAAATAACATTGACATGTCATTTTAACAGATATATTTACCAAAATTATACAAGAATATCTTGAAATACTAAAGAGTAAATTTATTCAATAAAATCACTATGGCCTCCAGTTGACTTTGGAATCTTCTGCATCTATTCTGGATGGTCTTCTTGTTTAAGTTGGGGAATGCTGTCATAATCCTTGCCTTCAGTTCACTTCTTTGGTGTTACAAGGAATTTTGTTGATCTCTCACTCAACTGTATCCCACACATAATAATAAAAGGGGTTGTAGTCTGGGGGAGTTAGGTGGCCATATGTAAGGTGATGTTGTTGCAGAAATTGACAGTGATGACTGGGTTCTCCTGCTTGTATGGCATGGTGCAGAGTCCTTTTGCCAGAATTAGGTTCTTCTAGCAACCACCTTCTTACCCAGGGCATCACTAACTCCCCAAAGCACTTGATGTAAGCCTCTGTTGAGTCTGAGGCCTCTGTGGGAAGATAAATGGAGGCATAATGTCGTCATTACCAGTGACACTCCAGATACCATGATGACTGAATATATCATCCAGCTCTTTCTGAATCCTCTGCTTTGTACTTAGATTGACACCCAAACACTCTGAAAGGTTTGTATTGGAGCTTCTTGTGTGAATGCCAAGCAATACAGCATGCTGTTTTCAAATTTCTGACAGAGTGAATTATATCATGATGCTCATTTTCTCATAGATAGTGCCCAACTGACCCTACTATACTGTGCAGTTAAAAAAATCAAAGATAAATAATGTGCATGTGCAAAATTAAAAATAATGATGAAAGTTTACCCATTCCGCCCGATATATATATTTCTTAACGCGGTATTGTGATGAATATTTGGTAGGAGTTCCTACATCTGTCTAGTTAACATTATTAAGGTTTTAAGGTAAGGTGGAATGGCACATGTCTGACCTTAATTTAAAAGTAAGTTTTATACCATGCTCCCCCACTATTGGAGGATGATGGGAGTAGGCTGCTGTGGTAATAGGACTTTTGATAGAGATCTTGTACATTCATATAAGTGATCTGTAATATATCTCATGTATTTATATTGTAAAGCGCGTGTACCTGTTTCAGTTGTCTAAATTCTTTCTTTATCCCCAACATTATAAAGATATCATTTTTTTTAAATCAGGAGATATATGTAAAACTAATTGATCATGATGAATTCAAGGAATGTTCAATTTTTATGGGGCTGGACAATTATACCAATGTAGGCAAGGAATGTTTGTTAATGTTCAATTTTTACGGGGTTGGACAATTATACCAATGTAGGCAAGGAATGTTTGTTAAAGAGGAGGCCTTCTTAACAAATGTAGTTGTTGATTGTTTGCCAAATTCTAATCATAATTAATTATATTTATTCAGTAAGTACCTAAGTCTCTCCTGATGCTTTGTTTCTGAATGTCTTCTTGGCTGGGGGCCACTTCCTGATTATATCCTGAGAGAACAGTTCTTCTTGGGAAAAGGACTAAGTTAAACCAATTAAGGCTGACTAATGGATGTCAATGAAACTCTACTCATTTGGAATACTTCCAGTGATTTGATATCTATACTAATGGTTCATCATGAGTTTTTAGTTAATATATTTTATCTAAATCAGTACTATTTATAAGGCGTTATTTTACAAAGAAAAATATTATCAAATTATTTTTGAAACTTGAAAAACACTAATATAATGTGGTAAGTTATTTGGTAAATTATTTCAACTGGTATCCTTATTTTTATTATTTTGATCATTATATTTAATTTATATGTCTCTGCAGTCTTCCTTACATATTTATAATATCTTTGCCTTTTTTTAATTGCTCAGTATATTGTCAAGAAATAAAGGTTGTTTAAAGTTTATCTTGATTAGCATATTAGACAGATAATAATTCCTGACCACAGACAATTTATTTCTTTTTGATTTTCAGTGCAATTCTTTATTAAAATCATTACCAATGCATTACATTTCTACATTTGTTAGATTTCTCTTAAAGATTTTTTTTTTTATTATTCTAGGCATACTCAGTTATTTTGCCTGGAAATGCAAAGTGGATTTAACAGGCATCCAGTAAGTATTAACAAGGATCCCCTAACACTTGAAATTCTTTTCTTGCCTTTTAATATCTCCAGTGTGAATTTTCTACATTCATAGCTCTTCTTCAACACAAAAGGAATTTAAATTATTACATTAAAGAATAATGTTTAACTTGAGGGGATCTCCATTTTTAATTTAATTCTAATTTTTTTCTTTAATTGTCTGAAACAGCAGCCACCATTTGCAGATGTCATTTTGTAAGATGAATGACAAAAAAGATGGTTGGCAGTAGCAGTTGTTGCTTTGTCATTGTTCGTTTTTTTTAAAAATATGATTGGATATTAAATAGACCAATCAAATTAAGTCTTTTGAAGTAAATAAAAAATGATGGATTTTGTTTTTAAAGTAAATAAAAAGTGGTGGATTATGTCTCCACCTTAAAAGTGAGAGCATTCTTTTTAAAAAAATTCAAATTACATATAAATAACATCAACTGAGTTGAATTAATATGGTTATGTTATGTACAGGTTGATTATCAGTTGGATAATTAACAGGATCAATTCTGAGGTAAGGATTAGTATAAGACTACCATTATATAACAATTCCCTAACATTGGAAAATGCATTATGCTTTATTTGAAATAAATGCCAGAGATTCTATAAAGAAGTAAAGTCTTAGAAATTTTAATTTTTTAAGAGTATTAAAAATTACTTTTAAAATCTATGGGAGAAATGAAATACCATATCCTAAGACTTTTTAATTGGTTACAATGACGGTTGCATAGTGATATAAAAGATGAATAAAGAAAATAAGAGGTATCATTTTACTGGTTCTGTCATTACAACAGTAGGATTGAATTGATTATAAAATGAATCAAATATACTTTTAATAACAATCAATTTTTCTTTCTGTTCTCTTCTAATGTGTTCTAATTTTAAGCAAAAAATAATTTTAAAATGCTTGTGTAATGTGCTTACAATCGTATACATTATAAATTATCAGAACATTATATACTGAGTATAACTTTTCTGGTTCTCATGATTCTGCCAGGTATAG
This sequence comes from Ascarosepion bandense, assembly GCA_037127315.1. Lineage (NCBI taxonomy): Eukaryota > Metazoa > Mollusca > Cephalopoda > Sepiida > Sepiidae > Ascarosepion > Ascarosepion bandense. Next base: position 2,963,129 of record JBBBDQ010000563.1, on the reverse strand, counting down.
TCTTACTGATGAGAATCAATTATTTCAAAATATCTGCCGTTAAAATTAAGAGGTGGATTGCAAAATCTAAATTCAAGTTACCATCAAGACGGCTGATACTGAACACCAGAAAAACTGCACTCTGTGCCCGTTTGGCCTCACATTTTCCACTGACATGAAGTCGACTGACTTTATCAAGTCAATTGCTATGTTTACTGCAAGAAATGTTGGCTTATTATGCTGTGTCAGAAACTTTTTCTTCTGAGAATCCATCTTGCAAATTTATAAATCTACCATTTGTCCATGTATTGAATACTGTTGCCATATCTGGTCAGGTGCTCGTACTGTGCATCTCGAGATTTTTGATTAAATCTAGAGAAGGGTCAGCAATGCAATTGATTCTGATCATACATCTTGTAACACTCACTTTCTCACCAACATGATGTGGCTTCCCAATGTCTCTCTGACAAATATTTTCATGGCAACTGTTCAGATGAGCTTTTTTTCCTGGTGCTACTAGATTGGCAATTAGGTCTCACTGTTTTACTGTTGACTTAGATAGATGGAAATGACACTTTTACAGTAACAGTTTTTTTTTTCTCACATTTCCCACCTGTGGAATTCCCTTCTATTTTCTTGCTTCCCTGGTAACTATAACCTTAAAGAATTTAAATGCAACATTAATTGCCCTCTTCTATCTTCTTGAACCCTGTTTCTTTTTTTTGTCCTTACCTTTCCATTCTCAGTCTTCTCATTCTCTTCCACTTTCACTCCCAGTAACTCCTGCATACTAATGGTATTGTTGCCTTGCTTGAGGTGAAAATTTAAAAAAATACTAGGAAACACAAATATCTTATCTGGTAAGTCAAGTGACTTGGCTGAATATGTAGAGAAATTTAATTGAATAACATATATATGAATCATATAATATTCTTACAATCATCATAATGCACAAGCAGTAGCAGCAGCAGCCCATAGAAAGAAGCACTACACACAGACAGCAATAGCTAATGCACAAATGTCTTGTCTAAACAGCCAGTCACATATAAAAACAGAACACATGCTGTCAAGTCAGTCTTAGCAGCTGTCCTGATAGCAGTTTCAAACCAGCTGATTGGAAATCACACACAGCTGCTCAATGAATCTAACACATGCTGCTCAGTGAAAAAACTCTCAACTTACACAGCAAGTCGTTTATAAACTCTACATAAAACAAATATAAACTTTAAACATTACATACATAAAAAAAAACTTTTCCTTTCCTTGTAATCTCTCTTAAATTGTATTCAAAATGTGTTTATTATAAACCTTATTTATAATGATTTGGTATTTCTTGATGGTGTTTCGATACTCAAATTATTTACTGAAATTTGTAGGAGATTCAGTTGTTCAGGTTTTTATATTAAAAATTTAAATGATCAAATTCCAAACAATAAAATAAAAATAAAGAAAACATGGATCTGCCTGTTAAATAAATCATTTGTATTTACAAACATATTAACATGAATTCCAAAGATTCAGAAGTGGTTAAAAATAGTCTTTCGTTGAGGAGTTGATCCACAGAAAAAAAAAAAGCTGTAGTTTAGAAAAGACTTAAATAGTTGATCCACAGAAAAAAAAAAAAAGCTGTAGTTTAGAAAAGACTTAAATAGTTGATCCATAGAAAAAAATTGTGCTTGAGGAAAGACTTATTATTAGTAAAGATTCACTGTTTTTGTTGTTGGGAATAATTTGTTTGAAGTCACCAACTGGTTGGCTATGCTGTTGTTGTAGCTAATTTATTTGGAGTTGCTGCTGTATGTTTATTTCAGCATGCACTGTGGAAAAAGATAAAGTTATGCAGCCATATCTTCTTTGTGTCCGAAGAGCCCAGAGCAGCTGTATCTCTTGAAAGCCAAAATTTATAGATTTTACTTTTAAATTTTCAAGAAAGCAGGTTTGAGAAAAATGGGATTTTCATTTTCTTTGATTGGTCAAATATTTCACATGCTGATGTTAATTTCTAACCAATAGACACTTTCATTTAAACAGTGTGTGTTGTATTGTGGAATCTTTTTTGTCTGTTATTATGTAGAAAATAAAGTTTAAACATGTTTTAATATATTTTGATAATAGAATGAGCAATCAAACAAAGGTAAAGATACTATATACATGCAAAGGAGACTGCAGAGACAGATGAATGAAATATATTGATCAAAATAACAAAAATAATTTACCAAATAACTTATCACATTATATTAGTGTTTTTCAAGTTTAGGTAATACTTTGATAACATTTTTTAACATATGTTTAATCTGTCATAATTATGTATGTAGATATGTAATTGTGTTGGAAATAGAGTTTATTTCCTATAAGTTTAGGTTAAACCTTCAACAGAAAAGTTACATGTGCTTGAAATAAAATAATATGTTCTTGCCTTTAATATTTTGGGCTTCTACTTTATGTCTTATCTTGACTTGACAAGAGAAGAAGCAACTATTCTTTCAGAAGATACATTCATATGAGGAGTAATCATATTATTACAGGAGCTATATTGTTCTGATGGCAACCATTTGCATTTCGCGGAAGAGAGAATGTTGCTTCATTGAATGAAGAGCTCATTGCCATAATACAATTACTGCCTAAAACGAACTAATTACAATGTCTTGTAACTAGAACACAACACTAATTAGCCTATTGTCAATCTAAAGTGGCTGATTAAACTTTCTCCCAGGTCGAAACATAACAAGTTTATATATGCAGTAAAAATGTATATTGTATGATTCAGATTATATATTTATATCCAAATAGTTTTAGTCATTGATGATGTCTACGTGTATAAAATTAATTTGAAAGATTTAATATCTTTATAAGAACCAACATTTCTTATAATCGATAAAGACACACCTTATATTAATTGATAGCAAAATAAAGGTTGATCTGAATCATAAATTTTAAAATGTTGTAACCTGGCTCAAATACAACTTTATCTATTAAAATAAGCACTATTAGAATTGACATGATACTGCCAATAATTTAGAAGTGAATTTATTTTGACTTAATAAAAACTGTTGTCACATAAATTAACAAACTAATGGACAACATTTTCATTTTGATTTGCATTGTTTACATTTGCTTATTGATATATGCCCAGAAAGAACAAGAATCAATATGTTAGATGCTCTGTGTATAGAAAGGGTCAGACAGGACCTCAATGTCAAGATTGTTAATCACTTTAATGATTAGAAGTAAAATACTTGAGTTGAATCCATGTTTAAAAAATGGAACTTTATACAAGAGAAAAGAGGATTCTTCAACTGAAGAGATTGAAACAGTTGTTATGATGTGGTAATTAACTGAATATTCTTGGTAATTATTTTATCAGAAACTTTGGAATTAAACAAACTGACTCAAGGGTATAAAATAAATAATATATTTTTATCTATTTGATTTAAAGTGAGTCCTTATAGTACAGCCTTACAAAATTTATAATTTACTGAAGCTTTGCAAATTGTATATGGACAAGACACATGGCACAAGCAAATTATTATTAAATCATTGTGACATCAACTAAGACCTTAATTTACCTCAAAGGGAAATTATACTGAACAATTTAGCTGTATTATTGTTATGTCTGGTATATCTTGCAGTTTCAGTACTCGGTATGTGGTACACCATTACGCGTGACATAATAGAGGCCAAACATTTAGCAGCTTAGCACTTAAATACAACTCGGCTTATTTGCATAGGATACCACAACCTCCCTGAACTAGAGTGGTTGTAAAATCTTGTTTTTTCATTTTGCTGCATCAAACTAATCTTGATTTATATATTTCTTACTTTGCTCCTCTCTTCTACTTTTTATTGGCAACCTTGGTCTTTCTTCATCCTCTTCTTCATCAGTTTTTTTCTTCTCCACTTATGTCCATTTCTTGTTCATCCTCATCCAATGTAGTTTTCTCTCTCTTCTTGCTCCTGCATTTCTGTTCTCTGCACTGCCTCTTTATGGTAGTTACCTTCCTCCTCCTGACTTTGGTCTTCCATCTCCACATCATCTGACACAATCCTTTTCCTAAATTGATCCGCACAGGCCAAAACATACTGCCCCTTCTTCTCAATCAAAGCCGTATTATTGCCTCTCTGCAAAAAGAAATTTGCTTTTTTGGGATCTGAACTTTTATCTTTCTTGTACCATACTATCTCATTTGTAGCAAAAGACATGGTAATGGAGGCTCTAATCTGTCTACCCATGAGGGCTAATGGGCTCAACTTCCTCTCCCTATGTATTGACCTATAATTGAGAAGCCTTTTTGCTAGAAACACCTCTATGTTTTCCATAATGAGCAAGAATGTCTTCAATATCATTTTAACTGTTTTTACCATCTGCTCTGTGTCTGCGATTTCGTTGGATTGAGGATGGTTTGGAGGAGTTTTATATGGCACACAGCCTATCCGCCTCAACTATGTACACAAATTTTTGTCCCAAAATTCAGGAGCATTATCTGACACTAATGTTTGCGATACTCCATTCCTTGCAAATACATCTCTCAAAACCTGTTTGACTGTGGATGCTCTCCAGTCCTTAACCTTGATTACTTCTGGTCAATTAGAGTATGTATCCACCATAATGAGAAATGATCCTAAACTACTGATGTGTGCATGGTCCATATATACTCTAAGCCCAGGTTGTGCCTCATGAAGGAAGCTGTTTTTGCTTGAATCTTCTAATTTTATTGCATTTTGGACATTTATCAATAAATTCTTCAATATCCTTTGCATAATCTGGCCACAATGTTTGTAATTTTAATCTTTCAACCTTTTTCAATCACCATAATATTTGATCCACTTTTTTGCTTTAACTCTTGTTTGGTTTATGGTCCTTCCCCTATATTATCTTGGTAAATAATCATGTTAGTTACCTTGCCTAACAATATTTCTTTGATTGCCTTTTGAAATATATGACTGGAAGTTTTAATTTCAAATGGTAAGCAAATTCTCCTTAACAGGCCTATAGGGGTGTTGACTGTAGTGACTTCTTTAAATTCTTCATCAATCTGAATTTGGTTGTAGGCAGATCTCAAGTCAATTTTTGCTAAATATTCCATATTTACCACATCGTGGCTCACAGTTTCAATGTTTGGTAATGGAAGCAAGTCCAAGCATATCTGGTGATTTACTCCAATTTTATAGTCACTGCATATCCGCAAATCTCCATCAACCTTTTCTATTGCTATGTTACTTCCACCATGTGTAACTTTTACAAGAATGCTTTGCTTGATCATGTAGTTTAATTTGGTTACCACTAAAGGCAGTATATGTACTGATACTTTTCTGGCTTGAATGTATTTGGGGTGATAATTTTCTTTTAATTGAATACTTTCTTCGTATCCTTTTAAAAGTCATAGCTCACTCTCTTGTGCTTCCATGGAGTTTATTAATTTGGCTGTATCTTCTACTATGTCAATACCTAATAATCCGTGGTCCTTCTCACACACTACTATCATGATCTAAATAATCTCAAACTGAGTATCCATTTCAAATGTGCCATGGGAGGTACCCAATGCCTTTATTGTTGTTCCATCAAATTGTTTTAACTTTAAACCACTTTCTTTTAACTTGGGTCAGCCTAGCTTGATCCAAAAATTTCCTGAAATTAGGGTTATCATGTTACCTGTGTCAACTTGCATGCTAAATGTATAGCCATTTGTTTTCATGGTCTTAAAATGATTTATTTTTCTACATTTAAGACATTGTTTTCCCAGCACCGGACACTTCAATTTATTTTTTTCATGCGCTGTTCAAACTGCATTTCAAACTGCATTTTTTTCATGCGCTGTTGAAACTGCATTTCAATTTGGCTTTGGTTATATTCAACCTGTATGACTCTTCTCTTAACTGGTTGAAATCTCTGATTTTCTCCAGCTGTTGTAAATAGTCCAAATTTAGTTCTAAGTACATATGGCCACCTTACATGCATATCAGATTTTTCATTTGTGCTGCGGGTCATTAAGTCTTTCAATTGTTTGTAATTGAATCAGCTCATCTTCAATTCACATGCATTGAGTCCCTAGTTTCTCAAATTTGCAGTGCTTTGGCTGTTCCTTGAGTCTATGTATATACTGCATAATAAATTTCTCTGGCTTCTGCTTGGCTTCTAGAAATTTCATCCTTTCAGCGATGACCAGTCTTCTTTTCAGCCTGATGTTTTCTTTTTATTATGTTGTTATGCTGACAACTTCTACAAAAGACTAATTCCTGTTGTTACGCCATTGTGGAGATTTTCTTTTATGCCTTGCACTCTACAGAAGACTTAAACGAGTCTATTGTTTAGTTCTGTCTCCCTTCCATTCTTGAGTATTTGAGATTACACTCTCTTGCTGTAACTGCAAATTTTCAAATTTCAACATATTCAGGATTGTCCATGGGACCCAAGCATCCTATTTGCAGTGCCATTTGTTATGTCTGGTATATCTCACAGTTTCAGTACTTGATACATGGTACATCATTACATGTGATGTAATAGAGGTCAAACAGTTAGTGGCTTAGTACTTAAATACAACTCAGCTCATTTGCATAGGATACCACAATTATGATCTAATATGTTATACAGTACAGTAGTTTTAGTGCAATTTTCAATAAGTAATGCAAATTTAAAAGATTTTGTCTTATAATTTGTGACCAGCATTATTATAAATAGACTTTCATCTAATTTTTGTTTTTATTAATCATGATCTAACAAATCTTATACACTGAGTAGCCTTTTTTATAATCTTTACAAATTTTTACTGTTTTTACTTACTGAATACAGTAAAAAATTGCATATTTTGTTTGTTGTGATTCATAATTAGAATTCTGGTTTGGTATATTTTCCATATATTGTATCTAATGCAAAATACATCAATTCTGTTTGTATTTATTTCTGAAATAGTAAAATTTTAAAGTCAGTTTGTGTTGTAGAGGAACATCCTATCCTACCCCGTAATGGATATAGTCTAGTCTATAAAAGACTGTGACTAGGGGCATATGTCAGTATACGTCACTAGACGGACGCATACGTCATAGGTGGAGACATTTTCTACTTGATCGTTATTCCAGTTACTATTCGTTGATTGTTCTTGCACATCTATTGGTTTATTGTACTGTTGTATAATAAATCTCTTCTAATCTATCTTCAGTGTTAAGTATTATTCTTACACCATTCTTTTCCCTGATATTCCTTCCCAGAATATATCAGTTTGTAAGCAAAAACCTGCAGAAAATAGTTATTGCTGTACATTTTCTCAGATGATCTTTAAAACTAAATGCTTAAAAATTGGTAAAAGCTATGAATCTAATTTTTAGTACCAGTACTTATCACATCAAACTCCAGTTTTCACACTGAATGCGATGTTGATTTTTAAGAAATGTGAAAAATCAGCCGATCCTACTTAAACGGAAACACTGTCACAGCTACACTACTTCTATAACAATTACATCAAACATACCCATTTCTACAAGTGGGTAGGGGTGAAACCATCCAGTTTAGCATAGTGTAAAAGTTTTTTGGCACTTCTCTTTATATATTAGGGCTACTAAGGTTTTGTAGAACTTAAAGACTTCAGAAAAGGGAAAATTGATAGAAAATGAAAACATTTTTATTTCTTGGTTTTGTGATTTTACATACATGCATGACCACACCTATATATCAATTAACCCAAACTTTAAATCAATTAATCATGCTATATTTATCTACTAAATATAGTATCAGTTGATTAATGAATTTCTACAAATCCTCAACCCTCACTGCCTCAGAATGAATTATTAGCATCATTAGACAGTGAAAACCTATGTCTTTCTAGAAACAATTCATATTTTAAACAACATCATTATGCTTCTTTCCCACCTTTAAAAATCAATCACACAATTGAAAATTAATTTTTTTACCAGTATTCACAACACATGTTCTATTTAATGATATTTTATGGAATATTGGGCTTACAGTCATTTCAGAAACACTGGTTCAATGCCTGATCATTGAAATGAAACAATGTTGAGTATGGACTGTACCTAGATGGGTGATGGCTTGGAAATACCATGTAGTGTAAGCTTGGATGTGTGGGTGGTGTAATGAATAATGGCTCAGAATGAGAAATCAGAGAGTCTAGTTCCAATTCCAGTTAGGTTTATTATATTTGATTACATGCAAATACCCTTACAAATTCTCCTCTTCCAGCAGTAAATTAAATAGTAGAACTCACATCAGAGAATCATTGTAATATTTGAAAAAAAATTTACAATCCAAAAATATTTCTTAGTTTTAAATAACCTGCTGAAGGTTGATAAACTGTAAAAAACAAATTAATCAAAGTAAGTAACATTTACACCCAGACTGATGGGATCATTATAAGCAGCTCTTTAGGTCATTTATTTTCTGTCTTTTATATGGCTCATTTTGCAAACAAAATATTTTATGAACTAACTAACCTTACTGTTTATGTAAGATACATAGATGGTATTTTCACACAAAGTAAAACTATCAACGTTATTATAGAACCCATAGAAAATTTTAAAATGAACTAAATTCAAAGAAGGATCTGTAATGTAATTGATACTGACCTTTCTCACCAATGTGATATGGCTTCCCTCTGCCTTTTCTATAAATATTTTAAGCTTTTTTCCATGATACTTCAATAACATGAATTTAAGTGTGCCACTAGACTGGCATTTAGGTTCCACCAGTTAACTGTTGAACTAGATAAATGCAATTTCATCTCTACTCCAACAGTTTCTTTTCTCTCACTTTTCACCTGTGGAACTCCCTTTCATTTAGTTACTTCCTTGATAACAAAAATCTTCAAAAATTCAAGTGTAGATTTCTTATAGACTATTGCAGAAATACTATCAAGTCCACATGCTTTATGAGTATTCAGTCTGCAGATGATAGCCGAAACCATGAATGTAGTTATATCAATATCAAATACTAGACACTTAATGCTGAAAGTATTGTGTGGTCCCACTATGTACCTTACTCAGACAAAATAATTTTTAAAAATTTAATTAATTACAATTTTTCTTTGATAACTTATACACTAACATAACTAAAAAAAAAGTTATTTTACATAATAAATGACCCACCACAATACTTAATTAATACAATGTCTTATCAGATGGGATGAGACATTGTAGTTTCAATGTTGAAACAAATGTATGATTTGTAGTGGATATATAAAAGATTTGTACATGTTCTAAAATATAATTTATAATATATATATATATATATATGTGTGTGTGTGTGTGTGTGTATAATAAGGAAGTGAAAGCACAGATAGATTAAAACCCACTGTTCATACATTTACTTTTATAAAGATTGCTCAATACAAAGTAGAGCTTAATATTGTAATTTTGTTATTACAATGGTTTATAAAAGCATTTTATCATTACACAAAAATTTTCATGTTTCAGAACAATACTGTTCTTCCTCAGGTGATATTTTAAAAATAAATGGTGAAAATGATTTATTTAAAAAATATAAGATGAATTCATGGTTATTTAGGAAATTAAGGGGGGTGGTTTGAGCAAGTTAAACAATATGATTGTAGACATGTTAATATTGCTCAACCAAAAGTGGGAATTAAGTTGAATTATAGAATTGAAAAATTGGGTTGCGAAAGAGAACAATATAGCTTGATCTCAAAACATGACACTTTTAAATTTTGTCTGGGTAAGATACATCCTAGGAACATACATTATTTAAATGGGTAGTCAATAATTTTTAACAGCAGGTTGGATTTTAGGTTTTTAAAAATTGATTTTGTACTATTTCATCTGTTAAAATGGCTGGATTGTTTAGGTTAGAATTAGAATTAAGTAATTATGGTATACTAAGGTATATTACAGTCATGAAAGCTAAATAAGTATTGTGTGGGCCACGAATTTTAGTAAAATAATTTTTAAGTAATATCAGAGTAAGAGTTATAAATGAAAAATTATAATTAATTAAATTTTATAGAGAAATATTTGCAGTGTTTACATAAAATATATAAATATATATCAACCAAAAATTTAAGTTTTAGGGGTTACAATAAGTGAATATAAAATATAGGAAAAAAAGAAACTGAGCCCCTCCCCACTCCTGCCTAATTCTCATGGGAGAGTAGAGATGCTTACTTATATATAATGATCTGTTGTAATTATTTTATTTTGTCTACAATTTTTATTTACATACAACTAAATATTTTTATTGGGTTTCTGTTGCCATTGCTGTTCATAGTGTTACTAGTATGCACCAGTGCTGTAAAACATAACAGCAATTGTTAGAAAGTTTTAATATTGAGATGCAATGAACTAAAATATTTTGAAAAAATGTACTGAGACTCAATAAAGCAGAGATCCAAACTACACAATTAAATTAAAAACCAATGAATCATTAAATTAATTTTTTCCTTTTAGATGGTCAATGATATCTATGATTCATTGATTACTATTGGCATTATATAAATCACTTTTTGATCAATATCTTTTCATGTTAAAAATTTTATATGCTTAATATAACAGTGACTCAAAATAGGAACACCCATCAAAAAATAAAAAGATTTGCAACAGAATAACAAAGATGATGATAACAAGCCTAGCTCAAGACCAGGTTGATGCAAGATGATCACTTAGTAGACAAGGGTGTCTGAATTCCTTGTAAGAAAGCCTTGGACAAATAAGATTGCTGTCTAAGAAACATAGTAATAAGGGAACAGATTAATTAAATGGTTCATTTTGCTCAGGAATTAATTTTGTCTAAATTGTATTATTAAAATGAATAAAGGGAGCAACCACTCATAAATTTACTAACTTAAGCTGATTTACCTCCCTTTCAAAGATTGGGCATGACACAAAAGATATAAATAAATAAATGCAAAAGAAAAGAGTATTAAACTTACGTAATATTGTTCCTCCTGTTAAATTGTTATGAGGTGGTGGTCGAGAGGTGTGCGTGCCAATGGATCGTGCAACTAAGAAAGTGGACACAAAGGCAAGGAAAGGAGACAGCAATAGCAAAGAAGGATGACAAATGCAGGTGGTCAGTTGGGAACAATAAAAATCATGTCTTTATTTTTCTTTTCTTAAGCGATTAGTGAATGGTGTGGTGATGGAGGTCGTGTATCGGGAGCGGTATCCAGATGTCGGCGAGTGCTGGAATCGGTTGTTGGACATCAGTGGGCACTGGAACAGGTTGTTGGACATCAGTGGACACTGGAACAGGTTGTTGGATGTCAGTGGGCACTGGAAAAGGTTACTGGATATCAGTGGGCTCTGGAACAGGTTGTTGGATGTCAGTGGAATGCTGCAGTAGGTAGCTGGTGGCTGCCAGAGTTGCTGGAAGCTGCAGGAATTAGCTGGGGGCTGTGGGAGTGAGCTGAAAGCCACTGGAAACTGCAGGAGTGAGCTGGAAGCTGCTGGAAGCTGCAAGAGAGAGCTGGATGCTGCTGGAGGCTGCTAGAGTGAGCTGGGTGTCGCTGGGCTCGGTCAACTTGACTGGGCATGTCAAAGTCGCGATGCAGTGAGGCTCCTTGCCCCGCTGGCTGAGAGATATTTACTCTTCTCCCCCACTTGAGAGAGATGTGACACAAGGTCTTTTTTTAATGTGGGGAACCTGAGCGCGTATGCCCAGGTACTGGTCAAAACTGCGGTGGATAGGTAATGTTTTGTGTTTTTCTGTTTGTAAGTAAGTTTTTGTGTCTTTTTGTTTGTTTGAAAAAGAGGTTGTTGCTATTTTTAGCACACATGAGTCTTGACCGTTTTCTGCCTACAGGTGTATCCAGGATTGTTTACACAAAGTGGGAGTGGTGATCAGGTACACCGTGACACATCAACATGGCAGTGAATGTTGGACAACCCCCTCACAGATAATAGAGAGACTTGACAAAACAGAAATGTGAATCCACAGAAGGATGTTGAGAATACCATGGACTAACAAAGTTCTAGAGATAACAGAAACAAAAAGGGCACTCATAATTAACATCAGGAAGAGATAGTTGAAATTTCTGGGGTATGTAATGAGGAAAGAGAGATTGGAAAATTTGATACTCACAGGACAGATTGAAGGTAAGAGGACCAAAGAAAAGCAATGCTCAACCTACCTATGAAATTGAATATCATAATTAAGGTAGCGGGAATTTAAATTTGTAAGCTTTTCACATATGGATATTAAAATGCTTAGAATTGGATCAGATGTCTAAAAAAGAGAGTATATTTGTAATATTTATACTATTTTCTTTCATTCTATCATACAATTAAATATAATCATGGCTATTAACTAGGATAAAAATATCAGCAATATATCTAATGTAAACTGTCATATTTAAGAAGAGATTTTTAAGGTGATACATGTAGTGGGACATGACCTAATATCTAACTTGTTTTAAATTTTATGGTTATAACAACGAACACACAAACAAATATATGCCGAGAAATTGATTAGAGAAAGTAATTGTGACTTTAAAATTAATTGTTCAAGAATTGTTTCTCTTTTATATTCATTAAAAAACCGTGTACACAAAACAGTTTGTCGAAAAAAAGGTTGCTTGAAATTGATTTCAAAGGTATATGTAGATAATGTTGAATCGTTGTTCTTTTGAGAACATTAATATAAATGTATAAGTGAGTGAGTAAACATATTGCATGAGTGATTGAGTATGTTGCAGTTTTGGTATGTGTGTTCAGTTGGCAAAATTCAACAAGTTGAGGATTTGGTCATAGGTTTCCTCCTTTTATGCAAGTCAGGTGGATCAAACGAAAGTTGAAAGTTTTGGTGAAAATTGATCTAAACTCATTCTATTAAATGTTCTCACATGTCTTTGGTTTATTAGCTAATCAGCAAAGATTTACATGAGTTTCTAATTTTATATTTTTTAATCCAGCATCTGTGCTAATCAAATATGAGATATCATTCAGAAGTAAGTTTTGTGCTGATGTAAAGTTTTTTATTAGGACTCATAATGTATAAATTGCTCCATTTGCTTTTTTAATTAAACTTTACAAGATTAAACCCCATAGCAATGTCATTAGCCTCTAAATAATTGCTGCCATTGTGATCATAAAAAATAAATTAGTATTGCAAGTTAGCAGAAAATGACAGAAAATGGTAAATTTATATTTTGGTTTTAGGGAAGAGTGATAAAGAAAATAAATATGTAAAATTGAAAAAATACACTTAGCCTTTATTGAAAAAAAAATGTAAAATTTATAGATAAATACATATGGTCATAAGAGAAAATGAATTTGTAAAATGATATTTTGGATTGAAAGAAATTTCTTCCCATGTTTTCCTGCAAAGTCTATCATAAAAGGTGAACAAAAAAATTTTGGCAAAGTTTAGCATTCATGCCTGCAAAAAAAAAAAGTGTGTTTAAAGGATGGTTGTTCTCTTGACACTGCTTTTAATGTATACACTTTTGACTTCCTCAACAATATTTATTGACAAAATTATAAAAATATGTGAACCTAGTACAATACAATATTCATTATTTATCTTTTATAAAGATTTAATATTTACCATTTTATAAAGAAATAAATTTTAAAAGAAATATTTTTATTACAATACTTATTAATTATCATTTTATAAATAACTATGAAAACAAGATTTTTTTACTCAATCTAATAAATAAATACTGTTTAATATATTTGTTGTTAATTCTGAAAAATAAAAAAATGTAGTAGTAGGCCACTGTTGATCAGGGTTGACCATGGATAGCATTCTAGTTGTCTGCCTGACTGGAGCATTGGTGTCTGTGACTGTAGAAACCAATGCAGGAGTGACAGTCTTTGTTGCAGAGGTTGCATTTATGTTTTGTTTCTGGTCTGTTGGAGTTGTCATTTTGCTTCCTGCGAACCTGTCTCTCTATGGTGACTTGTGTTAGTTGCTTCTCCCTTGATTTAAGTTGTTGGGCTAGGGTTCCTCTCAAGTTGACTGTTACACTGTCCCATAACTTTGTGTTGATGCCCACAACTTTCATATCGCGTTTTATGATGTCACGATAATGCAGTTGTGGCTGCTCAGTGGGTCTTCTCCCAGAGGTCAGCTCTCTATACAGGAGGTCTTTTGGAATGCAACTGTCTGGCATGTGGTAGACATGGCCTAGTCAGTGGAGTCTGCGCTGTTTAGGGAGTGTGAACATGGTAGGCAGAATGGCTTGAGACAAGACCTTAGTGTTGGACACCTTGTCTTGCCATGAGATTCCCAATATAGGTCAGATACTTCTCACGTGGAAGGTGTTCAAATGCCTCTTTTGCCTGGCGTATAGCAGTGTACTGATGACACAGGTGTTGTACACTACCATCTTTGTCTTTACTGTCAGCTTGGAGTTCGTCCAAATACTAGTTGTGAAAGCAACATTCAGGGGCATCTGCTATTCTCTGCACTTCTCCAGGAGTTTATGGAGTGAGAAGATCATGTCTACTATTGATCGTTCTGATCAAAAGCTGCACTGTGACCCTGAGTAAACATGTTCAGCAAGTTTCTGCAGACGGAACAAGATCTCCTGAGCAAAGACTTTGCCCGCAACACAGAGTAGAGAGATGCCTCTGTAACTGTTGCAGTCACTTCGCTCACCTTTGTTCTTGGAGAGTGATGATTGTAGTGTCCCTTATGTCCTGTGGTACAGCCCTTTCTTTCCAGCTCTGGTAGAGGACTTCATGCAGAGGAAGCAGTAGGACAAGTCTTGCAGTGCTTGATAAGATCAGGAGGAATTCCATCACTGCCTGGAGATTTCCCTGTGGTCAAGCTGTCAATGGCCTTGCTGAGTTCCTCTGTTGTCGGCTCAGTGTTGAGCTCTTCCACTACAGTTAGGCACTCAATGGCATCAAGAGCTGCAGTTGTCACAACATTCTGTTGAGAGTAGAGGTTGGAATAGTGCCCCACCCATCTCTCCATCTGTTGTCTTTTGTCTGTGATGACTACCCCAGTGGTAGATTTGAGGAGAGTTGTCTTGTTCTGCACTGGTCCTATTGTTGTCCTGATGCCATCATAATACATTCCTCTGATATTCCCTGTGACTGCTGATGTCTGAATTTTTTCACTGAGCTCTACCCAGTACTCGTTGGAGCAGCATCTGGCAGTCTGCTGAGCTTTACTCCTGGTAGCCCGAAAGATCTGAAGGTTTCTCTTGTTGAGTGACTGTATGTACTGTACTAGAGCGGCACTCTTGGCCTTAATGATGGGAGTAATCTTGATGTACTTTGACTCAAACCAGTCATGTAACTTCAAGGTCTTTCTCTCAAAGGTGACCAAGGCAGTGCAGTGCATGGTATCCTGTAAAGTAGCCCACTTCTCTGTGGCAGTGTCTCTGATTTTTTCAGTTCACTCTCAAATCTCTCAGCAAACTGCTCCACAAGGTTTATATGTCTAATCTTTTTGACATCAATGCAAGGATTCTCTTGTTTCTTACCATGATGTAACCTCTTTGGCAGGAGCTTGATCTTGCAGCACACTAGAGAGTGGTCTGTGTCACAGACTGCACTGTGATAAGAGCAAGTGCGAAGATTGTTCTTAATGGCCGTTTGTCTGACAAGGATTAAATCCAACTGATACCAGTGCCCTGAGCATGGGTGTCATCAAGAGACCATGTGCTCAAGCTTGGTCTTGAAGAAGGAGTTGGTTATGAACAGGTTGTGGTATGTGCATAGTTTGAGTAGTCTCTGGCCATTGTTGCTCATTTTGCTGACACCAAACTTTCCAAGGCACGAGAGCCACAAATTGTGATTAGTGACCACTCTGGCATTGAAGTCACCCAGGAGAACAAGCTCTTCCTTGTTTGGGATGCTGCTGATAGTGGCTGCAAGTTTGTCATAGAACTCATTCTTGGAGTCCGGTGTGGTAGAGAGTCCTTGGCATACACTCTGACAAGGGTAACAGGACCTGCTGTGGTGTTGAGGCAGAGAGTGAGAAGTCACTCAGAACCGTTACTACCTGGTTCAATCATATTCAGAAGACTGTTCCTAACTACAAAGCCTACACTGTGTTGATGAGTTTTGTTCAAGCCCTTTCATTGCCAGAAAAACATGTAGTCTTTCTCTTTCAATGATCCAGAGTCTACCAGACGTCTTCTCTGCAGTGTAGCAATATCCACGTGAAGTCTCTTCAGCTCACCATTGATAACTGCAGTTTTTCTGGGGTCACTGGTATCCTGAAGCTTTTCAGATAGGCCGGTCAGTATAGTCCGGATGTTCCAATAGCCCAGATTTAAAGCTGTTTTCCTTTGAGATTTCTTGTTGCTTGGTGTAAATGTTATGGTCCACTTATTGGATGTCTCCTAATCTCCATGCACCCAATAAAGAAGACAGACTGTGGCGAGACAACACCTTGCTGGCTGCGGGCTGTCAAGCTTGAGGTGGGCAGTAGCTGTCCAGTGAGATTGAAGAATCTCTCACACTGACGAGAACAACCCCTGGCGCTGATGCCCTATGCCAACCGAGCGGTAGCTTATAACTGGTAACTGTCGTTCCTAGTGTTGTGTCAACAACAATATTGTTGACACAATAAAAAAAAGTATAAATCCATTTTCATATGTTTGGGTTTTATTAAAATTCTAATCATTGGTTTTTGAAAACAAAAGCATTGCCAATTTATTTACAACAAAAGCAAACTACAAATTCTCAAGGCAACATTCATTAAAAAACTTAATCTGTCAATTAAAAGAATCAGTTATGAATATTGTAGTAATGTTTTAAAAAGTTTGTAAAAAGAACAGTTTTTTCATGCTTTAACATGTGCATGACCATGACATTACAACATTTAAAAAAATTCCATTTTAGATAATTTTCACATTCTAATGAATGCTAAGCAATTTGTCAACCGTTATATTTGAAGCAAGAAGAAAATTTACAGTCATTTTTAGCAACACATTTTTGCAGTTATTTTTTGTTACCACAACTCACACCCCTGAAGATGATCTTGGAAGGAGATCAAAAGTACTTGCAAGAAATGAATAATAATAACATCTGTCAACATTACAGCTCATTTCTGACATCTTTCAATTATACTATGCAAAAGATTATCTGTGAGTATGAATGGATTTTATTAAAAATAAGCAGACACAATGTTTGCAATTTATTTAATCTGACATGTCTAAAAGAAAATTTACTGCCCAAACACACACACACACACACACACACACACACACACACACACACACACACACATATGTATATCAACTATGAAAATGGCCACAATGTGTTGACTGTGTTTGGAAAATAAAACATTCCTATAACTCTACATGCATACATAAATTAAACTATATTTCCAGTTAAAAGTAAAATAAAATTCACCCTTTATTATGGCTAAAAGAATAGCTGAAAGCACTTGGATAAATAAAGCATTTGGACAAGTTTTACATAATTGATGTATTGAAAAGAAAAAAAAATATAAGATATATATATATGTGTGTGTGTGTGTGTGTGTGTGTGTAAAAGTTTGAGTGAAATTGGGTAAGTGGATCTCTTTGGAACCATTGATAGTTGTGCTAGCACAAAGTTACAACCTATTACAACCAAGAGTTTGAGTGTCCTGGCCTTGTTCAGACTGTTGATTATACTAGATAACACACACTCTCCCAGAAACTGTAACTAGGGTTCACTCAGCTTAGTTGTAGTATAAACCACAGGTGAGCTATACTGTTATTAAGCAAATACAAGTCTGCCTGAGCAACAGAGATTGACTAGCCATTCTAGCAGATGGGCATCCTTGGATGTAATTGGCCAAGCATTATTATATATATATATATATGTGTGTGTGTGTGTGTGTGTGTGTGTTTATAACATTGTGAAATGTCAGTCCCTAGATTTTATGTTATAAACTAACTAGTGCTATTTTCAAACCCTTGTAGAAATACAGTCGTATAGAATGTGACCTGTTTTGTCATATATTTCTATTATATTGCATGTTGGAGGGGGCTTAGGTTAGTCTATACTGTAGAGTATCCTATCAAACCAAAATTCTCCCTGTCAATGTCTTTGTAGTCATTTATTCCCAACAAATAGTATTTATCTATTTTTTCCAAAATTGGTCAGCACAGCCAGGCAACAATGCCATAAGAATACAGCCATGAAAATCCCGTTATATAAATAAATTTTCCTTCTTTAATTGCTAAATTAACAGAAAAATAAAGTCATTTTCAGCATTGTCTATATACCTTTATATGCAGCTCTTTGATCTTCCATATACAGCTCTTTGACCTTTAATATGCAATTCTTTGACCTTTAAAATGTATCTCTTTGACCTTTAATAGACAACTTTTTGACTTTAATATGCAGCTCTTTGACCTTTAGTATGCAACACTTTGTACTTTGATATGTAACTATTTGACCTTTAATATGCATCTAAGAAAGTTCTGTTATATAAGTAGATTTTCCTTCTTTAATTGCTAAATTTAACAAATGAATGAAGTCATTTTCAGCACTGTCTATATACCACTTATTTCTCATTGATGTATTTTGTCTGATTGATAGGAAGTTTCTGTTAATTGAATCCTAATTTTCTTTCTGTGCCACTTACAGCAATTTTTACTTTCCAACTCAAACAAGGAGTCTGAATCTACTTGGCACTATTCTGTTTTTGATATTATTTAACTGTCAACCATTTAACAAACAGAAGTGGAAGCAGGAGATGCCACAATAGTAAAAAAGTAGTTTATACTACAGATGTAGTTCTTATAACCTCTTGTGAAATTAATTACAATTTTTATATTTTAAGGATCAAAATAATTGTTTAGAGAAACAAAGTGCTTATGCCAATCCAAATAAAAACTGATGTATTTTAAACCTTTCACTGGTCAAGTTGTGAATTGTGTAGGAAAACTGGCTGCATTTTGTAAGGAATTTGCAACATCAATTCAGTTTTCTGCAAAAGAAAAAATGCAAAGAATAAACAAAAAAATAACCATTCCTAACTTCTTATACCATAAAAACCAAAACAAAGATACCAATGAGAAATTGTCATCCTGATCGACTTTATTGTCACGTATGTCTTGTAAATGGGAAATTTTTATTTTTCCAACGTGGGCCAGCATAGTCAAGCAAAAATATTATAACAATGCAGCAGTGAAAGTTTTAATTGAAACAAATATGATTAATTTTTTTAAGATGGCTTAATAGATACTAATAATGTATGCTTTATATCCTGAAAATATGTAACTTATTCTTAAAAAATAAAATAGTGTTTTTTTTTGATAATCAGGGCTATAAAACTAACTTGTTTGCTGTTACAATCTTTGGATTGAAAAACACAAATGATTCAAGTTTTTGCAAGAACCTTTGATAGAAACTACAAACAGCCAGAAGACAGAAATGAGAAAAAACAGTTGTTTCTTTAATCAGTCAATTTCTCTGAAAATTACAAAACTCCCAAGAAGTTTGATGATTGGTGCCAGTGTTATTTGTCTCCTTCATCAGTTCAGCCATCTTCTTCATTTTCTCCCCACCCTACAAAAAAAAGTTAGAAGCACCAATTTAACGCCCAGCCTGTTGCCTTCGATTTCACTTTGCTTTAAAGATTTTTGGAACCGACATTGTCTGCTGGAATGGAATGGGAGTCTTTGGTGTCTAGCTTGAGGTGAACTTTAAAGTAGAGAATGAAGTAATTAAAATTTCTGATTTTCAAAATAAAACATACACACAGACACACACATAGGCATATACATTCACATTTACCAACAAAGATACAGACTTACTGAGACATGAAACCACACAGTTAATTCATGCCTACAAACACACAAATATAAATACACACAAATGCAAAAACACTATATCAAATGTTATGAAAATTAATGTCTTCATAATAAAATTGATATTAACCAACTAAAATTGGCAAAATTTGCAGAATCTACTTATATTTTTATGGGCAATATATCATGTAAGTTTAACATAAAAGAATATTTATCCTTATCAAAAAATATTGATAATACCTTGATTTGAAGTTGTTAGATTTTATTATACCAACAAAATATAATATAAATGCAATATAAATATTTATTAAGAAATAAACCTGAAAAATATAGACCATAAAACGGGGGTCCAAACCATGGTTTGTGTGCCACATGCACCTTTTTGACCTTTAATATGCAGCTCTTTGACCTTTAATAGGCAGTTCTTTGATTGATATAGGCAGCTCTTTGACCATTAACATACAGCTTTTTGACCATTATAGGGGCTCTTTCTTTTAATATGCCACTCTTTGACCTTTACTAAGCAGCATCTTGATTTTATAAGCAGCTCTATGACCTTTAAGATGCATCTCTTTGACCTTTAATATGCAGCTCTTTGATCTTTAATATGCAGCTTTTTGATTTTTAATAGGCAGCTGTTTGGCCTTTAATATGTATCTCTTTGACCTTTAATCTGCAACTCTTTGACCTTTGATATGTATCTTTTTGACTTTTAATCTGCAACTCTTTGACCTTTGATATGTATCTCTTTGACCTTTAATCTGCAACTCTTTGACCTTTGATATGTATCTCTTTGACCTTTAATATACAGCTCATGGAAATATGTTAGCTGAGCTTCCTTTGTTTTGTGACATTTAATATAAAAGGTAAATAAGAAAAACTTTCAGTTTTGTTCATGCCTTGCTGTTCTCAAACAACTGAACTTTAATGTATGTGGCTCTTACATTAAGCAAGTTTGGCCCCTCATGCTACAGAATATAGAACATATATTTGATTAACACAGTATCCAAGATACTTAAATAAATTGGTATTTTATTATTTTAAATGTTAACATGAGCTTAATATCCTATAAGCTTCATTAATATTTCTTTCATTGATTATTAAAATTTTTTCTACTTGTTCAACTTTTACTTTACTTGAAGCAATCTTTATTTCTTTTAGGAGATCTTTGCTTGAATATTGTTTTCCATACTCAAGTCTTTTAAAAACTGAACACAATTTTTATGGGATTACTATCCAGAGAGATCAGAGACTGGTCCATTAATTTAGTGTCATTGAAACATTTTTTGGCAAAGTGGGCAATAGCCAGCTTTGTAGAATGTAAAGGAGTATTATCTTGCATGAAAATACTCTTTAGCTCAAATGTTCTTTAGCTTATTCTTAACATTTTTTTAATATCTAAATGTTGTTCACAACTTTCCAAAGAGAAAAGTTTTCTATTTGTGTATTATATCTATCTTATAATACCATAATTTTGAATACTATGAGCTATTGCACTTTTTGTTTTGTTTTAGGTTTTTTTT
The DNA here is from genome assembly GCA_037127315.1 of Ascarosepion bandense. Taxonomy (NCBI): domain Eukaryota; kingdom Metazoa; phylum Mollusca; class Cephalopoda; order Sepiida; family Sepiidae; genus Ascarosepion; species Ascarosepion bandense. The sequence continues at coordinate 2,941,960 of JBBBDQ010000563.1, read as the reverse complement.
TACAGTTTATCAAGACTTTATAGTTTATTTAATACTGAAACATTTTTTTGATTTTAAGAATAATTTCTTTTATTTTTGCAAGTAAACAGTTAACAATTTTTTGAGAATAACAATGATTTTTCCAGATACAAGTCCTGCTAGTTAACCCATAGCTATAAGAGAAGGAGATAACTTTCCCTAAGTTATTTGTACATCAGTCAGTTAATTGGTATATGTGATACATGCTTGATGTCTCTTTCAAGACATGATTAACTAGGTAGAAGATTTTTCCATAGTAGGTTGCTATTACTTTCTACAGTAGAACAGTTGCCAACCAGGGCTATAGAACCCAATCTATCTTGCTATTCAACCCATAGCTAGAGGGATAAGAGATGGATTAATATCTTTCTCAAGTGTATTTGTGTGTAAGTGAATGAAACAAATTTGACTGGAATTTGAACTTGACTCTCCAGTTTCTCATTTTGAGCTGATACTCATTGGGCCATAATGCATGTTCCATATTTGCCCATAAGTGAATGAAACAAATTTGACTGGAATTTGATCTTGACTCTCCAGTTTCTCATTTTGAGCTGATAACCATTGGACCACAATGCACGTTCCATATGTGCCCATAAGTGAATGAAACAAATTTGACTGGAATTTGAACTTGACTCTCCAGTTTCTCATTTTGAGCTGATACTCATTGGACCACAATGCATGTTCCATATTTGCCCATAAGTGAATGAAACAAATTTGACTGGAATTTGAACTTGACTCTCTAGTTTCTCATTTTGAGCTGATACTCATTGGACCACAATGCATGTTCCATATTTGCCCATAAGTGAATGAAACAAATTTGACTGGAATTTGAACTTGACTCTCCAGTTTCTCATTTTGAGCTGATACCCATTGGACCACAATGCACGTTCCATATTTGCCCATAAGTAAATGTAAGAAATTTGACTGGAGTTTGAACACAATTCTCTGCTTTCTCATTCTGTATTGTTATATATTGTAGGCCAAAGTACTTTTTTAGCAAAATTATTTTTGTTTTATTTGGTTGAGTTAGCATCAAGGTTATAAGGTCATTAGAGATGCATTCTGTGCCATAACGTAGCTGGTCAATGTAGGTGGTTGCTAGGCGGCCAACTTGTCTTGCTCTATGGCTAGGTGTATTGAACAGTAGATCATTTGTGAGTTATTGTTTGGCTTGCCACCAGTATCCTGCAAAATGCATTCTGTGTTTGCCTAAGATTTAGAAATATTAGGAATAGGTCCATACAGCTGTGATTTAGTTGGATGTTGTCTCTAGGAGATGTTAAGTATATCTCTCAACATCCGAGTGTAAGTTCCATCAAGCTTAGACTGTAGGGTTTTAGTTAATGTCCAGGCAGTTGCACCATACATTAAAACTACCTCTACAGTGGCTAGAAAGAAACTCTGCATGAGGTTATCTGGCAGACCAGATTTCTAGATTACATCCATTTTATTCAAGGTGGACCAGGCTTTAGGTATGCAAATTTTCACATCCTTTTCAATAGAATTTATCTCGCTTCCTAGTTATGTAAAAAGATTCAACAGATTTTATTGATTTACCTGAGACAGTTTGTATTGAGACAAAAACAATAATTGAAATAATTGTTTCGCAAGCATTCTTCTTTTTTAAACATCAAAACTCTGTATCTTTTTCTGAGATGAGGTATTGTAACTATTTACACTATTTACATTGTTCAGACTAATGTCCTCATCTTTATTGTCATATCCACAGTGTTTTGGTTGTTATACACTCTGACTTTCTCCAGCTGATATGTATTGAAATTTTGAACCAAACCCTTTATTTAGTCCACAGGGGGTAGATTATTCTAGTTCCATGGGTCATGCCTTTTCTGAATATCTCAATCTAAGATAATTCCCTTTAGTAACTAAACTCTCCAATTTTTTTTTCACTTTTGCTGTGGCTGTGGTTGAAATGTCATGGGTATGACAATAAAGGTGAAGACAACAGTTCAAACAATGTAAATAATATTATCAAAACTCTGTTTAAAACCATCCAAAGGGAATAAGCTTTCTATTTGTATCATATATCTATCTTGATATACAACAATTTAGAATATTATGAGTTAAGTCATTAGCATTTAACTAGTTTGGCAAAAACAACCATAAAATACATAAATGTTCTGCAAGCATTCAGCATTTTCAGATGATTTGCTTGTTGAAGGTCTTCTAGAATATGGACAATTTTCAATGGATTACAGGCAAAGCCTGAAGCACTGATACAAAATCTTATCTGGTCTTTGCTCATGAAATCATCCCTCAAAAGATTCATGAATCATTTGAATATGCATGGTTGTCAGCAAGGGAGACAACCCAAATTGTGATTTATGAGTTGAAGATGACCACATCAAGCATGCACAGAAATTGTGTAATAACAGAAGATGGAAAATGAGACCTAGAAATCTGAAAACACATTGCAATAGAGAAAGATGCCCAACAAAAGTTAATGTATAAAGAAAATTTTGTTAGAAACAAGGAAAAGAATGCTAAACTACTATATCATATTTACCCTCTTTTATGGCAGAGAATGCTTAAAAACTTTATAGATGAAGAAGATGTGAAATGACAGACATGTGGTTCTACAGAAGAATACTAAGGATACCATAAACTGAACTTGTAACTAATGTGGAAGTTTTAATATTAACTACAAGGAAAGTGATTGATGCTTACAAATAGAGTGATACAGTTAAAGGTTTTAGGTTATTATAATGAGGAAAATAGGCCTGGAGAATTTAACACTCACTGGTCATATATAAGGCAAAAGAAGCAAAGAGAAACAAGCAAAAAAAAGTTGAATGAACAGATTTTAAAACAAATACAAAGAGAGACAGTGTATAGTCTAAGTTACTTAGTGCAAGAAAGGTCAGGAAGTTGTGGAGAGTCATGATCATTCACATCTTAAAAGGATAGGGAACATATGAGCAGTTTTTGAAGAGAAATGTACCACTTTCAAGCAAAACTTCATGCAGGTTCATTGCGTAAGCAATACATTAGGTCACTCTATGGTATTTCACTGCTGACTGAGTAACTCCATATATATATATATCCACACACACAGGGGCAGGTTAAAGTAATGGATAGCAGCTTGGTTTGAGGAATTAGAGAGCTAAGTTCGGCTTCCAGTTGAATTCTTTATATTCATTTACATGCTAATATTCTTGGAAAAGGTAAGAATCCATCTCTTCTCGTCAAAGCTATGGGTAAAATAGCGAGACAGACTGGGTTCTATAGCCATGGTTAGTAACTGGTTTAAGAGAAGGAAAACTCTGAATTCAAACAATTCTGGAGAGAGTTGGACTTTGTTAGGCGGTTGTGCCCAATGAAACACTATTTCTGCTGTAGCTGCAGTATATGTGCTGCTTGTATGACTCTGAGCCATGATATATATATATATATATATATATATATATATATATATATATATATATATATATCAAGGGTGGGTTAAACTTGCTTAATGTCAGAGTCACATAAAATAAAGTTCAGATTTTTGAAAGGTTGAAATTTTTCTTATTTACCTTTTATATTAACTGTGACAAAAAAAAGGAGCTGAGCCAACATATTTCGATGAGCTAGATATTAAAGGTAAAAAGCCACATGTAGCTTGTGAGCTGTGGTTCGGCTACTCCTGATATATATATATATATATATATATATATATATATATATACATATGTATATGTTAAAATATAATTATATGTGTGTGTGTGTGTGTGTGTGTGTGTGTGTGTGTACGTATTCTTCTTCTATATGCCTTGTCCTTTCAGGGCGTAGGTGATCATTGTCTTTCACGTCTCCCTATCCCTGGTGGCTCTTAGCACACTTTCTCCTGTTACACCACGCAATCACCGTTCTGCCATTCACCTGCTCAGGCCAGTCAAGTATATTACATGCTGTTTTCCTCTGTCCCTCTTTCCCTCTATCTGGCCTGTTAGTATCAGGTTCTCAAGCCCTCCTTTCTCATTGCATGTCCCAGGAACTTCAGCTGTCTCTTGCTGATGCTCAGTATTAATTGCCTTTTCATTTCCATCTTTTCCAAAACCTCATAATTGCTCACATGCTCAATCCATGATATCTGCAGCATCCTCCTGTAGAACCAAATTTCAGTTGCTTCAAGTTTTTCCTTCAGCTTTGATGATATTGTCCAGCATTCAATGCCATATTGAAGAACTGACATCATGATAATCCAGTACTCTCTTCTTTGTTTCTAGTGAAATTTTCCCGTCTCTTACTATTCTACTCAGCTTCTGGAATGTGTCCTTTGCCATGCCAGTTTGCCTTTGGATCTCAGTGTCACACTTTCCATCTTTTGTTAAAATTTTTGCACCTGCTTGATTTTAATATCCCCCACCTGTATTTGGCATTTTGTGCTGCTCTTTTTGCTGATGACCATGCATTTGGTTTTCTTGCAGTTTATTTGTAGTCCTTTCTTGTCACTCTCTTCAGCTACATTCTGTAGAAGGTCTTGTAGTTTATTTTCCATGTCTGCTATCAGCACTGTATCATCTGTGTACCCTTAGTTTTACCCTTAGTGTTCAGATGACTGGGAGGTGGTTGCTTCCGCAGTTGGCACTTGGATAGGTTTTGCATTGAACCACTGCATTTCAGAATCTTCTGTTTATGGTTATATAGTCTATTTGCATTTTCGTGTCACCTCTTGGGTTTCTCCATGTCGATAGACGTAAGACAAGAGGAAAACTATATTTTCTCGCTTATGCATTTCATTCCATGACATACTTTATCAAGGCAAAGTGTTGAAATTAATTTTATTTTGAATAAGATATGTATAAAGAAATATTGTTGGCTATTGAAAGAAGTAGACATAAATATTCTTTAGATTAGCTGAAAATATTAAACATTTAAAAAATGTCATAGTTCATGTTTGAACTCTCTCTCTCTCTCTCTCTCTCTCTCTCTAGTTGCATGAATTAATATACATATGAGGGTGCACATATGTATAGTATTATTATTCATATGTTAATAAAACAGTGTTCAATGTAATATGAACAGTAATAATGACTACATGTGTAGTATGAACAGTAATATTACCATTAACAAGCTACAAATGAAATACAACAACAAGCTATGAAACACAATGCTGATGGACATATTTAAGTTTGACCAAACTGACAAAATGATTATTAAATCTGACAAGACAAGCCAGTATTATTTTATTAACGTGCAGACATACCACAAAGCCATTCTTTGTGAAAACAACAGAAACTATAAAAATTACCTTGTAACTGAAAAACCCAAATAAATAGGGAAGCTAAAAAAATCACTTAGGAACTTAAAATAGACGATAGGGTCCCAATTTTACATAAACAACAGGCATTCATCAAAATCAAAGATCACAAACACAATTTCATAAACAACCTACAATACAGATTATTGAAGCCTTCAAAACTTCACAGGTAGAATAAGCCAAATTATTCTTGAAAAAGCTTCCACATTTATTAAGAATGCCTTAAGCATGAACTAATGGAAGAACACAGTTGAAGCAATTGATTAGTTCACAAAAATAAAAAATATAATGGATTGCACTTTCAACCAGTTTGATATTTGTGATTTTTATTTGTCAATATCTGAAAAACAGCCTTAAATTTGGCTAAAAATTACTGCCCCGTCAGTGACTGAGATATGAACATCATCAAACAGGCCTAAAAATCTATTTTATTTTATGATGACTGTCTGTGGACTAGAAAAGGCAACCCTGATTTATGCATCTCTATCAGGCCTGTGATTTGGTCAGACTTCTTTTGCTCTGGAATCTTAGGCACATTTGTTTTTAATCATTTCATCCCAAACAAGGCAGCTTCACCGCCACTGGTGTACAGGGCATTACATAGGAGGAAAGTGATAAGAAAGAGGGACAGGTTATAGGGGGTGTCAGAAAGAGGGTAAGAGAAGGATGAGAATACTGGTGTGATGAGAGTGGAGTGGACAGAGAAAAGAGCATAAGAGAGAAGATGCAAGTCAGTGAGATAGGAGATGACTATTGACCTTACATTTAAATTCCTGGAGATTGTAGCTGTCAGGGAGACAAGTATACTGAAAAGAATTCCACAGTTGGGAAGTGCAAGAAAAGAAGCTGATAGAGTAGAAGTTGCAGTTACATTTTATTGGTTTCACTTGTAAAAGGGTGGGACCTAGTTGCTAGTCTAGTAGCTCGAGTAAATTCATATATAGGGAGCACCAGTGAGCTAAGTTCATTGGAGCAGAAGCCGTGAAAGTATTTGTAGAAGACACATAGGGAAGCCACATTATGTCGGTGAGAGAGTGACTGCAGCTGAGCTGCCAAGTCGGGATTGATCATATTACAGATTCCCTGTTGGATTTTGTCAAGAACCATGAGGTGAATAGCAGAGGCACCTGACCAGATGTGGCAGCAGTATTCAATACATGGGCAGATGGTAGATTTATATATTTGCAATATGGATTTAGATGGGAAAAACTTCCTGGTCCTACACAGTGAACCAACCTTCTTAGCGGCAGATTTAGCTATGAATTCGATATAGTCATTCCACTTGAGGTCTGCTGAGAAAGTTAACCCAAGGAGGTGCAATGTTTTGTTTTCAGGGAGGCTAGCCTGGTCAGTGCTAATGGTGGGTAAGAGCGATTGTCTGCTTCGTTTTGGAAGTATTAAAATTCACAAGCCATTTCTTACCTCAGTCCACTATGGATTGGAGGTCCTTTTCAAGCTCAGCAGCGAGGTTTGCTTTGTCAGCCTCAGCAGATTTTTGATCGAGGCGAGAGTAAACGTTGGTGTCATCAGCGTATATGCTTACTTGTGATCTGATTACATCAGGAAGATCATTAATGAAGATCAGGAAAACATATCAAACTTTTCATTTTAGTACTCCCTGGATGGTCAGTGTAAAAATCTTTCAAAATATGTTTCTGGAGTGTTGTTGGAATCATGACACGTTCCCTGTATTGTAACACCTCACATATAGAGCAAACGTCTGTAGTTCGCTGGTTCTTTTCAACAATTTTCACTTTTGTTTGCTTGATATACTCATTGTGGAGAGCCTCTTGTTTTTTTTGGTCAAGCGTCACTGGAAGTTCCCTTACTGTATTACAAAGGGCAGTTTTTAATTCTCCTTCAGATTGAAAGAAGGCGAACACTGTATTTTCCAGTGGTTCTTTGTATTTGGGAATTAATCTTGACAATCCATCTGTATAGCTGAATTTTTTTGATGACACGTATTCCATTTTAAATTTGTAATTTAGCAGGATTGTACTCCATCTCTGAAGTCTGTTGACTTTATAAGTAGGCAGACATTTCTTTGAGACAAAAATAGTGAGTAGTGGCTTGTGGTCTGTCTGTAGAGTAAAATATAGTGGTGGAACTTCGCAACTGCAAATATAATCCTAAGCACCTCTTTTTTGATCTGTGAATCATTTTTTTCTGCAGGAAGCAAAGCTCTCAATGCGTGAACTATCGGTTTTACTGTTCCATCCGTTATCTTGTAAAGAATGCATGCCCCTACGCCATACGAATGCGTTTTGCTGGCAACAATGATTTCCAAGTCCGGGTTGTAGGGTTGTAATGTGTAAGAAATAAGTCTGGCATCAATGTTTTCTTTATTTTTTCAAATGCCTGCTGGTATTCTACTGTCCAAACCCAAGGCTTGTCTTTCTTCAATAGTTAATTAAGAGGCGAATGCAACTCATGCATATTTGATATGAATGCCTGATAATAACTTGCTATTTCAAAAAAGCTCTGCAACAAAATGATGTCATTGGGCAGCAGCGTGTCTTTAATCGCAGTAGCACGTTCAGGATTCGGTCTCCTACACATTTTGTTGATAATGTGTACTAGGTACTTGATTTTTTTCATGGAAAAATCACAAGTTAGAAGCAGTAATCTTGAATTTTAGCAAAAGCTTTGTGGACATGATCTTTATGTTTGACTACGCTTTGGATTTTCATCAGAATGTCATCTAAATAAGTGACTTCAAAGTCAAAGCTGCTCAGCATAGTATCCATGGCTTGTTGGAATATTGCTAGCACTACTTTGACCCCAAATGGTAAACATTTGAATTTATATAATCTACGATATGTATTTGTACACAATAACTTTGAACTCACCTCTTCAACAGAAATTTGCAAATAAGTTTCGCTAAGGTCTTTTTCGAGAAAAATTTTTCCTTCATTTAGCTTCACAAAATGTCTTTGGGACAAGGAAGAGGGTAATGATAGTCCTTCAGAACAGCATTCAATCCTGTCAAAAAATCAGCACAAATGCGTATGTCTTTTAATTTCTTTTTTACATAGACTGGACCATGTACTCTACCTTTGATAGAACTCCAGTTTTTATTAATTTGTCAAATTCCTCATTAATTTGTTCCAATGAGACAAAAGGCACATTTCACTTCTTTTTGAACACTGGCTGGACGTCATCTTTTAGTTCAACTTTTGTCATCATGGTACACCTGCCTAATCCACCAGAAAAAATTCCTGGATATGCTTCCTTCAGTTCTTTTTTCAGTTTTTCAGCTTGGGCATTCCAATTTTCAATTTCTTCACAGTATGAATTTACAGGTAAGTCCCAAAGCTGGAATTGTGTCATCCAGTCAGTGCCAAATAGGTTGATAGTATTTTCAGAATGAACAGTTTTAATTTAAGAGTCTTCCCATTGAACATTGTATTAACAATCAATCCTTCCTCAAATTTAATTTTTTCCCCTGTGGCAGATCTTGCAATCTTGCTAGATTTTATCATGGTTGACTTGCCCAATCTTTTCCATGTTTGCAAATTTATTATTGTCAAATCAGACCCTGAGTCTAGTTGAGATTCCATAGTTTTGTTTAACATTTTTACCTGCACAAATCTCCTAGTATTAGTACTGTCTAGTTCGTCCATCCTTGTATTTTTATGCAGCTATTGGTTTTATTTTTAGATCTGCAATGCGAGCTTTTGTGTCCAACTCAATTACATATGTAACATTTTTTGTTTCTGAAAAAAACCATCTTTGTACCAATGTAGGGCCTCACATCCATAACATAGGTTAGGAGGTAAATTATTTTGCTTTTACTTTGTTTCATTAGTTTTAAAAGACTTTGTTTCTGTTTTCTGCATACTTTTTTGATGTAAGCAATATCCGATTCATTGATATTTTTAGAACCCTGCTTTACACTGACATACCTCTGACATTCTTCAGCGATCTACTGAAGAGTTATATTCAACTCATTCTCCAATTTGTTTTGTATTCTTTGCCTAATTTCTGCATCTTTTGTTGAAACTAGTCCTTGCATGAAAATGAAACATATGCAGTTATTCGTGCTAAGCTCTGCCTAAAATCATTGGACTGCTTGTTTACTACTGACACAAAAGTGCTGTAATCTTCCCATTTTTTAGTTAGATTAAGTCATTTCCATCTCTTATGGCAAAGAGATGTTTTTGGACTGAAAAGCTCCGTGAGTAATTCCACTACTTTGGTGAATGTCAACTTGCTAGTCTTCTGCGGCAGAATGTAGTTGGCAAATTTTGTATGCTCTGTTGTGCCAAGTTTCCTCAGAAGAAGATGTACTTTTCTTGAGTCACTCAAATTTGCACAATCTGTAGCATATATATACTCATATCTCCTAAAGTATGACATAAAGGTTATGTCTTCCTTGGGAGCATATGAAAAATTCTCTAACGTGCTTCAAATGATGTCTTGCAAAAAAGAAAATTTGTTTTTGATAGAATTATTATGACTTGTCAGTTCAAAGACTTGCTTTTGAAATTTGTGCTGTCTCTCTTGATTTTCCTTTTGAAATTCGAGTTGTCTCTCTTGATTTTCCTTCTGGGTTTGCAGAAATAGATTTTCCATTTTTTCCTATTGAGAGAGAAGTTGTTTTTGTCACTTCTCTTGTTGTGCATTCTGGTACTTTACAAAATCTAATAAAATATTTTTGAAATCCTCCATAATAAGTATCTTTTTTTTTTCTGGTTTTACTTTTCTGGTTTTTTCCAGATGCTTTTCAAATGAAAAAACTGTGACGAAAAATAAAAAATAAAAAAATTCTTGTATTTCTGCTGTTAAACAAATTGGTAATTGCATGTAGTTCTTTTATGAAAACTCATTTGCTCGTGTTGGTGGTCCTCGCAAATCCTCATCACCAAGTTGTGATCTGTTAGAGCCAGGAATAACGACATGAAAAGAAAAAGTAGGTTGAACCAGTGTATTGGAATAACAGAACATATATACAAAACAAGAGGGTTATCAGTCAGAAGATAGAAGTGTCTGTCTGAATTGTCAAGTTATGCTGCATCTTGACTGACTCATCTAGGAAGTCTTGCTGGTTAGTATTTACTAAGAAGGAAGAGTTCATTTCAATGTAGATAGGTCCCATAACAGAAAGAAAGAGAAATGATAGCAAAGCTTTAACAGTAGCAGCAGCTCTCATTAGCAAGAAGATTAGGTTTAAAAATCCAGGTTCTCCATTTAGAATTGTCCCATGGGTCAATAATCTGGTGGATTAAAGCATTCAGGAATTTGTTGACATAGTAACTCTGAGTTCAATCCTGGGCCGTGATAGTGTATACTTGGACTCAGTGAAGATGGAGCAAGCAATAACTTAATAGTACTAAGTTGAAACTAGGAGAAATACCTCTAAACATGATCAGTGGAATGGGAAAAATCAACCCTTGTAGATTACATAAAGGGTTCAGTTCAAAATTCCATGAAGGTTACTTGAAGCAACAAGCACCTGATGAAGGCCAGAGGGTATAACAGCTAAAACATTATAATGAAAGTTTGTAAAATTAGTTTTTAATTGGTTATGTTTTCTTTACTTTAAATAATAAACATAAAAGACATCTATTTATTCTGACTTTTATTATAAATGGTTCTTCAACTATTGATTAATGGAAATTGAGGTGAAAGAAAACTTCCTGTTTTAAGTTATTCAATTCTGTGGAGTTAAATTTTAGAGAGTTTAAGTAAATCAGTTGATTCCTTGATTCCTGAGTGCTTACAATTCTTTTCTTTCAGACTTTTAATGCAGTTCTATAGTAAAAGTCATTAACAATGCATTTTTGGTATACATATTTCTGCCAACTAACAATCCTCCTGTATTTCAATGCATTTCTATAGTAAAAATTATCAGCCCTATTTTGTTAGTAATACTTGAAGTGGCTGACTTACATTTTTGGGGCCCTGTAGTTTGAACTGATATAGGAGCCCCCTTCGCAACCAGCAACAATAGATTCAAGGATCAAACTGTCAAAAAATAGGCTATGAATAGATTCCAGCAAGTTCAATGAGCCCCTACAGCTGGTGTTTGAGGAGTGGGGGGGAATCATTTGCTGCAAGCTGCCAAGAAAATTTTGAAATTTGATCAGTTACATGCTAATTTTGAGATCATATAAAATGAGTTTTAGAGCATATTCTAAGGACAACATTAGCTACTTCAACCATATGATTCTATCATTAAACTGGCCCTATTTTAATAACAAACACTTAAAAAACATTTGATTTTGTTGAAAAATTAACTAATTAAAAAAGTCACTTCAGGAGCCCCTCTGGGATTAAACTTCATTAGTTTCATAGTAGCTCCCACCTACTGAATGCTTGTATTAATTCTAAGTCATTGTTAACTCTTTTCTTCCTGACTTCCAATACATTTCTATAATAAAATCATTATCAATACATTTAGATTATACATAAAATAGCTTTCTTCTGCCAGTAATATTTACATTAATTCTCATACAGTGATAGTCTTTTTGCATTTTGATGCATTTTGATAGTAAAATTGTTATCAATTCATTTACTTTATATATATATATATATATATATAAAATACCCTTATTCTACTAGAAATGCTTGCATTAATTCTTGTTCATTAACACTTCTTTTTTCCCTACCTTAATAAAGAGTGAATTGTAGAAATGATGAAGATGTTTTAAAGTCAGTGGGGTTCAAAAACAAAGGTTGAAACCTTGTCAAGCCAGGTTCAAATACAACAATGATTGTTTCATTTTCCTCTCTACTGAAAAAATTTGCAACATTCTTTATTATGCAATGTTTACAGGGAATTAATGTTTTGTATTTATTTAATAAATTCTATCAATATCATCATAACTATTTTTTTGCTAAAAGGTCAGGCTACCCTTTGTAGTTCTTTCTTGTTCCTAAAGAGCAATTATTGTTATTAGGAATTCAGGCTGGTGATCTTTTCTTTTTCATTCTTACACTATGGTCATTGCTTAAATTTTGTAAGATAAGATTTTCTTCCATTAGACCATAAAGCACTAGAGAGGAATAAATCCATTACATGGGTAGAAAGGGAAGACAACGGTTGACTCTAAATTTGAACAGGTCAAGATTGTAATGATTAGGGAAACATTCTTTTAGGAGTCTATTTGTTTCATAGGGCAGTGGGTCACTGGTTAAGTGGAACTTATTTTTTGCTAATGGAACATGCAGAGAATGCAGGTGGTTTGTTACTATGTAAGTAGCATAGCGGGTTCTTGCCATGAATGTCAGGCCTGGTGGAACCAGGTGATGCAGTCCTTTCAAGCACTTTCCAATGGTTGCAGAGAGAGAGAGAGAGAGAGAGAGAGAGAGAGAGAGAGAGAGAGAGAGAGAGAGAGGTTGGAGTGTAGAACATACTTCTTCTTAATGGCTTCGAGACACATTTGAACTCTATCAAGATTGGAAAGTGAGGTCTAGGCAGCTCCTGCCCAGATATGGCAATAGTACTCCATTGTTGGCCTGATCTGGCTTTTATAAAGGTAGAGGATAGCATGAGGATTTAGGTACTTACTGATGCAGTATAAGGAGCTGATCATTCATCAGAAACTCAAAGAGATTCTACTTCAAACTCAACAAAAGCAAAGAAACTTGCTTAAACTGGCAAACTGGGAACAAATTAGTGAAAACAAAAATGCATTCTTACAAAACACAATCTGGGGCACAATAAACACTTTTACAGATTCTTTGGGTGAGGATATAATCTTTGCCTCCTATTTGAAAAGATTTGAGGAGTTATATGCCACAAATTGCATAAATTGGTCAGACTCTAAGAAAGTTCACCTTCTTCTTCAAAGACTGGGCACTGTGGAGCATGCCAGATTTGTAAATTATATTTTATCCTCTAAAACAAGCAAATTGACATTCATTGAGAATGAAACTTTACTCTTCAACAAATAGTGGAGGATTGTTAGAGATTCATAAGCATACACCAAGATTCGAAAAAATATTAATGAATCTGACATAATGTAAGGATGCAAAAAGAAAAAACAAATTGATTTTCCCCCTAAATCAAACCAATAAAAAAAAGACAAGACAAGTTACTCCCTAACCAATGTTTTGGTTGTGGATTATTACATTGGTATGAAGACTGCCCTTACCAGAAAAAATAATGCCTAAATTGTAGCCGTATTGGGCACAAGAGCTCACACTGTTGAGCAAGAAAAAAGGTTAATAGCTACGTAAAAAACACAAAAGCAGATGAACAAGAAGGCTTAAATATTAGGAAATATGTGCAAGTACAAATCTTAATTACAAATATTAAAATACAGTTGGATTCTGGTTCAGATTTAACAATCATAAATCTATACACTTGGAAAAAGTTGGGAGAACCAACCTTGCTAAGAACTAATAAAATGGCCAAGTTCATGACAGGGGAGAAAATCAAGTTTACAGGAGAACTTATCACCAATGTAACATTTCATGGAAAGATATTAAAACTAAAAATATTCATATTAAAAAATACAGAAAATTTATTTGACACCAACTGAATAGAAAGATTTAATTAATTCATTTTGCCAAAAACTAGAAAACCTGACCTTGGTTGGTATAACAAGATGAAGGCAAAATTTGAGTTAAAAGATGACATCCAGCCAGTGTCTAAGAAAAAACATAATGTGCCTTTTGCCTTTTTACCAAAGATAAATGGAGAACTTGACAAACTAGAAAGAATCGGTGTCTTATCAAAAGTTGTGTACACTAAATGAGCTTCACCGACTGTCTAGGTGAAGAAGTCAAATGATTGTTCAACGAGGTTTAATTTGGCATTCAAAGAACATCATGATTCATGGTTAAAGGAAAATGAAGGATGTTCTCATGAATCCAAAAAGGAAAAAAATATTAAGACTCCTGCAGAGTTAATACTTAGGAGGAGGGTGTTATGGGAACTTACTCATATGACGCATGAACTCATCCAAACTGTATATAAGTAGCAGTTCTGCTTTGTAGAAGCAGAGGAAGAGTAAGATATAGATAGTGGCAGAGAGAGTGAAAGCTGAATCTATTTCAGCAGATAACTCTGAAAGCCAGACTAACAGTCACACTAATCATTCATTGGTATATGTTTGTACTACTCTTTTTGTAATATATTTGTTTAGCACTATTCCATCTTTGTGTCTTTATTTCTAACCCCAACAGACCACAACAACTTGGCGATGAGGTCACTGCAATTCAGTCAGTCAGTTAAGTGCCACACGTAATACACACTTGGGTGATCATGTCTCTTTAGAGACATGACTGACTGGTCAGAGAATTATCCTGCAGTAGGTTGCCATTGCTTTCTGTGGTAGACTGGTTGCCAGCTAAGGCTATAGAACCCAATCTGTCCTATTATTTAACCCATAGCTAGAGGAAAGAGATGAATTAATACCTTTCCCAAGGGTATTTGTGCGTGAGTAAATGCAAGGAATTCTACTGGAATTTGAACTTGACTCACAACAATTAGATTACAATAAAATTTATATTTTATATAAATTACTACCTTATGAAAATTGAATGTATCATATATTGGGAGGGGCTTATCATGGATTTGAGAAAGTGGATATGATACTCTTGCACTGACCCTCGGTTACAATACAACAAGAACTGGATACATTTACTCTCTAAAGGATTAATGAAAAAGTGATAAATAAGAATTTAGACTTGGTTTATTCATTAAATTTTGTGATCATATCCATTTAAACTACATGCTAGTGATAAGAGTGTGGCCAAAATAACTGATAATAGTTGAAAGTACAAGGGGAGACAATGTTGTAGTACTTTATTAAACACAGTATCAGCAGTAGCTCTTAATAAGCATAGTATCAGTAGCAGCTCTTAATAAGCATAGCATCAGCAGCAGCCCAGAACGTATAAAATCAAGCAAAACCTTAAGTAACTCTCTCTTCCTTTTTTTCCTCCTTTCGAAATGTGTACTATTGACTATTGTACTGATGATTCCCCCACAAATATACTTGCACAGGCAAGTCATATTCAGATATATTCATTAACATTTTTGTTGTTTTTTATAATTGTTTCATCCAAAGCAAGGGTAGGACTGACATTGATGCACAGGAGGTTACAGTGAGAGAAAAGAAAAAAAAAAAACAGGTACGGCAGATGTCAAAGAAAAGATAAAAGAAAGATGGGAATCAAGGAGATAGAGGATGGCAATTAATGTTGCATTTAAACTTTTGGAGATTGTAGCTATCAGAGAAGCAAGTATATGGGAGGGAGTTCCATATGTAGAAAGTGCAAGAAAAAAAGCTGCTAGAGTAGAAGTGGTGGTTGCATTTCACTATTTTGATGGTAAAAAGTGGAACCTAGAAACAATGTAGTGGTATGAGTCAATTCATGTGGTCAGGGCACCAGGGAAAGAAGCTTGTCAGAGCAAAAGCTGTGAAAATATTTGTAGGCAAGACAAAGGAAAGCCATAATCTGACAGTGAGGAAGTGATTGAAGTGGAGCTATTAAATCTGAGTCAATTACATTGCAGATCCTCCTTTAGATTTTGTAAAAAATCCTGAGACAAAAAGCAGGAACACCTGATCAAATATGGCAACAGCACTCAATGAACAGACAAATAGATTTATATATGTGCAAGATGGATTCTGACAAGAAAAACTTTCTCACTTGACACAGTGACTTGACCTTCTTAGTGGTAGATATAGCTATTGATACGATGTAGTATTTCCATTTGAGTTTGTTTGAAAGTGTGAAGCCAAGGAGGTGCAGTGTGTTGCTTTATGGGAGACTAGTGTCATTCATACTGGTGGTAGGCAAAAAAATTTCTCTATGGTGGGTAATGGAAAACAACTTCATTTTGGAAGCATTCAAATTTATGAGCCATTTCTTACCCGAATCCAACACAGATTAGAGGTTCTTTCTAAGAGCAGCAGCAAGGTTAACCTTCTCAGCCTTGACTGATTTCTTACAGATAAAAGTAAATAATGTTATCATCTGCATAGATGTCTACTTGGGAACTGATTATATCCGGAAGATCAGAAAAAGTGTAGGATCTAGAATAGAGCCTTGAGGGAGGCCCACATTTGTATGAAAGGATCTGAAAGTATGGCCATTCAAATCAAACTTCATTTCATGATTAGATAGGAACAATTAGATTAAATCAAAGAGTCGTCCAGAGATAAGCCCTGTAGCTTGCACAGAAGGCCAGCATGCCAAACCCTGTCAAATGCTTTAGAGATATCTAGGGTAACAGCTCGAGCTTTGCCATTCTAATCAAGAACCTGGTATATATATTCAGTGATGGCTGTTAGCACATCAGTGGTAGACCTGCAAAGCAGAAGCTGTACTGCTTGTCAGAGAGTAGGTTGTGGGATGTGAGATGATGAACCATTTCAGTATTGATAATAGCCTTGAACTCTTTGCCAAAAATGATAAGAAGCTGATAGGGGGGTAATTAGAGGGGGACAGAGGGCTGCTCAGAGTTTTTAAAAACAAGAACTACAGAGGAGAACTTTTAACAAGCAGGAAAACAGGAAGCATTTATAGAGTTTGAAGAGAACAAGAGAGAGTTTAGGGGCACATTTCTTTCGAATGATGACTAGAATTTCATCATCTCTGCTTGCCTTATGAAAGTCAATCTTAGAAATTATGTTAGAGACCAGAGCGTTATATATTCATCACTCAGTTGAGCCTCAGTTCTATATGGAAAGTCAGATGTGAGTACTCCAGATGAGTCAAATGTGGAGTTCAAAGAGAATTTGCAAGCAAAGCACTCAGACTTGTCTGCTGCCTAAGACAAGAAACTCTCAAACTTTCTTTTTGTTATTTTGTTTAAGAGATGTTATCTTGCACTGAAAAAAAAATCAGTCTCTGTTATTTTGTATATGTACCTTTTCACCACCATTATTTCATGTATTATAAAATATTTTCATAAGAAACCTTATACATTAATTAAGTAGCTAACACACAAAAATGCATTTATTCACCAAAGGATTAATGAAAAATTGAAATGATAGTTTCAATAAGAATTTGAACTTGGCTCGCTAATTGTATTTTCTACACATAATAAAAATTTAGGCCTCATCTTTCATAGATATTTTTAGCAGTGATAAAAACAACAACTGAACATTCAGTTTATTTTGTGTTTGTTCCCTTTTGCTTTTTTGCTATTTTTCGAGTTGTCAAATTCTTCCACTTTTCTGCAAATCAGTGAGAATGAATCAAAAAGATCCGTTCCAAATTACAGTGCATAACAGGTCTCATCACTTGACTTCTGATCACCACAGCACTTCTTGTTTACGCAAGATGTCTCTGCTCTTCTTCTTAAGAATTGTAAACTAGTTCAAACAGGCAGACAATTACAGTTGGTTGAAGACTGAAGGAGCCACCTGTACAGGAGATCTGTTGGCATAGCATGAATAGTCTCTAAATAGGAGAGCATGTTCATGAAAGACTGAAAGTAAAGGAAGAGCGCTGGGTGAAAACTTGTTTACATAAGTGATGACAAACAAGAAATGCAATGCTCTCTCTATGAGCTTATTGTAGTCACCTTGTGCTGACGATGTATAAAAACATGTTACAGTGAAATGTCCAAGACAAGGTGGAGAAAAGTCAATTAGAGGAAGTAGAAGTTAGTATGGAATAATCTGTGGATTAAAAAAAAAACGAAATAAACACAGAAATAAATTTAACAGATTTTTTTTATTCTTTGTCCTTAAAAAATGCCTTATGTGATGAACATTAACAAATATTTATATTTACGTCTCAATAAACTTTTTCTCAGAAAAATGATCTTATTTTTTTAACTCACTTAAATGCCAGTTTCTACTCAATGGCAAGTTACCTCCTTATCACAGAATTTAAAATTATAATTATTTGTAAATACGAATTAAAGCAAAACTTAATTGTTCTTGTTGATTATTATTATTAAAATATTGTAACTGCCACTATGGCTGATGAAAAATGTGAACAGTTTAAAGATTCATTTCTGCTTATTTCTCTGTTTTTTTGTTTTTTATTAAAAAAAACTCAAGAAAATTAAGTGAACAGATCCTTAGTTATCTCCCGAAGGTAGATAATTTTTTTCCAATTTATTCTTAAAGAAAGTAAAGCAAGCCTCAGTGTTAATGATGTAGAAAGTGGGATTGGTGGGTCAAATTCAAATTCTAGCATAGTCTGTTCTTCTTTCCAGCTATTGGTTAAATAGCAGAGTAGACTAGGCTCCCTAGCCTTTAGTGGCAGCAAGTTAAGTAGGAGGACAACTCTGAATTCAAAATTATAGAAACCACTTCACTAACTTTCTCAAGAAATCATGGCAATACAAAGATATTAAGAAAAAGGAAGCCATGAATAGTGATGGCCTACACCATGATGGCCTACATCATGGCATTAAAAATGCATAAAAATTACTTGGAAACTTGATTGAATTGAAATTGTTTTATTATCTAATTTTGAACATTTTGATAGTATTGTGTTAAAAATATATTACAATGAAGCTGGATTCAACATAGTTGAATCCAGCTTCATTGTATAATTCCTAGTACACCACCATTCCTTCTCTAGAATGTCTTTGTACTTCTTTTGAGCTAGTTTTTTGCACTCAGTCATGATGTAATTGCAGCTTTTTTTCTATAACATGTGTTAAGTTTCTGCATTTTGTTTATCTTCACATAACACGTTGACTTTATTGATTTAGTTATTATATTATCATATGTATTTTTATAAAATTCCTGTAAATGTTGAGTGATGCAGTTTTAATTGTAAGAAAATTCTTATGGGGTGTGGGTTGCTTACTTGATGCCCAAGACAAACTGAATTGCAATGCCTCACTATCTACAGACAGTTTGAAAGAGAAATGAATTAATACCTCTTTATTTATCTATAAATAGATTATAAAAATTTTATTTTATTATCATAAAAATGTTAGCTTTGTTTAAATGTATAATTGTCAAGGTTATTGTTTTTTAATGAATGTTCATTTGAGAGAAGTGTATTTTTATCTAGGCTAGATTGTTTGTGTGAAATTTGTTACAAATATATATCTTTTTTGGCTCAGCAGTTAAAAACCACCAAAATTTGAAGAACCCATTTTCAGTTTGTGAATTTTTTAATGATTTTTTTCATATATATTGACCAATGAGAGAAGCAGTTTCAAACTTTAATGAAATCCTAACGATGTGGCAGAAGTGAGCCTAATTTTTCTGTATTCTTGGGTTATTTAAAAGAAAAAAAAGTTATGCTGGATAATACTTTTTAGCTTTGGATAGCAGCTTGTCTAAGAGAATGAAATTTCTGATATAAAATCCTCTACACTTACTCTGTGTAGAATAGGGAAGGCTGAACTCTCTAACCTTGATAGGCAATCTTCCTAGAGATGGTGGCTTGATAAAAACACTGAATTTCTAGTCTCCTGAACTGGTTGGTGTTAGTAAGGGCATACAGCTGTAAAACCTGCACCAGTATTTCATGATAGTTCAATTACATGTTAATCATAACTGCTTTAATGGGGCTGAAGTCATCAATGAAGATTTAGCAAGACCATGTAAAACATAGACCCAGATTACCAAAGATAATTTAAGGAAGTTGAAATTACACAAAATCGGGTGGCCTGGAAAAAAGCCACCAAGAAAACCCTGTCCAACCCATGCTAGCATGGAAATGAATGTTAAATGACTATGATGATGATGATGATCAAGTCAGTAGATATGATGAGAAAACATCTTAACAGTAAAGGAAAGACCTTTTGAAAGCAAGCAGAAGACCTTTCAACAGCGAGGACCTTTGACTGCAAGGGAAGAAGGCAGGTCAACATCAAAGAAGGCATTGACATCAAGAGAACACCAGCAAGATTCTATTGCCAGCCAACCACAGAGAGATGAGAGAAATTGGAATTCCATTGAAAATTCTCATGAAGTTGGACACGCTAAAACAAAAAGATTTCAGAATTTTTCTCAAGAACAAGCTGTGTAAAAAGAAATTAAAAAAAAGTTACTGTGTCCCAAAGACACTCATGTGACAATTTACAAGCAGGTTTTTTGTTTTCATTCATAGGTAGTTGCACCTTTGTTTTATATTGCCTTGTTTTTTTTCTCTGTTTGTCATTTTTAAAAAAATGCTTGTAAAAAGTTGTCATTTTTTCCCATTTTTCACTGATAATTCTTGACCATAAATTGTTATCCTGCCTTAATAGGTGCTCAATAGAAATTTTATGCAAGCTTTGTTTGTATTTTTTTTTGTAATTGAAAATGTGTTTTTCCTTTTAAAACTTGATACAGTAGTTGTCTTGTGTTTTAAAATTTTGCACCTATTAATTTCTTGCTATTTCTACTAAATTTTTGGTGTCTGGCACAAGAGTTTGGATATGGTAGAAATAATTTTTTTAAGATAGATAGCTAAACTAAGAGGGTTGATAAAAAGTAATGCTTGTTCTTTAATAAACATAAATTAATGAACAAAAATATCTCAGGATTTAAAATCTAGTCCTCTACACAATTGCCTTTCTTCTCATTAGTAGTATTCCACTTTTGAATGAAGCAATGTACACTTCTAGGCTCTTTTTTTAGCCATAATTTTAGATAACTTTTATATTATAATAATCTGTCTTACATATTTATAAGTCTACCATTTGGCCATGCATTGAATATTGCTTCCACATTTAGGCTGGTGCTTTTGCTATATATAGAGAGATTCTTGATAAAATTCAAAGAAGAATCTACATTGTCATTAGTCATGACCTCAGCTTCAGTCACTTTCCCACATCTTCCCTGTGCCTTTTCTATAAATATTTTCACATTCTGATGAACTTTTCTCTCTGGTACCTAGACTTTATGAATTTAAGTACAGTTCTAGATTGGCAGTTAGGTCTCATAATTTTACAGGTGAAATTACTAGATGCAGCTAAAAGTTTTATGCTAACAGTTTCTTCTGCAGCACTTTTCAATTGTGGAACTCTTTTCAAGCTTCTCAATTTCTAGCTGACCTTTGATCTTCAAAAATTGAAATGCAATGTCAGTCATTCTCTCCTGTCTTCTTAATTCATGTTATTTATTGTTCTCTATCCTTGATAATGTTTTTCTCATATTCTTTGACACTCAGTAAAACCCCCCTCCGTGTTTTAGTGGATTTATTGCTTTGCATGTGGGTGAAATGATTTTTAAAAAATGTGCAGGTTTCCTCTTGCAAATCATTATCATTGAAAAATTGCTATTCTCTGAGTAGCTCCATGGGCCCAATCAATCACCCTCTAGATCTTCATAGAGTGTGTCTGCATTCTGGAAACCTACTTTGCATAGACCTTTGATTAACCATAAGATAGCACTGAACTGCAGGCATTACCATGGCTTACCTAAAGGCTTGCACAGAGTTTTGTAATAGTGATACTTCTTTCAGTTTTAAATGAGATCATCATCAGCATGTTTGGCTTTATCCTTCCTCAGAGTATTAACTTGTCTAATTTTATGCTATTTTCTTTTCAAATATATCTCGGATACATAATAAGCATTCGGTGATTAGCGTTGAGAAGAATAAGTGTCTGACACAGTATTGTTTGAAGGTGCTATTATTCTTGTATCTGTGGCTTTACAAAATGTCTTTACAAAAGTGGTGATGTGTATTCATTGAACTTACATGAGAGACAAAATTAAAAATATATGTATCCTTCACGTTGTAATAGGATATTCAGTAATATTTACCACTTCACCAAAGAGATGTCATATTCACAGGACTACAGAGAAATAACCAGGCGAAATTATTCAAAAATTAATCTGCAAAATATTCAGCAGAGTACAACAAAATAGAAGAACTAAAATCTATCATGATTCAAATGCTGGTGCTACAAAAGCAACAACAAGAACAACAATTGCAGCAACAAAAACAACATGAACAGCAATTACAATTGTAACAACAACAGAAGTTTTTTTAATTATTTACTAAAAAAAGGGAAAAAAAACTTCAGATTTATTCACTCCAGATGCTGCTAATTCAATTAGCAAATTTGTATATCATTCAAATGAAGGGATAAGTTTTCCAACTTATTATAGAAGATATGAAGGTATCTTTAAAAGAGATTGTTCACATTGAAATTATGAAAAGAAACTTTGTTTAATTTGGAGAAAAATGTCCCCTGCTGAATAAAAATGCACGTGAATTTTATTTTGCAAAAAGATCCAAGTGAGATAAATTTTGCTGAAACTGTTGTAATGCTATAAAAAAACTTTGGTGACAAGAGCTCATTATTTAATACATGATGGCAATGTCTTAACTTAGTAAAGTGTGATGATGAAGATTTTGTCACTTATGCAGGAGTCGTGTATTGAGAATGTGAGGAGTTCAAGTTAGATTAATTAACTCTGGATTTATTTATATGTCTAATATTCCTACAGGGCTTAACTCGTAATAAGAACATGGAAATAAGATCCACAATGCTTATTAAATTAGAAATGGATCCCAAATTAACTCTCCAGAAAATAACAGAAGAGTGTCAACATATTGTAAATCTAAATCTCAATACTGCAAGGATTGAGGAAAAAAACATTTCACAAGTACATAGCATTTGACCATCTAAGAGAAAAAAAACAAAAACAAACTATAGACGTTTTTTTAACTCCTAACAAAACACTAAAAAATGACAATAAACACCCCTTAATACCTAGTATTTGCCACGGTTGTGGAAGTAAGCATTTCAAAAGTAATTGTTTTTTCAAGAACAAAAAATACTACAAATGTGGGAGGTTAGGAGACAAAAATGGGGGAAAAAAATGAAGCGTATTTGAATAAATACAAGAATTGAAGATGAAAATAAAAAGCATAAAGGAAAATTAACTAGACTTTGAATGTGTTTTTAACGGAGTTAGAAAAATCTCAAAAGAGGAAATTTGTTTTTGTGGAAATTAATAATGTAAAAATAAAATTACTACTGAATACGGGATCTAATATCACTATCATAAATGAACAGACATGGATAAAAATGAGTAAACCCACTTTATTGACTTCTAATAAAGTTGCACGTAGAGTCACAGGAAAATGATTGAACTTTTGGGTGAATTCACCGGTAACATTTTTGTTGGAAAAACCAAGAATGTGGTAGTGTTTGTATTAAAGGATACTGTTAATTTATTTTGAACAGATTGAATTGCATTATTTTATTTTTGGGACCTTCCAATTAAGTCTTTTTCCAACAAAATAAATATTGTTACATCCAGTAGCATTGAGAAGAATAAGTGTCTGACACAGTATTGTTTGAAGGCAATATTAATTTATAATGCCTGAACTAAATTTCTTATACCTATTTACAAAAGTGACTTTACAAAAATTCTTAAATAGGTATAACAAATTTAGTTTAGGAGAAAAGGAAATTGAACATAAAATAGGCTGCACTAGAGATAGTTTTGCGCAACACTGCAAATTGCTACAAAACCAAAACATCAACTTGAAAACTTGAGTTATGTTCTTAAATAGTCTCGTCATATGAAAACTTTCGTATGGATGATATGCATAGTGCAAAACCTGTTCAGAAATATCTAAACTGTCAGCTGTATACAAATGCTTCCTAAGATCAATGGTGAAAAAATGCTTTTATTGAATGAATCCACTGTGTCTTTGTAAAGATCATCCCTCTTTGAATATTGTTGACTGATGCTACACAATCACAAACAAAAAACTATACCAAATAACAGAAATCACATCACTTGAGGACTACCAGCATCAACAACTAAAATGGATAGCACATGTAACTTGAAGAGAAAATAATAATATAATCAAGATGTTGATATTCCACATGACTTCAAATAAATGGTGAGGAAGGAAACCTCTATTAATACTGAAACCTCTATCAATAGTAGTAAAGGTATGTGAGAAGAAAGGACTAAACATTAATTGTAAGAAGATAGAATGTATGGTTGTCATCAAAAAGAAGAGCTAAACATATGAACTGCAAATTGGAGATGACAAATATCAAGTAAGTGCAAAAATTTTAATATCTAGTAAGTGTTTTAACAGAAGATGGAAAGTGGACATCAAAACCCAAAGATGCATTGGGATAGTAAAAATTGCCTTTCAAAAGTTAAGCAAAGTATTAAGAAAAAGGAAAATTGCAAAGGAAACAAAGAAAAGTGTACTTAACTATTATGTGATATCAGTCCTTCTATATAGCAGTGAATGCTGGACCATCTCTCCACAGAAGATACAGATATGTGATTCTATTGAAGCATGCTGAAAATACCATGAACAAAACATGTGAGCAATGACAAACTTTTAGAGAAAATGACAGTAAGTTGTAATTTTTTGGATTCATAAAGGTTTAGAAAATTTAACACTCACAGGACATACTGAAGGTAAAAGGGACAGACAAAAACAAAAGATAATTCACCTAAAACATTTGTATAAATGGTTGGCAGAACAGAGATTAGGGGAGATAATAAAAAAAAAATTATTCAGAGCTAAAATGGACAGGAAATTGTAGAGAGGTATTATACCCCATGGCCTGAAGAGAGTTAATACTTGGAAGATGTTAAATATAAAGGTTGTATCTGATCTACACTGATAGATATGAAGAAAAAAAAACATAGTATGACATATTTTGTCTATTGTGAAGGTTTTAATTTTCAGCATTCCAAAATTTTCAGCATTTTCTGTTATTGTATAATTATAACTTATGTTTGTGTTTTTACATTCCCCTTCCTATAAAATATTTAATTCCATCAATAAAAATATTATTTTAGTCTAAAAAAGTTCTAAAGGAGGATTGAAACAATATTTTTTTCACTTTGTCATATATATATATGTGTGTGTGTGTGTGTGTGTGTGTGTGTGTGTGTGTGTGTGTGTGTGTACATGTAAATGTTCAGATATAACTAAAAATACATCTGTTAAAAGAAAACATTTTCTGAGATGAAAAATTCTTGAGAGTGTCACTATCAAATCTTACCAAAATATTAATCAGCACCTCAGATTTTTCCTAGTATCTCCTTTCCTCAAAGAAATATTCCTTTCCCAAGTCAACATACATGACCAGAAAAACTTTACAAAATTAAAAGAAAATGGTCAAATTTAAAATAATGTATTATTTAAAATACATAATACAAACATTAATTTCTCAAACTTAAATAATATAAATATTAATTGCATTATAAATAAAAGCAAAACATTTAACAGCAATAACAACATTTACTTACTTTTGTTTATTAGACATTAATTGGTTACTCAATTGTTTAGTGGCATATTAACACCTCTGTGGGTTATTTAAAGCTGAAATCTAAATATTTTGAACACAATTTTATGGCTTCAACTAAATATATTTTGAATGCAATTGTATACTTTTAAAAAATATGAAGTTCTCTTCTTCTTCTTCTTCTTCTTCTTCTTCTTCTTCTTCTTCAGGTGATATTTTAACATAAAATGAATTTTAAAATAAATTTTATTTTAAAATATCACCTGAAGAAGAACAGTATTGTTCTGAAACATGAACATTTTTGTGTAGTGATATAATGCTTTTATAAACCATTGTAATGACAAAATTACAATATATATATATATAGTCAAATCCAGTAAAATAAAATTCATATATAATTGGTGATATAATCTGAAAAAATATAAGATTGCACCCACCTCTATCAAAATGCTTAATGGATAGCATCTAATGAGACACTCCCAGTTTTGTTATATCAACCATTTGATTGTAGTTCCCAAGATAACTTTAATTGGGACCAGATATTTCTCTTACTTTTTTAAATGGAAGATGTTGATACATTCTACCAAGATGGCTGCTTTTATATTTTTTACATTTTTCTTTGCATCTTTTTACATCTGTTACATTTTTACATCATTTTACATCACATTTGCTGCTCTTGAGAAAACAAGAAAAGTCAATGGTACACAAAAAAAAAAAAAAACTTTTAATGGCGATCACATTCCAAAAAATAAACAAATTCATACAGCCATGTGAAGCCCACAGCACTCATCATCATCATTTCTTCTTGACATTGCCTATAATATTGCCTGTAACATTGCTAAGGTTGTTATATTGAATCTGGATGACTGTGTAGATATGTGGAGGCTTTCATTTTTATGTAGCCTTATTTAAACTTCTACAAATTTATTGAAAAATGATAAATGAAGAATGAACAAATTATAAAAATCATGATTTTTCATATCATGTCTGTCTCCTCCTCCTCCTCCTCATCATCATCATCATCATCATCATCATCATTTCTTCTTGACATTGCCTATAAAACTAAAGGAATGATGTTATATTGGATCTGGATGACTGTTATTATTTTGAAGCTTTCATTTTTATGCAGCCTTGTTTAAATTTCATCATATCTATTATAAAGTGAAAAATGAAACATGAACAACATTTTGTAGAATATAACAACATTCTTTATACAGAAGTTTTTGTAAATTTTTTCCTTGATAAAGTCTTTGTGTGCTTGAAATATATACATATATGTATATATCTAAACTTATTTATAAATGGAACTTTGTCTGTGTGTGTGTGTGTGTGTGTGTGTGTGTGTGTGTGTATCTGTTATCTATAGACTCCGAAACAGTTAAACTGATTTTCTTGAAAATTTACACAGTTGTACTATTAGCGTCTGTGAGTGTTCTTAGCTAGGTTTTCTGTCGAGGTACCCCTGATAAATATTGAAAATCGATAATTGAAAAAATCGGGTTATAGAAGGAGTGGTCTGATTTTAATCAAATTTGATACACTCATAGACAAAGACATAAGAAATGATATTCAGAAGTTTCAAGGTTGCAGTTCTTACAATGGTGCAGAAAATTGATAATATGTATATATATATAAAAGGCAAGATGTTTGGGTGTGTGTGTCTGTTTATCTGCCTGTATGTCTATATTTTTTAAGCCCTTTTATTTTAGTTTTTGCTTTGGGTTTGGCTCTAAGTAGGTATAATTGTAGTTCTTAGTCTCAGCCATGATACCATTTACTCAGAGGACTTATTTGGCCTTCAAAATTCAGTTTACAATGAAAAAACTTATTTGATAGCAATACTAGGAAATCAAAATTTGACTGACATCCATTCATTTTTCTTTCAGTCTACAGTTTTGCTTTAACTGGAAACAACTATTGCTTTTTAGTCTTTCATGTCAACGTCCAAAAAGTCTGAGCTTCAGGACCACGGATTAGTTTTAAAGTTTTCATTACACCAGAGCAACGCCGGGCTATACTGCTAGTATATATAAAATTATATGGTTTTAAGAAAAGGATAAACAGCAATTTTTTTTTCTGTGAAGAGGAAAGAATAATATATGAGAGAACAGGAAATCAAAATGACTTATCTTTTTTGGTTAATCACTAAAAATCCAATGAATTAATTTGCATGGACATATAGCAGTGAACATCTTGAAAGGCAACAGATGAATTGCTCTCTTTTCTTCATTCTTTTACATTTCTTATATGTATTTCAGATGATTTAGTATGTAAAAACAATTTTAATTTCTATGAAATGCATTAAAATCTAAATAATTCAGAAAAGATAAAAATGATAAAAAAGATAAATAATTATTACAGAAAAGATGACACTTTTTAACATGATAATTTGATGTAAGTTTTAAAATGATGTCAAATATCTTTATATCTATATATATTTTTTTATAATCATATCACCCTAAGCAAGGCAGTTTACTGCCACTGGTGCACAGGAGGTTACATAGGAGTTATGAAAAAGAGTAACAGGTTATAGGGGATGTCAGGAAGTGGGTAAGGGGAGGATGAGAATACTGATGAGAGTGGAGTGGATGGAGAAAGGAGCGTGTGAGAGAGGATGCAAGTTAGTGAGATAGAAGATGTCTATTGACTTTACATTTAATTTCTTGGAGATTGTAGCTGTTGGGGAAGCAAGTAAATGGAAGGGAATTCCACAAGCGGGAAGTGCAAGAAAAGAAGCTGATAGAGTAGAATTTAGGATTTTTTGCAGCATCCATTATCATTGCTGAGGGATATGGACCATAGACAACTGTTAGTTTTGAATTCTGAGTTGTCCTTTTCCTGCACTGGTTGCCCACTACAGCTAGTGAAACCAGTTTGCTCTGCTATTTAATCCATAGCTCGGGAGAAAGAGATGGATTCTTACCTTTTCCAAGTGTGTATGTGTGTAAATGAATGTAATGAAGTCAACTGAAATTTGAATTCAACTGTTCAAATACTTATCCTGAGCCTCTATCCACTGCACCACCCACACATCCTACTATATACTGACTAAATTCTACATTAAATTGGTTTCTCCTTTGCTGGAATATCATGTTTCGTTAACAATATTTAATAAAAATAAATTTTATTTTGTTTGAAGTTCTTCTTTATGTGCTCAGGACATAGACAATCATGACTCTCCACAATTTCATGTCTCTTGTAGCTCTTAATAAATGTTGTCTTTTTGTTATTTCACAAAAGTGTTCTGTCATACATTTACTCAAGTTCACTAAGTATGTTATTCATTGTCTTCCTTTGTCCTTCTTGCCCTCTATCTGTCCTGTGAGTATCAGATTTTCCAAACCCTCCTTTTTCATTATGTACCACAGAAACCTCAATTGACCCTACCTGATGTTAAATATTAGTTTCTTTTTTATTTCTATTTTCCCAAAAACTTTGTTGTTGCTCACATGTTTGATCTGTTATATCCTCAGCATCCTTCTGTAGAACTACATTTCTGTTGCTTCAAGTAGGAGACTTGAAGCAACATCGTTGAGAAGATTTTTCAGCACTCATTGCCATACATATTTTCAGCATTCATTGCCATAGATATCATGTAGCAGTTCAATACTCTTTTCCTAGTTTCTAGTGAAATTTTCTTATCTCTGTTTAGCTTTCAGAAGGCTTCCTTGGCTATCCAAATATGCCTTTGGATTTCAGTGTCACACTTTCTGTTGTCTGTTAAAACACTTCCCAGATATTTAAATTTCTGCACTTTGATTTTGGCATCTCTGATTTGCAATTCACACTTTGGGTCCATATTCAACTAATAAAATATATTTTAATGATGTGCTTGTTATAATTTAAAAGTATAAAATATGTTTGTTTTATCAAATAATAATTTATTTAGATTTCCATAATTACTTGTAATACACATTTAAAAATCAGTGCAATATTACAATTACAATATTACCAATCAAGGAACACTGGCTTGTATGTCATGTTGCATAGAGTGGTGTGTAAAACTTCCTGTTTTTCATTTCAACATTAGAGTTGAAAAAAGTCAAAGCCGTTGTTTAAAGGAAAGTCCTATATTGCTTTCAAGTTTGTTATGCAGTATTTGTAGAATTTAATTTCTGTTGTAAAAATCAATATTAAGCCTTATTAATGTAATCTTTGAATATTTTCACTGGGGTGATTTTATCCCATATGATGTACACACATTTTATCCCATATGATGTACACACATTTTATCCCATATGATGTACACACATTTTATCCCATATGATGTACACACATTTTATCCCATATGATGTACACACATCTAATGCAGTTGTTTACTGTATACTAGTACTTTATCTTGTTAGCTAACATTCTACTTGTGCAACCACAGTGCGCTCTGTATTCAAACTGACAGACTAGGTAATTATGTTTTTCCCAATGTAAACTAAATAATTATTGATAACATACCCTGTTTAGAAATTATAAAAATATTTCTTCTTCTTCTTCTTCTTCTTCTTCTTCTTCTTTTACATGCTACATTCCTTCAGGCTCTCCAAACTTTTCTAGTCCTTGTGGGTCTTAGTTTTTTCTCTCTTTACTAAAGGTCCTGCCTCTGTTCTGCCATTGTTGTTATCTGTTTACCCAGGATTTTGTTGCTATCTGAGTGTCATGATTCCAAACATTTAACAACATCAACAGAAACATATCTTTTAAATGAAAATAAAAAATGTTATTTTTGAAAGAAAAGTAGAAGTAGAATGCCAGTTGAAATAACATTTTAATATTCTTTCAGAAATATACACTAACAATAAAATATTCAATTTTTCTTGCAGTGAAGTTTGTTTTATAAAGTAATTAAGTGTTCTTAGTGTGGTGTGAGTTGTGCAGACAGACTTACTTTATGACAGTGAGCCTAATATTTGTAAGTTTGCAGACAACTACTGGTTATTCCCTTCTATTGTGTGCATGAACAAGGTCTTAGTCTGTTGGCTATTGCCTCTTCCACTGTGTTGTGTGGGTGCATGTGTGTGTGTGTGTGTGTGTGTGTGTGTGTAGATTAAACTGGCCTCTGAAATTGTGTTTAGCCCTGAGAATCAGGAAGCTTTCTGAATGGAATTTCTTTTGTATCAATGGAATATGGAAGGAACAAGGATGATTCAACCTTGTGTATGTTGCATTTCTAGATTTTAACCATAATATTGGAACATTTTTTATAGAAATTGTGATAGATTAGCAAAAGGTTTGCATTTGTGAGAAAGAGATTGTACAGTGGAAAATAATTAATAACCTACGGGATGTTGCTTTTGAATTTTGTCGTGGTTGGAAAGAGAAGATTAGACAGCCCTGACCATACTCTATTTTTCCTTGGTTTACATGAATGTTGTTAGCCAAGATATTGTAAACAGAAGATTTTGATATTTGCAGTATCTGATGTCTACGGAATTTTCTGAACACTTTTTGATGGATCTTACATTAGCATTATGATCACAGAAAAACATCAAATTCATATTATTTAGAAAATAGTTAATGGACACCAAGAAATGAGCTTTAATTACAAAATTAAACTCCTTTTACTATTAATGATGAAAATAAACACTTTAGGAGCAAATCTGCAGTTCACTTACATGAACATTATAATTTTATGAACATGGAAGAAACTGGTCATTATCTGGACAAATTGTTTTTCTGTAGACCAACAACTTGAGGAGTGAAGATAAGAAATATGGCATGAAAAAACATTATCTGGATATATTTGTTGACAAACAGTATTCATTTCATGTATCCTAGCCTTATGCGACTTGGTTGTTCTGTGTGACTGAAAACAGTTTGATTGAGATTAATAATTCTGTGAGTTGTTTCGGTGATATTTTTATGTGTCACCTGAAGCAAATATTATTTTTTCTGCTCTTTGTTGAGCAATGCCCAGTTGTATTATATTTTGTAATTTAAAATTATTTTATGATTGTTCATTCACAACTGGAAGTAGGCTTAAATCTATCAATGATGGAACATTCCCTCATCATAAAATCGTCATGTAGAAATGAAACTATGAGGAGGAAGAAGGAGGACTGCCTGCCCAGCTCTAGGTAAAGAGGATGATTGATCATCAGCAGCAGTGGCTGAAACCAACCCTTGACACAACCATCAGCAGCAGCAACAATAGCCCAAATCAGCCCCATGACATGACTATCAGCAGCAGCAGCAGCCAAAACTTTGACACAGCCATCAGCAGCAGTAACAGCAGCTGAAACCAACCCTTGACACAGTCATCAGCAGCAGCAACAGCAGCCTAAACCATCCCCTGAAATACCCAGCAGCAACAGTCCATAGCCAAAGCAGCTACCAAATCAGCTCTTGACACAACCATCATCATCAGCAGCTGAAACTAGCCTTTGACACCACAATCAGCAAATGTACTGACAACAGCCACAAGCTAGCCATCATCATTATCTTCAGCCCTTGCTACTCCAGTTCACTCCAACAATGTCTCCAACTGCATCCTTGCCTGGACCATAAATCTTACCCTGCTGTTCTGATATGCTGTTCTTTTTAGGGTAAAACTAATGACTTCCGGCATGACCAGCAAGAGTACTTGAAATAATGAAACCTTTTGTGTCTTTTGTTTTGTGTAACTTTGATCTTACTATTAATAAATTTGATATAATCTAATCTCCTTGTTCTTGTTATCCTTGCTTTTATTGCGTCATTGCCTCATTTTTAATGTTTGCAAGGAGTTGTCTACTATAGACTGCAGCCCCCTCATGGCACATGTAGGTCTCTGAAAATATTGTTCATCCAAAGTACTGAGTTAGCATGCATTTTTGTTTATTTGTTAAACTGTTGTCTATAATCTTTTCTAAATCATTTTGAATCATACTTTTTGTCTACTATATCAACAGACGCCAATTATTGATTTGGATAGGTTACAATATCACATTTTATTAATATTTCTGGGATAAACATGCAAACTACTTGTTTGTTCTTAAGGAGCATTCAATGAGAACTTTAAGGGAATTATGTCATCTGCATCAGTTGATATGTTCACAGCAATCACTTCTACCAAAGTCACTACTGGTTTTAGTTAAAGAATCTATCCTAGTATTTTTATTAACATAAAAGCCATGTGTGCAATTCTTTCCACAATATTAATAAAATGCGAGATTCCAGAATAAGAAATTTCTTCTATGTAGAGTGATCCTTCAGGACATAGGTCATCATGACTTTCCATAACTTTTTATTCCTATAAGTATATCTGCAGTCCACTTATATAGACACTATAATTTTCTAAGCATGTAACACTTAATGCAACAAGAAATTGTTCATATTTTCATTTTTGTAATGTTCATATAATTTCTGGACAGATTGTATATGGATATATGTATAATGTCTGAACTGCAAAAAAAGGAAGTAATTTCACTTTTTTTGAATGACTGATTATTAAAATACGTGACCCCAAACTGGATAAGTCAAGTTATGGGGGAGTTTGAATGTATTTAACAAATAATTGACATAATCTACTCAGAGAAGAATGCATCATGTGTAGCATCATCATAACATACAAATGCCATAACGCTGACATTTAAAATCTGAATTTCAGAAAATGACTAGTTTATTACAGTTTATAACAACAATGATTACAGTTTTGAATTTTGAAAATGGTTAAATGAAATTCTTAAAGTGCTTGATGAAAACCTCTACAATTTCTGCATATACAAATAAATGAGTCATTAATTGCACAGAAAAAGTAAGATGGAGTAAAGCAAATGATTTTTTTGTAGTTGCATCAATGTAAGCATAAACTTAGACTTTTTGAGATGATCAAAATTTTCTACTATGTTAAATGTTAACACAGGTTCTAAATGTTAACTCAGCACTGACTGATGTTGTAAACAAAACATATGTAGCTGCCTTTGTTTGAAGGAAAAATTGTACTATTATGACAGTATTTTTATAGTATTGATTTATCTTTTAATTTTGAAGTAATTTTCATAAACTGGCAAAATCAAAACAGCAAAGCATTGAGGTCAGGGCACAAATTAACATTTTATTCAAAGAAGGCTTCTCTCAAAGATAAATTACCAAGAAGTTGAAGATTTCTAGACATGGGGTGCAATGTTCATTACAAAGGCACTGGTGCAAAAGTTGACTGAAAAACAGCTGGAGCAACAACTGCTGTTGAAGATAAAGACTTGGATATTGAGAGCAAAAGAAATAGAAGAGAAACTGCTCCAGATTTGACAGTTGAACATAATTCCTTTTGATAACAACCAGTGTTACTCTCAACTGTGAAAAATCAACTTGTCAAACCCAGGGAATGCATAGAAGATGCAAGAAACCCCTGTTATAGAAGGTGATTAAGCAGAACAGAGTGCTATGGGTAAAAACGCATAAGAACTAGATAATGAAAGAATGCCAAAATGTATTGTGGACAGAATTTCTATGGTATAGACGAGGTTGAGATAATATTTTTATTAGCAATACTACAATTTTATTTTTGTTGTTGACTCCATAAAATTACATCTTTTGTTATATGCGAATGATTATTATTTCTGTCTTTTTTGTATTTTTATTGTTCTTATGTAAGTCATTGTGGTATTCATATGAATATTATATATATATTGGTGTGTTCAGGTTATGAAGAATTTTCTTTCATGCATATATACATTCATGTAAATATAGTATATTTGTTCCTCCATGTGTGTGTCAGGTGGAATGTAGTATCAGGTTGCTGTTTGTGCTATGTTATATTTTGTTTTGGGTATCTGAGTATATGTGGATTGTACGCATGAATTCATTCCTTGGTTTTCTGTATATTCTTTTGTGAGTATTATTTAAGCCCATCTCTGGTTCACAGGGAGTTAGTCTTCATTTGGCTTGTTAGTGTGTTGATTGAATCTCTGATAGCTGACTGAACTTCCACATTCACGTGTGTGAATGTGAACTAACTGCTATGTATGTGTTCACTGTTCTTTTTATATTTACTCCATGCCTACATGTTTCTGATTTGATTTTGGCAAGAGCGTTAGTGATTGGTTGATTTTTGCATGTCAGTTGATCACATAAGCTATGTCTGGGTTAATATCTAGGTTACCAGAAATATAGAAGAATTGAAACGGGGAAAACATATGTGTTGAGAGAGAAAAAGAAAGAGTGAGTTTTTCTGCCACTTTATTAGTAAAGAGAAAAGTGTATATTTCAATACACTTTATTTCTACCTATCTACTCACCATGTCAAAATATGAAATTTTTGGTAGAGTGTATATGAGAAGAAAGCCAGGAGTAAGACTGAATGATCATTATGTGATTCCAACACTTGAGCTTGGTGGTGGATCTGTTATGGTCTGGGATGTTTTGGGAGAGAGATGGCTGGAGATTTGATTCAGGTCAAGATAATCCTAAATTAAGAACAATATTAATCAATTTTACAAAAACATGCTATACTATCTGATTTACACATCAGTGGAAAAAAATTCACCTTTCTGCAAGACAATGATCCAAAATAGTCTTCTAAATTATGTTAAAATTACTTTGAGTTAAAAAAAAGGAAGAAACATATATAAATCTACCATTGGCCTGTGTATTGAATACTGCTGTCACATCTGGTTGGGTATTCACCTTCGGGTTCTTGACAAAATCCAATGAAGAATCTACAATGTGAGTGGTCCTGACTTGGTAGCTTAGCTGTGGTCACTTTCTCACCAGTGTAATGTGGTGTCCCTCTGTCTTTTCTACAAATACTTTCACTGTTTCTGCTCTGACGAGCTTAGCTTACTGGTGTCCCCTCTGCATGAATTTACTCAAGCTACTAGACTAGCAACAAGGTCTCACCCTTTTACAGTGAAACCAATAAAATAACTGAAACTTCTACTCTATCAGCTTCTTTTCTTGCATTACCTGCCTGTGGAATTCCCTTCCATATACTTGCTTTCCTGACAGCTACAATCTCCAAGAATTTAAATTTAAGGTCAATTGCTATTTCCTATTTCTCTGACTCACATCCTTTCCCTTGTGTTCTTTTGTCCACTCTCATCAGCTCTCTTTACACCAGTATTCTCAGCCTTCTTTTACCCATTCTCTGACACCTGCTATAACTTGTTCCTCTTTCTCATCACTCTCCTCCTATGTAACCCCCTGCACACCAGTGGCAGTAAAACTGCCTTGCTTGGAGTAAAAGGTCTACCATCTACTTTTTTTCAAAAACTGTTTGAACGAATGCTAAAAGTTTTGTAAAGTAGTGGTGGTTTTATTGATGAAAACAAAATATGATGCTGTTGTATGATAATGTTTTATAGTTAAGTACTTATTTTTTGTTAAAATAAGAGCAAATAGACTGTAGTTACTGAAATTTTATTTTTTACTTTAAAAAATACAAAAATAACACATTTGAAGTTGTATTTTAAAGAAATATCGAGTGGTCTCAACATTTTGCTTGTAGTGTATATTTGTTGTTGGAGGAGGGTAGTTTTCTTTTGACTAAGATTAAATTTTTCTTTAGATATTCTAAACTGAAGCATTCAGTCAATTTTAGAAAGCCTGGTGTTTGTTGCTGATCTGACTTGTGAAGGACAAGAGATGCATCTTCTGGGAATAGAAGTTCTCACCCAAGCAAAGCAGTCTTAATATGAGCTTGAAACCATTTTTAGATTGAACAGGTTATTATTTTGATGCATGTGAATGTACTCAGTTGTATCATCATTTATTTAAAAATAAATTTTGAGATAAATGATGTGCTGAGAACAGTAACCTTTTATAACATTGTCCCTGATAAGAAAGGATGAACTGGAGAGGTTTCCATCTGTTCTGACTGAGCCAAGCTGTGCCTCATGTGACTGAATGTATATACTGAGGAATTTGGGATGGTAACCAAGCTTCTATAGGATTATCCAAATTGGCAAATGTGATATTTGCTTTTGTTCCTTCATTTTTCTAGATTTTTTTCTTATGTTAATTGTTGTACCAGGTTTTGTTTTTAATCATTTCATTCCAAGCAAGTGAACAAAGCCACTGAGACGCAGAGGATTACTGAGTATGAAAGAAAAAAAAATCATTAAGGAGGGGAGTAATAAAAGAACAGAAATTAAGAAGACAGAAGATATCAACTGACATTGGATTTAAATTTTTGAAGATCAAAATTGACTGGAAAGCAAGAAGCTAGAAGAGTGTTCCACAAGAAAGAAGTGTGAGAAAAGAAACTTAGTATAGAACTTATAACTTTCAACTGTCAAATGATGAGATCTTGATGCCAGTTTGGTACTGTGTTTAAATTCATAGTCTATGTACCATAGGGGAAAGTTCATGTGAACAATTCCTATGAAAGTATTTATAAATAAGGCACAATGGAAGCTACTTTATGATCAGGAGAAAGTGAGTGAAGCTGAGATGCCAAGTTTGCTGTAAATTTATACAGGCTCTCAGTGAATCAATTAGCTGTAACCCTTTCTATTAGTCTATCTAGCGGAATTCCTGAGAGGATTTTGCCAACAATAAAGCATAATACTCCTGTAGTTTGTTTTTGTCAAGGGTTCAAGCAGTTTGTAAAGAATTGAATGTAAAGTTGGGACTCTGTATTTCTATGTTTGTGTGTGGAAGTGTTCAAAACAATGGTTTGGGATGGAGGTTTTGTTGGTGTATTAAAATAGTATCATGCTGTTCATGCTGTTACATTGGGGATTTTGATTCACTGCTGAGAAATAAATGTTATTTTGAAACTGTAACTAATAAAAAGTGAAACCTGTTTTGTCAAGCACAAAGTACACGACACTGATTTCAATATATGTCTTCCGCAAATATGTAATCATGCTGTTTGTGACTGCTAAAAAATAAACAGAATTTCTATGGTTAATGACATCCTAAAAATCTTCTTCTATTGTTGGGTTGTCTGCTGATAGAAATGTGGAAAAATGAAATAAAATCGATAAATAAAATAATATTAAAGAACAATTTTTTTTTCATGATGCGAGTTATAGAGAAACTGGAAAGGGTTTCTGTCCACATGCATGATTTTAAGACAACCTCTTCTGGAAAGAACAGAATCTTTTTTTTTTCCACTTTCCAACGATAGCATTCAGATGTGTTTTGGAAGCCCTACTCATGAAGTGAGTTGATTGGTCATTCCAACTCAGTGTAAATCTGAATCAAGCTTTATCATTTTAACTATTATTATCCTAACTTATTTCTGAACCTAAAAAGAAAATGCAAGAGTCATTAAGAACTCTGTTTAACTTGTGAAAATGAAATAAGAATAATTTTTTTTTCACAATTTGAAAACTTGAAATGTCAAGGGATAAAAAAATACTACTTAACTATCATAGGACAATTTACTAATTGCAGCTTGGCGACAATTTATCGCTTTATTTTTACTAGGCAAATTTTGTGCACTTTTCTTGAAAGCAAGCTTCAGCCAACTTTCTTAATTTTCTAAAGCTCCCAATCTGATTGGCTAATACACTTCACAAAAATATTTTTGCACAAGACGATCTGATCCACCCAGTGACAATTTTAGTTTGGCCTAGAAGCAGACACTTGTGTACATCTGCTATATAATATAACAACAATTGCCCACTTCTTTCACAGCTCTAACTTGAATGCTGCTAACAGAATCTACATTACAAATTTATGAAACAGCAGAGAAGGTAAGTAGAGACTACACTTCTGAATATCACAGATGTCACATTTTACGCTTATACATTATTAACCTTTAATGACTACTGTTGATTGTAAGGATTCTTTTGATGGTTGAAGCTATGTACCTAAAATACATCTTTTATATTGAATTACACAGTAATATTTTCATGTGAAAAATGAACTCTTTCAATTTGTTTTAATTAGTTTGGAAACTTTGTTTATATGGAATTCAACTTAATACTTTCGTGGGAAAACAAATTTTGGAAATGTACTTACAGTCTGATATTTTAATATGAACATTTTCTCTGTCCATCAAATTTTAAAAAATTTAATGTGTGATTACTTGTCTTGATATAAGCTATTGACAATTACAACTGTGTAAATCTACAAATAAATTCCTTATTTTGTGTTGTTAAAATATACATATATGTTTTCTCATTATGCACTATGCCACTCTTACTCAGAATACAGTCCTATAAAAATATAATAGGAATTCATCATACAAAAATCTCTTTTCAAATAGAATAATATAAGTTGTACAAAAACAACATGTTTTGTCATAATGTTTGCAATATTTTCTAGCAGGAATCTAATCAGTTGTTGTATTTTCATTCCATTCCAACATTTTAGAGTATTAATCTATATTCTTAACCTCCTTTCAGCTTGTTTTTTCTTTAAAAAATGAATTAATTTTTACAATAAATTAATTTATAATGATAATAATAAAAAAGGTATACTTATTAAATATTTTTTAAATAATAATAACAAAAACACTTAATAAGGACACCTTTTTGATTTCTGACGATGTGTGTTCTGGTGTAATATTGATATTGGCTCAAATGAGAAATCAGAGAGCTGAGTTTGTATTCCAGTCAAATTCATTTCATCCCGTTACACACAAATACTCTTAGGAAAGGTATTAATCCTTCTCTTTTCCCTCCACCTA
The DNA here is from genome assembly GCA_037127315.1 of Ascarosepion bandense. NCBI lineage: Eukaryota > Metazoa > Mollusca > Cephalopoda > Sepiida > Sepiidae > Ascarosepion > Ascarosepion bandense. Next base: position 2,903,023 of record JBBBDQ010000563.1, on the reverse strand, counting down.
TGGGTTGAATAGCAGAACAGATTGGGTTCTATATCCTTGGTTAGCAACAAGTCTACTGCAGAAAGTAATGGCAATCTACTGCGTGAAAGCTTTAAATATACATGGTTCTGGAGCTCAGACTCTTTGGACGTTAGCACGAAAGACTAAAAAGCAATAGTTGTTTCCAGTTCAAGTGAAACCATAGACTGAAAGAAAAATGAATGGATGTAAGTCCAATTTTGATTTCCTGGTATTGATATCAAATAAGTTTTTTCATCGTAAACTGAATTTGGAAGGTTAAATAAGTCCTCTGAGTAAATGGCATCATGGCTGAAACTAAGAACTACAATTATACCTACTTAGGGCCAAACCCGAAGCAAAAACTAAAATAAAAGGGCTGAAAAAATACAGACATACAGGTAGATAAACAGACACATACACACAAACATCTTGATTTTTATATATATATATTATCAATTTTCTGCACTATTGTAAGAACTGCAACCTTGAAACTTCTGAATATGGTTTCTTATGTCTTTGTCTATGAGTGTATCAAATTTGATTAAAATCAGACCACTCCTTCTATAACCCGATTTTTTGATTATCGATTTTGGATATTTATCGGGGGTACCTTGACACAAAACCTAGCTAAGAACACTTGCAGATGTTTATAGTACAACTGTGTAAATTTTTAAGAAAATCGCTTTAGCCGTTTCAGAGTCTATAGGTAATGGACACACACACACAGACACACACAAACACAAAGTTTCATTTATAAATAAGTTTAGATTAGATGTTACTGAAAGTTATATGAGTTTGATTGAACAGTATTTGCAAATTGATTGTAGTATAAACATTTGTTGCTACTTTTTGTGAGCAGTTCATTTTGTGAGCTATTTTGTAAATAGCAACTACTTTGAAATAGTGAACTGTAAATATTTAGTTACTATATATTTACAGAAATATATTTTGTCATGGTCAATATTAGTATATGAAATATATTTTATCATGTTCGAATTCTTCCAAATTTTGGTATTACCTCATAACTTAACCAAATCTATATCACACTTTGCACCAAATCACCACTGTTTCTGATTTGTTCTTTGATTCCTCTCATATAAGTTTAATTTTCTTTTCTTTCCATGAGATATAATTTTTTTCCTTGATAATACCATCTGGCTAATGTCCTCTTTCTTATAGCACTAGTTATTATTTTAAGTGCCTGTGTTCCTAATAGATTACAGTTTTTTCCTTTTCTTTTAGGAAATTAATTACCTATATTTTCTTATCATGAATACTTGTTGGTTCTTTGAGACTAAAATTCTCACTTTGTTTTTTGTTTGATCTCAGTTATTAATTTTCAGTAAAAGAGATAAAGTGTTGGAAACAACTTTGATCAAAGAACACTAATGGATTAAAGAGAATTTCTACTAGTCCACAAACCATTTAAACTAGTATCTATTGTTTTATTGTATTAATCGTTATTCTTCTTTTAGTATTCTGTAATCTTATCAGCATTGTGTCTTAACCAATGAGGGTTATGATTGGCATGATTAAAAGGCTTTTTTAATAATATAAAAGGATTAAAGGAAGACATTTCATGAAATAATTTTTAATGCTATGTTCCTTCAGAACATAGTTGATCATGGCATTCTACAAATTATCCAGTAAAAGAAATGCCTTTCTTATACTTCATTGCACTGATTAGTATTCAGAATTTTCCTTCTTCTCAATTGGCTGCTATCCAAATCAACAGAACTCATCCTGTCAGTTATTTAATCCATAACTGGAGGAAGATGAATTCATAGCTTTCCCAAAAGTGCTAAGTAAATGTAAGAGACTTAGTCAGAATTTGAACTTGACATGCCAAATTCACCTTTGATGCCAAATCCATTATTCTACCATCACATCTTATTAGATATTGATTAAATATATGATCATTGACACCTGGCTGAGTTGTTAACCTTCACTTTCTGACTATGAGAAACAGGTTTGAATCTCACCATGGTTAATTTATCAGGAAGATGACTTTTTGATGCTATTGGTCTTGTGGTGGGGGGGATAGAAAAATCCCAGTATGTGGCACATTTAGAAAGTGTCTGATAACCATATTACAGGTTGACCCAAGTCTTGTGTATGAAATTGGGTAGACAGAATTCTTTAGGGAGCCAAAAGTCATCATGACTGAGGGTTTGAGTGTGCTGACCTGGTTTAGACTGCTGATCATGCTAGATAACACACATTCTCCCAGAAACAGTAACTAAGGTCTGGTTAGTATAAATCACAGGTGGGCTCTGTGGTTTATATATAAATGTGCCTGAGCAGACGTCTGCAACAGGGATTGGCTAGCTGTTCTAATAGACATATATCCTTGAATACGAGTGGCCAGCCATTATTGTATGAATGATGTGCCTGAAGAGAGATGTCTACAATCAGGCTATCTTTCTAAACAAGCAGTAGCCATAGTGTTTCTAAACACTACTGCTGCTATGACTGTAGTCCATGTGTTGCCCCCTATGATCCTTATATGAGGGATGTCCAGAAACTATCCTGCCATTTTGAATATATTGAGAATTGGTGGTGCAGCCTTAATATCATTTGACAGCCAATCAAAGTGGATGTTCTTGTTCTTGTATGAATTTTTCCATTAGAATATTAGATTAGTAGTGAGATGGCATTGAATGAGCTTGTGTATTGAGTGATCATCTCATTCATAACAGATATGCAATATGTGACAATCCTCGTAGTGAATGAGCTTTTCTTTAATCTTGAGCATTCATCTATGGAAACTGAATGATTAAGAATTCTTTTTTTATCATTTCATCCCAAGCAAGGCGACAATGCCACTAGACTGCAAGAAGTTACAGGGAGTGAAAGTGAAAGACAATGAGAAGACTGAGAGTGGAAAAGGTTGAGGAATAGGCACAATTGAATAGGGTTCAAAAAGACAGAAATGACAATTGACATTACATTTAAATTTTTAAAATTGTAGTTATCAGGAAAACAAAAAATCAGAAGGGAATTCTAGGGGTGGGAAGTGTAAGAAAAGAAACTGTTCGAGTAGAAGTGGCAGTTGTATCTAGTTAATTCAACAGTAAAACAGTGGGACCTAGTTGCCAATCTAGTAGTATGCTTAAATTCATGTCGTCAAAGTACCACGGAAAAAGGCTCAGGTATTATTCAAAGAGTGAACCCTACATTTTGATGCTGAAGTTTCATACTTCTGAAGACATTTTCTGTTTTCTATTCAACAAACAAAATTTTCAGAAATGTCAAATTTATAAAATTTTAGAATTTTCTGTTTTCTATTATAGTTTCTCTTTATACATCTATCAACTCAAAAAGATAAACAGATTAAAACCTCAAATTTGATTTAAATGCTTGCAAGAATCATTAGTGATAGTTCTTAAAATATTTGAATATTTTTCCAGTGAGTAGAAAATGTTCTACTTTTTATATCTTATTGATTTTGAGCATTTTTAAAATATTTTCCTTTTTGACATGACATTCCATATTTTTGTTTAATAGAAAACCTTTTGATTCAATTTTTAAAGTAGAATTCATGTATCTTTAAGAATTTTTTAAAGCATTGAAAATATAAAAAAGTTTTTCTAGCAATAAAATCTTAGAATCTGTGAAATATTATGATTTTACAAAGGGGGTTACTGAAAAGTTCTCAACTTAACTAAGAAGTCATTTCACGAAGATCTTTTAGCACTATTCACATAATTAAATGTGACAACACATTTTTTTGCTAAAAAATAAATAAATAAAAAGATATGTGAAAAACAGCAAGAAAAAGCTTTGCCCTTTGAAAAGTTCTTTCATTTTTATTCTTTTGCATTAAACAGAATTTACACTATTTACAAAGTTTTATTGAGTATTTTTCTTCTAGGTGAAAAAATCTTGTTGAGTCAAATTTTAATGGGAAGAAGAAGAGAGCAAAGCAAAATGGCAAAAATAGAGAAATTGTTATGTCATTTCAAAACTTCCGAGTCTGCCTGGAAATTTCTCAAAAGATGTTGGTACTATGACTTTCAGGTTGGATAATGCCATCACAAGCAAACACTGATATGGGTCAGAGGGGAACTTCAGTTCAAAAAGTCCATAGTTTAAGAAGACAACTTCTGTTCAGTTAGTTGAAATCGGTGACAAGGTGTGAGAAGTAAAGATTCAGTTGGTTTTCATTGAGAATGTGTCCACTGCTTTACTGATTGTTTCTTTAAGAGTTGCAATAAAAAGCAATTGAAATTGAAATAAAAGTGTTACTATTTGAAAAATTAATAAATAACATGTCCCCTCCAATGCATGGGCAGTTATGACTCTCCACCAATCCGTTTATTATGTTATATTGCCATCCATTGAGGAAATTTAATGGAATGGTTTCCTGTTACTTTTTCTTCTTCTGGCCATATCTCTTCAGGACATTGGCAATCATGGCTCTCTATAATTTCCTGTCCATTGTAGCTCTTAATAATTTTTTCTTTTTGTTATTTCTCCTAAATTTCTCTGCTATTAATTTATAGAAGCTCATTATATAGGTTACATGCTGTTCTCCTCTGTCCCAGTTACTTTCAATCTGTCCTGTGAGTATCGAATTTTTGAAGCATTCTTTCCTCATTATGTTCCCTAAAAATTTCAACTCTCTCTCCTTCTGATGTCAAGTATAAGTGTCCTTTTCATTTCAATTTTCTCTAAGGCTTCATTGATGCTCACATGTTCAGTTTATGGCATTCTCAGCATCCTTCTGTAGAACCCTATTTTCCGTTGTCTCAAGTCTCTTCTTCATCTGTGATCAGATTGTCTAGCATTCACTGTTATATAGGAAGACTGATGTTACATAACAGTTCAGTAATCTTTTCTTTGTTTCTAATGAAATTTTCCTGTTTTCTTGAGGGTTTTAGCAAAGATCATCCCTTTTTGAACATTGTGAACTGGTGCTACAGAGTCACAAAGAATTGTACCAAATAACAGAAACCACAACCCTTGAGGACTTTAAAGGGCAGCAACAGCTAAAATGGATATTGCATGTAACTCAAAGAGAAAATAAGAACATAATCAAAATTCCATACTACTTCAAATAAAAGGTTAGGAAGGAAACCCCTATCAATACTGGAAAGAGAAATAGCAGCAACTGAACTTGAAAAATTGATTTTTATATAATGTTGCATCTTCTTCTTCTTCTATGTGCCCTGTTTCTTCGGGACGTAGACGATCATGGTTCTCCATGTCTCCCTATCCCTTGTGGCTCTTAGTATGTTTGCTCCTGTTGCTCCTGGCAACCTCCGTTCCGTCATCCACCTGATCAGACCCTGCAAATATGTTATCCGCTGCCTTCCTCTGTCTCTCCTTCCTTCTATCTGACCAGTCAGTATCAGGTTCTCCAGGCTCTCTTTCCTCATTGCATGTCCCAGGAACTTCAGTTGTCTCTTCCTAATGCTCAGCATCAATTTCCTTTTTGTTGCCATTCTTTCCAACACCTCATCCACGATATCCGTAGCATCCTTCTGTAGAACCACATTTTGGCCGCTTCCAGTTTTGTCCTCATTTTTGATGATATTGTCCAGCATTCACTGCCGTATTGAAGAACTGACATCATGTAGCAGTCTAGCACTCTTTTCTTCGTTACTATTGAGATTTTCCTGTGTGTTAGTAATTTGCTCATCTTCTGGAACGTGTCCATTGCCATGCCAGTTCGCCTGCGGATCTCCGTGTCGCACTTTCCATCTTCTGTTAGAACACTTCCTAGGTACTTAAATTTTTGTACTTGCTTGATTCTGTTATTCCCCACCTATATTTGGCATTTTGGGTTGTATCTTTTGCTGATGACCATGCACTCAGTTTTCTTAAAGTTTATTTGTAGTCCTTCTTGTCACTCTCCACTGCTACTTTCTGTATGAGGTCTTGTAGTTTCCTTTCCATTTCCGCAATCAGCACTGTATCGTCCGCATACCTTATGTTGTTCAGGTTGTGGCCTCCAATAACAAATCCTGGCGTGTCATCTAAGGTTCTCAAAATATTCTTGCTGTATAGATTGAACAAATCCGGTGAAAAGACACATCCTTGTCTTACGCCTTTTTCTATCTTTGTGTATCTACTGAGGTCGTTACCTGTCCCTATGCAGGCCGTTTGCTGCCAGTAGAGATTCTTGATCATTCTTATGTCTTTCCCGAAAATGCCTAGGCTGCCTAGCATCTCCATCAATTCTTTGTGTCGTATTTTGTCGAATGCTTTCGCGTAGTCAATGAAGCATAGGTACAAGTCTTTCTTCATTTGTAATGCCCTTTCAGAGAGCATCCTAATCATTAATATGGCATTCCTTGTTCCAGTGTCTTTGACGAACCCACACTGTTCCTGCCCTATCTCTGGCCTGATTCTGCTTCTCGCTCTATTCATCAGGATTCTGACAATCAGTTTTGTAATGTGACTCATTAAGCTGATAATTCTGTGTAGTTCGCACTCATTTGCACCAGGTTTCTTCGGCAGCACAATAATATCGACTTGCATAGGTCGTCTGGTATTATTCCGCTGCTATAAATTTCGTTTATTATGTCGGTAATCTTTTCTATGCCATATTCTTCTAAGGCTGTCAGTAGCTCTATCACTATGCCATCTGGACCAGGTGCTTTGTTTCTGTTCATTTTGGCCATTGCAGCTTCCACTTCGGATTTTAGTATTTCCGGTCCATCCATCTCCTTGTGTATTCTCGGTTGTTCTCTCTTGTCGCAAATTAGCTTATACAGAAGCATTTGCTATACATTGATTAAGCAGCCAATGTGTATTCTTCTATGTGCCATGTTCCTTTAGGTCATTGGTGATAATGACTCTTCACAATTTCCTGTAATTTGCAGGTTTTAGTAAATTGTGTTTTGTGAGAGTTAATTGGAATTCAGAGTTTTCTTTCCTTTAGAATGGAGTCCACCCAAGGCTAGAGAGCTCAATCTAACCTGTTATTTAATTCATAGCTAGGGGTGGAGAAGAAATAGGTTTATCCTTTTTCTAAGTGTATTAATTTGAAAGTAAATGCAACAGATTAGGTTGAAATTTGAACTTGATTCACTGATTTTATTACCAGTGATGATAAGCCAAGTTTGAATTCCAGTTGAATTCATTGCATTCACTTATGCGTAAATACCCTTGGGAAAGATAATAATTCATCTCTTCCCTCCAGTTATGGATTAAATAAGAGGACAGATTGAGTTCTATAGCTTTGGCTGGCAACCGGTTCACCGCAGAAAGCAATGGCAACTTACTGCGGGATGATCTTCTGCCCAGTCTCGAAAGAGACATGAATGCCCAAGCATGTTTCATGTATGGCACTTAACTGACTGACTGATGATAATTATTACAATATCTGCACATGCATCATTCAAAAATTCAAAAAGAAGATATTTCTACGACTACTACTACCACTCAGTATATACGTGATACATTTTGAATACAAATACAAATTTGAAGCTTGTACCATCAAATCATAGGATACAAATCCTATATCATCCCTCAACTAACTAAAACACACAAAGTAAAATTGCACACCTGCAAAATCAGATTCAAACAACTAAAAGCATTTTAGATAAACCCAGCTATAACAGAAAAAGTGTAATTTTACACCCGCAAAAATGGATTCAAACAACTAAAACATTTTGGAAAAACCTAGACTGAGGAAAATTTCACAAGTCAGTGTGAAAACAAAATTCTGGATCTGATTGGATAAGAAATTGAAAATTCATATATGACATCATTCAAACATTTTTTCACACCTAAAGAAGAAAACGCCTGCAGGAGCCAGTCACATGATAAGATTCACTACTTAAAGACATCCCCTGACTGGTCAACACAGCCAGAAAGGTGCAGAGATCAGAGAGGTCAAAGAACTGACAGACATGTCTGTCGCTAACTCAACCAATACACAAGAGAATAAGGAAAGGAAAACAACAACAACAACAAGATATAAAACTTTTACATCTCTCGCTGGCCAGAAAAGGGAAAGGAACACAGATTTTATTAGTTAAGTAGACTGATTAATCTTTTCACACAAATGTATTCTGCTACTTACTACTACCTCTATTTGACCCTTTTCCCTCACTTTGGTTCTTTCTCATGCACACTCTCTTCATCGACCCTTTCTTTTTCCACCTACTTAGTGGTGGATGCATAAAAAAGAAAGAAACAAACATTACTACTCTGTTGAATTAGAGACAGCAAAACATAGACACGTTTTTGTTCAAAGCCACATCTAAAAGACTAGTCTATGTCAAAGACCATAATTTAAAAACTTTGGTTTCTGATTTTCAGAAAAATAATGATAAATAATAAAATAATATGGTATTTAAAAATATTTAAATTTCTTACATGAAGCATGGTTAATTATTATTAGTAATTTTGACTAGTATTTCTCTCAGTTTTCTTCTTCTTACACCAATAGTATTAGATCTAATAGTATTTGAATTTTGAATGAATATTGATAATTAACATTTTTGACTAGTATTTCTTTCATTTTTTTCTGTTGCTTTTTTGATAGTAAAATCAGTAAATACTGAGGATGTCAGAGGCCAGTAGGTACAAAACTTCAACTATCTGGGTAGTGTAGTAATAGAAATTGTGTCATAGAAATGTGTAGGTTCTTAGGAATAGCAAAAGATGTCTTTTAGAAAATAAGCTAAGTATTAAGAGAAAACATTTTTTTAAGGAAAAAAATGAAGTGCTGAACTGCTATGTCATATCTAATTTTTAATACAGCAGTGTATTTGGCAATCTCTTCACAGATGAAGGCAATAATATGAATGAATAGTGAGAATATCAGAGACAGAACATGTAAGTAGTGAAGAAGTTTTAAGTAAAATTAGAACTGCAAGGAAACTTATACTTACATTCAGAAAGACAGTTGAAATTTCCTGAATACCATAATGAGGAAAGAAGGCCAAGTGAATTTAATACTCATAGGATATAGGGAATAAAGAAGGTAACAGTGTCATAGGCTTAAGGAGTGTGTGTGAATAAATGTTAAAACAGGGAAAAAAGAATGTTAGGTCAGGGACAGACAGTCAGTAGTTACTTAAAGTAACATAAGCAGAAAGTTGTAGAGAGCCATGGTCGTCCATATTTCAAATGGAAACAGTAAATAAAAGAATAAAGAAAAAGTATTAGGCTAGTTATCCTCATCCTTGTAGTTTTTATTATATTTCAGCTGATGAATTCTTCAGTTTTTATTTAATCTGGATGTGCAGGTGGCGTAATGGTTAGTGGCTTAGAACACAAAATCAGGGAGGCAAGTTCAAATTCCAGTTGGGTTCATTATGTTAACTTTTAAATGCCTTTAGGAGATATATGAATCAATTTCTTCTGCTCCCCACTATGGTTAATGAGTAGTGTACCCTGGCCTCTTCAGCCCTGGTTGGCAACCATAAGAAAAGGACAAACTCTGATTCAAAACCCAGGTATAAAGAAGTAGTTAGTGTGGGGACACATGGGGAAAGGCAAATCCTGACATGGTAGAGAGGTTAGGCACAGGGCTAATAACCTAACCTTGTAGAATAATTTGATTACAGAAACATACAGAAGTTTTAATATCAGAAAACTATATAGTTTTTCAGATATATATGTTATGACAAAAACATGAATTTTTCTTATTATTCTATTATTATTACTTCACTACCTCTCTTGGACATCTCTCCAAAGCATTGAAGCTACTATCCTTCAACATCACCTTTGCTGGGCAAGTCACATGTCCAGAATGCATCCCACTCAGCTGCTGCATATTATCATGTTTGGAGAACTCACCTGTGGCAAGATGCTATATGCAGAGGCATAAAATAATACTTCAAGGATCAGTTGAAAACATCCTTGACACAGGCCAACATCGACCCTGAAACCTGAGAAACTGTTGCTGTGAATTGGTCTTTGTTTGTGCAAATCCCTTCATTTTGCTTGCTTCCTGCATAGCTACAATCTTCAAAGATTTAAATGCAACATCAATTGCCATCTTTAATCTACTTGATTCCCATCCATTATCTTTTTTCCAACATCCCCTGTACCTTGTTTTTTCTTTCATGGTAACCCCATGCACACCAGTGGTGGTTCTGCCTTGCTTGAGGTGAAATGATTATAAAAAAAATCAAAAACAGGACCATCCGAGACTTTTGAAGCTAACTATAAACATGAAGATGATCTGCAGTATGCTATCAGTATGGCCTGACTTGCCCAGCTGTGTCCACTGCCTATACTCTGTGACTCCTGTTCACAACTCTTCAGGAGTAGGCTGGGCCATTGCAGCCATCTCACCTGAGGGGAGAAAGGGAATAAGGAGAAATTCATGATGAAGCTCACTCATTTGCCACTGTAAGACACTCCATGAATAAAGTTAGGGATACTATTGCACATATTGTGATAACCAGCCTTTGAGATTTGAAAAAGAAATCATTCAACTGGTGGTTGAGAGCGAGGGAAAATTTACTTGCACCAAAATCATTTTACTTGACCGACTGCATTTTCTTAATAGTCACCTTACATAAACATAGCGTGAATCGTTAATGGAAAACAAAAAATGAAATTTTAATTAAGATTTCGAATTTGTTAGAAAAGATTTTTAAAATTTAAAAAAATAATAACAACAAAATTTGATCTTTCCTCTTAATAATAGCATTTTGATGATAAAACTTTGCTTTTATTAAGTTTGAGCTCTTTTAACATCATGATATGATGTTTTCTTTTTGGCAATTGAGTGGAGGTACCTAAATTCATAGTTTCTTTCTTCTGTTTGACTACAACCACTATCTTTTGGATGATAAAAAAATAAGACATCTGATTTTCTCAAAGATTTTCTATAAAAAAATTACTTACTTGTATTATTTGTTTTTCGGTGCATGGTTGAAAGAAGTATGCATATTTTTTTTTCTTTCTTTCAAATGTTTGTTTTTACTTTTTGGAAGCAGGGAGGAAATATAGGTGTTGAGTCAAGGATAATATTTTTCTAAATGAGTTTCAAAAAATCTGTGAGCGTCTTTAATGTGGGTGACAGAAACATTTTGGCTCCACTTTGGAAGTGTTAATTAAGTGAATGTTTACACTGACCAGAATGATAAAAGTGAGACAGGAGCTTGTCAATCTAAATTCCATTTGTCAGACCTTGCTTTGATGATTGCAGGATGTCACTGTCTATTGTTTAACCACAAATTTCAATGTAGATCAGGTGCCATGCATGAGACCAAAGAGTTCAATAATGTCATTGTAGGTCATTCTAAGTAACTTGTGAATCTTCAATGGTATACTTTTGGCTTGTAAAAGGAATTAGATTTCCTTTTTCTATATTTGAAGGGACATGTTTTATTGTGAGATTTTTAATTGACCACAGGCGAGTAAAGCAATAAACTTTAATTGCCCAATTAAGTTTTTAATCGAATGAGTTAATTGGGTGAGTGAATTCTCAAAGGCTGGTGATAACCACAGACCAGCCTATTATGCACTTATCAAATAAGTCCAGTAACATTAACCTGACCTAAATTTGTTGTCATGTTTGGGAGCCTCTACATAGAGACAGCTGATTTAAGGTCTATTGGAACCCTACTTTAAAGCAGTGGTTGGACAGGTGCTCTTGTGAAGTCTGGAGTAGCTTCTTCTGGGACTGCAGATTCCTTTCTTTCTGGCTCAAGTGCCACAAAAAAACACGCCATATATACCAAGTTACAGTGCGTTGCCTCAACATGCTTCAAAAGGAAGCATATGAGAATCATTGTGTAGAAGAGAATGAAGAAGCTCTAGATTTTGATGACTGGTCTTTCAGGGAGGCCAACTCCAGTTTGTGTTGCAAAGTACTGGTAGCTCTAATCCTCTTGTTCTTTGCAAATAACAATATGAACTATGCCAGATAGTTTCCCCATCTATCTGGTCACTTTGGAATACACTCATCCTGAGATCTTTAATGTATTTCAACTGGGAAAGTTTGTTGTACACAAACTAACAGGGAGTTTCCTGTTTTGGCCATTGACCAAGCACATGAACAGGCCAATGCAGTAGTGAAAGGTGATGATGGTGCCATTGAACCACTGAGGATCCAGTTGCACTGAGTAGGTGGATGGTTTCTGTACTAAAAGTTAACATGCTAATATCGCAGTATGAGTTGATGTCACTGGCCAAAGTGGCAAATGATATCATGCACCATGAGGAAACCAGCCTATCTCAGAAGTCCTTCTCTGACAAGGACCAGAAATTGTTTGGTGAAATGAAGGATCTGGACAATCCTTTTCAGGAAGAGTCAAAAGACATGCTCACACTGGATTCAAAAACCATTGTACATCCCAGTACTGCTGAACTTGTAAGGACTCACCTTGAGAAAGGTAACGTTACCTTCCAAGAATTTTTTAATGGTCTGGATGACAGAGCTTCCTTCTATAAGCCCATCAAAAAGAACAATGCAGATTTCTTTTGCCAAGAGGCAGCTGCAACTTCTGGCGACAAGAATCAGCAGATACTCAAAGATGATTATCGTCTGTTCTCACAACTCTTTATATCCTACCAAGCACAAGAGTGTGATCGGCTTAAGTTTTTTTGACACAAAAACCAGTCTTTCCTTTAGGAGCTGAGTAACAGTGGGAAACTCCTCACTGGTCAGAAAATGCAATTTGCAAAATTTTAGACGCTAGTTACTTCTCCCGACACTAGATTAGGATGTGATGCTGTTATCATTGATGGGTTCTGTCTTGTGTATTCATTGCTGCTAAAATCATCAAAGACCTTTGAAGAATATACTGTCCTAGACGTTGTTCCAAAGATTCAGATGTGCTCATCAAATTTCACAAGAAGAGATATAGTTTTGGATGTTTACTGGACTTTCAGCCTGAAGGCTGAAACAAGATCAAAAAGAAGCAAAAAGGATCAATGCTGAGTAATGGAGAAAACTAAGCTGACACCTAACTGGAAAAATATCCTCAGAGACAACAAATTAATTCAGATCTGCTATACATCTTTCCTGGTCACCTTATATGTTGCTATCATTAATTATAAGCACTACTAGTAGTAGTAGTGCTTTCTGGTGCAATAGATATTGGCTCAGAATGATGAATCGGAGAGCCAATTTCAAATTCTTGTTGAATTTATTGCATTCACACTTATGTGCAAATGCCCTTGGGAAAAGTATGAATCCCTCTTTTGTTCTTCCAGATATGGGTTCAATAGCAGGATAGATTGAATTCTATAGCTTTGGTTGGCAACCAGTCTACTGCCAAAAGAAATGATAACCTTATGTGGGAAAATCTTCTGCCTAGTTAATTATGTCTCAAAAAAGACAAGATCATGATCCTGATGCTCGTATGTGAGCTGGTGCCAACAACTTCTCTACTGGCCACCAAAAAACCAGGTAAATGACACATACCTTGATGGAACAGACCCAGTGGAAGAAAACAGATGTCCTCTTTTATGTTTTGTTTTTGTTTATTTTTTCAGGCTTCTTGCAAGGCACAAGGCCACAATAATGCATATACTGCTATACAATCAATAACAAATAGGTTTTGATCAAAGGAGTTTTTGTCTCCATGTTCAGCTGTCCTGTTTTAATTCTGTGTTGTTCTTTTCCTAGACTAGTTGCTAACTAAGGCTAGCAATCACAGTCTGTCCAGCTATTTTGTGCATAGTTGCTATTAGAAAAAGATGGATTCATATCTTTCCCAAAGACATGGGACAAATTGAATGCTTCATAACTTGAACTTAATGTGCTGATTTTTCATGCTGTTAAACATCACCTACCTACATCTCCATACTATTTCATATCAATATTTTATTGCTGCATTATTATAAATATATATATATATATTGTGATATATTTGGCAATAGGAGTTTAATCATGGTTAGTGTGATCAAAGAATACATCTTACATATTAAGTAACAGAAAGTGATCAAAAAGAGATATATAATCAACTAAGTACAAATTATGCTGAAGTGGATTTGAGTATACAATGCATATATTAAGTAACCAGTAAGCATTTTCCCCCTAAAAAAGAGTAAATTGTGCAGAACATTTGTTCAGGGGTCCTTCTTTGTCTATCAATTACCTAGAGTAAAGTGCTGCAGTTCACTGTTTGAATTCTTGAGATCTTTGTTTATTATCTGGCTTCTCTTTCTTTTTCCATTTTATGTCTAACATCTCAAATAAACTGAGGGCTATTGGCTATAACCAGGGCAAGTTATATTATTTTATTTTTTTAATCACAAGAAAATCACTGGTCATTGCACTTGTGCTGATATCATTATCAACTAATCTGCCTGAATGAACATCTATTGTACCTAAATAACAATATCACAATGTCTAATAATACTTAGTGGATGAGCTGTTGGTCTAACAGAGATTAACAGTACAGAGAATGCAATTGCTACAGACATTCAATGATTGTTAGTGAATCTTTATGAAAAGGCTGTACTTGATGTAAGCACAGTAAAGAAATAGATCAGTAGGGTTTATATCAATCCTAGAAAAAAGTAAAGAGATTGATCAATAAGGTTAATGTCAATCTTAGAAAGGAGAAACTGACCTTAGTGACAAGATCATTAGAGACAGGTCAGCTGCTGCTACAATAAGGTAAAAAAAAAAAAACTGGTGCTCTCATTACAGCTAATAGAAGAATTTTTATTGTGTAAATCTTCAGGTGAGCTATAAAAACACCTCTAATTTAGCATATTTACTCAAGGGTAAAGTAGCTTGCCAGAATTCTGACAAACTGTATGAAGAAGAGAGTGGTTGGATGTGTTCATGTAGGAGGCACTCAGAGGATAGCGGTTTTCCAATGGTGATGAACTGAAAGAGACAAATTCATATGGACAGAAAATGAGTAAAATTTATTCAGCCTATACAGCAAGGTAATTCTGAGAGAATTAGAAGTCCTACCATGATTCATTATTGGTGGCTACAATTTTAACAATATAAGATAAGCAGATGACATAGTGTTGATAGCAGACATGGAAAAGAAACTACAAGACCTCTTACAGAAGATAGTGAAGGAAAATGAGAAAAAAAAGGACTAAACATAAACTACAAGAAGACAGAATACATGGTTATCAGCAAAAAAGCATGAACCCAAAATGCAAATTACAACCCAGGGATACTAAAATCAAACAAGTACAAAAATATAGATATCTGGGAAGTGTTCTAGAAGTAGATGGAAAGTGCACCACTGAAATTTAAAGACATATTGAGATGGCCAAAATGCATTCCAGAAGCTAAGCAGAGTATTAAGAAACAGAAAAAATTGTTAGAAACAAAGTATTGAACTGTTACATGCTATCTGTTCTCCTGTATGGCAGTGAATGCTGAACAATCTCCTCAAATAAGAAAAAGAGACATGAAGCAACAGAAATGTAGTTCTACAGAAAGATGATGAGGATAAAATAGACCAAGCATGTGAACAATAATGTGGTTTTGGAGAGAATAGAAATAAAAAGAAAACTTTTTTTAACTTCAGTGACCATACAGGAACCAAGTTTTCAACATGATATGGGTGTAAGCCATTTACAGGCAAATATACTTAGGAAATGTATGAATCCATCTCTTCTCCTGTCAGCTATGGGTTAAATATCAAAACTGCTTGAACTTTGTAGCCATGGTTAGCACTCACTCTAATAGACGGTTAACTGAGGAAGAAGCAGTTAAAATTTCTAGAGCATATAATGAGGAAGGGCTTGGAAAATCTAATACTCACAGGTTAGATAGAGGGAAAGAGGGACAGTTCATAACATAGATGATGAACTTTAGAAAATGGATGGTAGAACAGGATTTAGGAGAGATAGCAAAAAGACAAAACTTATGAAGAGCTAAGGAAGATGTAGAGAGCTATAATCACCTATGGCATGAAGAAAGAAGGCACATAAAAGAAAAAGAAAGAAGCTAAATAGCTTCTATATGATGGATATACAGACCCTCATTCAAAAGTAGGATACTGCACTTGAGTTGGAAGGAGATGGTGTGGTAGCCTAAATTTGAAATTCTAAAATGTTAGTGTTCATTTTGGTATGTTTTGTGTGCTGCTACTATTAAATCCATTATAATTAAAAAAAGAAGCATTTAATTATTTTTTTACTCAGCCATATATGAGGGGTAATTAAGCAGCAAGAATTCATTCAAGCAAATTTTATTAAATAACACTGATAAAGTCCGTCTATTTAGTTTTTCTTATTGTCTTTATAATTTTCAATTGAAATGATTTAAATCAGGATTAAAATTGTTAATAAAGTCCAGAATTAATTTCTTTTTTTACATTTAAATACTTTTGCCTGTCACAGTCATTTTCAGAATTGTGAGTTATCAGTTTGTTAAGCAAGATGTATTTGATTATTTTCCATAATTTGAATACAGAGTTATCCTTCTATTAGAGTGAGTGCTAACCATGGCTACAAAGTTCAAGCAGTTTTGATATTTAACTCATAGCTGACAGGAGAAGAGATGGATTCATACATTTTCCAAGTATATTTGCCTGTAAATGGCTTACACTCATATCATGTTGAAAACTTGGTTCCTGTATGGTCACTGAAGTTAAACAATGCTGAGCCTAGATGGGTGATCACTTAAAAATACCAGTTGCTGTAAACTTAGATGTACAGGTGGTGTAATGAATGATGCCTAGGAATTGTTAATTGGAGAGCTGAGTTTCATTTCCCATTGGGTTCATTATATTTACTTATGTGCAAACAACTTTGGAAAAAGTATAAATCTACCTCTTCTCCTTTCAACTGTGGGTTAATTAGTAAGACTTGTCTCACTAAATGATTATTATCTAAAAAAAAAGTTCTTACAATCTAAAAATATTTTCTGGCTTTAAATAAATTTCAAAGGGTTGATAAGCTGTAGAAAACGAATGATTGAATCAATCATTGAATGCAATGAACTCGAAATGTACATCAAACTTTGATTTTCTCATTTTAAGCTGCTATTCATTACACCATCTGCACATCCTATCTCAGAATCTTTAACAAAATATCTGTCATTTTTGTTTCTGACTCTTTCTACTTTTGATTTTATATTACATTTGATTTCATGTCCATGTTGTTATTGGCAGCAGTTTAACCTCAAGGCGACACAGGCACTTAGCAATGAGACAACACATACTGACCACTTCTGATGTCAACTTGCCTTAGTCACCATTTAAAATTAAAAATAAATGGTTGTTTTGTTTATGGCCTATGTCAATTTGCTCAGTATTTATCAGTTGTTTTTATGTAAATGGAAATAAATTTTGATGGAAAAATACCTACATATGAAGTCGAGGTTCCAGGTGATCACTTGAAGAAGGGAAAGAAGTTGATATTTGGATTAAACTTGCCATTCCCCTCTTCTTCAATTTTCCTTTGTAATGTAGGCAGTGTCATTGTTATCACTAATAAGTGGCCATTAATATCAATATCTTTGTCACTTCATTCTGGTCTTGCTTCCTTTCTATTGACAATGTCTCCACTAGCAACACAACATTTAATAGCCATACTGCTGTGACTATCACTAATATATAAAAAAAAAAAAATGCGTATATGCATATGAAACTGGGCAAAAAAATTTTTTTATTAATGTTCACTCAATACAAAGTTCAAGAGCCACTCAAGGTAGTGGGCTACTGTGGTGTTGTATGATCATAACTAAGAGCAAGAGGTGAAGTTCTTGGTGCTAGGCAAGAAAGATAATAGTTAACTGTAGACTTGAAGAGATCAAGATTTCAGTGATTGGGAAAACACAAGTAAATGAACAGACTTTAGGAACTGAAAACCCAATCCTAAACAGGTAAGAAGGGATAAACCTCTACTTCTGTTCCAAAGACTAGAGAGAAGTTTAAATTGCATGATAGGCAAATGTATCTACTCCTTTTAAACTGCATTTATAGATGTACTTGTATAAGAGTTATCATGAAGAAACAAGTTATAATAACTAGAAAATTTCATGGTTTTTCTGTTTAAATTTTTGATGAAACCTAATTCTTAAGTAAATGACTGAATAAACACATGGTGAGTTCTATGACTATTCATAAAAAATCTCCTTTTATATTGTTAAATACATAAGCATAACAACTTTTATAAAAATCTGGAATAACAATCATAAATATGATTGCTGGTCATTATTTTAAAAAGTAAGGGGATACAAATGAAAAGATTTGAATTTGACAAATTTTACCCATTTCTCACTTAATTAATGTCTCTGATATGTCTTTTCTGTTTTTCTATGTAAGCAAAATGGAATAGTACATTAATTATGAAATATTGACAGGGTGTAATTTAACATACACACTAACTAAAGAACTAATAATAATAATAATAATAATAATAATAATAACTTGAACAGATGAAACAATGCTGGCAAGACAAACCTCTGCATGGCCAATATCTAGAACATGCCAATAAATCCAATGTTGATAAAGTTAATACTCATCGATGGTTACGTGCATCTAGATTAAAATCTGAGACTGAAGGCTTAATTCTTGCAGCGCAAGACCAAAGTCTTTTCACTAGAAACTTTCAGGCAAATATTATACATAATAATGTGTATCCAAAATGCAGGTTCTGTGATAAACACCAAAAAACAATAGACCATCTAATCTCAGGATGTTCTGTGCTTGCCCCAAATGAATATAAAAATCGTCACGATAGAGTGGGGCAATATTTACATTGGACAATGTGCAAACACTATGGAAAATCTGTAAACAAACACTGGTATGAACATCACTCAGCAACGGTTACAGAAATAAAAGATGTCACCATTCTATGGGATAACACCATCTACACAGACAAAAAAATTGAAGCAAATAGGCCGGACATTATTGTTAAAAACCAGAAAGAAAAAACTTGCCTATTAATTGATATGGCTTGTACAGCAGATTGTAACATAGCAACCAAGGAATTTGAAAAACTGTCAAAATATAAAGACCTGAAAATTGAAATAGAAAAAATGTGGAAATTGAAGACAAGAATCGTGCCAGTGATAGTAAGTGCACTTGGAATGATAAAAAATAGAACAAAACAACACATTGAAAGAATCCCTGGAAACCCCAGCTTAAGAGATATACAAAAATTGTCTTGTTAAGTACAGCCCACACACTAAGGAGAACTTTGTCTATGTAATGCTAGGGATGATAGGGGAGATATAAAAAACATGAAATGGAGCCATAACGACACACCATGACCTGCCTTAGGTCTTCCCGTAGACTTGGTAGGTAGTGTGAGCATAGCGGAAATAAAAATATGATGAAAATGACAACGTAATAATAATACAACTGATTAACATCAATGAAAATACATAAAAATGTATACAGAAACATTTTTCAGAAATTAATTTTTTTTTATTTTTGGACATTTAGAATGATCATTTCTTGAAAAACTTATAAAGACTGAAGAAACAATACAGAAGAGTATATTTTTAGAATAGTTAATATTTGAGAAAGACAAACAGACTGAAGAGACAATATTTTTAAATTGATTAATATTTGAGAAAGACTGAAGGTTTTTGAAATCAGCCACATTTTTGACCATCAGACTTATTGTTGAAACAAGGAGTAAATTCTTGTGTCATCAGCATAGAAACCAAGTTGAGTGATGATGTTATTGGCGAAACCATTATTGAAAATTAACAACAATGTAGGACTAAGGATAGAGCCCCTGGGAGACACCTGCATTAATACAAATAGATCTAGAAGAATGGCCATTCAGGATAACTTTCATTTAATGATTTGATAAGAAAGACTGGATAATTTAACATTTTTATAATTGTACATTGATTCATAAATAATCAAACATTTTTATAATAAGTAGAGTTTTATAATTTTATAATTTTTATAATTATAATTTTTATAATTGTAGATCTAACATAAAATTTAAAAATTCTAGAAATCTTTTCTTTATTTAGTGATGTTTTAGATAAAAGCTAAAGAATTTAGACAATAGAATGCATACATATATAGCATATGCTGAGATAGATATAAATATAGTTGTTAATACATCTGAATGATGACTATCAAAATACATAAAAATTACTAGAATTTAATGTATTTTTGGGGTCAGCAGAATTTCTGTAAAAAGGGCTCAATAGATAATTAGAGATATAACATCCCATGAATCGATAAATAAATTAATGACGCGTATTAAAAAGTATAAAAATTACTAGAATTTAATGTATTTTTGAGGCCAGCAGAATTTCTTTCAAAAAGTGCCTAATAGATAACTAAAACTAAATATTGTAATTGTCCATTAGAATTTTATGTCAGGGTTACTTCCTTATAGTCAGTTTTAGTGTGAATGGTTAAGGATAAAAGCTGAGACTAATGTTACAACAATAATATTCATTATTATTAAAAGAATATGATAAAGACATTGTCCTCCCTCTACATACAATGTGTAGCCTGAATTAACAGGGGAGACTTGTTGTTAAAGGCACAATGGAGTAATGGATAGCAATTTCGATTGAAGAATTGGAGAGCTGGGTTCAAATTCTAGTTGAATCCATTATATTCACTTACATATTAGTACCTTTAGGAAAGGTATGAACCCACCTCTTCTTTCCCTAGCTATGGGTAAATAGCAAGACAGACTAGGTTCTATGTCCTTGGGTGGCAACCAGTCAGGCTGTGATGCCCAAAGAAACACCACTTTTATTGCGGCTTCAGTACATGTGTTGCCCCTATGACTCTAATGAGTCACAGGATATCTGGATCTCAACTTGTTGAACAGATAGCATATCCACTTCCTCAGAATTGGTGTGTGGTTCCCTTTTCAAAAGTTATTTCCAGATCCTTGTCAGAGAAGCTCATGTCTGTCCTAGATGTTAATTCCTGGCTCTTTGATCCCTGTCTCTCTGACCTTATGTGGTGTTTATTTATATGTAGTTAAAGACAACTATTTGCACCAACCCAACACGTCTATTTCTTTAAATATGTAATCATGGGTGAATTTTCTATGTTTATTTTAATGGAAAAATTATATAAAAAATATTATATAAAAAGATGATTTCAAATATCTAAATTCTGTCATATTCTTAACTGACTATAGAAGGGCATGTATTCAAATTTGTTACCTGCAATTAGGATTTATTTCTGGGAGTATAAATATGATATCTACCATGCAAAGCTGCAGTAATCTGGTGTCAGCAGATTCTTGCATCTGATTGGCCAATCAGATGCAAGAATCCTCAGTAGCATAGCCTCTCCTATGCTTCATATAAACACCACTGCTTTTTGCATCAGTACTTGAAATTAATTTGTATGTTGTTCAGGCATCTTTTGATTTCAATACAATCAAGGGCATGTGAAAAGATCAGTCTCTGAAAAACTCATGATACATCAATATTATTAGATTTTATAGCCATGTAGTGATTCATAAATAAGAAGCAGAAGTTTCATCCCCTGCTTTATTAGGTTATAGCAAAAGGAAGGGAAATAGAATACCAATAATGCACTAAAAAGACAATTTGGACCCAAAATTACTCAGCCTCCTTCTTTTTCTCTCTCTCTCTTTCTCTCTCTCTCTCTTTCTCTCTCTCTAACCACCAACTGTTAAACCAGAAATATATGTTTTCTTAAATGAGCTCTTAAGAAAGATGTCTCTTCACACAGATAAGCCTAAAACCATTTCTTTCTTTGCATTAATACACACACACACACACACACACACACACACACACACACACACATATATATATATATATATATATATATATATATATATTCTGTGAATAATATCAATCAGTTATGTAAGTAATTGTATGTTTAATCAGAAATCAATTATTTAATAAATATGTCATATCTTGTTGTATGCATACCAACAACTGTTCATATTCTATTTTGTTTTCATGTAATATTGCTCACAAATATTAATTTAATTTGGTGTGGATGGATGATATAATCTCAAATAATAATGATAATAGAATAAGGCCTCATATCATTCACCATAACAATCTTGTTGGAAACTACATAAGTCCAGCAACCAAAGTAATCCATATATATATTTATATATATATATATGGATTGGATGTTTGATGTGTATGTATTGTAGTGGTTATCAACACAGGAAGTGTTCAAATCCTGGTCTAAGTCATTGCATTCACTTTTGCATAAATACCTTTGGTATACATTTCTTCTCCTTCAGTTAGATAATTGGGTTCTTTTGTCTTGAGTAGCATCCAGTTTCAGAGAAGGGCAACATGTTTATATGGAGCATAGGTGAGCCTACGTCACTAAGGAATCAGCCAATCAGATGCAAGAGGATTACATCAGCTTTGTTAAGGTTTTTCATTGATTACTACGACATCCTAATTATTATATTTTCTTTCTAAAATCAGTTACTTATTAATTTCTATAATCTTATTTCAAAGAAAAAATTCTTATTTTAAACCTGAGTAAAAGATTTGGTTTTGAAGTATGATTTTTATGCTTGTAAAATCAATGAATTTAGCAATAGAAAATTCAGTGAATTAAATTACTTTGTTTGAGTTAATTTCTTTAATAAGTGTTGGGACATTCGTTATTTTCTAGAACAAAGAATTCTCGGATTCCTCAATGTCCAAATCAGTAGCAATTGCATTGTCCTGATGCCTTCAATAAATCCTTATGCAGAAGAATGCAGGTCTCCAGGTGGATAAAAGGAGTGAATCTAGGTTACAGATTTACGAATGTTCTCTATGCAATTATCTACTGCTGTTAGCATTGGCAGCAATCCTAAATTTAAATGAGAATGTCAGGGAGGTGCTCCTTCGGCAGAATGACATGATGACTTTACTTATGTCTCACAAGGAACTTAATTACCTCAAGTGGCTCTTTGCTGCCTATTACTTGTTTCCCATGTCATATGTTTGATCAGCCACTGAAAGTCTCTGAGTCCAGCTTGACTTCATGCCTCCAAAGAAAGTTGTAACTATCGAGAGAATATCCAACTTAAAGAAAATAATTTGCACTTATTGATTTTAAAGGCCATTTCTATTTTGGTTGCCAGGGAACAAAGAATCTGGGATGTTTAGTTGTTCAACACAATCTGTCTGATTTTGATTTAAGATTCTTGAGATCTGTTTACACAGGGTTTTGTTTCTATCTGAGTCTTGGGATTCCAAACATTTAACAACAAATCTTTTAAATGAAATATATAAAAGGTTATTTTGGAGAAAAAGTAAAAACAGTTGAAACAACATCTATATATTCTTTTCAGAAATATACAATAACAATGAAATATTTAATTTTCCTTGCAGTGAAGTTTTTTTTTATTAAGTGTCCTTAATGTGGTGTGAAATGTATGGACAGACTTATTTTATGATAATGTGTTTGTGAGTTCATATAAAAAGGCTAAGTTGGCAGGTGCTTTATTATATGTGTGCACATGTAGATCAAATTGGCCTCCAAAATGGCTTTCAGCCTCAAGAAACAGTATTCTTTTATTTTTTTGTGAAAATTTTTTTCTTGAATTTACCAGAGTAGTGAAGGAAATTATTACTGTTATTTTCTAAATGGTTAAAAAAATAACATGTTAGGTCTACAACTATGCCAAGTATTTTGGTGGCATTTGCTCTCATCATGATTGTTTATCAAATGAACTTTCTGATGTGAATTTATTGGTTGAAAAATATGTATAGAATTTAATAACTATGAGCTTAATAATTTTTTTTTTTCATAAATGATAACCTTTTGACTAAAATCTGATTTTTGGTTTTTAACTAGAATATTAACCATAAAAAATGAGGAAATTAATTACAATTTAGATCATAACTTCTACACTTTTTTTCTAAGATCAGGATATATGTATTTGGGCTAAGATCAGTGTTAAAGTCATCATCTTGGAATCAGACTTCTTTTACTTTGCCTTTAAGTTGGGATCAAAGTATAGTATCTGCTTTCCGGCAGACAAGCTACATTTTATCTTTCAATTGTGTTTCTGTTTTTGGACAGATTGCAACTCATTTGTGTCTTTTGACGAGAGAGTTCCAGGGTACAGCTGTCTGTGGCGTCACCTTCTCTATTGCACTTAAGAGGGAGTAATAATGCTGATGCCAGCACAACTGATAGTTATGAGGGCTGAGATATTTTTGGACCTGATCCCACCTTAAACTGACTTTGTGTCACATCCAACCAGCATGGAGTGGCAAGTAAATACAAACTACAGTTTATTTCTTCACTGTGTTTCTGTCTTTGAACAGAACACTACAAACAAATGAGGGAGGCCTTGTTCTGGGGATTCTAACAATGTGGCAGGATCTCACTCATTGTATGAGAGAGGGAGGGTTGGTGGAATATCAATGCCAAAGTGATGTCGAAAGAACCAGACAATTTCTAAACTTGGCCCAGGTACATGTGCTTGGACTCTCCATTTAAAACTGACCTTGTGCCATATCCCATCAGTGTTGGAGGATGAGTAAATACCATGTGTAGTAAGTATCTTCAGGTGGACAAACTTTATTCTATTACTCAATTGCATTTCTGCTTCAGCACAGAACACAGCAAATAAATGAAGGATATCTGGTCCCTGGGATTCAGCAATGTATTTTAATAATACATGTTTAATGAAACAATTACTGCTCAAACATAAAAATTGCATAGATATATATATTTATAAATATACAGGATGTGATGGATGAATTATTGTTTAAACTATGCAAAAAAAAAAAAAAAATAGAGAGCTCAGTGGATATTATCCATAGCAATATGATATACAGAAAAAAAAAACTAAACATGTAATTAAAGCGAGTGTAAGTACTGATTTGTTTGAAAGGCTGGTAAGTGTCCATCTCATCAGATCTGAAGAATCAAATGGTTTAATTTAATTCAGAATATTACAAAAATAGGTTAGCTCAGAGAAGAAATTTACTTCTATTGAGGTTAGGTGAAGGGTTGAGATATATACAGCTCAGCATTAAAATGTAGCAATCGCACCAGAAATGTCCCAAAAATGAAAAATACATATACAACAACACACACATATACATAAATAAATCATAAATGAAAAACAATCTAATATGCAAAAACAACACAAGTAAATACATATTCCACAGAAGCACACACCTAAGAAACCCATATATACACACAATATACACAAAACTTAGAATAACCATACAAAAACAAAAAAGGAAAATATTTCAAACACAAACATATACTAAACTAAATAAAAACGAGCTTATTTAGCCAAGTATAAATACAATCACAAATAATTAAAAAAATATAAGAAAAAATAAGAAAAAAAATAAGAAAATTCACAAATGATGAAACTGAATTTGCTAGACAAAATTATTAGTAGAGAAAAAAACAAATCCTACTAAACAGGTAATTTAAATTTGTTTTTGTGTCAGCATTCAAAAATAACTTTATTTCTCTGGTTCAAAAGCTGGTTACTTTCCCTAAATTTAATTATTATTTTTTCGTCTGTGCATAAATTACATCTATTTCTAAAGTTAACTGGGGCTTGTGATTTTTCTAAAATCTTCCTTTCAATCTCTAGAGAGAGACCTCTGTCTTTTAACTCCCAGGAATATTTAGACAGAGTGGTCTGGAATTTAAGGTGGGGCCTAGAAAAAGAATACTTATGTTTATAAAATCTCTGTTTTCAAGGTCCAGCCAAAATTTCAAATTATACTTTTCTTTCTTCATCATATTCTATTGGGAAAATAGTTGCTTGGTATATAACTTTTTTAGATATACTTAAACTTCCAACTGGACAGTTATCTTTAATTCTACAATTACAGGAGGGATTTGTATATATTTAGTGATTATTATAAAAATTTATTTTATTTTTATGAGAATTAATGATGTTGTGGATGTTGCTAGAATAACTAATTTTTAATGTTTTTCTATTAAAGATCTTAATGAGTTGTTAAAATAAAATATTTATTGACCAACTTCAATGTATATATATATATATATATATGTGAATGAAGAAAAATTTACAACGTCCAAAACTTTTAGAATTTTTCAAAATTCTAAGGGACAATTTACAAGACTTATTTCCTTATCACTAACCCCTACCAACATCCCACATACAACTCGCCAAATATAAGAAAAGCTTTCCATTCCTTCCCACACCACCTGATGAGACATTGTAATTTCAATGTCGAAACAAAATGTACACTTTGTAGTGGATAAAAAAAATTTGTTCTAAAATATCATTTATAATATATATATATATATATATATATATATATATATATATATATGCATATATATAAATATTTTCTGGTGTTACAACCATAAATTGACTTGAAATAATGATAAACACAAGAATAGCACAGCCCTATCCAAATATTTTTTAGCAATTAAAAAGCAAGAACCCCAATTATTACCTGGAATATCATCAGAAAAACTAAATTTTATAATGGAACAGAAAATAGATGTAACTTATACCTTTTATACAATGGTTTTGGAAAGTTTGTTTCTTTATACAGTTTAAAAGTTTTTTTTTTCTTTGAAGAACACACATCAGAAAGTTCATTTTTCTTTCCTTTTGGAGAATGCACAACAGAAAAAATTTTATACAGTTCACAGTTCTTTTTACTTCTGTCCCTTCTCTTCTCTCTTTGAATTTAATCCCATCCACACATGCCATGGTGCTCGACCACTGCTGAAGACAGTCACAACATCTCAATTTTAAATTGACACCAGTTAAATGACCTTCACATACCTATGTGATCCCTCTGCTAGGGTTTCCATTGCAGATAGAATCTCATAAATGCCAATACATATGATGATTGGGCACAGAGATCTGCATAATTTGTGCAGTGCATATCATTTCCAACATGTCTACCATAGACAACATAATAAATGAGAGAGAAAAAAATAAAGAAAACCACTGTATCCAATGATATTGGCACATGTTCTCCATTGAAGGATTAGCTCACCATTCTCATAGCTCTAAACTCCCAACCAACCTAATCTAAAGGCTTGCCAGATTTCTCTACTACATATTTTCCGAAAGAGCTGCTTACTAAGCTAATCCAAACTTCATATTGCGTGCTGTTCTCTTCTCAAACATCTTAAACCAACAGAAATCCTCCAATGCACATGTAACCTTCTATTTGCTTCTGAATCCCTCATTGAACCTCTCTGAACCTTATATTAACCTTGCATTGTGCTCTTATAAAATCCTCAAATAACCTCAGAGAACTTGACTATTGTGGCTTTCCACTTGTTTTTCACAAAGCAGCTATAGAAGGTAATTCCAATAATGGCTCTCACCTGCCAAAAATTGGTTAGGGCTGAAACTGAATTTAGCTGGAAAAGTTTGAAAAATATTTCCATGCTTTAAAACTTTTATCTTCCCTCAGCTCTACTTTCTCTGACTACTTTCTTTATTCCCTCTTTAACTCTGTTTCTGTTTTATTTTTTCATTCTTTTTCTGGATGCCCCGACAACTCTTATAACTCCCGCCCACAAAAAAAGACCTAACCTAACTCTTACTCCATGGTCAGACTCTGCAAAAGTATACTGTTCTATGTTAGTTTCTGGTGAAACCAGCAACTTTTCATGCAATAAAAAAAAAAAAAATGAGCAGAGCTCCCATAGGTGAACAAAAAGATTTATCTCCTACCTTGCTGATGTCTGGGTCGTGACTGTCTTGCATTTTTTTTATCTTTCTTTTTTCTCTTCAACCAAGGTTCGTATCACTCTGTTTTTTTATTTCATTAAATTTCTTAAGAATAAAAATCTATTAAATAAACCTAATGAAATAAAAGTCATATGTAAACACTGCAAAATCTTCACCTTAGAATATGGTTAAAAATATTCTTCATAAAAAAATATCTATTAACTTACATATATCTAATAATTTGTTTTATATTATGAAAGAATAATAATTAAATAAGTATTAAAATAATCAAATAGATATTTGGATTTTTAATAATTAAATAAATATTAAAAATTGTATTAGAATATAATAATAATATAATAGATTTAATAAAAATGATAAAATGAATTTTAAAATTTTTAATAAATAAATAGATATTAAAAAATGTTTACAAATTAAGAGTTTTATTAAAAATTAGAATAAAATGCATTCTGAATCAAAATAAAAATAGAATAATTAAATTCAAAGGTCCCTTTAAGTCAGATCAGAAATAAAAACTGTTTTCTTTCTTTCTTTTTTGTTTTAGAAAATGATGGGATACTGAAAAAACTAAGAGAATAATTTTGTAACAAAAATGTATACATCAACGGAAATGCAGTCTAGACAGGTTTTGATCAACTGACACTCTTGCTGTTAAGATTGAAAGAAGAAATCATGTATTCCCCCAAAATATAACCTCTTTTTCAAATTTAAAATAGATCTCTATTCTGATTAGTTAAATTGAACAAACACATAAATTTTTCTGTCTTTCCACATCCATAAATAACAAATGAATTGTTTCTTATATTCAAAAAAATCATTTTCACAATAATGAGTTAACCTTGCCTGATGAAGAGGTAAAAATCTTGAAACATAGAAATTTGTGTTGCAATGTAAACTATATTAATTTGATGTAAAAAAAAAAACAATTTTAATTATATAATGCCCTTCAGTATTTGTTGTATTGAGCACTTTTTAAAAAAAAGTAAATGCCAGAGAACTCAGAATTGTAAAACTGTTGGTTCTCTTCTCCTGGATTTATATATATATAATTAGCTAATTTTTGGCCATAATTAAATTAGAGCAGTACACAGTTGTATTAAAAAGTGTTCAATACATTTATATTGTAGAACTTTTGAATATTTTTTCTTTGGAAATGAGTTATTTCAGCAACTTAGGTTTCAACCTTTGTGTATCTTCAGGTGATTTACAACAACTGATTTTTCTGTTTTTCAAACACATGAATAGGGATTTCTTTTGAACACATGACTGGAATTTTTAATTGAATGAAAATTTTCAAAGTTAGGGAGGAGTTATTCAAGAATTTTACAACATTTTCATCCATGTTTGTATGATTCTATTATGTATTTCTAGGACATAATTTCTGATCTTTCATCTAGTAATTTTTTTTCACTCTTGGAACATCATTATGGCTAACTTTTCCTCCTGACACAATCTGCATACATTGCCACCATTGTATGGTTTGGCTATTTTCACTATGCTCTAATTTATATCACGGTCTTTTCCATTTTTCAATTTTAATTTCCACATGTGTCTAGCCAGTTTGAGGTTTTCCACTGTTCTTAAACATGTCTTGACTAGACCTCAAATATATTTTTCTTTGTCCATCTATGTCATGTACCTCTCTGCTTTCTAAATAACCCCTTCTGTTTTACAAAGTCTGTTAAATGGGCATTTGTTTTCCTTCTGACAAAAACTAAAAAATGACTAAATGAAAGATCAGAAATTATGTCCAGATATTATCATACCTATATATACATATTAGGATCATACAAACATGGATGAAAGTGTTGTAAGATTCTTGAATAACTCCTCCCTAATTTGAAAATTTTTGGTTGTTGGAAAATTCTAGTTGCAGATTTGTAAAACATTCCTGTTCATGCATTTGAAAAATGGAAAAATCAGTTATTGTACACTACCGGCCATAATTATTAGGCTACCCCAGTTTTTAAAAAAGAATGATGTATTTCATACTATTTTTTGTATTTATTACCAAGTGGATAATTCTAAATGAAAATAGAAAGGTTCTTTTGTTATTATTACTTTTCAAAATTTTACAAGGCAAGGAAGCAAAGATGAACTTTTTGTATTTCAATTTAGCCATGCCTTAAGAGTTATCTGTAGAGAGAAGAGCTCAAATTCAAATCTTGAATGAAGAAGGTTATTCCCAAAGGTGGATAGCTAAGAGACTGAATGTGTCCAGGTGTGCAGTTCAGTATGCACTGAATAGGAGAGACAAAACTGGAAGCCATGCCAACGGAAAAAGAACAGACAGAAAACGGAAAACATTAGTAAGAAAAGACTGCAGAATAGTATTGAAGAATGTAAAAGACAGGAGGAAAACTGACCCTCAAATACAAGCAGAAGTAAATACTGACAGGGTTGATCCAGTCTCTGTAAATACAGTGAAGTAAAGGCTTCAAGAAGTGGGTCTCTCTGGATGAGTGGCAGCCAGGAAGCCTTTGCTTTGGCCAGCCAATAAGAAACATAGACTAACATGGGGAAGAGAGCACAAAAACTGGACACCAGAACAGTGGTCAAAAGTGTTGTGAACTGATGAGTCTAAGTTCTAACTCTTTGGGAGTAAAAGGAGAGTGTACGTGCAGAGGAGGGTCAGGGAGCAAGTGAAAGATGAGTGTGTACAGTCATTGATGAAACATTGTGGTGGATCATACTTGGTTTGGGTCTGTTTTGTGGCATGAGTTCAGTTGACTTCGTTGAAGTAAAGAAGACCATGAAGAAAGAACAGTAACATTCAATCTTACAGAGATATGCAATTCCATCTGCATTGCATATTGTGGGTCAAAATTTTATCCTCTAGCAAGATAACAACTCAAAACATACTTCTAAATTGTACCAAAATTATTTAAAATTAAAAGAAACTGCTGGAGTGTTAAAAATTATGTGTTGGTCACCTCAGTCACACAGAACTCTCACCAATTGAATTTGCATGGGATGAGTTGAACAGAAGAAGTAAGAAGGAACAGCCTAGTAATGTTTAGCATTTGGTTAGTCTAAAGGATACCTGGAGTGAGTTGTTGGAGGAATATTTTTAAAAACTTCTGGAAAGAATACCCAGAGTGTGTGCAGCCATTGTGAAGTCAAAAGGAGGTTATTTTGATGAAATTGTAATATAGGTAATTATTAAATGTTTATAAATTTGTCTGATGCAGTATTAACAAAAAAAAAAACATTCTATTTTCATTTACAATTATTAACTTGGCAATAAATACTAAAAAATAGTATGAAATACATCATTTTTTAAAACACTGGGGTGGCCTAATAATTAGTGTAAATCATTTGAAGATACCAAAAGGTTGAAAACTAGGTTGTGGTAATAACTTATTTAAAAAAAAAAAGAATAAAAAATATATATGTGTGTTAAACAATAATAACTATTCAAAATTAAGACTCACTGGGATGTATATTAATATTATTGCTTTATTTGCTAATTAGGTCCCTTGTGCATTTTCAGCCCATATGGACATCATCAGGGGAAAAATTCATGCTTGTAATGGATGACAGTCTCTGAAGAAGTTGAAATTGGCCTGTAGTTTTCATTTGTTTTTTTTTTTCTCTTGTTTTTTAATTTATTCATGGTCAGTTCTGGGATTGGTCAAAGATCTTTTTCAATTTGCTTTAATTGAGGTGGGGTCAGAAGACCCATGAGTCTCAGATTTACCTTTTTAATCATTTTGACAGCTTTATTGGGTGCTTCCAAGGAGATATGTGTGTTATGGATATATTATCCTTTAATTTTAATTTTTTGGGAGTGTGTGTAATGTATTTGTGTGTATATGTTTATGGATGAGTGTGTTGGGGGTATAGAAAACCTAATCACCTTTGTAAGCATGTCTGTCTAGAGGGGTTGGGGGTGGGAGGAGTTAGGGGAGTCAGCTTTGGTCCTTTATGGGTGGAATCCTCTTCTTTGTAGTAGCAGGGTGATCATGTCTTGAAAGAGACATGACTGACTGGGCAGAAGATTATCCTGCAGTAGGTTGCTTTCTGCGGTAGACTGGTTGCTGACCAAGGCTATAGAACCCAATCTGTCCTATTATTTAACCCATAACTGGAGGGAAGAGACAGATTAATACCTTTCCCAAGAGTATTTGCACATAAGTGCAAATACCCTTGGGAAAGGTAGTAGCAGTAGAATATACTTAGCTATACAAAGATTACAAGTTATGAGAGAGAAATATGGAAAAAATAGGGGCTGATCTATGGGATTAATTTTATTTGCTAGGTTATTTAGTTTGCTGTTGAATTCATCTGGAGAAAGTTCTTTTGAGGTGCAAAATTTATTTGTCTTCGTATATATATATATATATATATACTTTGCTTTGCTGTATGTATATACTTTACGTTGCTGTGCCTCTAGCATCTTTAGATGTTATAAATTTTATTATTTTCCCCTATCCCTTCATCTGCGACAGATTTCTTTCTTTTCATAATTTGCCACCCCACTTTTCAGTTCTGACAAGAGGGGACGGGGGGGGTTGTTTTTGTTTTAAAATTTATCACAGCCTTTAGTAAAAAATTCAAAAACAATAAAATATTTTAAGAAATTAAATAAAATTTTACAGATCAGGTCTAAAATTGAAACATTTAAGGTGAAAACAACATTTTTACATTCTTGTCTTTAGCACCAGATTTGTCCGCATTTTATTTTCTTTCGGATTAGGCAGGCAAAGCTGTCTGGTTGGAAGATAAAGAAAGCTTTTATTAAAGACTTTCTCGTACAATTTTCTAGCCAATGTTTCAGCCTACAAAGAAAATATAATGTGTTGTGGCGTGGGGCTTCTAATTGTTTATCATATTTTGACAAGATCTGTTTTGCCCGTTATGTAGGTCTGATAATTGCATGCTGTTGTTCTAAGACAGCTAGCAGTTTTCAGAATAAATTAAAACATTTAATTTCCAAGAGATTTGGCTGTATGGTTGAACCAAATGCTACAGAAAGTGTAGTTAATTTGTTCTCTTCAGAGATTGAGCTTAATATCTTGGCCCATGGCCTAGGCTTTAGCATTTCTTTTACCTCTATTAATAGGGAACAAATTTTTTCTGAATTTGAGGTATATTATGCTCAACTCTCAAAGCTTCAACCTGTGTCTAGTAATAAATCTGGTGACTTTTGAGCCAAATTGAATGATTTGGTTCATTCTTATGTCAGTTCTTCTATTTCTTTCTCTGAATCAAAATGGAGAAGTGAACAGCACAGGGTCATTAGGTCCCTTAAAAATAACCACTCCTTGGTTATTACAAAACCCGGATAAGGGATCTGCCATTGTTCTTATGGACCGTCAAGACTACATTAAGAAAATGTTAAATATATTTAATGACCCTTCCAAGTTTCATTGACACTCATGATTCCACACTGATGGGGAAAAAATGGTGTTCTTTTCTCTGAAATGGTTGAGAATTTGAGACCATCTAGTTCTATTTGTCCCTGTCTTTATGGATTACCCAAGATTCATAAGGAGGGTGTTCCATTGAGATCCATACTCTCTATGATTGGGTCTTCTCAACATAAAGTTGCAAAGTGGCTAGCTGTAATGTTGCAACCAGTTTTGCAGCATTATAGTTTCTTTTGTATTAAAAATTCTTTTACTTTTTCCCAGTTCATTCGGAATTGTGCAGCCACTTATGGATTTATGTGTTCATTTGACATCTACAGCCTCTTCACTTGTGTTCCTTTATCAAAGACTATCAATGTCTGTTGTGATTTGCTATGCCATAGTAATTTAATTCCTCCGACTATATCTGAAGATGTTTTTGTTGAACTCAAGAAGTTTGCCACCATGTCTGTTGATTTTAGTTTTGATATCATGTATTGTCAGATTGATGGTGTAGTGATGGGTTCCCCTTTGGGTCCTGTTTAGGCAAATATTTTTGTGGGAGTTTACAAGGAAAGCCATCTTTTAGGTCCTTCTCGACCCATGATTTACTTTCATTATATGGATTTTTTTTTTTAATCGTATCACCCCGAGCAAGGCGGTAACACCACTGAAGTGCAGGGGGCTACGTAATAGTAAAACGATTGGAAAAGAGAAATCCGGAAACCACATCCTAAACAGGGAACAAGGGATGAGCCTCTTAACCTGTTCAACAGATGTGGGTGGAGTGTGAATCGGGCGATAGATAGATCTATCTACTCCAATTTTTAACCATGAATTGGAAGTTGACCAATTTTTCTCCTTACTCAACAGTGTTCATCCTGCCCTTAAATTTACTGTAGATAAGGAGGCCATTGGTTCATTGCCCTTCTTAGATGTTCTTGTTCATAAAACACCTTCCTCTTTTATACTTCAGTTTATAGGAAGTCTACTTTTACGAGTCTCTATACTCGTTGGGATTCTTTTTGTCCTAAACAACAAAAGATTAATTTGATTAGGACTTTGACCCACAGAGTGTTAATGATTTGTTTGGATAGCACCTTGAAAGAAGAAATTTGTTTAACTAGTATTTTTGTGAACAATGGTTTTTATGCAGCTAACATGCGTGCTGTTTTTCAAACCAAGTTTGTCCTTTCATCTGTGTGTAAAGACATTTTAACCTCCCCCATGTTAATTTTGTTATTTATTATTTTAAATATAGTTGTGGACTTGTTTACATAGGTAGAATGATGCGATGTTTAGATGTTAGGATTAAACAGCATGTATCTGCTAAAATACTTAACAAAAATGTTTTGTCTGGTGATATCATTCAAAATACATACAGGACCTTCATAGCGGATCACTTGATAAATAGTCCGACCTATGCTATGGATTTCAGTGTGAAATGGTACGCTGTTTTGGCCAGAGCACACTTGTTATTCTATCTGAAGGTGTTGGAGATGCTGTTTATCAGGTCTAGGTGACCCTCCCTTTTGTAAACAAAGAGATTGTTTGCTTGGGCTTGCTTTGCTGTGTCTCTAGCATCTTTAGATATTATAACTTTTATTATTGTTTTCCCTGTCCATTCATTCATGTAATTCGCAACAGGCTTTCTTCTCATAATTTGTTTCCCCATTTACAGTTCTGATGAGAGGGGACAAAACCGGTTGACTGGTGTTTTTTATTTTTTTTATTTTTTTAAATTTATCATGGTCTTTAGTAAAAATTTCTAGCCTTTAAAGCCATAATATGTTTTTGTACCGTCAAAAACACACACACACACACACACACACACACACACACACATATATATATATATATATATATATATAGTTATCCACAGACAGATCTGTTTTGCTGTAACACAGCTCATCAGTATGGTTAGACATCCAATTGCTTTTAATCCAGGATTGAAACCCGACTGAATTGGCATCAGTCAGCGATTCTACCTCTGAGCTATGGGAGCTTAGTAGAAGGAGGCAGACTTTTAGCATATGATGTATCATATGCCAATAGCCAAAAGAAAAAGTGCGGTGGGTTTTGTAAAAATAAACAACACTTAAGCATATGAACTTTCTGACCAAACTTAGCACTTAACGTATCTATTTATACATGATACCTTGGCCATCAGAAGAGCAAATGAGAAGTCACAAGTTTATTTGCCTGAAGAGAGTCAACTTTAGACTCAAATACCATTATGGGCATTTAATATATCACACAAAAAAAGCAAGTAATAATTATAATAATAGCAACAATAAATCTACACTTTAATCAAAATTTTCACAGCTTCTCGAACTTTTTCTTCTATACCAATTTCCCTTGTTGGAAACAACCCCTATTTCAGTTTTTAATATCTATCTATCTATCTATCTATCTATCTATCTATCTATCTATCTACACACTAACCTATACAAATATATATATATACACATAAACAATTTTTTATTTGACTATTTTTTACAATATTCAAACTTATTGATTAGTGATATTTATTTCTTATTTATCTGGCGCTGGGGAGTGATTCAATGTGGAACTTGAGTTGTTCAATCCAATCAGTCACTTTTTTTTGTTTAGTTAGTAATATAGCTCTTGTTATTTACTGGGCACTTTTTTTGCGGAAGTTCTGATAAGCTGAAAAATATGTTAAATTCCCAAATTTTTCATGTATTTTGTAGTTGTACTGTCGTTTTTATTATTACTAATTTATACATGTGTGTGTGTGTGTGTGTGTGTGTGTGTGTGTGTGTATATACAAGCCAGCTTTGTAATGTTTTAAATTTTCCCTACCTATATATTATGAAAGCCAACTTAAATTTGATTCCTGGGATGACTGCAGTATGGGTAACCAAGCTGATACTATTTGGCATTGTCTGCAATGGCAAAAGTATATGTGAGCTACTGTACAATTTCTTACATGACAACAATAGAAGTCTTGATGTTCACAAGCATGCTGAATCAAAAGCCAAAAATTCACTCTAGATTGATCCAGAAAGCAGATTAATTTTTGTAAAAATACTCAGAATTATACCAACAAAATTTTTATTGTTACAACATTTTTAAACCAATCATATTAATGCATGTAATCTTTATTGACCAATCATAAGCTTTAAAACACAATAATGAAAATTCAACTACAAGTACTTTCTATGATTTTATCTGACCACATAAAAGCTTCTAAAAGGAAAGTTAATTAGTCATGGACTGTATTTCCTCAAGGGGACACAGTTGCAGGCTCATTTATATTCCATTTTTTGTCTTTTTCTTTTTCTTCTATGAAAATTGAGAACTTTCAACAGAAAATTTTGTAGGAACTTTCCATGGAATAGTGAATATTTATTCTGGTTGTCATCCTGAATCATAAACTTCTTATAATCAAATGTTCATTTCAAGAAACATTCTTTTCTAATAAAAAAAGTAGTTTCAACAACATTTCAGATAATCTATAACATTTTGCTTTTAATGTAAATATAACATGAGTATCAACATTATTGCTCAACAATCGGTTTCTGTTTAATTCATGCTTTTCCAGTTCTGCTGTCAATACTGCTAAATGAATGAATCGTCATCACGGTCATCAGTCCCATGACTAGGTATAGCAGTAGGGTCACTATGCAACTGAGCAGCAGACCAGCTTCCCTCTCATGTGTAGATTGCATGTTGAAAGTTGAAGAAGTATTTATTTATGTGTAGAATGTTTTTGACAAACCTGGTGAAGCCCATTCCTTCTTCAGGCTAGACAACAATTGGTATCCTTTGATGTGAAAACTTAGTTATGTACATGTGGCCATTGATTCTGTCATTTACCCTGGCTGTTGACTTCAGTCTAGGAAGCCCTTTGCTCACTGATAGAGTGTCATCAATGCCTTGAACATATTAGCAGTAGTTCAGATCTAGTCTGTAACTGGTTGAAATTTGTTGTAATTACCATTTCTCATGAGATTATCAGAGCCAATACATGAAGAATTATTGACATAGACTGGTGCCAGAGGTGGTGAACTAAGGGGGGTATACACCAATTATTATTATTATTGTTGTTATTGTTAAAACAATTGTTTAACTGTTAAATAAAAATAATAGAAAATAATTGATTATAAAGAATAAATAATAAAAATAATCATTAAAAAGAATTTTTTGAAAGAGTAGATCAACTGCTTATTGTTCCCACATACATACTTAGATGAGTAAAAACTCACTGTTGATTGAATTATTAGTACAAATAAAACAGAACATTTTTTATTTGTAGTCAAAATTTTTGTTCAGCGAAAGGAGACATGATTAAATCCATTACAAATATATTCCCAACATTAAACCATTTTCAGATGATTGACAACACTTTATTAAATATATAAATAAATGAACAAACAAGCATTTTACAAAAATACTTTAAGTCCTAGATTCTCTGTCATCAAAAAATAATTCTTCTGCCTTTCAGTATTTCTGTGCTCATATAGAGCAGAACAAGCAATTTCACTTTTAGGCATGTTGTTAGAATTCAGAAGTACTGTTCTCAAAAAGAGTTACATTTCAATTTCATAAAAATTAACACCAGTATCTTGAAATATTGACTTGGCATTCATACAGTTTCAAGATTGAAATAATCTCCTACAATCTGATTTCTTTGATACAAATGTGGACAGTACATTTGTGAAAATTCTGGAACTATACAAAAAATCACAAAAATCTTTTGTAGTTGCAATGATACAAAATTGTCCTTTTGTTCTCTTTTGTTCATATGAAAATTTGATTTGTTTAAAGTGAACAGATGCACTTTAAAAAAATTGATATATCTGAAAGACAGAAATTATTTTTTTAGTCATAAAGGAAGCAAAGAATACAAAGCTTTGTGTGGCTTTCTTTCAAATTTGTGTTGAAAATGGTTTGTCCAAAATAAAGGTGAATTCTAATTTTCTTTTAGATACTGAAGTAACAGAATGTGAAGATTTTAGAAAATAGGCAAGAATGTGATGGATTCAGTGCCATTTCATGTGAAGTGTTTCTTTTGATGGAGTGGTTGATTGATCTTCTTTAGTAGAATAACAACACCTCTATGGATTATTTAATACCAAAATCTAAATATTTTGAACATAGCTTCAACTACAGATGGACATTTTGCTAGAAAATTTATTGTTGGTAATTCTATTTAAAAATGTATTGTTGCTAAAGTTTTTATATAAAGATGTATTGGTGGTATTTTCAATATAAATTGAATTTTTATACTTTCATAATGTTTGGGGGTTCACTATTTGTTCATAGCTGAGACAGGTGCTACCACCCCGGGTCAGGTTGGACCTGGGAATAGCAATTAAGAGTATCTGTCTGCAAGCAGATAACTTTATATGTTATAAAGTAACTTCTGGTCTGAATTTAGTAAAGACAATTTGGTTATGTGCAATATTTATTTATATAGAAGTAGCAATATATTTAAAAATGTTATTACAATAATTGTTCATGTGGTATAATTGTACACATATATAAAATTCGAAAAAGAAATATACCTTGGAAGAAGGATAAGAAAGTTCTTACCTCTAAGATTAATGGTGATGTGACAGTTATCTGAAAGAGAAGCAGAAAGAAAAGACAGTCATATATTCATGATGTGGTGTCTAGCATAGCACATAAATAAGATGTGTCTTTTCAAATGCACATCAATATATGTATATAAGTCATCACTAAATATGCAGGTAAAATGCTCAACTCCCAGTATTGCTCTAGTAAGTGACAATTTTTAGTGATGTAATGATTTTTTTTCCCAAATACAATTCCTACCATCTTTCCTCCCCTATCCATAGATAGGGGGAGAAGAGATGGATCAATATATTTTCTAAGGATAGTTGCATGTAAATGACTATTAAAAAATACTTAGCAGGTATTCAACTTTTAGATGACTGTTTATTCCAATTTTTATAGAATTTTCATTATGAAAAAATGTTTCAGTTCACTGGAACATTGTAAATCACACATAGAGCAATTATTTGCAGAGAAAGATAAAAAAAGGATGGAATTATGAAGTTGCTTGAAAGAATAGAGAATAGTGGAGCAAAACTGTAAAAATGTTGTTCAATAGAATTAATATCAAAAATAAAAATTACATTTATTTTTACTTAACAACTTCATGTAAAAATGAAATAAAATCAATAAAAAAATGATAGTAAAGAAAAATAAAAATAAAATCAATACATTTTCTTGTGATGTTAATAATAAAGTAATTGGAAAGGATTTTGGCCATCTGTACAATTTTATGACATGAAATGAAAATGACACATTCTCTCTCCACTTTCTAATGCATAGCTTTCAGGCGTGTTTTACAGAACCTCACCTGATGAAGTAAGTATGACCTTTACTTTGGTAGTTCCAACTCATCACAATGCTAATTTGTTCCCTAAAATTTTTATAAAAAAATATAAATGGTCTGTAATATAAACCCAAGTTTTGTTGCTTTTTCTTTGATTATTTATATGTGAATACATATGCATCAGCAATACACCAACACATAACTTTAAATTCCATAAATTGAACAAACTTTCTACATTACTCAACAGAAATGGCTTTCCTTGCTCACATATCTTGAAAGGATTCGTCACAAGTTCTCAATAGGATTATAATCTGGAACAAGCCAGTCTATAACCAAGATTCCTTTACATTCAAACTATTGTTTGATGGTCTTAGCATTGTGAATAACTGTTATTTTGCTGAAATCCAAAATTTCTTCCATAATAGTGATTATCAATGGGACTGGACTCTTCTCTAAGGCTGCTACATGACCTTGAGAAACTTCACTTTTCTTCTATCGCTATCAATTCAGCTTGACCTTTGATTGAAAAAGTTTTCCATATCATAAAAGATCCTCTATGAAATGCATATTTAGAATAACATTGATTCTGAAGATCCTGTCAATAGCATTTCATTCAATTGGGAATTGAAACAGAACACTCCTTTTCCATTGTTCTTTGATCCAAGTCACTTTTCTGGCTGTTCATTTTTTCTTGTGAGTATCACTCAAAGTTTAAATTTTCTTTCTAGAGTGAAACACAAAGTTGCATGATTTGTTGAAAATTTGTCAGTGTGTTTGAAATTGATATTAAACTCAAGTTTATTTTAGAAACCTCTGAAAGATAATTTATCTATTGCTACCTTTTGAAGAAGTCAACAATGCATTAGTCAATTTGAATAACTTTGCAGGTTGTGCACATAGTGTAATGGTTGTTGGCCCTCAGAAAGAAAAATTTTGGTCAAGTTCATTATATTCACTTCTTACAGAAATCCCCTTGGAACACATATGAATCTATCTCTTCCCTTCAGCTGTGGGTTAAATACCAGTGCAAACCAGACTCAATAGCCTTGGTAGGCAGCTAGTTTAGAAGAAGGAAAACTCTGAATTCAAAACTGGAGCATGGCTATTTGAAGATAATACTTATATACAGTAGTTATCTGTTTACTGCCTGTAGAGGGGCTGGTAGTAAATCAAAAATATTTTTTTCTCATATTCTTTCACACTCAGTAATCACCTGCATCTTAATGGCTTTGTTACCATACTTGGGGTTAAATGATTATATATATATATCAAGAGTATTAATATGGTAGCTTTCAAACTGAGATGGAGAAATAAGAAGGCCTACCATTCTTAGGACACTAACTGCCAACCACAATGAGTTGGTGATAACAAGCTCCTTGAAATTGGTCAGGTGAACAAAGGGAATGAATGGCTAACCAAGGACTTCTGTGGTGATGCTACTCCCAACTTGTAGCCTCCTTTCTCTATTGATTTCAACTCCTTGCACTACTCTGCCTGGAGAATCATCAAGAATTATCAAGAAGCATCACATGGGCCACATTTTACCAAAAACATGTTGAAGGCATGCAGCACAGATCTGATCACCACAGGAATGAGAAACAGTTGATTCTGATATGTAGTTACTTCCAGGGCTGTGGGCATTTTTATTGGAAAACATTTTACTTATTTACACTATTTAAATTGTTCAGACTGTTGTCCTCATCTTTAGTGTCATATTCACAGTGTTTCAGCCATTTTATGCTCCAGTAATATATATCAGAATTTCAATTCAAACCCTTTATTTTGTCTACTGGGGTAGATTGTTCTACTGGGGTAGATTGTTCTACTGGGGTAGATTGTTCTACATCAATGTGTTATGCCTTTTCCAGATATTTCAGTTTCAGTTATTTTCTTTTCTTAAGTCAACTCTCCAAATTCTTGTTCACCTCTGCTGTAGCGAGGTATTGAACTCCCAACTCTTTGGGTCAGATTACTGGATTACTTCAACCAATGCTTTTATCCACTGGGCTATATGTCCTTAGTAGAAAGTTACAGTGCCTCATCTCAAAAATATAGACAGAAATATTTTTTACTGTTATCCTAAGTTGAACATTTAAACAAATTTATTTTAAAGTTTAATTGTTTTCTGATAAATAATTTTCTTTTTCTTTATAACTATACTTAATTACCTGGTGAACACGGTTTGAGTAGATATTTTTAAAACTTTTTTTATACTCATTTCATCCAAAGCAAAGCAAGATCACTACTGCTGCTCTTGAGGTTACAGTGAGAGAAAAACCAAGGTACAAGGGTGTTGCGGATCCTCAATATGAGGTATTGACCTTGCAACAAGTGGTGACCCCAGTGTGATTACAGCTTCCACTTGTTGTGGGGGCCTCGATAAGGATCTATTGACCCTGCAAACTATTTGTATGTGTGAAAAAAGTAAAGGCAATCAACAGATGGAGACAGAAATGTAAAATTTCAACGTTGATTTTTATTGTGATAAAAATGCTGAGTAAAAGTTAGAAAAGGCTGTAATGTTGGCTGTGATTGGCAGGATCAATTCAGGCTGGAAAGGTAGTAACATTGTCAGCTTCTAGTATCAAAGGCACAGACTGGAAAGTTGTCAGCACATGGCAGGAACATCATCGTCAGTCAGCAGGAACATTTTCAGTGTCTGGCATGAATGGCTCAGGCTGGAATGTTGTCAGTAGTTGGCAAGAAAGTTGCCAGCTGGAAAGATATCAGTGTCTGGCAGGAACATCATCAGCATGTGGCATGAACAGCACAGGCAGGAACATCATTGTCAGTCAGCAGGAAAATAGTCAGCATCTGGCAGTAACAGTGCAGGCTGGAATGTCATTGACTGGCGGAAATGTTACATGTACAGTTCAGGCTGGAAAGTCATTATTGTTTGGCAGAAATGGAGCAGATGAGAAAGCTATCAATGTCTGGCGGGAATGTTGCAGGCTGGAATGTCATCGTTGGTCGGCAGGAATGGCAATAGGCAGGAAAGTTGTCAGCGTCTGGTAGGATTGGCACAGGCTGGAATGTTGTTAACATCTGGCAAGCGCAGCACAGGCTGGAAAGCTGTCGTTGGTCAGCAGGAACAGCTAAAGTTAGGAAAGTCATCAGTATTTGACATGAATGGCACAGGCTGAAACACTGAGGTCAAGTTTTGGCTGTGGCCTAGCATGTGTTTACTCCCAGGCAGGTGGGAGAGCTAGCATGTGTGTTCTTTGGCTTTGGTCTGGCTCATGTTTTCTTCCTTGGAAGGATTTGACTGCGGTTAAATAGGATTGCTGTGAGCTAGCATATGTGAAAGCCATGACAATTGAACTTAAACAATCATTGTCTCCTTTACCAGATCAACCGCAGATAATGAGATCTCAAGCGAACTAGACCATTTCACCTTCGAAGCAGAGTCAAACCTAAAGCTGCTCATTAAAACATAATTGCTCTAGGAATCAACTGTGGGTAGCAGGATCGCTAATGAAGCATACGCCTAGCTGGAGGCAGCTGGAGAGTGGAAAGAACAAATACAACACTTTGATCCAGGATTTATCCTACTCCCCTACTGGAGCTGGTTGTAACACAAGGTCAGTTCTTAAAGTGGGGAACCTGAGCGCATGTGCTCATTTCACCAGTCAAAGTAACTGGCTGGGTATAAAGCTGGTCTTAGTTGGTCATTGCTTTCAGGTGGCCGGCAAGCAAGAAGGGTATTTATCCATCCTCCCCCACTGAGGTGATATGTGACACAAGGCTGGATTTTTAAAGTGAGGACCCCAGGCATGAATGCTCGAGTTACTGGTCAAATATTACATAGCCCCCACCTACGCGGTAACTGGGTATGAAGCTAGTCTTACCTGGTCATAGCTAGTCATTGCTTGTCGAAGCTAATCAAAAGCTAGTCTTAGCTAGTCAGGGTTTACCCTACTCTTCTACTGGAGTGAGTTGTGACAAGATTGTTTTTTAACATGGGGGAACCTGAGCATGTATGCTCAGGCCATTGGTCAAAGATTACCTAGTCCCCTCTTATGCAGTAACTGGGTACAAAGCTGGTCTTAGCTTGTCAAAGCTGGTCATTACTTGTCAATGCTAGTCATTGCTTCCAGGTGGCTAGTGAGCAAGAATTGAGTATCTGAGACTAGATACTACATTTTGCTCCTACCCTCTGGACCAAGAAAGCTTGTTTTGTTTTTCAGCAAAAGTGATGCTGATAATAAAGGTTCAGCTGTTGGCAACATCTGGCTGCTGATTTTTACATGTGAGGTCAAAGTTGCCCTTTTGTTAAAAATTATGACAAGGGGAACAGTAGACTGTGACAGGGGATGTTGAAGA
This sequence comes from Ascarosepion bandense, assembly GCA_037127315.1. Classification (NCBI taxonomy): domain Eukaryota; kingdom Metazoa; phylum Mollusca; class Cephalopoda; order Sepiida; family Sepiidae; genus Ascarosepion; species Ascarosepion bandense. Next base: position 2,859,514 of record JBBBDQ010000563.1, on the reverse strand, counting down.
AAGAATAAGAAAAGGATAGAAATCAAGAAGATAGAAGATGGCAATTCAAATGATTTATTTGAAATAATCAACATCTGTTTTAACAAAAGAAAGAATAATTTCCAAAAACACCTTGACCATGTTGTTTCAAACATAAAAACAACAGAAATAATCATGAATTCATCTTATATTTTCTAAATAAATAATTTTCACAATTTATTTTAAACTATCACCTGAAGAAGAACAGTATTGTTCTGAAACATGAACATTTTTGTGTAGTGATATAATGCTTTTATAAACCATTGTAATAAAAAATCTATAATATATATATATATATATATATATATATATATATATATATATATATATATAAGTAATGTAATGGCTAATTTCTCAACAAGTCTAATTTTAATTGAGTTTGTTAAATTCAAAATTCCTGTTTATGAATTACTTCTTGAAAAAGGTATGAATCTATCTATTCTCTTCCCAGCTATGGGCTAAATAGTAGGACAGATTAGGATCATTGACCTTGGTTGGATACCAGTCAAAGAAAAGGGCAACTGTGAATTGAAAACCTTAGAAATGGTCATTTGGTGACCTTGTGGCTCATTATATACACCAGTTCTCTTTATTCTGTATTTCCAAAAAGTGTGGATGGTTCTGTATAAACCTTCACTACAAAGATCAAATCATATGTGTGCAATTAGTCTGACTGTTCAGTACTAAGAGTGGAACAGTTGAACCCTCAAACATTGAAGATGATGGAAAAGTTCATCACATCATCCCACCTTGATTAAACTTGACCTTTGGTGTTCATTGGTCACAACGTTTTTGCTGTTAGCTGAATGGGTGGACAAGCTGTTGCATTGGTTCCAGTGTTGTAGATTTTTTTTCAAATCTGTCTTAGACAGGTTGCCAATCTAGGCTAGAAGGCACAATTTGCCCTTCTACTTAAATTTTTACTTAGTTGAATTACTAGCCCCCTGCCTAATCATTTTTGTATTCTGGGTTGTCCTTCTAGACTGATTGTCAACCAAGGCTCAAAATCCTTGTCTGCCCTCCTATAAATCCATAGATGGAAAGATTGATTGATTAATTTTTTATAGTTCATCAACACTTTGCAGGTTAAGAATGTTTTTTTAGATAATAATTGTTTTAGTGATACAAGTTTTAATTATGATTATCTTGGGAGAGAAGAGATGTATTCATACGCATCACACATCTGAAAGTGAATGCAACAACTTTGGCTTGAATTTGAACTCTGTATAATAATCTTAATTCCTAAGTTGATAATTGCTATATTATGGGCACATCTTATATATATATATATATATATATATATATATATATATATATATATATATATACAGAAGATGTGGCCATATATATATATTATTAATTATTACTTTAGAACATGTGCAACTACAAACTACTACAGAATTGTACATTTTGTTTTGACATTGAAAGAACACTTTTTAAAAAATAAAACATTTATTAACATCATTATTAACTACCTGAGGAGACATTGTTCTTTCGATGTCAAAACAAAATTTACAATTTTGTAGTAGTTTGTAGTTTGCACATGTTCTAACGTAATAATTAATAATAAATATTCATTGATCTATTTTTATATTGAGCACTGTTTTAAAGTAATGTTTTTAACATTGTAATTATTTTCTTTCTTCTTATTCATTTGTATATATATATATATATATATTACAATCTCTGATTATTACCCTTTGATTAGGAATTTTTGTTTACAAAAGATTGTAACCACAATGGTTAAATTAAAAGTAATTATAGAAGAGCAAGTTCACATGTATTTTCAAAATCGCTATCATAAACATTATAGTTATGTTAAGTTTGTCTTTGCAATTCACTCCTGAGGATGATCTTGGAGGAGATCAAAAGTACTTGGGTTAACAAAACCTACAGCTACAGCGCTTTCCTTGATGAATTTAAATTTAACCTCAAGAAGATAATTGGAGAACTAGAAAGGATTATTATAAAAATAAATAGACATAATATGTCTATATTATTTAATGAAACATGCTTGAATGAAGATATACTGACTATATATATATATATATATATATATATATATATATATAATTAAATTTGTTTTTTATTTAAAATTAATATAGTTTACATTGGGAGATGGAAATGTCTGTTTTGAAACTTTATCTCGTCATCAGGCAATGTTAGCTGATTGTGAAAGTGAATTCGCTGAAAAAAGATTTTATCAGCACATGCTTTCATTTAATAAGTTTACATATAGAACATCCCTATCAAAATATTATTGCTATCAAAAAGAAACAAATAAAACTCCCACATTAAATAGAAAATTTTTAAAAAAGCTAAAATATGTAAGTCTTTAAACGACCCATGACTCTTGTGTCTATATGAAAAACTATGTATTTTTAAATTTCTTAAGAATATAAATCTATTAAATAAACATAATGAAGTAAGTATCATATGTAAACATTGCAAAAGGTTCACCTTAGAATATGGTTAAAAAGATTATTCATAACAGAATATCCATTAACTTACATATATCTAATAATTTGTTTTGTATTATGATATTAAATATTAAAATTTTTACAAATCAAGAGTTTATGAAAAATTAGAATAAAATGCATTATGAACCAAAATAAAGATAATATAATTATACTATTTCTCCAAGTTCCCTTTAAGTCACATCAAAAATATAAAATGTTTTCTTTCTTTCTTTTTTGTTTTATAAAAGGCTGGGATACAAAGAAAACTAAGACAATAATCTTGTAACAATAGTGGATACATCAACATCGACAAAAAAAGCAGTCTAAATCGTAGCTCAATGGACTGACACTTTTCCCATTAAGATTGAAAGAAGAACTCCTGTATTCCCAAAAATATAACCTTATCATTTCAAATTTAAAAGTTGAACACCATTATGATTAGTTAAATTAAGCACATACATAAATTTGTCTGTCTTCCCACATTCATATTAACTCTTTAAATAACAAACATATTGTTTCCTACATTCAAATGAAAATCATTTTCACAACAATGATCTAACATTACCTGATGAAGAGATAAAATCTCGAAATAGAAATTTCCGTGTTAATTTTAAATAGAAAACAAATTTAAATATAATTATATTATGCTGTATTGAGCACTTTTAAAAAAAATTAATGCCAGAGAACTCAGAATTCTAAAACTGTTGGTTTTCTTCACCTGGCTATATACATATATAATTTTCAAATTGAAAATTTCTCCGCTAATAAGTCTATCATTCATTATTGTAACCACATTTAGTCTAGTTCTACCATTGTATATTTAAAAATTCTTGATAGAATACTAAAAGAATCAGCAATATTATTGGTCCTGACCGGGTGTCTTTGCTTCAATCAATTTTCAACCATCGTGGAAAAGTTTCCCTGTGCTTTTTCTATAAATACTTTGATAGTCATTATTCGGAAGAATTCTTCACTATGAATTTAAGTGTAATACTACATTGGAAGCAAGGTCTCATCAACTCATAAGTGAATTGGTTAGATGTAACTGTAACTTCTATACTAACAATTTCTTTTCTTTCACTTCTCAGTTGTGGAACTCTCTTCTGGCTCCATACTTTCCAGCCAATTTTGATCTTCCAAAATTTAAATGCAGTGTCAATTGTTATCTACCATTTTCTTGATTACTCTTTTATTGTTTTCACTCCTCAATAGTGTTTCTCTTTTTTATTCCTTGTATCTTAGTGGCTTTACTGCTGTGATATGATTAAAAATACATTCCTACTGGCTTTGTAATTATAAAAGATGAAAAATTCTTTCAATGATCAATTTTTGATTATCTTTTCATTTATGACTCTGTTTCTTTTTATTGCATTCTCTGACCATCGAGTAAGTGGCATGAATCAGAAATAAGGAACAAGCACTTAAATAAAACATTGTCATTATTTTTAATTTTTGACAAAAAAAAAAACACGAAGAAAGACTAGTTTTTATATGCCATGCTGACAAAAAATCAGTGTATTTATATGCTTTTAAAATCCTCCATAATATTGTAGCATAAATTTGTACATAATCAGTTTTGGTGGAGTGGTTTTATTGGTAGAAGCAAGTAACAAATTTGGGATTATTGGCTGTTAATTTCTTCATACCCTCTTTTTCACTTGTAAAATTCTAATATCATATTTTTATTAACAACTATATATAGAAGACAAACAGATGAGTTTGGGTCAGACAGTTTTGTATAATGAAGTCCGTTATTAAAGCAGAAAGATAGCACTGAAAATTGTATAATATGTCTGGAACAATTGTAGTTTGTATCTTGTATGCAGTCAGGAAAAATGGCCTTCAGGAAATTCTGACTGAGATATTGTCTATGTAGTCGGTGGACTTTTTTGTAAAAAGATACATTAAATATCAGCTGAATCAGTTCAGCAATATTGGTAAAAATACTTGGCTCAGAATGAGATGAAGAGAAAGAAAAGGAAAGAGAGAAAAAAATCTGACTGTAATTTCTTGGTCCATAATATTAGTCTTTCCTGCACCTCCTGCACATTTATATAATACTTTTACAACTACAGTTGTTACTTTTCACACTTCTTCTTTGACTTTTCTTCTTGATTTTTCTTGATTCTTCTCTCATTCTAATGTGGCATCCATTTGCAAAGAAATTTTACTTGAATAAAAAGTAATGACTATTTAATAGTTGAATACATTTAGTCTTCAGAAAAAATGTTTGTATATTCTTTATCTCATTCTGAGGCTCTCCTGCACCTTTTTGCACATCTAGATATACACACAACTATCTATTTAAAACTACAGATTTTACTTTTTTCTCTTCTTCTTTGATTTTTATTCGTCCTTAAATTATTTTCTTTGATTCTTCTTTAATTCCTTTTTTTCCCTGATTCCCCCTCTTTTATCCTGGGAAGAAATAATGAGATTTTAGGAGATGAAAAATCGAAAGAAAAAAAAATCTGTAATTTCTCTTCATTATTCGTAGGTTTTCCTGTATCTTCAACACATATTTAAAGGGACAGTCTTTAATTAGTCCCCCTTCCTTGATTTTTCTTTAATTATTCCCACTTCCTTTATTTTTCTTTAATTAGTTCCTCTTTCTTGCTTTATCTTTATATAGACCACTTCCATAATTTTTCTTTATTTAGCTCCCCCTTACTTGATTTTTACTTATTTAGTCCCACTACCTTGATTTTTCTTTAATTAGTCCCCTTTCCTTGATTTTTCTTTAATTAGTCCCCTTTCCTTGATTTTTCTTTAATTAGTCCCCCTTCCTTGATTTTTCTTTATTTAGTCCCACTACCTTGATTTTTCTTTAATTAGTCCCCCTTCCTTGATTTTTCTTTAATTAGTCCCCTTTTCTTGATTTTTCTTTATTTAGTCCCACTACCTTGATTTTTCTTTAATTAGTCCTCCTTCCTTGATTTTTACTTATTTAGTCCCACTACCTTGATTTTTCTTTATTTGGTCCTCAATCCTTAATTTTTCTTTAATTAGTTGCTCATTCTTTGATTTTTTAAATTACTTCGTCTTCCTTGATTTTTCTTTAATTAGTCCCCCTTCATTGATTCTTCTTTAATTAGTTGCCCATTCTTTGATCTTTTTCTAAATTAGTTCCCTTTCCTTGATTTTTCTTTAATTAGTCCCCCTTCCTTGATTTTTCTTTAATTAGTCCCCCTTCCTTGATTTTTCTTTATTTGGTCCCCCATCCTTGATTTTTTTTAATTAGTCCCCCTTCCTTGATTTTTCTTTAATTAGTCCCCGTTCCTTAATTTTTCTTCTTATATTCTACATCTTTGATTGTTCTTTATTGATTGTTCTTTAATTTTACATCTTTAATTATTCTAAAGAAAATTTTGAATTTTTACTTTAAGAAAACGTAGAGAATTTTTATTTATTTAATTTTATTTGCTGACTATGGCTTTAAAAATCTGAAATTTCTTTCTTTGCATCTCTCACTCATGTGAAAATGACCTGAGTTGTATTTAAGTGTAAATTCACTGACGATTAGGAGGCCATTACATTCATGCATATTGCTGTACTTTGTATTGAGTACTGAAACTGCAAGACATGACAAAAGCCATCACCAATACAATGCTTTGGTCCCATGGATGATCTTGACTATGTTGAGATTCGCATAAAAGCCTTTGCGGCAACAGCAAAAGTGTGTAATCTCAATACTTAAGAATGGAAGGCAGACAGAACCAAATAATAGACTTGTTTTTGGATTCTGTGGGGTGCAAGGCATTAAAGAAAATCTTCACAATGGTGATACAGGAATTAGAACAGATGTCTCTTGAGGAATTTGTCAGCAAAATAAAAAAGAAACACCAGACTGAAAAGAAAACTGGTCATCACTGAAAGGATGAAATTTCTAGAAGCCAGGCAGCAGCTGAAGGAATCTATTATGCAGTATGTACACAGACTCAAAAGATAGGCAAAGCACTGTGAATTTAAGAAACTAGGAACTCAACTAAAGATGAGCTGATTCTATCATGAACAATTGAAGGACTTAATGACCAGCAGCATAAATGAAAAGTACTGGAATGCATACAAGGTTTCTATATGAACTTAAAATTAAGTGTGGACTATTAACAGCAGCTGGAGCAAATCAGAGATTTCAACGAGCCAAGAGAAATGTTGGAGTCATACATGTTGAATGAAACCAAAGCCAAAGTGAAGTGCAGTTATTGCAGAATGGCACATGAAAAGAAGAAATTCAAGTGTCTGGTGCTGGGGAAACACTGTCTTGAATGCAGAAAAATGAATCATTTTAAGACCGTTTGCAGAAAAAAAAACACATGTAGAAAAGAAGAGAGTAATAACCCCACCACCCTGAAGAACAGCAAGAAGCCAGTGTAATTGCGGTAAATATGCAAAAGAATGGTAGGAAGAACGTGAAAATAAATGGCTGTACATTTAGCATGCAAGTTGACATCAGTAGCAAGATAATCCTAATTCCAAGAAATTTTTGCATCAAGCTAGGCTGACCCAAGTTAAAAGAAAGTGGTTTAAAGTTAAAACAATTTGATGGAACAACAATAAAGACATTGGGTACCTTTCGTGGCACATTTGAAACAGATACTTGGCTCAAGGTTACTCAAATCATGGTAGTGGCATGCGAGAAGGACCACAGATCATAGGGTATTTCCATATAGTAAAAGTAGATACAGCCAAAATAATGAACTCCATGGAAACACAAGAGAGGGAGCTAGGACCACCAGAAAGATATAAAGCAAGTATTCGATTAAAAGAAAATTATCCCCCTAAATACATTCAAGCCAGAAAAGTACCAGTACATATACTGCCTTTAGTGGTAACCAAATTAAATTGCATGATCAAGCAAGGCAGTTTCAAAAAAGTTACATAGTGGAAGTAACTGGGCCTCACCTATCATAGCAATAAAAAAGACCGATGGAGATTTGCAGATATGTGGTGACTATAAAATTGGAGTAAATCACCAGATATGCTCAGACTCATTTCCATTACTAAACATAGAAACTGCAAGCCATGAGCTGACATACATGGAATACTTTGTAAAAATTGACTTGAGAACTGCCTACAACCAAATTCAGATTGATGAAAAATTTAAAAAAGTTACCACAATCAACCCTCCCATAGGTCTGTTAATGGTGAACTTGCTTACCATTTGGAATTCAAACTTCTAATTATATATTATAAAGGGCAGATAAAATAATTCAATGGGTAATGATGGATGTACTGTTGGTCAACTGGTTAAAAATGAGACCGAGCAAAATCCAGTGTTAAGCAAAATGAGCAAAAGAATAAGGAATAATAAGTGGAACAATTGTTCAATTGTGGAGCGGCTATTTAAGAAGATATAGCATAAGTTAACAATTGAAAATGGAATTATATGCAATAGAGAGGTGATAGTAATTCTGTGGATATTAAAGACAAATATATTGAGAGGGGGTACACGATGATGTACATTGTGGTATCACATGCAGAAGGTTAAAATTACAAGCATGGTGGCCAGGTTATGTAAAGGATATTGAAGAATTTATTAATAAATGTCCAAAATGCAATGAAATTAGAAAATTCAGGCAAAAATCAAGGCCTAAAGAGGACAACCATGGCTTAGAGTACATATAGACAAGGATGCATCAGTAGCATAGGATCATTTCTCATAATGGTGGATGTGTACTCTGGATGGCCAGACGTAATCAAGGTTAAAGACTGGAGAGCACCCACAGTCAAACAGGTTTTGAGAGATGTATTTGCAAGGAAATGCAAACGTTAGTGTCAGATAAAGCTCCTGAATTTTGGGACAAAACTTTGTGTACATGGTTGGAGGCAGATAGGCTGCGTGTCATATAAAACTCTTCCATACCATCCTCAATCCAACATAATTGCAGAGTAGATGGTACAAACACTTAAAATGACATTGAAGACATTCTCACCTGTCACAGAAAACATTGAGGCATTTATAGCAAAAATGCTCCTCAGTTATAGGTGGATACCACATGAGGTAAGAAAGTTGAGCTTATCAGCCCTCATGGGTAGACAAATTAGCACCCCCATTACCATGTCTTTTGCCACAAGGTAGAGAGTATGGTACAAGAAAGGCAAAAGTGCAAATCCCAAAGACGCGAATTTTCTTTTGCAAAGCTTTGATTGAGAAGAATGGCCATTCAGATCAGTTTAGAAAAATGATTGTATCAAACAATGTGGGGGATAGAAGACCAAAGTCAGGAGGAGGAAGGTAACTACAATGTGGCGGTAGAGCAGTGAACAGAGACGCAGGATTAAGAAGAGAGAGAAAATTACAGTGAACAGTATGAACAAAAAATGGACATAAGTGAAGAAGAAAAAACCGATGAAGAAGAAAAAACCGATGAAGAAGATAAAGAAAGACTAAGGTCGCCAATAAAAACTAGAAGAGAGCAGTAAAAGTAAGAACTATATAAATCAGGAGTAGTTAGATGTAGCAAAAAAATAAAAACAGGAGTATACAACGACCATTCTGGATCAGGGTGGGTGTGCTATTCTATGCAAATAAGCTGAGTTGTATTTAAGTGCTAAGCTGCTAATGGTTAGGAGGCCATTACGTCACGTGTAATGGTGTACCACGTATTGAGTACTGAAACTACGAGATATACCAGACGTAACATGTCTAATATATTAAAAACTACAGTTTTTGCTACTTCTCTTCTATTTTTTATTCTTTTTCTGCCTTGATTTGTCTTTGATTCTTCTTCAGTGTTTGTTCTTTGACTATTCTTCTTCAGGTTTTCTTCTCTTATTCTGGTGTTGTTAGTAGGATCTGTCTGCAGAGAAATTTCCCTTGAAGAAAATTTTTTTTAATTTTAGGTGTTGAGTATGTTTAGTTTGCAAAATCCTGATCCAAAGATTAGCCATAATGTCATTATAATCTCTAGTAAAGTTACTTGGTATGAGTTAGAAAATAAAATTCTAAATCTTTGTTGGTTAATTTTCTTTTTTCACTTTTGACATAAAAAGATAACTACCAATACGAAATTATCAGGGTGATTCTTATAACAGCGGATCACCAAAATTATTGGAGAAGTCACATGCATTCAAAGCAATCTTGATTGCTTCCCTCACATACTATCCCCTACCAAATATTTATAGAAGGTTATTTAAAGCCAGAAAATATTTTTAGATTGTAAGAAATTTTTTAATAAAATAATGACTTAATGATACAAGTTTTACTAATTAACCCATAGTTGTAAGGGAAGAAGCATTGGATTTACACCTTTTTGTTTGCATGCAAGTGAATTTAATGAACCCAACTGGAATTAAAACTCGGCTCTACATTTAAGAATTCTGAACCATTATTCATTACATCATGTGCAGCAGCTGGTATTCCAAAGCAGTTATCCATCTAGGTACTAACCTGTCTTGAGGTGGCTTAACTTCAGTGATTGTACACAAACTTTTGCTTCAACATGATATGGCTGTTAGCTCATTTGTAGATGATGTAACATAATTCACTTTCAAATTGGTCATATTTATTATACATTTAAAGTACACCAATCTTTTCAAAGTACATTTAAATTACATTAATGTTTCAAGAATTAAACATACACACAAATGGAAATAAAATTGGCTAAAAAGTAATAATAATGGCAATGCTTTATTTAAGCTTATTTATTTTATGCTTATTCCTTATTTGTGGTTCATGCCACTTACTCAGTTGTCATAAAATGTCAAAAAATATAATAAAAACTGGAATCATAAAGGAAAAGATAAAAATATAATGATCATTGAAAGGTTGGAGAGTTTTTCAGCTATTATAATCACAAATACTCATTTAGAGATGCCAGCAGAAAATCTTTTTTTAATATTTTTTGTTGATATCATCCCATGCAAAGAAGTAAAGCCACTAAGGCACAAGGGGTTACTGAGTGTGGAAAAACAAAAAAAAAAGAAAAGAGAAACAATGTTAACGAGCTAGAACAAAAGAAGATTAATCAAGAAAATGGTAGATAATGATTGACATTGCATTTTATTTTTTGAAGATCAAAGCTGGCTGGAAAGCATGGAGCTGGAAGAGAGTTCTATAAATGAGAAATGTGAAAAAAGAAACCATTAACATAGAACTTATGATTACATCTAACCAATGTGACTGTGAATTGATAAGACCTTGCTTCCAATGTAGTACTGCATTTAAATTCATAAAGTCTAGATACCATATGAAAGAGTTCATCTGAATAATTACCATGAAAGTATAGAAAAGACACAGGGAAACTACTTTTTGGAGGTGGCACATGGGATCAGGATCAATAATATTGCTGATTCTTTTTTAAATTTTATCAAGAATCTCTAAATATATAGCAGAAACACCAGACCATATGTAGCAGCAATATACAAATCATGGATGAATGGTAGTATTAAAAATATACAAGAAAAATTTTGGTGAGTAAAACTGTCTAGCATGACACAATAAACCAACTTTTTTATTAGCAGACCTAGCAATGGATTTAATATAGTCTTTTCATTTCATATCAGCCAAGAATATTGAACTGAGAAGTCCCAATGAGTCACTCTCTTGAAGGTTAGCATCAGTCATACTGGGGGGGGGGGCAGGAAATGATCTTTTATGCGCCATCCTTTTTCATGATGTTGGCAATTATTGCTCTTCACAACTTCTAGTCTTTTGTTGCTCAAAGTAACTCTTGTTCCCTTTACCTATCACTTTGTTCTTGTTCTGCTACAAATTCACCCAAACTCTTTAATAGCTCTCAGTTTCACCTGGTTTCTCTTGCCTTCAATAAGCCTTGTAAGTCATCATTTCTCTTGGCCCTTTCCCCTTCTTATGTATGCTAGAAATTTCAGCCATCTATTTGCAGTTCCTTTTTCATATGTTTTGTCTATGAAATTCATCATTTATCTGTAGAACCCTAATCCCTGTTGCTTCAAATTTTTTCTTCATCTGTGAGGAAATAATTCTGCATTCACTGCCATCTAGAAGATTAGATACTATAAACTATTTTATTTGTTTCTAAAAGCATTGATATGTTCGACTTGGTTTCTAAAAGAAATGGAGTGTACATATTTTAAGTCTGCCAAATTTGTATTTTAAAATGTTTGGAAGTTTAAAATGAAGGCTGGAAGAATGAAAGGTTAATTTTATTGCTACTATTTTTATGGAATTTAATTGAATGAAGTTGGAAAGTCAAATCTGGGAAGCAAGTGAAGAAATTGGTCAAATGCATTGAAACTGGTTCCAGTTGAAAAGCAATGAATTCCTGAAAAGCATCCATTATCGGTGAAAACAAGAAAAAAGAAATAAAAAAAATTGAATATGCATGTTTTCAGGTTGCTTATTCTGAAAAATCAAATCATATTCAAAAGTAAATTTTATTTATTTATTTATTTTTAAAGAAATCAATTAGTTTTATTGCAGCTGCAGAAACAACAATGCAAAATATTGGCAAGTTCATTCTTGAATGAGTAGACTGTAAGACTTCCCAAATCAACTCTTTGTGTATGGGAAATTTGTTAATAATCTTTTATTAATTTGGGTTGTTTGAGCAAGTGACATTTCAAAGCAAAGAAATCAGTCAATTACAAACGTTTCTCCTTGCACAGAAACTGCACATCTCCGTTGTATGTATGTGGAAAAAATAATCTTTTCTTTCTCGACAGTCAAATCTATTATATCAGAGTAAAGCACTGCTTCGATCTCAAAAGCTATATATTTGTTCTCTTCCAAGTCATCCTGCGAAAGACTCCAACTATAGTTAAAATAATATACATTAAATATTACTTAATATAATACATAATATTATACAATGCATAATAATTAATAATAAAACATAACATATACTATAATATATAATACATCTAATTATATATTATATTATATTTACACAATACATAATATTATATATTACATTATGATACATGATATTATATAATACATATAATAGATTACATTATACACACATAATGCATAATATTATACAATACATATGATAGATGACATTATACATATATAATGCATAATATTACAATACATATGATTATAGATTACATTATATATACATAATGCATGATATTATATATTACATTATACATACAAATCATCTATTGTACATTGCATAATACATTTAATTAAACATTATATAATACATTATATTATACATTTCAAAATACATAATATTATACATTAAATTATACATTCAAAATATTGGATTGTCTGGAAAGTTCTTACTGGCTTTCAGTTGTTTATGTTCCAACACATTAAAATATGTTAAATTTATTGACTGATATAATATGCTTACATTTCTGATTAGAGCAAGCTTCAAACTATCCATGGAGAAACAAAGTTTTAAAATTACTCAACTCCTGTCAATTTTGCGTCCCTATGAAAATGGAAAATTACAAGGTGCATTTTAGATGATGTTTTTTTATTAGCATAAAAGCAAATCTGCCTTTCAAGCAATAAAAAAGATATATGCTATGTATGGTGAAGATGCTTTAGCTGACAGAACTGTAAGGAAGTGATTTGCTAAGATTAAAGTTGTCTTATTGACGATGAACACTCTGACAGAACCCCCCCCACTACAAATGATGACCGAATTAAGATATTGATTGAGAATAATTTGCATTACACAACATAGGAATTCACAGAAACACTAAATTTATCAAAATCCATCACCCATGAGCACTTAGTAAAGCTTGGGTACTCAAATTGCTACAATATTAGGGTACCACATAATTTGAGTGAAAAGAATCTTTTGGATTGCATTTCCCTCTGTAATTTGCTGTATAAACAAAATGAAAATGCATCTTTTTTAAGCAAATTGTGATAGGTAATGAAAAATGTATCATTTTATAACACTGTTTAGCAAAGAAGATCCTGGGGTAAGCAATATGAGCCAACTTTAGCTACCCCAAAAGTAGGTTTTCATCCTAAGAAAGTCATGCTGTGCATCTGGTGGGATTGGAAAGAAATCCTGTACTTTGAGCTTCTGTCAAGTAATCAGTACATTGATTTAGAAAAGTACTGCTCACAACTAGATGACTTGATGACTAGTCAGCAATTCAAGAAAAATACCCAGAACTGGCAAACAGGAATATTGTTTTTTTTTATCAGGATAATGCCAGACCTCATGTTTCTTTGTCAACCCGGCAAAAATTGTTACAGTTTGGCTGAGATGTGTTACCCCACCCACCATATTCACCAGACACTGCTCCTTCAGGTTTTCATTTATTCAGTTCCTTGTAAAATAATCTCACTGGTAAAAAAGTTAATATTTTAGATGACATAAAAGCCATCTTAATGATTTTTTTTTGCTGAGAAACCACCGAAATTCTGGGACGACAGAATATTAAGTTTAAGAAAAATGGTGAAAGGATGTGCAACAAATTAGTTCATATTTAGTTGAATAAATATTTCTTGGCATAATTTTATTTAGTGTATTAATTTCCCTTAAAAATCAGCATAAACTTTCCAGACAAATCAATATATATTATATAATGCATAATATATAATATTATATCTTGCACAATATATAATATTGCACATTACATAATCCATAATATTATGCATTATATATGCATAATAAATAATGTCATACAATATATTATAAATAATGCATAATATTATACATAACATATGTCATATTGTATATTACATCATACCTATATAATATGTAATATTATACATATATGAAACATATCATATATAGATAATACATATAATCATACATTACATTATACATAATAATAATAATAATAATAATAATAATAATAATATACATTTCCTGATACATTTATATTACATAATATTATAAATTACATTATACATAGATAATACATAATATTAGCACATTACATTATACATATAATCACATTACCTTATACATAATACATAATATTATACCTTTCATAATGCATACTATTACACAAGATGTGACGACTGCTATTAGACTTTAAAAATGAGGAATGCTAAGGATAGGTCTAAAAAGATTAAAAGTGCTTCATGTGTTTCAGCATGATGATGACTGATATTAAACTTTAAAATGTCAGTAATGTTAAAAGTGCATGTTCTTCAACATGGAAATGGTATGTCTGTTATTAGACTTTGCAAAATGAAGAAGGTTAAGAGTGTTTAGATAAGGTTTATTATCTAAACATTTCTAATTTTTTTTATAAGTCTAATAGCAGTCATACTGTCTTCATTTTTAAGCACATCTGTGAACTAGAATGATTTCTCCAACTGATTTTTGTCATCTTCTAAAATGTGGTTGTTTTTCTATGACAGCACATTTTCTTCTTCCTGTCACAGTGATCAGCCAAGAAGTGTCATCAAAATCCCAAGCAAATACTGGTCCAGACTGCAATGCAAGATAGAGAAGCTCATGTCTTTTTCTTTCATTTACATATCAATACATATATATTCAAATATATATACATTTTTATATATGCCCACATATATGAAAAAACAGCCCTGATAGATAATAAATAGATCACATTAAATATCCTGTACACACACATTATTTCATAATAAACCCAAAAATATAAAATGATAATTCCCATAATGACAGATTTTTTTTATGATTTCACCCCAAGCAAGATAATAAAGCCACTAAGATACAAGGGACTTAAATATTAAAGAGAGAGAGAGAGAGAGAGAGAGAGAGAGAGAGAGAGAGAGAGAATATAAAGCAGATGATAAGGATTGGCACTGAATTTAAATTTTTGAAGATCAAAGTTGACTGGAAAGTAAGAAGCCTGAAGGGGGTTCCAGAAGTGAGAAGTGTGAAAGAGGAAACTATTAGGATAGAACTTACAGTAACATATATCCAATTCATCTGTAAAATTATGAGACCTAACTGCCAATTTAGTACTGTGCTTAAATTCATAAAGTCTAGGTAACAAAGAGGAATGTTTATCAGAACAATTTCTATCAAAATAATTATAGAAAATGCACAGAAACTACATTATGGAAAAGGGACTAAAGCTGAAATGGCAGATAACATTGCAGATTCTTCTTTGAATTTTGTCAAGCATCAGATCAGATGTGGCAGCAATATTCAAAGTGTGGATGAATGGTAGACTTATAAGCGGGTAAGATAAATTGTGGTGACAAAAATTGTCTTGAGACAATGAACCAACTTTCCTAGCAGCAGAACCAGCAATTAAGTCAATGTAATCTTTCCACATCATGTCAGTGGAAAACATTAGCCAGAGAAGGGTTACACTCCTGTATAATGGTGCTATGTTGTATAAACTGCAAAAAGAGACTGCAACAGTTTGTATGGTTTGAATTCAGTTTTCCTTCTCCTAGACTGGTTGCTACCCAAGGTGGCTTGCAGAAGATGGATTCATCCATTTGCCAGAGACATTAGTAGAAAGTGAAGAAAATATTTATTACTTTAAATGTTATTTTTAGTGGATACCCATATTTCACTAGACACTCAGTTTATTCTAAACAGTATTTTATCTTGACTTCCAGCCTGAACATTCTAGAAATATTATTAAAGAAACTGTGCCTTCCAGTAGGATTGAAACCTGTTTCTGCCTTTGCAAGAGAAACCGCTGTTTGATGTAATGTGCTTTAACCATTTGGCTATGAAGAACAACATAATCAATTATGAAATTAAATTAAAAAAATTAATTAAAGGCAGATAGAATCTTATTTTATTCCCCTCACTTTTAGAGTTGTTTTTTGCATTTAGCCAGACAGGTCATTTTAATCAGGGCAATATCAGGTCACCTTGCTTGTTCACTGATAAGAGAAAGTAAAAAAAAGAAATACTTTCTTATTGAATATTTGAAAATCCCATCTTTTATCACTTAGTCTCATGGCAGGAGGACTCCACTTTTCTTTTATTCAGAACTTCCATTGGTAAAAGCTTTATTCTTTTTCTTTTTTCCTGCTTATCTTTTGTTGTCATTAAAACAAACAGGTTTTGTTGATCAAACACAATAATGGATTTGCCAGAATCCCATGAGAGGCAAAAGAGCAAAGGAGGGCAAAGAGGAATGATTGAAAAGTCTGATAGTGGCGTTTATCATCAATCTCTCTCTCTCTCTCTCTCTCTCTCTCTCTCTCTTACTCTCTTACATTTTTGCTTCTCTCTTTCTCTTTATATATATATATATATATATATATATATGCGCATGTGTGTGTGTGTGTGTGTGTATGTGTGTGTGTGATTGTTTGCATTTGTACATAGTGAATAATATGTGGATAGTATGTATACTGTTTTAACATATATATTATTTTATTAATCAGTTATATATGTATTATATTGTGTGCATGTATGTATATCAACTTATTTTTTGAGAATCTCTTGAGGGTAAGTAAAAATAGTCAGATAGTGCAGAAAGTTTGCAATAAACGCACAAAAATACACAAACACACACACACACATGCACACACACATAAATATATATAAATTTCTGAGCCTGATAAAGAAGAGATTACAAAACAAATTCTGATACTCACTTATTTTTGGAAGTGGATGAAGCTGAGAATTTTTTTAACAAACCTTATAGGTCTGGGCCATTTGTTATTGATTTAAGTGTTTGAAAGGATAAAAAACAAGGATAGCAGTGCAAACATGTTTACCCACTGACAGTAACACACACACACACACACACACACACACACACACACACACACACACACACACATATATATATAGTGTTGAGTTGTGATAATGTTTTTTTTTAGTCAGTCAGTCAGTCAGTCAGTTAAGTGCCATATGTGATACATGCTGGGGCGATAATGTCTCGAAAGAGACATGACTGACTCGGCAGGTGATTATCCCGCAGTAGATTGCCATTACTTTCTGCAGTAGACTGGTTGCCAACTATAGAACCCAATCTGTCCCGTTATTTCACCCATAACTGGAGGGAAGAGATGGAGTAATACCTTCCCAAGGGTATTTGTGCATAAGTGAATGCAATGAATTCAACTGGAATTTGAATTCAGCTCCCCGATTTCTCATTCCGAGCCGATATCCACTGCACCACAACACACATCCAAAGATAGATAAGGAATAAAGTGTAGTTGTTGTAGATATATAGTTGATTTTCTAAATGCCACTTAGATGTGGCACAAGGCCAAAATTATGGGGTACTCAGTGAGGATTGAAGTCACTACTCAGTTGTAACAAATTCTAGCAAGACAAGCTTGCTAACCATTACACCACTTCGAGTATTTTGATCAAGCAGGTTTTTTATTGTAAAATGCTTAATGGCTGGAGATAGAGTGTTGATAGCTTTAATGCAAAGAATTTGTTACTTCAACAGAACAGGTTCATGTTGACTTCAAAGTTTTGTGAGGACATCATTATGATGTTTTCACTCATTTGCAACGAATTGCGAATAAGTCAACTCCAAGAAAATATCAAATTACACCAAGTTCTATATAAATAAGAAAAAATCCAGGACACAATAGCCAAAAAAGCCAGCCCTGATGAGTGAAGACATCATAATGGTGTACTCACAAAACTTTAAAGTCGGTATGAACCTGCTCAGTTAAAGTGACAAATTCTTTTCATTAATCTCTCTCTCTCTCTTTTTCTCTCTCTCACCTCCCCCCCCCCACACACCTGGATATCAATATATATATATATATATATATATATACACAAGTACATGTACATATATAAATACTTTTATGGTGTTAATAAAATAATGTTCAATATATTATAACAGAGCTTTTAAGTATATATTAATAACTTATACATATTATCCCATGTCTATAGTGTGACATGGAGTTTCAGGCACTACCAATCATTAGGTTCTTATTTTTTTATTATAAATGTCTTTTGTTTTCCCCAAGATTTTTATTTTTTATAATCATTTCACCCCAACCAAGGCAGGACTGCCACTGGTGTGCAGGGGATTACAGTGAGAGAAAATACAGGGTATAAGCATATTCTTCAACTATCACTCCTTAATTTTCTAAATAACCATGAATTTGTCTTATATTTTCTAAATAAATAATTTATTTTAAAATATCACCTGAAGAAGAACAGTATTGCTGAAACAGTAAAATTTTGTGTAATGATATAATGCTTTTATAAACCATTGTAATAACAAAATTACAATATTAAGCTCTACTTTGTATTAAGCAATCTTTATAAAAGTAAATACACGAACAGTGGGTTTTAATCTATCTGTTCTTTCACTTCCTTATGATATTTAGCTCCCACCTTAGTAGAGCACGATCTACATTTATTTTTATTTCTTACTCTAACAATGGGATAAACAAATTTTGGTTTCTCTCAAAAACATTCCCAACTCAAACAAATAGGAATATTTTGTGAAACTTGTCCATAAAACTGAGGATTTAATTAGAAGGATAAAATGAGAAGCTTATTTCTTCCTTCATAATTATAAGCTTTCTAAAGAACCTGAAGCTTATGGATTCAAAGTCATAAAAACTGCACTAGTAATTGAAAGATAATCTGGTTTTGAAAATGATTTATTTGAAATAATCAACAACATCTATTTTAACAAAATGAAAAATGGTTTCCAAAGACACTTTGACCATGTTGTTTCAAACATAAAACATCAAAGTGTTTGTCAAGTCTGACAAAACATCTAACTTCTACAAAATTAATGCTAAGGATTATAGCACTTTAATTTTAAAAAAATTATAAAAGAGCAAATTATAACTCATTTAATTTAGTTGATAAAATAAATACTACAAGCAAAATTATTATTGAGAAACTCAAAATTAGTGACAAAGTTAGTAAACATTGTACTAAAGAAGCTTATAAAACTTTAAAAGCCCATAAACCTAATTTTGAGACAAATCTACCCACTAGAATCATCAATCCCACTAGGCCAGAAATTGATAAAATTAGTAAAATGATTCTAGCATGGATTAATAGCCAAATCAAACATTACCTTGGATTACTACAGTAGACTAATACACCTGATGTCATAAATTGGTTTTGTAATATAAAGGATAAAACAACTGTTCTTTAATCTAGTTTGACATAGTTGACTATTACCTGTTAATTTCCAAACACCTTTTCATTTTGGCACTGGAATTCAGACTTATTTAAGGATAAATATAATATTATAATGGGCACTAAGATATCTGTTCTTATCCCCAACCAAGAGCAATGGATAAAACATAATTCTGGTTACCAATCTGACATTACAATGGGTTCATTAGACTCTATGGAGTCTTCTGATTTGTTTATTTGCTCTATATAATCTCACCATGTATTATAACATTAACACATATGACATAGGGTTATATAGAGATGATGGACTTATGATAGTACAAAATTCCACACATTTTAAACCCAAGAAAATTAGAAAACTAATCCACAGAGAATTCAAAAGTCTAAACCTAAAAGTAATTATCAACATTAATTTAAAATTAGTACACTTCCTTGATGTAACACTGGATTTAGTAAATGATACTTATCAACCATACATAAAACCTAACAAGCATCCATCAAATATCTATTCAAAGTCTAATCATCCACCCCAAGGATCAAACATGTACCCTCCTCTATAGAATATAGAATTAGTAAAATATCTTCTAGTGAAGAAGTGTCTTATAAACATAGAGATTTTTATAATAATGCATGAAGGAATAGTGGCTACAAAAACCACATCAAATACATAAAAATATAACTATAACTGGAAAAATAGAAATAGAAAGTTCATTTGGTATACACCTGCTTTTAACCAAATGGTTAACACTAAGTTAAGGCTGAAGTTCTTCAGTTTAGTTGAGAAACATTTCCCTAATGTAAATTTAAGTAAAATTTTTAATAAAAAATACCCTTAAATTAGGTTATAGTTGTACAAATAATCTAGAAAAAAAATGTTAAAAATCACTTAATAATAAAATCTTAAATCAGCATGTAAAACAGAGTAACAATAATTATCCAAGTAATGAAAATAACAATAATATAAATTTATGTAATTGTTGAATTTCTAACAATCGCCCAATGGAAAATAAATGTCTAACAAATTCCATTGTGTACCAATGTACTATAACATTCAGTAAAAACCCAACTATTAAAAAAGTTTATATTGGATCTATTAAGAACACTTTTTAGCAGCATTGGTATTTGCATTTAACGTCTTTAAAAAATAACACGTATCGAAACCAAACATTCCTTTTTGCATATTTCTGGAAGCTAAAAGGTACAAACAAAACCCCCAAAGTAACATTAAAAAAATTCTGGAAAAAAATAAGAATCTGTAAGCCGTTCTGTGACATCTGCCCTCTGTACCTGAATGAAAAGCTGTAGATTTTAAAGTTCCCTAAAAATAAAGTACTAGAATTGTAGAAATGAATTGACTTTTATGTAAACATCAAAAATGTTTTTCTCTAAAATTTAATTAATTACAATTGATTATTTATAATTTATATAACTTGAAAATTGAAAATTATTTTACTAAAATAAATAACCCACACAATACTTTTTATAACTACAATATACCTTAGGATACCATAATTATTTAATTCTAATTCTAACCTAAATATTCCAGCCCATTTAACTCATGAGGTAGTACAAAATCAAATTTAAAAAAACAAAACAAAACAAAAAAAATGAAATTCAGCCTGCTGTTAAAAATTATTATCTACCCATTTAAATAATGTATGGTCCCACTATGTATCTTATACAGACAAAATTAAAAAATGTTAAGCCATCAGGCTACTCTGTTTCCTTTTGCCACCAAAATTTTCAACTTCATAGTTTAACCTAAATTCTCATTTTTGATTGAACAATATTTACACATCTACGAGCATATTCTCCAACTATCACTCCCTAATTTTCTAAATAACCAGAAATTCATCTTATATTTTCTAAAGAAATCATTTTCACCATTTATTTTAAAATATCACCTGAAGAAGAAAAGTACTGTTCTGAAACATGAAAATTTTTGTGTAATGATATAATGCTTTTATAAACCATTGTAATAACAAAATTACAATATTAAGCTTTACTTTGTATTGAGCACTCTTTATAAAAGTAAATGCATGAACAGTGGGTTTTAAGCTGTCTGTTAATCTGTTAATCTATCTTCTTTATAATATACATAGTGGTAATATAGTTGGTGGATATTTTTATTTCCTAATCTGACAACTTTTTTATTATGAAAGAGAGAGAATTGCTTTCTCTCATAAGATTACTCAAATATTTAGGCCAGTAGACCAAAATAAATATACCAATAAATAAACCAAGTGTTTACTCAAATATGAGGTTTCCACTAGTCTGAGGAGTTAGGTGGCTAGCTGTAAGGATCGATGTGGTTGCAGAAATTATCTGAGAGCTATGACTTGGTTCTCCTGCTTGTATGGAATTGTGCAGAGTCTCACTGCTAAACATAGGATCTTCCAGCAGCCACTCTCTTGACCCAGGGTAGCATGATCTTCTCAAGGCACTTAATGTAGGCCTCTGTATTGAGTCTGAGACCTTGTGGGAAGATGAATAATGTCTCCATCACTAGAGATCACTCTGAACACCTTTCTAATCACCATTAGTCTCATCTAACACTTTCCAAATCCTCTGCACTGTCCTTGACATCCAAACACTCTGAAATGTTTGTGCAGGAGCTTCCTGCACTAATGCTAAGCAGTATAGCATGCTGTTTCCAAATTTATGGTGGAGTGAATTGCTTTATGGCACTCTTTTTTCACAGACGGTGCCCAAGTGAACCTACTATACTGTACAGTCAACAAAATCAAAAACAAACAACATGTATATGCAAAATTAAAAATATAAAATAGCGACAATTTACCCATCGCACCCGGTATATGTTTATATATACAAATATATGTGCGTGCATGTGTGTGTTCATGTGTGTATGTGTTTGTGTATGTGTGTGTGCATGTGTGCATGTGTGTGAGTGTATTTATATCCTTCATTCTTGAGGATGGAACTTGAGTTGCCTTAGTTTTAATTTTTATTCTTCATTTATTTTACATTCTATAAGCTGTACTTTGTATTGAACACTTTTAATTAGCAACTTTTACTTCAATGAAATTTAACAAATACGACTGTGGTTCATTATATATATTAAAACATGTACAGTTATGCATTATGCATATATTATATTACATGCACCAGTGTTTTCAAATGAACCCCTATAAGAGTGAATGGTTTTGTCAGACGAGGTTATAAACAATCCTTCTACACTAGGCATCAAAATGTATTGACTTCGCTTAGTTTAGTCTGGGACAAAGACACTTATGTGGAGCACCCACTAAAATTGTATTCAGTGTTCATTGCAGTAAAATGTCATGCACAGTAATGAGGTAATCTTTTGTGTATTATATATAAATATATATCAATTAAAAAACACTGCTATTGCTACCTGGATATTGCTATCAAGTGAGTCATCAGGTGACGTAATGCTTTAACTTTAGGAGTATGCTTATATATATATATATATATATATATTCATTTTTTGTAAATAACCAGTATGATTTTAGTAGGTAAAAATGCAGAAATTTCTTAGTGTGTTTTAATTAGCATAAGATTTCTGTTCTTTTATTTCGCAGCTTTTTAAGATGGGGAAGTGAGGCAATCATTAGTTTCTCTTCTAAATAATGATAGCAGTGTTTTTTTTGTTTTTTTTACACCATAATGCATTATGTCATCTGATCATCTGCCTGATGAAACCTGGGCAGCAATAATTATGTTTTTTTAAAATTGTATGAATCAGGAGCCAACAGGATGATAAGATAAAGAACAAATAGTAAATGTTTATCATTCTAACATGTTAGATTCATAAATGTTTACTGTTTGTTCTCTATCTTATCATATATATATATATATATATATATTAGAATTAGTATAAACTAATGGTTTGGTAGTCCACTGTTTTTAGTGATTTACTTTATTAAGAGTGCTCGATACTTAGTAGAGCATGATATATGGTAATATTTTTATTAAAAGTTTATAATAAAAACATAGTTTACTGCAACAAAAGAGCTGTTGTGTTTTGGTACTACCTTATTAGTACCTCGTCAGGCAGTGAAATATATCACATATATTTCACTGCCTGACGAGGTACTAATAAGGTAGTACCAAAACACAACAGCTCTTTTGTTGCAGTAAACTATGTTTTTATTATAAACTTTTAATAAAAATATTACCATATATATATATATAAATTGGGATCAAATATAGATTAGAATTTGAAAAATTAATAGGATAAAGAACAAAAAGTAAATGTTTATAAATTTAACACATTTCACTTTTATTCAACCTTTATCAGAAATTAATTATACTTTCTCTTCTATAATTAATTTTCAAAAACATTTTGATGAAGCATAGACAAAGCAAAACATGTAAAATTTGTAAGCATTTTCTATTTGTTTCTTATCATATCACATATGAAGGGTGTGGATAAAATAATGGAAACATCTTGAAATTTCAACAAAGTACTACTAATATTAAATCAACAACATAAAAATAGACAAGTTTCTGACAATTTAATCCAATTTTTCAAGTTATGCTATTATGGTACAAGGTATTTCTATTATTTTGTCCACCCACCTATTTATATATATATATAAATTTCAGATAGAGTATATCTGTAAAAGGGCAATATGAAAAAAGACACAAAAGAAAAACTTATCTTAGCTGCTGCGTTTCTTTATCTGAGGAACTTTTTCAGGGCAAATGTAAGGATTTTATTTTCTGACAAGTATTTATGTACAAGAACAAAAATGTTATTGGTTTTTAAATATATATAAATATAAATAATTGTGTATTTGGGCAATAATCTTTCTTTTATACATGTTTTATTGATGATATCTAAAAAGCCACTGTGATTAAGCATTTTATTATATTTTCTTGTATTCATATAACTGATTTCTTTTCTGGAGATAAAATGTGTAAAAACTGTCCAAATGATCTTTGGATCTGAGTGCTTTTGGCTATAGCCATTGTCAAAGATATTTTTTGTTTGTCTGGATTAGATTTCAGCTTTTATAGCAATAGAAATGTTTCCATTTCCAAACGCAGTATGTTGTGGCCATCTTCATAATTGATGTTGATGGATATTTGAAGGTCTTGGCGGTATTTTTATTTCATTTACTAAATTTAGACTGTTCATCGATGATAGGTTGCAGATTTTTTTTATAATAATCTGATTTATCCAAAATTACATGTGTATTAACTGTATCAGCTCTTGTGATAAAAATATTAGAATTGTTTTTAATCCTTTTGGGGATGTTTTTATTCTGTTGCTATAAAAAAATAATCTATATATTTGGGAAAAATGAAAAATATTCTTGATATTGGCTAATAAATTAGCCAAAAATGCTTAGATCCACAGATCATTTGGACAGTTTTAAGCACTCTATAGCGAAAAAAAATTGTATGAATGCAAGAAAAATATGATAAAATGTTTAATTGCAGTGCCTTGTCATTCATTTTCAATGAAATGTGTGTGTATATATATATATATATATATATACACACACATTTCATTGAAAAGTATTATATATATATATATATATATATATATATATATATATATATGTATGTAGACAATATGGTTTCTTAAAATATAAATTGAAAGCCTGCAGGAATTGTATGACAAGGGGGTTTATTGATTTTATAAAAGGTAGACTGACAGCTCTGACAATCAGCTGTTTGTTCTGGCTTTAAAATAGCATGGTTTTCTTCTTTTTATAGGTAATATCCAAAATTTTCCACTTCTCTTGTTTCAGCTGCAAACTTGTGCGCGCACACACACACACACACACACACACACACACACACACACACACACACAGAGTAAGTAATGTCGATATTTTTAAATTTTCTCATGTTATTCACATGTCTGATAACACATTTAATTTTCAAGTTTTCTTTTTTCAGCTGCAAACTGATATATATATCAGTAAGTAATGTAGATATTTTAAAATTTTCTCTGATAACACATTTAACTCTTTCAAATCTGTTTTGCCAAAATTATATTTTAAGAATTTTTTTTCTTTTTCTCTTTATTAAGTTTTTTTCTTCAGAAGGAGTAGATAGGTTTGCTTATTGTCCTGTTAACTCTTCTTCCTCATCTATTGAACAAAAGTAAAGTTTTTTGTTTATTATAAGGCAGGACTGCCACTAGTGTGCAAGGAGTTACAGTGAGAGAAAAGACTGGGTTTAGTTGTTATTGAAGAAAGGCTAAAAGATTATCCCTCGTTTCCTCTTTAGGACTGTGTTTCTGGTTCTTTCTAAAGTTTTCACATTTTATTTCACTATCAGTAACCCCTTGCATTTTAATGTGATTATTACATTGCTTAGAGGGAAATGAGAAAAAAAAATGGATATATATATATATATATATATATATATATAGCTATTTTTAATATACAGATGCACAGGTCCAATCCTTGGTTGAGTTCATTACATTCACTTAGATGCAAATATCCTTGGGAAATATATGAATCCGTTTCTTCTCTCCCCAGCTATTGGTTAATTAGCATTGTATCTGGAAAAATCATTGTTATCTCTAAAAATTGTTATTGTTGAAAATATTAATTCTCATAAAAAGTATTATTCTTACAATCTAAAATATGTTTTGGCTTTAAATAACCCCAAAATGGCTGATAAACAAACCAAACAATCAATATTTTAAATATACACAAATGCAACCAAGTACAGATATACATGAATGTTCCAATACATATATGTATGCATTCACATAAATGCACATACAACACACATGCATTGCAGTTTTTAAAAGCAGTGTTTGCCAAGTTATAAAAACAAAGGTCATTCCCCATGTATCTATTAAGTCACATTTTTAGTTCAATTATTGAATATGTCAAGAATAAATGTATTTGAAAGAAAGTCAAATGAAAGAATCAAAATTGTTCTGGCACTAGTCTGAGGAATATCTGAGAGAAAATTGAAAGAAAAGAAAATATCCATTACTAAATGCCACTATAATATGTCGTTTCATGCTTTGTGGCTGTTTAGACACAGGAACTTGTTTTGAACATTTTGGTATTCTTTGGTATTTTAAATTGATATCTACTTATTAAGTAAGTCAATTAATAAGGTTTATTTTTCTTTAATATCCTTTGTCTATCATCAAGAATTAGATGTGTGGGTCATGGTGCAATGGATACTAATATGAAAAGGGACTTGGTGAGCTGAGTACAAATTCCAGCCTAGTTTGTGGCATGAATTTGTCTTTTCTCCCCACTGGCTATAGGTTAAATAGCAGTACATACTGTTATCTCCCTATGGGTGTTGTCACCTATTCTAACAGACTGGGTTTTCTCATTTCTTTTTTTATGCGCCGTTGTCCCTTCAGGATGTAGGTGATCATGGACTTCTACTTGTCCCTGTCCCTTGTTGCTCTTAATATTTTTCCTCTTGGTATCTCCCCCAAGCTCCACTCTGCGATTCATTTGCTCAAACCCATCAAATATTTCTTCCAGTACTTTCCCCTGTCTCACTTTCCCTCTGTTTGTCCTGTGAGTATTAAATTCTCCAAAATCTTCTTCCTCATTACATGTCCCAGATACCTCAGCTGTTTCTTCCTGATGCTAAGTATAAGTTTCCGTCTTGTTTGTATCCTCTCCAACACCTTAATTGCTCACATGCTCAGTCCATGGTATCCTCAGCAGTCTTCTGTAGAACCAGATTTTTGTTGCTTTGATTCTCTCCTTCATCAATGAAAAAATCGTCCAACATTCGCTGCCATACAGAAGAACAGATATCACAAAGCAGTCTAGCAATCGTTTCTTTGTTTCTAATGAGTAAATTTCAAATCATGGAGGACGCAATGGAAAACTAATCCAGTCTTTCCCAGGAAAGCTCACAGATAATAAAAAAGAATCTATGGAGTGTCATGATCACCTACATCCTAAAGAGAAATGGATTTTGAAAAAAATTATCAAAAAAGTCTCTTCTAACCATAGAACTGTGAGAAAAGCAATAAAATTAATAACTAAAATAAATTGATAAATAAAAAAATAAAAAATACATTTTCCCATAATGATGGACCAGGCTTGCCTCCCAGAGAGTAAAACACTATGCCTCCTTGGTCTCACACTTTCAGCGGACCTCAAGTGGAATGACTATATTGAATCCATTGCTAAATCCACTGCTATGAAAGTCGGTTCTCTGTGCAGGGCCCAGAGGTTTTTTCTGTCTGAATCTATCCTGAACATTTATAAATCTACCATCTGCCTGTGCATTGAATACTGTTGCCATATCTGGTCAGGTGCCCCTGCTATTCTCCTTGGGCTTCTTGACAAGGTATAGCGGAGGGTCTGTAATGTGATCGATACCAACTTAGCAGACCGCCTGCAGTCTCTCTCTCACCGGTGCGACGTGGCTTCCCTGTGTCTCTTCTATAAATACTTTCACAGCTTCTGCTCCGATGAACTTAGATTACTGGTGCCCCCTAGGTTCGAATTTGCACAAGATACTAGATTAGCAACTAGATCCCACCCTTTTACAGTGAAACCGATAAAATGCAACCGCAACTTCTACTCCAACAGCTTCTTTTCTCGCACTTCCCGCCTGTGGAATTCCCTTCCGCATGATTGCTTCCCTGATGGCTACAACCTCCAGGAGTTTAAATGTAAGGTCAATAGACACCTCCTAACAAACTAACCTCACTTCCATTCTTTCAAACACTCTTCCCACCCACCCAACTATCTATCACCCCACTTCTGACATTTCCTATATCTAACCACTCTTTCTATTTACCTTCCCCTATGTAACCCCAAGCACAATAGTGGCAGTGGAATGCCTTGCTTGGGGTGAAATGATTAAAAACAAAGAAAAAAATGCCTGTTATAAAGAAACCAGAAATCTCATTACTCCATTTGATTTCATAAAATGCTCATTAGGTGGTGCTGTTTAAGTTTATAAAAAGACAAACATTTTATTCTTGTTCCTCTTTCTCCCCCTTGCTCCAAGACGTAGTAGCTCATAGACAAGGATATTCTCGCTGACAGCTGGACTTTCTTTCTACTTTCCAATCCATAGCATTTACATGATTTAGAATGATCAAAGGAAAAGTTGATTTACTTCATAAAGTTAACCTTTTCTTTGATTGTTCTAACTCAGTGCAAAGCTGACTTGAGCTCAACCATTATATCCTTACTTACCCTAACTTCTGAACCAGAACAAGATACTCAAGTATCATTGAAAACTTTGTTTCATTATAAAAAAGAGAATAAGATATAGAAGAGACTTGAAGCAATAAAAATATGGTTCTACAGAAGGATACTGAGAATAACATGGACTGAATATGTGAGAAAGGATAAAGTTTTAGAGAAAATGGAAACAAAAAGGAAACTTATATTAAAAGCAGGAAGAGATAGTTGAAGTTTCTAAAAAACAGGAAATTGGAGAGAGCCATGATCACCTATGTGCTGGGGGAAATGGTACATAAAAAAAAAAAGAAACAAAAGTCTATCAAAAAATAGTTTATGTAAGCTTATGAACTTAAAATATTTTCACCGCTGTAACATAGTTTCTGTTACTATCTCTTGACAGTTTTTAGTAGAATCTCTGCATTGTATACTAAGTATACTAGCCCAGTGCAATATTATTGGTTCTGACCTGGCATCTCACCTTTGGTCACTTTTCTACTAGCATACTGTACCTCCCCTCTGTCTTTTTAATAAATACTTTCATGATAATTTTTTGATGATCTTGCCTCTATGGTACCTACACTTTATGAAATTAAGCACAGGTCTAAATTAGTGTCAAAGTCTCATCATTTTACAGTTGAAATTACTAGATGTAACTGTAAGTTTTATGCTAACAGTTTCTTCTGTTGGATTTCTCACTGGGGAAACTTTCTCCTGGTTTCTTGCTTTCCAGTCAACTTCGATTTTCAAAAATTTAAATGCAATGTCAATCATTATTTTCTGCCTTCTTAATTCTAATTTTTTTATTAGCCTCTCTCAATAACAGTACTTATAGTCTCTAACACTCAGTAACCCCCTAACATCATTGCCTTGCTTAGGGTGAAACGATTTAAAAAAAAAAAACAAGACAAAAAATGCTCATTGTGTAGTTGTGTTGAGAGTAAAAATTGAAGATTGGGGATGTGTTCAAATGCATTATATTTAAATTAATTTGAGATACAAGTTCTGAAGTATATTTCTTAGAGCTGTCTATTATACAAGCTCACACTGCAAAACTATACACACACATGTATGTATGTGTGTGTGTGTGTGTGTGTGTATATATATATTTATTTGTGTGTGTGTGTATAAATTTGCAAGATAAAATTTGCCATAACTACTAAAATAATAAAAGACTTAATTAATACAAAACAAAATAAGACAAAACTTCAAAACTCTTTTCTCAGAAGACACCACTTGAAAACTGCTTTCAAATGCAGCATACCATGGTTCCCAACCCAGGGTAAATTACCCCAGTGGGGTAATGAGCCCCTATTTTGTGGGTAATTAATGTTTGGTCTGGGAAGAGGCAATCAGCTTATAATTTCACAGTATGTCCTTGGAATGAAAACCAAGAAACGTAGCAGACTCAATGTGGCAAACAACACCCAAATAGCCTTTTCAGTTACAAAGCCAAGAATAAATAAACTGGCACTGGCACAGGCAATACAAGCTCAACACTCACATTAAGAAACACGGCTAGGTTACGGCTACTATACCTCTGATTATTATAGATCGGTACTATTGTATTGAATAATTTCCATTAACTTTGTCTGCTTTTGATGTATGAAAACATAATTACTTCTTTTCCTATATTATGGGTATTTGTTCATTGGGGTAATGGATAATAGTGAAATTGTATTTTGGGATAATTGCAGCAAAAAGTTTGGGAATCTATGTAAAACTTTGAAGATTCCGGTAGTTAGTAAATAATTCTTGCTAAAAGCATACTGAGAAACAGCAGTTGCAGAAACTTTGAAAGAATATTTATTAAAAACAAAAGTTTGGGTGACTGTCTTCTGCAATTTGAGGATCAAGGAGTTAGTGTCTCAGTGTTTCTGTTGTGGTTGAGATGCTAAATTGTGAAAGGCTTATTATGGCAAAATCAGTAGATCAATTCCACTTGAGATTGCTGATATTTTGCTTGGCACAAATCCATTTGATAAAGGCATGAACATGTTTATCATTATTATTACTTCATTAAACCTAAATAAAATAATAATACATACTTACACACACTGACATACCTGTAAATACAAATATATAACTGTAACTTAAATAAAAATGTACTTGTCTATATTTGTGAGATGGAGCATTATAATTATTTACATTGTTCAAAATGTTGTCCTCATCTTTATTGCCAAATTAATGATATTTCAGCTGTTGCTCTGACCTTCTTCAGGTGACTGAAATTTTGAACTGAACCCTTTATTTCAATTATTGGGGTAGATTTTATTCTTGTTTCATGAGGCATGCTAACTACGGATGTCTTAGTTATCTACTTTTAACTCAACTTTCTGAGTTTTTGTTCCCCACTACTGTATTGAACTCAGAACTCTCTGGGTCAAGTTTTGTATGATCCACTGGGTCATGTGTCTTTCCGAACATCAGTTTATAAATTTTGGGGACTTATAAACTTAATGTCTCAGTAACCATCTTTTTTTACAATTTAATGTTAATAGTTTTCTCTATAACTCCACATTACTGGTTCCATTTGTATTCATTTCTATGCTTAGACCGTGAATATGGCAATAAACATGAAGACAACAGTCCAAGCGATGTAAATAATGTAAATAATAAAAATATACATCTCCAAATAATAATAATTATACCTTTTGATTAGCAAATTAGGAAAGATAGCAAAAAGATAAACTTTACTAAGAGCTATAATGGACAAGAAATTGTGGAGAGCCATGATTGCTCATGTCCAGAAGTCACACAGCATGCTGAATGTAAGTGATTTGTTCATTGTTAAGGTAACTAGTCATGGAAGACAGTTCAGTTATAAGCATGTTCATGCCTTTCCCAAAGAGATTTGTGCCAAACAAAACATCAGCAATCTCAAGTGGAATTTGAAATTGATCACTTGATTCTGTTTCACAATTTAGTATCTCCACCGCAACACAAATACTGAGACACTAACTCCTTGATCCTCAAATTGCAGAAGACAGTCACATGAATTTTTGTCTTTACTAAATATTCTGCCAAAATTTCTTGCAACTGCAACTGCTGTTTCTCAGTACCCTTTTAGCAGGAATTCTTTGCTATCTACCAGAATCTTCAAAGTTTTAACATATGCTGCATTTGAAAGCAGTTTTCAGGTGGTATGTCCTCTGGGAAAAGAGCATCAGAGAAATTTCTACTTGTTTGATGTTTTGTTTTTTTCTTCCTGCTTTTTTCACTTGAGAGCATTTGTAGCTTCACATGTGATACATATCTTTATTTTATTTTTATATTTCACAGGCTGTTTTTATTTTCATGCGATATTTTTTCTCAAGATTTTCCGAGTTTTAAATTTTGTTTCAGTTTCAAGCCTCAACTTAAAACTACTTTGGGGAATTTTGGTATTTTGTTAATAATTTACAATTATTTTTAACTTCCTTTTTGTCACATTTATTATAATTCCTTTTAAACTGTTGTTAATAACTTTTTATTCTGTGGGTGTTTCTTGTATTTTTCCTTTTCTACTTTTCAAATGTTTCTCATCATCTTCTATACTTGTTTTTTCTTCTTCGATTTTTTTCCTTTCTCCATTTGGCTTTTATATTTTTCCCTTCCTTTATTTTCTGATTTTATTTTTTTGAGTGAAAACTTTTAATCTTGAAAAACTTTTTTTATTTGAATTTTTAGCAATGTTTATCATTTTTTCATCATTATTATTATTTACTGTACATCATTGAGTATGGCACAAGGAAATTTATGTGAGAGGAACATTGTTCCAAGTAAGATAGGCATGCATACTTAGAATATCAATATTCAAAATTGTGTATATATATACTCATATAAATCCAGGTGAAGAGGATCCAAGGTTTTATGGTTTTGAGTCCCCTGGCATTTATTTTTTTATAAACAGTGCTCAATACAATAAATATTGTAGAGCTTAATATAATTATATAATTATGAATTAAATATGTGCATTGTGACATGGAAATTTGTTTTGAGATAGAATCTTGTCATCAGGCAATGTTGGATGAACCAACATCCAACATTGCCTGATGATGAGATTCTATCTCGAAACATAAAAATTTCCTTGTCGCAATGCACATTTAATTCATAATTATATGATCACACACACACACACACACACACACACACACACACACACACACACATATGTTAATTATTTGTAGATGAAGTGTATCTGTGAAGGAACAAAATGAATAAAAAGACAAGAGGAAAAATATTCATAGCCACCCTGTTAAATCCTCTGAAAGACTTAATCAATGCAAATGTAAGGATTTATTTTGTTGCATGTGTTTATATATGAGAGCAAGGATGTCATTGGTTTATCAAGGCTTTTAAATTGGAGAATGTTTATGAATATTCATTAGGTGGTTGAAGTGAAATGTCATGAACGTTTTCAAATTTAAAAGTCTTGATAAACCAATGACATCCTTGTTTTTCAATTATTTTATTTTTTGATATTACTTTCTTTTTCTTTTTCTTTTTTTTATAATGGAAGTTATGCATGGAACCTCACTGGTTTTTACTATTTTTCAGTTACAAATAAGTAGGCTCTGATCCTGCAAACTTATAGCATTTTTTGGCTGGGGTCATTTTTTTCTACTTCTTTTTATTTGATGGTTGCCTTAGTTGAGAGAGAAGGATAGAAAGAGAAGTTCAGATAGAGAAAGAAAGAGATAATGGTTATAAATGAAAGCACAAATGCCTTGTTTTAATTTGATTTTTTATTTTTGTTTATATATTTTATTTTTATATTTTATTCGGTTTTTATCAGAACTCACTACACCCTCACCAGCAAGAAGAGCAAAGGAGTTAGACTAGTTTTTGCAAATGTATACATTATCTGGAGGTGTATTGTAGTGTAATGGATATTGGTTTGGAATGAAAAATCAAAGAGCTGAGTTTGAATTTTACTTGAATTCATTGCATTTACTTACACACAAATACATTTGGGAAAGATATTAATTCATCTGTTCTCTCTCCAGCTATGAGTTGAATAGCAGGACAGATTAAGTTTTATAGCCTTGGTTTGTAACCAGTCTACCACAGGAAAAAAATGGCAACATATTGTGAGAAAATCTTCCGCCTAGTCAGTCATGGATCAGAAAAGACCTAATCTCCCAAGCATGTATCACATATGGCACTTAACTGACTAATATTATATAAAGCAATGAATTTGATTTGTTCTGATGGTAAACACGATGTTAAATGTCATATAAAGATGAGGAACTGCTTCACAAATGTGTAGAAAAAGTCAGTTAAATTTGGCAGTGGTAGAGTATTTGTGTGAGAGATATTCACTGGTATTGGTGTTGGCTTACTCATTCAGTGATATGGCAAAGTGTCACAGAATGTGTAGGATAACTCGAAATCTCAAACCTTTTCACACTCATTAGGACTTTGATGACCCAAACTGTGGTATGGTTTGAATCCTAGTTGGAATTTTGGCAGTGTTCATTGTAGCCAGATTAATTGTTCACTTCAAGCTAGGACTGAAAACCTGACTGATTTGTCACCAGTCGGAGATCCACCCACCAAGCTATTGGCACATGGCAGAGAAAAGCAGATTTCATAGCATGTAATGTTTTTACAGAATGTAAATATACCAGCAGTCAAGAGTGTTTAATCCCATAACCAAACCAAGAGCATTCAACACAATAACCGGATAACATAGCATAAAGCTGTAAATGGCTACTGTTTATGAAATTTCCCTTTATTCATTAGAGTTTATGTATAATTCATTCAGATATTAGGATAATGTCCTGTATTAAAGACAAAAGCTTAAAAATTCCAATTCTACTGTGATAAGAGTTGTAGTAAATATTTTGCAAAACCTGTTCACAATGTGGAAAATTTGCATAAAAAGGAATGATGGATAAAGAAAGTATTGATCCAAAATAGTTTATTAAAAAAAGTATTGCATCTGAACTTTGAAGAAAAACTTGTAAATACCCAAGTATATTACATCAACCAAATCTTGCATAGACCAACCAGAACTATGATACACAAACACACAAGAGTAGAGTTCAAGACATGAACTCTACTCAAGAAGACAAATACACATGAGGTTTACTTAACCAATGAAAAACAAACAACCAAAAATGAAAAAATAGCAGAATTTTCTTTTCTCATTATTTAATTTTCTGATGAAGCTAAAATAAAACAGAGTAGTCTAGAGAGTTAACAACAACATACAAGCATCATATCTGTCTATATTTCCGAGATGAGGTATTGTAATCATTACACTATTTAAATTGTTTGGTCTGTTGTCTTCATCTTTGTTGTCATATTCACAATGTTTAATTTTTGTATACTTTGGCCTTTTCAGGTGTTTAGAATTTTGAACCTTTAACTCTTTATTTCATTCAGCAGGGTAGACTGTTTAAGTTCCACATGCCATGCCTCTTCCAGATATCTCAGTATCAGTCATCTCTCTTTAATTCAACTCTGCTGTAGGTATTAAATTCACAACTCTTTGGGTCGAGTCTGTGGATCCCACAAATGCTTTTATCCACTGGGCCATGTATCCTTGGGGACATCAGTGTATGTATTTTTAGGAATTATAAACTTAACTTCTCAGTAACCATTTCTACCGGAGCTCATGTTACAAGTTTGTGTATTATCATTTTTCTTTAGCACTGTGTATTGCTGGTCTCATATTGTATTCATGTTTCTGCTTGGCTGGCTCAGGAAATTTTTGTGGTCTAGCATATGTGTTGTTATTTTATGTTTTCATATTTTCCAGTAATATTCTCTGTATTCAGCCTCATCTCTAAGTGGGTGGTGGTCTTCCTTTTCCCCTATATGTAGTCAGCCATGCCTGACTTTCCTATATCCTCTTGTATTACAGCTTTATGGTGTTCTTGTAGTCTTATCTTAAGATAAGACTATTTCTTACCACAGCTGCATGGGATGGTGTACACACAGTTTCTTAATCATGTCCTCCTCTATGGAAAGTCTTACTTGGAAGAGGTGTCTGCAAAATGTTGGACCACTTTTGAAGGTCGTCCTGATGTTATATGGACCACAGATCTTTTGTATTTTTTCCAATAATCCCTTTACAAGGCTGTTTTTTGAGTGTTGTTATTCTCTTGCACCCTTTTATCTCTTGTGATTAGCTGTGTCTGGTTCACACTTCTTTTCAATCTTTTCAATAAGAGTAGAAGTTTTTCCCTTGTTTTTGTTTAGGAGTGAGTTTTCTTGCTGCTAAAATCTAAATTGTTTTCATCACTTTCACTCCCTGTAACCCCTTGCATCTTTTTTTTTTACAGTAAAGTTCACTCTGTGCAAGGCTGGGGACCACTTGAGGTAGAGGGTTATGTTAAGCGGAAGGTTTATATGGATAGAAGGGGAAGATATTGGTTGATATTTGAACAGATCAAGAATGTAGTGATCAGGAAAACATCCTCTTGGGAGTCTGTCCATAGATCAGTGGTCTGCAAGATGAAGCTGTTTGAGTGGAACTTAATCTTTGCTGATAAAATACTCAGGGAATGTGAGTGGTTCGCTATTATTTACGTGGCATGGTGGGTCATATGAAGGTTAGACTTTGCGGAACAAAGAAATGTAATTCATCAGGGCACTTTACATGGAAATAGCAATAGAGTAGTGAGAGACTCACCATGTTTTGTTTGTGTCTTATTAGCATTATTGCTTTGTTTGGTGTGAATTGATTAAGAAAAAAAAAAACCAAGATGCATTAAAATACTTGTTAAAGATATTATATTTTGGCTTGTAGATGTTTTCATGAAATATCCAGTCAGTAACCAACTCACTAATCATGTGTTGCTTGTATAACTAAATAATTGATGCTTAAGCACAAACATTGACTTTTAGTAAGAGGTTTTGTAATTGAATTGTCCTTTATTAAAATATTTAATATTGTTAACTTAGTATGGCCCAATGGTCAAATGCAGTGGAGGGTGGTTTTTGCTTTACCAGTCTATCAAGTTGGGAGAAAAAGCACCAAAATGTAATCCAGCTGTTAAAATCACTAATGTTCTAAACAGGTTCACCCTCCACTACTTAAAAGATTTTCTATTTTTTAACATAAACATATTAAATATCAAGTACTGTAGAAATATAAAAGATTGTAGAAAGAAAAATAAAACATCAAATGAGCATATCAATTTAAACTTGTCAATGCCTGGTGATATTGCTGGTATAAAAAATAAATATAATTTTCTACCTTTCAGCATATTTTTTATAGGAAAATTTCCCTAACCAATGAGTTAGTTTTCATTAAATTTTATATTTATTTTTGTTGTAGAGCAGCTAACAACCCTTTAGCACTCTCAAGAATGGAACATTCTGTGGACTGAGATAGCTATAAAAATAAAAACTAATAGCAGCCAACATTAGATTTGGAGTGCCATTGATGATTAATATCAGACTGAGGTTCTATGCAACTCTAACAACCTAACTTCTTCTCTCTTATACTATTTGTTGTTCTGTCTTTATGGTGTTTGTCTTATTTTTATTAATATCCCTTAGCATGGATATTGTGCTGTAGATACTCAGCACACATCTTTTGGGTACAGTCCTGCCACTTCGGTGATATAACAGATTGGCAAACAAGATTCGAAAAATACAATCTGACACAACAGACTGGTGATGAAGATTAAAAGAAAATTCACTATTTATTATAATAGTGGTGGACAAAGATTTGTTTTTTTGTTTTTTTTTTGGAAAAGAAAACTTATTCTGGAAACGATAGACTGACAAAGAAATCATCAAACAAAATCTATATACAACAGATCTGGCTACATAGATTTTAAACACGCAAATCTATAATAACAGATTTGGCATAAAAAATTTGGACAGCAGTTTTACCTAAAAAATATTTGATTTACTGATGACACAAACAGTTTGATGACAATTGCAAAATAATCAGAAACAACAGCAAATTTAAAAATGGAGGACTTCCAGGAATGCTTTCTTGAATTTTTTAAACAACAAGAAGTAACACAAAAATGGCAAGAAAAGCAACTTGCTATACTGTTAGCAATTTTCTCAAAAAGAGGAACACATTTATATAAACCAGGTACATTTTTGCAGGATGCTGTGTTTAAATCAATTGAAAATTTTACATATAACTCTGAAGAGGAGGTTACATTTGATGCTAATTATCACTGGTTTGAGGAGATATTTGCTAAAGACTGCTTGAACTGGATGGACGGTAAGAAAATTTGTTTACTATTAAGTAAGTTTGGTGATTTGAAGCATGAAAAATACAGAAACTATATTCTATCAAAACAACTTGGAGAAATGTTTGAACAAACTATCCAGATATTGTGTAAAATTATGGAGAATGTAGTTTTTTATTCAACATGCGATGATGTCACTTAGATTTATCAAAAAATGATGATGATGACTACACAACATTCGCAAGTATAGTGAATAAGGCATGGGAAAAGTTTTGACGGAATGAATTAAGCACTGATATGTTCAAGTGTTTAATGTTTGTACAAGGATTAACCACACCAAGTGAAACAGACCTACATGCGAGACTCTTAACAAAGTTGGAACAAGACCAGGAAATAACTCTACAAAAATTGGCTGAGGAATGTCAGAGAATTATAAACTTAAAAAAAGATACCACAAATATTGAACAATGGGACATATCATATATTAGAAAAGTAAAGCCAAAATGTAGGAAAGTTAAAATAAATCCATGCTATGGTTGTGATCAGTTACATCTATACAAGGAGTGTCCATTCAAAGATACAAACTGTTTCAGTTGTAGTTGTAAGGCTCATAAATGTTCTTTTTGTAAGATAAAAATAAAAAGAAAGCCAAAAAATATGGTTTGTTATACCATGGGTGAAAAAGTTGCAGGAAAAAGAAAATTTATAAATGCCCAATTGAATGACACAAAAGTAAAAAATTTAAATTGACACAGGATCAGACCTGACAATTATTAATGCAGATATATCAAATAAAATTGGTAAACCGATATGCAGACCTAAAAAATCACCAAAGGCATAACAGGTAAAAAAACTTGAATTTCTTGGTGAAATTTATTTAAATGTTTGTTTTGCTGGAAAAGAGAAAATATTAATAGCCTATGCCATGCAGCAAATGCAGAATCTCTTTGGTACTGATTGAATGGAGGGGTATGATTTATTCAATATTCCTATCAACCCATTTTGTAACAATGTTGTTGGATCATTTAATTACACAGAAAATTTTAAACAGGAATTAAAGGCAAGATTCCCAGATATACTTTCTGAAGGCTTAGGATTTTGTTCTAAGGTTAAAGCAAAGCTTGAGTTTAAAAAAAAAGTAACTCTAGTGTTTCTACCTAAATGGCTGGTACCATTTGATGTACTAGAAGACAAAGACAAAGACAAAGAGTTGGAATGTCTAGAAAAATTAGGTGTTATAGAAAAAACAAATTACAGTCAATTTGGTGAGTCCAACAGCTTACATAAGAAAAAAAAATCAGTGTCTGTGCCGACTTCTCCACAGGATTAAATGAATGCCTGAAACAGTATAATTACCCTTTACCTTCAGCAGAAGAGATATTTGCAAAGCTGAATGGAGGAAAAAATTTTTTAGATTAGACTTGTGAGAAGCATATTTACAAATGCTGATGGATGAAGAGTGTGCAAAATTATTAACTATAAATATGCACAAGGGTCTGTTTAAGTTTAACAGATTACCATTCGGAGTAAAAGTAGCACTTGCACTTTTCAACAAGCAATGGACACAATGCTAAGTGGTTTGGATTACGCTATGGCATATCTTGATGATGTGTTAATTGAAGGCATATACTGTAATGAACATGTAAAGCATGTGAATGAGGTGTTTAAAGGATAAAAGATTATGGTTTTAAGCACAATATTGAGAATTGTGAGTTCTTTCTACCAAAACTTAAAAGTTAAATTATTGATGACAAATGTAGAAGGACAAATCCTACAGAACAAGTGCTATAAAGAACATGCCAAAACCTACAAATATTGCATCCTTACAAGCATTCTTAGGATTAGTGAACTACTATAGTAACTACATTCCTAACATGAATGAACTCAGAGCTCTTTTAAATAAATTGTTGAAAAAAATTGAAAAATGAGTGTGATCTGAAGAATGCAAAAAAGGCTTTTAGAAATTTAAAGTGGCTTTAATTTCTGATCTGTCATTAACACATTATGACTTGAGCAAGGAAATATATGTAGCAAGTGACGCTAGTAACTTTGGGTTAGGGGCCGTATTACTTCATAAACAAAATGATGGAAAACTAAAAGCTGTTTATCACATCTCAAGGATGCTCCTGCCAGTAGAGCAAAATACTCCCAAATCAAAAAACAAGGTTTAGCAATAGTTTTTGCTGTAAAAAAGTTTCATAAATATATTCAAGGCAGTTTATTTTTTAAATAGATCACCATCCATTGGTGACAATTTTTGGCTCAAAGGAAGGTATTTTAATGCACCACAAACAGACTGAAAAGATGGGCGACTATCTTACTTAACTATTCCTTTAAAATAGAGTATTTACCTTAAAAAAGATAGCACAATCAGACGAATTATTGATTGATTTTGAGAATGACTGAACAGTAATAGCTTCATTGGTTTGTGAATCAGAAATAAAAAATGTTATGTATAATACTGTGAGAGAATTACCTGTCACAATTGACAAGATTATAACTAAAGCAAAGTTTGACAAATTC
The DNA here is from genome assembly GCA_037127315.1 of Ascarosepion bandense. NCBI lineage: Eukaryota > Metazoa > Mollusca > Cephalopoda > Sepiida > Sepiidae > Ascarosepion > Ascarosepion bandense. The sequence goes on along the minus strand of JBBBDQ010000563.1, from coordinate 2,819,291 downwards.
ATACATCACAAAAAGAAAGTGTTATTGTAAAAAAGGAAAATAAAGAAAAATATGTTTTTTAATTTGACAAGACATACTATTGTACGGTCAACAGGTGATCATCATATTAAGAAAAATACTATGGAGTTTCCATATGGGACATCCATGCAGTTCACGTATGAAAGTGCTTATGCAAAGTTTTGTGTATTGGAACAGAATGGATAAAGATGTTGAAAACTTGGTCAAAAATTGCAAGAATTGCCAGTTAGCAGCAAAATTACCACCCATAAAATTTAACCCATGGCAAAAAACAAACAAACCTTGGTCTAGGCTACAAATAGATTATGCAGGGTCAATAAGGGATATATACTACTTTGTTGAGGTGGATAGCTTTTCAAAAGGAACAAAAGCTTTCAGATGCAAAAAACTGACAAGAAAATTCAAAATAGAATTTCTAATGAATTGTTTGCAAGGTTTGGATATGATTATATCTGACAACGAGACACAATGAAGGGAATTTGCAGATTTTTGCAAAATGCATACAATGACTCATTTGACATCTGCAGCCTAGCATCCAAGATCTAACAGGTTGGTAGAATGATTTATAGGTGTTTTTTAAAAGGGCAATAAGAAAGGTGGAAGGAATAGAAACAAGAAATGAGGAGCTACAAAATTTCTTATCTTTATACCGTATCACACCAAATGCTAATGCTAATGCGGGAATGTCTCCTGCAGAATTAATGTTTGCAAGGAAAAATCAAATCAGTTTTTAATAAACTGAAATTAAACCAAGAGGGAAAAATTATGAGTGACAGATGTAAGGGTGATGGCAAATGCTTCTACCCTGGTGACAGAGTTTATTTTAAAAATTACAAACTCAGTAAGGAGTCATGGAAAGAAGATATTATAGACAAGAGAATTGGCCACATAATGTACCTTATAAAACATCCAAGATGGATTATAAGGAGCACATAAACCAAATAAAATATGAAAGTAATATATGACATGTTCAATGTGCTGATGCCTCCATAGATACAATAAAAACATTTAGGAAAACAAAAAAGGTGAGCTACAAGAACAATCAAGATCATTACAAAAAGAAGTAAATATCTTGTCCAAGAGACAAAACAATTTAAGCGGGAGGCATTGCAGAACAGCTAACACCCCTCTAGCACTCTCGAGAATGGAATGATCTATGGACTGAGGTAGCTATAAAAATAAAGACTAATAGCAGCCAGCATTTGATTTGGAGTGGCATTGACAATTACTGTCGGACTGTACTCTCTGCAACTCTAACGACTTAACTTCTTTCTTATACTATTTGTTGTTCTGTCTTTCTGGTGTTTGTCTTATTTGTATTTATATCCCTTAGCACGGATATTGTGCTTTAGATACTCAGCACACATCTTCTGGGTATCATCCTGCCACCTCAGTGATACAACAGTCTTACTAATATTTTAATTGTGTAGTGACCAGTTTCTTTTTGTAATGGTTATTTAATTTTAAAAAAATATGTATTTAAAATTGATTCATCTAATTTGAATTAAATTTGCAGAGAAAAGATCCATTATTTTCATCTTAGCTAAAAATTCAATAACTAACAGGTCCCTCTCCTCTGTATTTACCATTTTTCGATTCTCTTACAGTAAATCCTTTCACAAGGTCAGACCAAATTTTCAGAACCGATGATTTTCTTGGAAATCTTTCTGAGATAATCCTGTTTTTGTCTTTCACAGAAAAAGTAGGACGGTGACTTAGACACATGCATTTCTGTTGCAGGCTGGGATCATTTCTTAAGCAAGGGTATTGTGAACCAATCCATGTTTACAATGGAAGCATAAGAAATACTACACTGAATTTGGTTGCTGTTAGCAACCAAAGATTATGCAAATTACACTTTTTATTTGGGTTAAGTTTCTCTTCAATCTTTGAAAAGATTAAGAGAGAAATCCCTAAAGAATTAAGTGTGCATCTAAATCTGGAAATCTTGTTTATAAATCTGACTTGATTAAAGTCTGCATGCATGTTATCTATCTGACAATTTTAATCAGAAATAATGATGGTAATTTCTTAAACAATGCTTTCAGGTCATCAATATTTAATTAACAAACAAAATTAATTCTAATTCTTATTTCTTAATGAAATGTTAATTAGCTTGAAACATAATATTAGAAGAAACAATCAACTTTTATATTTGAATACAACGCATAGAAATTATTGGATTATTTATTCTGTTCAAGAATAGATTATCTGTGAATTTTAATTAGGTTCATTCTTAAGCCCTGCACCCACTGACTAGAATGAAAAGCATGATTCTTTGGCATTTCTGACAAGGCTCAGGGTGTAATGCTTGTATGCTCTACTTAGGATCAAAGTGTCATTCTTAAGCTCTTTGCACTCTGCCTAGAATCCAAACTGTGATTCTTTGGTAATTACACCCATGATAAGAGTATATATATATATATATATATATATATATATATAATTGAGTGACAAAATGGAAAAAAATTCCTAATTTTCAGTAACACATATTATTCCTAGGAGGAACATATTCAGACTAATAATAGTTTCATTGAAGGAGTCTCTATAAGAGAAACTAATTTATTAAAGTAAAAATGTATTGCAAGTGTACTAATTTCAGAATTTATATCCAGGATCTTGCAATGTAACTCCTTTCTTCATAAAAATAATGCTGATAAAATGTGAGATATTTAACATATGTGGAATATTTAAAATAACAGCTTTAAATATAACAGATATATAGCCATTTATTTCATCCCTTCGGCTGTGGACTTCAGTTTAAGAAGCTTTCTGCCCAATGATGTCGTATTGTCCTTGCACTGGCTGTGTACATAACCATGTAGCCTAGTGCATTTGAATTAAAAAAACATAAATAAATTAGCAATATTTAAAAATAATAATAATAATAAAGGTAAAAATAAAATAAAAAGTGATAGAAAACCTGTATGAGGTTGGATAGGTTATGCATCCAGATGCACCATATTTCAAAAATTGAAATATTTAAATTCCAAGCTAACCCTAACCTTTCCCCTCATCTTTATTCATTTTATAGAAAATTGTAACTGAGATTTGTTGCATTTATTGCCCCTTAACTGTGGCACCACTGATGAAAGCATTATTAATCTGAGCAATCTCTAAAGATAAAACAGGTTACTTTGAAGTTTTTAGAATGTTACCCATTATTAGCACACATACACACACGCATGCACACACACACACACACACACACACATATATATATAATATGTATATATTTAATATCTTGATATTTAATATATATATATATATATATATATATATATATATATGTATGTATTACATATAAAAAAATCCAATTTTTCAGGATTATATGACCATTTCAACAAGAGAAACCAACACCTGCATCATCATCATAATCATTCTTGTAAAATACAATCATTTGTTTGAATGTGTGCATTTTTAAAGAAAACAGAAGTAAGGGTATTGAAAAAAAAAAAGGAAAAGGAAGAAGGAAAAAGAAAGAAAGGAAAAAAGAAAAAGGGAGAAGAATAAAAGAAGAAAGAGGAAGAAGAAAGCATGTCAGATTGGCAGGCAGAATAGAAAAGTTGCAAACTGAAGGTGAGAGAAGTTGAACTAGATGCATTAAGAAAAAAATTTTAAAATATAAAGAATTTATACAGAAAAGAAAGGTGTCAGGCTTCACCTGGCCTTTACAAATTTTTTCCTAATTTTTTTTCTGTTTCAATCTAAAACAGGGCCTGAATAATGTTAATATCAAAATAATTACATTAAAAATTTACCTCAGAAATAAAAAGGTATAAAAGAACAAGAAAATCTATAATATAAGTAAATTATATGGCTAAAGAGAAGAAAAACAATTATTTTAAGGAATATTAAAATTTAGATTAATTATAAGAAATTAAATTAGAAATAAATTCAAGATAAAATCAATACTTAAGTAATATTTCTATATAAATAAATGAAAACTGGACAAAATAAAATAAAATTATTTTATAATATATATATATATATATATATATATATATATATATATATAGATAGATAGATAGATAGATAGATAGACAATCTCAAGTTATATTTCTGATAAACCACTAACTGAAGTAATTTAGAATAGTTAATATTATTAGGAAATTAAATTCAAAATAATTACTGCATTACTGCATTACTGCATTAATGCTAAACCAAATAGGCTAATTAACACTTAGGTCAAAATAAAAGAAATAGAGACTCAAAAGCAAAGAACCTTGAACTAGAGTGAAAAGGGATATAAAGAGCAGGAGGTATTATTATAAATATTCTGTAGTATAGAGCTAATAAAATAAAATAGATCAATTATTTTAGGGAAAATAAATTTTAGATTAATTACATTTAAGATTTGTTGTGCCAACCAATGTCAAATGATTAGACTAGAAAAAGGAAAAGTTAAAAAAGGTTAACATATATTATTATTGTAATTAATTATGCTGTTAATAAGAAGAAAGAAAAGGAAACAACAATTTAACAGAACTTTAAATTTAGATTAATATTTAGGGTTCTTATATCTAAATTTCAAATTTAAAAATTTGAATTTGTGATGACATTTTCTTATGAATTCTTTTCTTAAGTTTAAATGCAAATTTTGTGTAGGATATTTTATCATTTTAATTTTTTCAACATAGATTGCTTCTGTCATAAGGGTTATTGGGGTGGGGTGAGCCGAATTTATGATTCTCCAACTCACTATTGGGTTGAGTCCCTCCTTTTTTTATTTACCAAAATCTTCAGGAAAGGAAAGTCTGGATTTCAGATTGGGGTTGGAAAAGGAGTATCTATATCTTCTGACAAAATTCTTATGTAAACTTGATAATTATTTTTGTTATTTATGGAGGAGATGTTCGCTTAGTAGATTACTTGAGTAGAACTACATTTGCCTTCCACTGGAATTGTTGATGGACTTATATATATATATATATATATATATATATATATATATATATATATATACAGAAAGTTCTGGAGATTAACAAAATGGAATTAACAACTGACATATTTAATTTATTTGTTTTAACATTATTTTTAAATGATATTTGTATTAAAAACAGAATATCTACTCAAATATGAGTATAAATTAAAAATAATGTTCAAACAAATAAAATATATATATATATATATAATGGAGATATTACAGTGGTTCCAATCAGAGAAAAGTGTATATTTTAAATAAAAAGTGAAACCGCAAATGTTTTTTTTATAAAATATGTTGTATTTTATATTTTATTTTATATTCTTCAACAGTGTTTCTGGTCTCACAACCTTCTTCAAGCAGAAAGTGGTTGTCAGTCATTGGCTTGTTTGTGTTTGATAGTAGTTCACATCTTCTTATACTTGTGAGGGAATCTCTTTTTGCTTTAAGGGGTAATATATTAATTCAGGATGGGTCAAATATTGGACAGTGGGGAAGGTTGTTTTCATTTTTTTGTTTTGTTAATTTATATACACATAGATACACACATACATAGATATATACATATATACACACTTCCTATGTCATGTAGGATTTTGTGTGTGTCACTGCATTTGTTCTTGCTAGTATGTGTACATATTTGCAGGCAAACCTAATAAACCTCCATTCTTTAGTATATATATATATATATATATATATATATATATATATATAACACCATTGAAGTGCAAAGACGATTCAGAAGGGAATTCACAAAACTGCCACCAATGCGCTGGACCAGAGACAAATTTAAATTAAATGGCTCCATTAATCACTATAATTACACATACTGGGGTTCTATAAATCCTCATGTAACACTTCAACACCATGTAAACTTACCAGTGTGGTGTGGGATATCCACACTGGGCATCATAGGACCATTTTTTTTAACGGAACTGTCACTGGGGAGAGTTACCTCAACTTGCTTCAGGAGTTCGTCGGTCCACAATTTTCAGAGATGTTTGGTGATGACGGCGAGAATTTACTTTCAGTAAGATGGAGCACCACCCCACTACCATCATGATGTATGAGCTCACCTACATGCAGCTTTTCCAGACACATGGATTGGATGAAGGGGTACCATTGAATATCCTGCACATTCCCCAGACCTCACGCCAATGAACTTCTTTTTGTGGGGATATCTCAAAGACAATGTTTATCGCACCAAACCAAGAACAATTGGTGCATTGAAATTGGAAATTGAAACACAATGTCATGATATTCCTAATGACCGGTTTTGTGTCATTTGTGAATCCCTTGGTGCACATTATCAGCATTGTCTGGACAATAATGATCATCAATTTGAACATTTGTGAACATGATTCTTCAATTACATTTTTCTTCTGTATTCAAAGCTATTCCATTTCACTCTATGTTCATAAATAAAGGTTTTCTCATCATTCAAAGTGTGAGTACATTTTTTGAGACACCCTGTATATAAATATTTTGAATCACCTCATCTATTTCAACAGACTGAGATTTAGTCTATTTGTTAAAATAGACTGTTCCCCATATGAAGTGTTTGAAATTTAATTTTTAGTAAATATTTGCTCTTTAATTAAATACATTGAGCTCTTTTTTGTGGATCATTTTTTAAATTTTATAATTTTTAATATTATATTACTAGTCTTGGATGATTTGCCAAGGTAAGTTTTCTTATCATGGATTATTTACTATCTATATATGTGCGTGCGTGTGTGTGTGTGTGTGTGTGTGTGTGTGTGTCACAGAAGTTTCTTCTTGGGTTAAAGTTGACATTTATGCTTTTGTTCTTTCTTGAAAATATCAGATAAAACTACAATTTTCTGTTATAACCCACAGGAAGCACTTCTTCCAGTTGTTTCAGTGTCATAGTTCCAATCACAACAGAAGCCTATTTGTATCTGCTCGTAAGAATTCTTAATGATATATTTTATTCAATCCTGTATGCTTTACACCGCTTGACCACAGAAAGAGACAAAACCTAGCAAGGTTCAGGTACCCTTTTAAGAGAGAATGCACAGCCTCACATTCAGTTCTTATTGAAAGTCCATATCTACTGACATTTTATTTTTGTATGTAAACAAAGAAATGTCTGTGTTTAATTTTTAAATCGTATTTCTCATTTATATTCATTATATACATTAGTATGATAGCCAACAATACCCTCTAATTTCTGAACTCATAAGCCAGGAGTATTATATAGTTTTGAGGTCTTTCCTAAAATGTCTATTATAATAAAGGGTTCGGTTCAAAATTCCTAGCACCTGAAGCAGGCTAGAGTGTACAACGGCTGAAACGTTGTACAAATGGCAACAAAGATGAAGACAATAGTCCGAATAATGTAAATACTACCTCAGCTCAAAAATATAGACACATGTCTATTGTTGTTTGTACAGGGACTTCATAAGCAACTTGTGAAACAGAGATAATGTTTAGAATAAACAAAAAACAGCTGATCATGAGAGAAATAGTGACATTTCAAGTGATATACATTGTATAATAATTAGAATAATCTAAAGATATTGTCAGATGTTCCTTTCCATAGCTTTGTCAGAGATAAGATAGCTGTTCAAAGGGGTGTGGTTGAAGAGAAAAATAAAAATAAAATACACTGCCCAGCACAGGGTTTGAACCAGCTACAGACTTTAGCTTTTAATGGAGATGTAAACTCTCTTGACTGGAATAAGATTACTCAGTAGATTGCTATAAAAGCCAAGGCTTTTCCTCCCTTTTTTTGTCTTTTGCCTAGCAAAACGTAGTCCCTCAATTTTATCACCCCTATCAGGATTTTTTAAAAGTTTATTTTATGTGCCATGTCAGGACCTAGGTGATCATGACCCTCCACATCTTCTTGTCCATTGTAGTTCATAATAAGTTTCATCTTTTTGTTATTTCTCTTAAACCCTGTTCTACCATCCATTAACTCAAACCCATCAAGTATGTTACACATTGTTTTTTTCTGTACCTATTTCTCTCTAATTGTCCTGTGAGTATAACATTTTCCCAGCTCTCCTTCTTCATTATATGCTTAAGAAATTTTAATTTTTTCTTCCTGATGCCAAGTATAAGTTTCCTTTTTGTTTCCATTTTCTCCAAAACCTTGTTGCTGCTCAAATATTCATTCCATGGTATCCCCAGCATCTTTCTGTAAAATTGCATAACTCTAGTAAGAGAAAACAAGCAGAGATTATAAGAACAAAAACTATTCCTTACTTTAAACTACAAGAAAATGTTTAGTTTTCTCTATATCTAATATTTGCTTCTATTTGTAATTGTTTTTCATTGGATTTTTATAAACATTTGAAAAAACACACAACTGCATGTGTAAACACACACATACAAAACTTCACCTACACCCACTATGTGTGTATACACATCACACATACACTTTTCCCACATACACTATGCACATTGCGCACTGTACACAACCTCATATTAGACTGGGAAGTAATGAAGATTTTGAATGAAAAGAATTCTGGTAATGCTGAAAGGTTCTGCTTTTAAAAAATTCCAGTGATCCAATTAACTGAAAATCTTAATGTATTAAATTTGCTGACTAAAGCAGATGCTCCTATCCAAATATTTTGATGAGTTCATGTGGAGGTCTTTTGTAGTCATTCTGACAAATATGACAAATTTTCTCAATTCATCAAAGTGGAACATTTTTTGTAGAAATTTTCTCTTTATTCTTGATACTAAATGTCTGCTGTAATTATTTTGCCATATTTTAAAAAGTCAAAATTTACAAATACAGCTCTGAAGGGATGCGCACTGCTCATTTAAGCATTCCATACGACATCCCAAACAAATCTACTAACAGAAGACAATGATCCTGCTTTCTCTCCCGTGGCCAATGATGAATGAAGATATGGTGATGACATAGTTTTTTATATTTGGGATAAGAATAATCTAAAACAGAAAATCAACATCCTCTATCAAGAATTCCAAGAAATAGGACTCCAGATAAACCTTTCCAAAACAGAAACTATAATCAGGAATTAGAATACATTGGTGTATAGATCAGTTATAATAAATTTAGTATAGGAGTATATAATATAGCAACTACTCTTAGAACCCTAGAAAGCTTTATTTGACTAATTAATCTTTAGTGCTGAACATGTTTATTTTGTTATAGTAGATGGTTACAAGTGAGAGGGGAGATGGGGTGTGCTTATTTTATTACCAAAAAAAGAAAAGTAAATTGAACACAGAATAGGCTGTGCTTGAGATAGTTTTGTCCAACGGTGCAAATTCCTACAAAACTACATTATCCTGAAAAATAGAGTCATGTTCCTAAATATCCTTGTCAGATCTAGATTTTATTATAGATGTCATGCATGGTAATAAAACTATTCAAAAATATAAAAACTGTCATCTGTATACAACTGCTTTCTAAGATTGATTGTTAAAAATGGCTTTGAGAGAGTAAAGCCTGTGAGTCTTGATGAAACTTTTTAAACTTTGTGGACTGGTGCTACAGAATCACAAACAAAGAACAGTACCAGATGATAGAAACCACATCTCACCAGTGCCAGTACCAGTGGCAAAAATGAACATCCCATTAATTTAAAGAGAAAATAATAACATAATCAAGATGTTGACATAGCAAACTATTTAAATTAGAAAATGAAAAAAGACCCCATCAGTAATAGAAAGAGCAACAACAGATACTGATTTTGAAGGCTTTTTCCAAGTGAAGGCATTAGCATTTTAATACTAGAATAAACAAGTGTGTTTTATTGAATTATTTTTATATGTACTGAGTTGTCTCAGTCTTCAGTTGGCAGCATTGTGTTGGTGGTGTTGAGTTGTCCTGCATCCACAGGATTAAAATTAGAGTGGGGTCCACATAGAAGACAGTGATCAATGTCTTGATGCAGATTTTAGAGGCTTTCTGCAGATGAAGGGATTAGCATTTTAATACTAGAATTGATAAAATAAGAAAGCATGCCAGAAAGATCTACTGAAACTGCTCAGCAACATTGGCATATTTGAGAAGGTATTAAAATAATCAAGAACCTATACGTGTGTGTAAGACAAGTGTGTGTCTTCTCGTTGGACCTATTCAATTTATATAGTGAGGCGATTCTGAGAGAACTAGAAGTCCTTCCAGGATTCACTGTCCTCTATGTGGACCCCACCCTAATTTTAATCCTGGAGATGCAAGACAACTCAACACCACCAACTCAACGCTGCTAACTGAGGACTGAGATAACTCAGAACGCATAAAAAATATTTCAATAAAACACATTTGTTTTGAATTTTTTTGTAACAAAGTAAATAAAAAAATGCAAAACAAAATGAATAAGTTTTTTGTTTTTAATTATTTTTAATAAAGTAAGCCATAATATCATTTATTTTTTAATAAAGCAAATAATTTCAATAATTCACAATATTAAATGTGAATTATTTAAAAATATTTTAGAATTTTAATTCACTTTATTAAAATAAATTTCTTTACGATTATAATATTTATCCTTATTGAAAATATTGATGATAAATTGTTTGGGGAGATATCATTTTACTATGCGAACAAAGTGTAATGTTTATTTATAAATATATGCAAAACATTTAGATAATAGAAATATATATTTGATTTGTATATATCCCATATACCAGAATAAATAATTATATAAAACTTTTTCATATTAATATAGGCTTTTTTGACAGTCGATAACATTTCTCGTATTTTCTCTAATTTTTTAAACGTTTCTATTATTTTAATTTTAACATTGAAAAAGGTATAAAAATTGATAGGCCATATTAATTGGGGGCACTTGTAACATTCAAGCCATTTCAGTAAAATAAGTGCGTAAATTTTCTATGAGTTACACAATATGCGGATAAAGATGAGATCACATTTTATCTGTGTGAGCATTTTGTATCAGCATTTGCTTTCAAAGCCTCATATTTCATAAATTTATCTCCAGGAGATTTGTTCATCTCCCCTGAACACACACAGACACACGCGCGCACACATACACGCACACATGCATGCATATACAGGTATAATACTTAACATGTTGTTTTTGGTGTATTGACAAGTTCTCACCTGTGGGGAGAGACTGGAATACATATTAAGAGAGACTCATACACTGTTTTAGGGCTAAAAGAATAAAAGAATACAAGAGAAAAAATATTAGTCTTTCTTTCTGTATGTGGAACTGAAATGTTTTCCCTTACAGGTCACATCTCAAAGCCTAAATGATGATGAAAGTTATGAGGTACACTTGTTCACATTAAAGAGGTACTGTAATCTAGCACCATTGGTTATCCTCAAGTGATTCAATTTCTATATGTGCTACCAACAGATTTATCATTTCGTTACAGATTTCATTGCTCATCTAAAAAACATTTCTAAATTCTGTGAATTTAGTAACACAAGTGGGAGTAGCACATGATGCCATTCACAATTATCTACTTTATGAGAGGGAATTAAAATTTCCTCAGGCCTGAGAGGTAGTTTTTGCTATGAAAAATAGTAACAAAAAAGCTGTTGACATTGGCTTTATTCAACTTCATTGTAGATGAAAGTTTTGGTTTAACAACCCATTCAACTTTGCAAAAACAGACCAAACCAAAAATTGTTTGTGATGTAATTGAAAACATTTGTCAAATGTTACTGAGACTGTTCAACTTTGGGAATATCATTGCAGATGAAAGTCAACCTGATTGAACAGCCTATTAATTACACTTTGGAGAAGTTGACTAAAACAAAAATTGGTTCCGATTGAAAAGATTCTTTCCTGATTTCTTTCATTATGAATAGATAACTTGTAATTTTTACTATAAAGCTGGTCACATTTCACTCGTCAGCTTGACACAAAAGCACAACAACTGGAAACCAAAGAATTCACATATTCAGTCAGCAGTAGAGAACACGATATGGTGATAAAGATGAGATTTAACATTTTCTACTTCAGGACACAGGTTATTAAACTTCTATGGGAATAACAAAATCAATTCCTTAATGGTGTGATGGGCATTCATGGCTGACATGTTGACATGGAGACTGACACTGGATGTGCTATTTCATTGATCAGTCATGTTGCATTAAACAATCTTTGATGCAGACTTGATAAACCCAAACTGAAGCCCATGTTGTGTAAATTAGCAACCTAAACTGAACAAAGTTTGACACCATAAAACCATTGCATATACCATTAGTTGTTGTTCCAGGTGCTGGTCCAACACCTCTAGGAAGACACTGGTTACAAGTTGTGAAACCCAGCTGGAAACATGTCTACCAGAAAAAAGCAGTGAATACTACACCTGCTGTCAAAGACATCATTGCAAAATATTCAAACATTTTCAAAGATGAATTGGGTATAACAAAATTGTGTGTAAACCCTCAGACAAAACCTATGTTTTTTAAAGTTTACTTTGGACTGCCTTCATAGTAGTGGCTATTAAAACAAACCCATTTATTCACTTGTGTAGGGATTATAAAATGATTCACTGATTCCTCGGATCAATGATTTTTAAACAAAGTTCAGGCACATTAAAAATTGGTTGATGTTTTCACAATGTTTGCAGCAACTTCAACTATTTCCACTTTTGAATGGTTAATATACTGTTTTACTACCTATGGTTTTCCATATATTCTTATCATCATAAATGATGCACACTTCACTAGTTCAGAAATTACAGAGCTTCCAAACTGGAACAAACATAAACTTGTCAGTCTATATTATCAGGTGCTAAAGGGCCTAGCTGAATAATTAGTCAGACTGGTTAAGTGTAAAATTCTTTCTTAGTTTTAAATACTAATGTTCACTCAATACAAGGCCAATGAGCCACTCATAGCAGATGGTTACTATGTGGTATTGTATGCGCATAAGAAAAGATGAAGTTCATGGGGTAATGCAGGAAAGATAATGGTTAAACCTAGACTTGAAAAATATACATGCAAATAGCAAGAGAGCAGCAAGAGGCTTACAGTGTTTTAACTGTAAGAAAGGGATTGTAGTGTGAAAAATAATTCAGCATCCACAAGGTTTTGAACTCTGTCAAGACAGGGAAATGAGGATTGGGAAGATTCAGCCTGGATATGGCAACATACTCTATTTTTGGTTCTATCTGGCTCTTGTAAAGATAGTGTATAACATGGGAGAGTCAGATACTGACAATGAACCAACCATTTTTACAGTGTCATTGTCAATAGGTCATATATATGAGTTTAATTTGAGATTTGGAGAGAGCTTGAGAGCCCAGATAGACTTTCAAGATAAGGATTCTCCTTGAGAGAAAACCCATCCATCATAATCTGTGTTTGGGGAAAAACTAAGAACAAAGCTCTCACTTTTTAATCAGATACTGAATGACAGCAAAAGAGCTACACTAGAAGAGTTGCTAATGAAGGAAAAATATACAGGGCCGGTGCGTACTACCCAACCGTTGGGGGGGGCAAGCCTGGTTGAGTGTTTGACCAGTGCTTTGTGACTCTCATGATTATATCAACATTTATTTTTTCTACCTACATTTATATGCATCTGATCATAAAATTAAACTAAACATAACTGAGAATTAGTAGTAAAGGATGAAAAAGTTTCACAAAGTTTGATGTCATTCTAGGGTCTTTTTGTTATCCAAATTCCATTAATTTGTTTTGATCATGCTAAGTCTTGAAAAAAAAAACTATATAAATTCCTCATTCATTTATCTATAATGTCGAATGTGCTAAAATTATTTAACTTTTTCATAAGAATAATGTTGAGATGATGTTAAAATTTGTTGCAAAATGTCTATTGAACAGGTTAAGAGGTTCATCCCTTGTTCTCTGTTTAGGATGTGGTTTCCGGCTTTCTCTTTTCCAATTTTCTCACTTTGTTTTTTGTTTTTTCAATTGGAGTAGATAGACTAATCTATCGCTCGGTTCACACTCCACCCACATCTATTGAACAGGTTAAGAGGCTCATCCCTTGTTCCCTGTTTAGGATGTGGTTTCCGGCTTTCTCTTTTCCAATCTTTTCACTATTACGTAGCCCCCTGCACATCAGTGGCGTTACCGCCTTACTCGGGGTGATATGATAAAAAAAAAAAAAATTTAAGATGGAATGATCTATTACGACATGTCTCTAATTTGTATTTAGATAGATTGTATTTATTTTCAATTTTTCTAGGTGAATTGTTCACCTATATTACATATGATTCATTATTGTACATAATTAGGTTACACTTAAATTGGTATTTTATATGAATATTACCTTATGAAAATTGAGATGCAAGATAGTGCGAGCCCATATAGATTCAGTGGGTGTCCATGAGACCCTTGCACTGGCTCTGCCAATATGAGCCACATGAGAACTGCTAAATCAACAATTGTTATGTACACCAGTCAAGATAATCAAGAATTCAATCATGACATAATCAGATGTATTCATTTGAAGAAAATTATGCAGATGGTTCAGGACTTTAGTTCTGGAACCATGTGATGAGCTGAAAGAGATGATTCCTCATTTTTAAATTTAACTCTTAAAATGGCTGAATCATCAGGACCATATAAAGCTACATTGATGCATTCTGAACAAGCAAGTCATTGTGCAATCAACAGCAAACTGGAAACCATTGATATAGAACTGATTTTACTTCCAGATAGAGCACACCAAAATCTTTCATATCTACAGATTACACACAGAGCTGGAAATACACCCAATTATAAACAACATAACATTAATTGAATCTACATAATTAGTCTTGCAGTGATGATCAAGTCATACAATAAAACCAAATTGTTTTAGTCTTGATTGATTGACTTAAGATGCAGATGATTATTTTCTTTTAACTATTCTTTTTCTTATTTATGTATATATTAGGACCTTGAATAAAGTCTCACTGTTTTTCAACAGATGCTGTTCCCAGAACTGTGTGTGTGTAGTTTCAGATGGTAGCACGTCTATAAGGAAGTACTATAAGCAAGCTTGAAAGTCAGTGTATGTCATTTCACCAAATTTTTAACAACTTTGTTTTTCATAGCATCAAACATGTTGGATTTTGTGTCAAATAAAGTGTATTTGCAGGGAATTTTACTGCACTAGATTATTTAAAAGAAGTCTTCAGCTGAAGCACACAGAATTCTTGTTGAGACTTATAGCGACCATGCTCTGTTGGAAACAACATGCAGAGATTGGTTTAGACATTTCAAAAATAATAGTTTAATGTTGATGATAAAGAACACTTTAAAATATTATATTTAAATATCCCTCTCTAACACAAAGAATATTTGAATATTTTGCCCTTTTGACTCTTTTTTTATATGGCTGAGGATTACTCATCCTCTATGTGGCTAAATTCAACAAGGAGAAAAATAATTATTTGAAATAATTATATAGCTTTAGTATAAAGAACTTGTCACTTTAACTGAGCAGGTTTATGTTGATTCTGAAGTTTCATAAGGACATCATTATGATGCCCTCACTCATTGGGGCTGGGTGGGTTTTTTGAGCCCCATTATATATATTTTTTATTTATAATAAAATAAAACTCTCTGAGAAACACTACAACAATTGCAACAATTCTTATTTCTTCTTATAGATTTTCTTTGTGTGAATACAGTTCCTCATTCTTGTATAATTCTTATTAAGATCAACGGGAATGCCTTTTGAAGTGAAAATGGCAAGTGTCATTTTTCAGAGAACAATGGGAAATGTGTTAACTGACAAAATAAGTAATATGATTATGTATCAAGATGATATTTGATTTGGTACTACCTTAAAGACAAATTAAGACAAAAAACGGAACATGTGTTAAACAAGTTAAAAAATGCAAGGATGACAATAAACAGAGACAAATGTGAATCTGATTGCAATATCATATTTAGGGTACCAGATTTCAAAAGATGGTATTGCATCAGATCCAAAGTTAATAAAGAATGAATTACTAATAAAAAAAGAATTAGAATCCTTTTGGAGATTGGTTAGTTTTTATAATAGATACCTTCCAAAATACAGCAACTTAACAGAATCATTTGCTGAATGAAAAAGAATAGAGTTCAAATAGACTCAAAGGCAAAGCTTAGCAAGGTGAACAGGAATGTGTTTTTAAATGATGTGCAATAAACCAAATGAAGTGTAATGCAGCTTGATAATATCAACATCAATAATTTGCAATAAAATGAACTTTTGAATTGCTTAATAAAATTTCTTACCACCAAATAAGTTATTGTAAATATTTCTAACAAAAATAGATAGAAGGTGAAATTTATAGGGTATAGTTATCATATAAACAAAAGTATATTCTGAAAATTTCACCAATGCTCAGTTGATCCGTCTATGTACTGTGCCCTTTCAGTATGAAATTAATCATGGATATCCACAGCTTCCTGTTTTCTTGTAGCTCTGAGTAGGGTTTGTGTTTTTGCTATTAACCTCTCCCAATCCTTGTTCTGCCAACCATTTACTTTTATTCAGATCATTCATTAAAGCCCCGAAGGCACAAGAAGTTACAAGGTGTGGAAAAATTAGGAATAGAAACATTAATAATGAGCAAAAAAAGAAAAGAGTTACAACAACTTAAGCTCATTAGGTAGATTATCACTGCTTTCCTTTGTACCACCTGCCTTGTGTGAGTCAAATTCTCCAAAGTTTCTTTTCTCATTATGTGCCCTAGAAATTTCAATTGTTTCTTTCTGATTCTAAATATTTTTATTTTTGTTTCCATTTTCTCTAAAACTTCATTTTTGCTCACATTTTTAGTTTATGATACTCTCAGTATCCTCCTGTAGAATCACATTTCTATTGATTCAGGTCTCGCTTCATCTGTTTAGGGATTGTCCAGCATTCACTGACATATAGAAGTATCAATATTACATAACAGTTCAGCACTCCTGTCTTTGTTTCTAATGAAATTTTCCTATTTCTTAATACTTTGCTTAGCTTTTGGATGACATCTCTGGCTATTTCAATGGTCTTTGAATTTTACTGTCACATTCCTACCAGTATTTATCATTGGTGACTACAAACTTAACAATATAAAATATGCATTGATCCAGGAAGTTTTTCTCCTTAGAATCCATTTTGCACATTTATAAATCTACCATTCATCCATTCATTGAATTCTGCTGCTATATCTAGTTGGATGATCCTGCTATTTATCTTGAGATTTTTGACAAAATCCAAAGGAGAATCTGCATTATAATTGATCCTTACTTGGAAGCCTGCCTTCAGTCACTTTCTCACCAACATGATGTGGCTTCCCTTTGTCTTTTGTACAGGTATTTTCATGGAAACTGCTCTGACTAACTGTTTTCCCTGGTTCTCAAACTACATGTATTTATGCATTCTAGTAGATTGGCATCAAGGTCCCAACCATTGGCTATTAAAATAGTTAAATATAACCACTTCTACTCTAAGAGTTTTTTTTTTCTCACACTTCCCATTTGTGGAACTCCCTTCTGTTTGCTTGCTTCCCTGATAGTTACAATCTTCAAAAGTCTAAATTCAATGTTAATTGCCATCTTCTATTTCCTTGATTCCTATTCTTCTCTTATCCTTTCTTTGACATCCCCTGTAACTTTTTTTTTACACTGTAATCCTCTGTGTACTAGTGGTGGTCCTGTCTTGCTTGGAGTGAAATAATTATAAACAAATGTGGATGACCCACTGTTGATAGCAAACACAGAAAGGAAACTACAGGAACTTCTATAGAAGGAAGTAAAAGAAAGGGAGTAGAAAAGACTATACATCAATTGTAAGAAGAGAAAATGTGTGGTTGTCAGCAAAAGAGAAAACTCAAAACATGAACTACAAATAGGAAACATCAGATTCATGCAAGTGTATAAATCTAAATATGCAGTCTAATGATGATAAAATAATTTATTTTTTACAGTAAAAATTTGGTAGCATAATCTCTGTTTTTGAGCAGGTATATACTTTATTAATGGTTAATAATGAATGTTGCATCTAATAAAAGATACAAATAAAGATTAAGCTTATATTCCTTATAAGTAAATATTCTTACATCAGACAGTTTTGCTCTAGTTATCATTTTTTAACTCTTTGGCCATCAGCTGGGAATCAAAGTGTAATATTCCTTCTCACCTCTAATGGTAATGATAATAACAGATGGTTCCTTATAAGGAAACATGTCATTCATTAGCCGAGCAGCCAGTGCTATTTTTGGTTGAACTTTATAGGATCTTTCTCTTTCCTTTTTTCAGAAAAATAGGTTTCTCAAGTCCAGTAACTTTTTTCCCATTATTCTGGAACATCAGCATCTTGATTGTCATTATTTCCTCAAGTGTGATCTTCAAAAATTTAAATGCAATGTCAATCATTATTGTCTGTTTTCTTAATTCCTGTTCTTTTATTGTTTTCTCTCCTTAATAATGTTTTTTTTCTCATATTTTCTTTCACTCAATAACTCCTTGTGTCTTGCTTGGAGAGAAATGATAAAAAAAAAAATACTAGTCAAAATTAAAAATAATGGTTGATAATACTTCCTTTAATAGAAAATGAAGATGAAAATAATTACTAGTCAGAAATTAACAGAAATAAAAAATAATTCTTCATCTAATAAAAAATATACATGCAAATAAATACCAGTCAAAATTAATAATAGTTGATAATGCTTCATTAAAAAAATTAAGATACAAATAAATGCTAGAAAAAAACTAATTATAATGGTTGATAATGCTTTATCTAATAAAAAATAAGATGCAAATAAACACACGTAAAAATTAATTTTACTGATTCATACTGCTTTATGTATAAAAAAAATTAAGATGCAAATGAAAACCAGTCAACATTTAATGATTGATAATCCTTTATTTAATAAAAAATTAAGATGCAAATAAATCCTAGCCCAAAATTTAATAATGTTTGATAATGTTTTATTTAATCCTTCCCTGGTGCCCTGACCACATGAATTTACTTATGATACTAGATTGGCATCAAGGTTCCACAGATTTACCGTCAAAATAGTCAAATGTAACCACCAGTTCTACTATAACAGTTTTTTTTCTCACACTTTCTGTCGGTGAATCTCCCTTCTGTATACTTGCTTCCTTGATAGCTACAATCTCTAAAAGTTTAAATGCAATGTCAATTGCCATCTTCTATCTCTCTAAATCCCTTCCACCTCCATTAATCTCATTCAACTTTTATTCTTTCTTCAGCATTTCTTGTACCCTGTTTTTACTTTCACTGTAACCACCTGTGCACCAGTAGCAGTCTTGCCTTGTTTGGGGTGAAATGATTATAAAAAAACATAAATGAATAAAAAATTGAGATGCAAATAAGCACTAGTTCAAAATTTAATAACGTTTGATAAAGCTTTATTTAATAAAAATTTAGATGCAACTAAATATTACACCAAAATTATTCATTATAATTACATGAATATTAATCATATAGATCAAACATAAATTATGACATGTAAATTTTAACAGATTTATTCCAAGGTACAGAATCCTAAATTTATCAGTCCTTTTCTTGAGCCACTGCAATTCATATAATTAAAGAAGCATAAAAATTATTCCTGAGATAGCATTTAATGCCTGAAGAATTAAATCTGCAACAGAAAATGCACTTTATCATTACCAAATTGTTGGAAATAGATAATTTTCAGATCAAACAATTTGGCATTTGAACCACATCTTGCTCTGCGGCACCAATGAGTATCCCTATTGGTATGCATGGTCAGGCAATTGGTTGGCCTGAATCCCAAATCATCAGCTCTGTTATAACAGTCAAAATAATAGCTATGTTGTCTTCTGTTACTTGAATATATTCCACAAATAACAATTTTTTTGCTTGTATATTTTGTGTTATTCCAGTCACGTCCCGAATTCAATCACTTACTGCTGTCGGCTGATATTGCTATGGAGACTACAATATTAATTGACATAGCAACATGATCAGGTGACACATTATCAAATGATGTGATATTTTTGTATGATGAAAAGATCTTTAAAAAAAAATCAGGAATTAACTATTTTCTGTAAAAATGTTTTAACAAATAATATTTCCTGAAAATTATTGAACATTTTCAATTACTTTCCAGAATTGTTTGACAAATGACTGCTGGAAAAGATATATATATATATATATATATAAATCAATTATAGGTTTATAAATCCTTTTGTTATATATATATATATATATATATATATAACAAAATGATTTATAAACCTTTATATACCAGAAAAATGTTAGGAAAATTAATCATCATTTATATATACTGTTTGATTATAAAAACCAGAATATCTGCTTAAATATGAGTATGGATCAAAAATAATGTTCAAGCAAATAATTTCAAATTGTCGGTTGTTTATAACCAATTTCATTAATCTTCATTAATTTCCGTAATATATATATATATATATATATATAATTATATATATATATAGATATATATATATATATATATATCTGAATTTTTATTTGTTCAAGATCATTATTTGTTTTAATGGATACTTATATTTGAGTGGAAAGTTTGTTCATTTTTTATATGTACATATATATATAGTTAAACAATACATTATAATTTTTACTGTTTTTTTTTTAATGTTTGGGAAATCATTTTGAAAAATCTCTAAATTCTGGCAGAAATTGAACCTGCAAACTCCCACACTGGAGAGATGCCGTCTTTAAATCAGACGTGTTGTTACCAATCAACTAATGGAAAATTTCATGGAAGACAAAGTTCAATTTCACCTTTATATAGGTATTCTCTTGATTTTCATCGAGCAATTAATATCTACTCAGATTATATCCAAATATAAACAACCAGAATGGGAATTTAATGGAAATCCATGAAACTGGCACTAGCTGATATATTTGAATTTTATTTGTCTAAAATTATTGTTTTACTTTTTTATTTTTTGTTTTTAATTAATTATTAATTTTTTTTAATGGAGATATTAATCATTTGATGAAAATCAGGATATAAAAGTGACATTGAACTTTGTCTTCCATGAAATCTTCTGTTGGTTGATTAGTAAAGCATCTCTCTGGTGTGGGAGTTTGCAGGTTTAGTTCCTGCTGGAAGATAGATATTTTCCAAAACAATTTCTCAAATGATTAAGGCCAGTGGAAATTATAATGTACTGTTTAACTATATATATATGTATATATAAAAAATAAACAGTCTTTCCACTCAAATATGAGTATCCATAAAAAAAATGTAATAATGTTAAACAAATAAAATTCAAATATCTCAGCTAATGCAAGTGTCATGGATTTCCGTTAAATTCCGTAATGTTGCCTTCAGTTGAGTTTGTTTACATTCGGATATAATCTGAGCAGATATTAATTGCTTGATGAAAATCAGGAGAATACCTATATAAAAGTGAAATTGAACTTTGTCTTCCATGAAATATTCCTTTGGTTGATTGGCAAAGACATGTCTGATCTAAGGATGGTATCTCTCCGGTGTGGGAGTTTGCAGGTTCAATTCCTTCCGGAAGATAGATATTTTCCAAAATGATTTCTCAAACGATTAAGGCTAGTGGAAATTATAATGTAACTATATGCATTTGTCTATATAAAAAATAAACAAACTTTCCATTGAAATACAAGTACCCAAAACAAAAAAAAGTAATGTTAAACAAATAAAAATTCAAATGCAGGTTTTGTGGATTTATGTTAAATTCCATAATATATCTAATCTAAACTTATTTATAAATGGAACTTTGTGTGTGTGTGTGTGTGTGTGTGTGTGTGTGTGTGTGTGTGTGTGTCTGTTACCTATAGACTCCGAAACGGCTGAAGCGATTTTCTTGAAAATTTACACAGTTGTACTATAAGCGTCTGCGAGTATTCTTAGCTAGGTTTTGTGTCGAGGTACCCCTGATAAATATTGAAAATCGATAATCAAAAAAATCGGGTTATAGAAGGAGTGGTTCGATTTTAACGAAATTTGATATACTCATAAACAAAGACATAAGAAACGATATTCAGAAGTTTCAAAGTTGCAGTTCTTACAATAGTGCAGAAAATTGATCATATATATAAGGCAAGATGTTTGTGAGTGTGTCTGTTTATCTGTCTGTATGTCCTTTATATAAATCCAAACTTTTTATCTGATTCTCACCAAACTTCACACAAATATTCTTTAGGCTTCTGGTCAGGTCATGGGTGACTTATTTTTTCCAATTTCTCCCCGGTATTGGAACTCGATACCCCAATATCCAATTAGGTCTGATCAAGATCAGGATTTCAGCACTTTTATCATGGTTCTTGCTGCAGAATCTGCTCTAACTTGGTAAAATTATAGTTTTTAGACTTGAACATTAGTAGATCTTCTCAGACCACTCATTTTTCTTGATATCGGAAATTGATACCTTCGATATTCTATCAAATCTGATCAAAAACCGATATTCAGCCATCAATATGGCTCATTTTCCCCAATTTTACTCCCGATGGGTATGATAAGTTTTCATGGACTTATTTAGGTTAGTTTATCCTTGGATGACTTATTTGACTCTGATATTGGAAATCAATACCCCGATATCCTATCGGGTCTGATCAAAATCAGTTTTTCAGCCCTTTTATTTTAATTTTTGCTTTGGGTTTGGCTCTAAGTATGTATAATTGTAGTTCTTAGTTTCAGCCATGATGTCATTTACTCAGAGGACTTGTTAAACCTTTAAAATTCAGTTTAAGATGAAAAAAACTTATTTGATATCGATACCAGGAAATCAAAATTTGACTTACATCCATTCATTTTTCTTTAAGTCTATGGTTTCGCTTTAACTGGAAACAACTATCGCTTTTTTTAGTCTTTCGTGCCAACTTCCAAAGAGTCTGAGCTCCAGGACCATGGATTAGTTTTAAAGCTTTCATTACACCTGAGCCACATTGGGCTATACTGCTAGTATATATATATATATATGTATTATATGAATATATATACAAGTGTTATATATACAGGGTGTGAAGGATTAATTGTTGTCTAAATTATGCAAAAATGAAAATAACACTGACATCTTATTTTAACAGATATATTTACTAAAACTATACAAAAATATTTTAAAATATTAAGAGTAAATTTATTCAATAAAATTGCTATTGGCTTCAACCATTGCTGCCAGATGACTTTGGAATCTCCTGCAACTCTTCTGAAGGGTCTTCTTGTTTAAGTTGGTGAATGCTGCCATAATCCTTGCCGTCTGTTCATTTTTGGTGTTACAAGGAGTTTTGTTGGTCTCTCATTCAACTGCACACCTCACAGTAATCAAGGTGGTTGCAAACTTGGGAGATAAGTAACCAGGTGTGAGGATAATGTGGTCACAAAAATTGTCTGACAGCCATGGCTTCATTCTCCTGATAGTGTGGTATGGTGCAGAGTCCTGTCGCACCAGATATAGCAGTTACCTTTCATCCAGGGAAGCACTACCTTACCAAGGCACTTGATGTAGGTCTACATATTGAGTATGAAGTCCTATAGGAAGATGAATGGAACCATCATTTATATATATATATATATATATATATATATATATATATATATATATATATATATATATATTTGTGTATTTAGGCAGCAAATTTTCTTTTAGACATGCCAGATTAAATAAATTGCAAACATTGGGTCTGCTTATTTTTAATAAAATCCATTCATACTCAATGGATAATCTTTCGAGTATTATAATTGAAAGATATCAGACATGAGCTGTAACATTTACAGATATTATTATGTTATGTTATATTTGAAGCAGAAAAAATTTACATTAAATTTTAGCAACACAGTTTTACATGTATTTTTTGTTACCATAACTCACACCCCTGAAGATGATCTCGGAAAGAGATTGGGTATCTTGAGATTGGGTATCTTGAGAAATGAATGATAATAACATCTCTCAACATTACAGCTCATTTCTGACATCTTTCAATTATAATACGCGAAAGGTTATCCATGAGTATGAATGGATCTTATTAAAAATAAGCAGACACAATGTTTGCAATTTATTTAATCTGACACACACACACACACACACACACACACACACACACACACACACACACATATGTGAATTACTTTAGAGTTTGAAAAAATTTATATACATTTTTAGAATTTAAAGAAACTGTCATTTTTAAGAAGTCCAAATGCTACAGTTTCTTTGATACAGACATTAGTTAATAGACTTTCAACATATAACAAAGCAAGAATGCTCTTATTTGGTTTATTTGAGTGCAATATTTGAAGAAATTGATAAGTAGAAATAATATTTTATTTATATATTTGATAAATATGGTACAGTCAGTTGGATTATAGTTTGGTGCAAATCTGTTTTCATACCTGCACCTTTCTAGTTATTGTCGAGAGCTTAAGTAAGCTTACAGTGAACATTTCAGACTTTAGTATTAGACTTTGTACTTATTGATCTATCCTTATATATATATATATATATATATATATATATATATGCATTGAAAATAGCATTCTTAAGTCTGATGCTTTCCTATAAAAAGCCATTGTTTTTCCCAATGTGCAACTGTTTTCTTTTTTTTGCTGAATGAGAGCAACAATAGCATCAATGAGAGGAGAGTAATTTGTTTCCTATTTTAAAATTCATATTTTTCTTGCTGGTTAAGAAGCTCTGCAAATACTAAAGTTAGTAGTATATGACCTAGCAACTTGCACTCAAAAATCTAGCAAGCATCATTTTTAAATATCTGGGCTACTGGATATTTTTCAATTTCAAATTTGTATTGTAACAGTAAGAATTCAGTTGAAAACTTTCAATGTAAATGAATACACATACATACTTTACATACATGCATATATATATATCTATGTATGTGTGTGTGTGTATTTATTTATACACACACACACACACACACACACACACACACACACACACATATATATGTGTGAGTGTGTGTGTATATATATAAATAGAGGGTGTCCCCTAAAAATGTATACACACACTGCAACAGTCTGTCATACCAAGCATTAGAGAGGATGAATTTGAAAATGAGTTTTATTTTCAGCAAGATAGGGTGCCTCCACACTATCATCGCATGGTTAGATCTTTTCTTAATGAGATCTTGTCAAACAGGTGGGTTAGACAAAGGAGTTTCATAGAATATTCTCCACATTCACTATACCTCACACAACTAGACTTTTTTTATGGGGATACTTAAAAGACAAAGTCTATGCTAACAACCTGCAACAGTTGCTGAATTGATAGCAGCCATTGAAAAGAGAATGTACACAAATACCAAACCAATTTTTTCCTGATGTTTGTGATTCCATTACTTCGCATTGTCAGCAGTGCCTGGACCAGAACGGATGTCAGTTTGAAAACAGGTGATGACAAAACAATAAAATAATGTCAGTAGATTCTATTTAATTTTGAAAATGATACATATTTTAATTATCACTGACTTTACAACTTTAAAGTGTGTATACGTTTTTATGAGGACACCCTGTGCATATATATGATGGTTTTTTTTCTATTGCCTTTCATATATAAGGATTCAGCAACTCATTTCTTAGATCTGAACAGCCAACACAGGAATTTATCATTAGGGTAAAGTACCAACCACACTTTTTGGAAGAGCCAAATATATAGAGAACTGATGCACACAAGGTTTCCATATGATCCTTCTCAAGTTTTGAATACAGAGTGAGTTTTCTCATAGATTGGTTGCCAACCAAGGCTAAAAATTCCAGTCTTCCCTACTATTTAACCCATAACTAGCTGGAGCTGAAGAGATGGATTCATAACTCAGAGTGTTTGTGTATAAGTCAATATAATGAGCTTAAATGGAATTTGAATTCAGCTCTCTGATTTTCCCTCTCAAGTTGCTATCTATTACAACACACACATACTTAATAATTATATAATAATGAAATAATATTAATAATATTAATATAATAATATCTATTACAACACACACATACTTAATAATTATATAATAATGAAATAATATTAATAATATTAATATAATAATATCTATTACAACACACACATACTTAATAATTATATAATAATGAAATAATATTAATAATATTAATATAATAATATCTATTACAACACACACATACTTAATAATTATATAATAATGAAATAATATTAATAATATTAATATAATAATATCTATTACAACACACACATACTTAATAATTATATAATAATGAAATAATATTAATAATATTTATTGATGTACATAAAACTTAAATAAAACATGTTAGACATGTTTTTTAATATCTTTTTCTTATGTAGTGATTTATCAAAGTTCTTAATGCAACTATAATTAACCTTGACATTGATTTTGTTGAAAACTTTTTTACTGTAGGAAAAACCATTCTCTTTTGCTTAGTTATGGTTAGTTATAGTT
The DNA here is from genome assembly GCA_037127315.1 of Ascarosepion bandense. Lineage (NCBI taxonomy): Eukaryota > Metazoa > Mollusca > Cephalopoda > Sepiida > Sepiidae > Ascarosepion > Ascarosepion bandense. The sequence goes on along the minus strand of JBBBDQ010000563.1, from coordinate 2,793,041 downwards.
ACATCAAAAACTTTGATAAATATATCTCACAACCTAAAATAAGATATTAAATAAAAACATGTCCAACCTGCAAAATAAAAATAACCCTACTATCAATAACAGTAACCCTACCAAAAATAATTCCAACTACCAGAACAACACAACCTGCCCACTTAACAGTCAATGTTTGACTGAATGTATAATTTACAAAGCTAGTATACATTCTAATGGTGATACTAAGTTCTATTTTGGGTCAACTGGCAACAATTGAAAATTTTGATTCAATAATCATAAACTGACTTTTAATAATATTAAATACAAATATTTTTGTTTTTTTAAAAACAACAAAAACCCAACTATTGCCTGCAAAATCATTGCATAAATAAAATCATATAATGGAATAGAAAATACATGTAACTTGTGCCTTTTAGAAAAACACCTTAATAACCTGAATTTATTAAACAAAAGAAGTGAATTAATGACCATATGCAGACATAGGAATAAATATTTTCTCAAATACTTAGATTCTGACTAAACTTGATAGTCCTAACTTTTTACTTATTCATTTATTTAATTAAACATAATTTACTTTTACCAATTTTCACCAGCTTTACTTTTTACTTATTTATTTATCAATTTATTACTTACTGTTTTTCACCATCTTCTATTTTTTCACTGTATGTGTGCATTTTTTAAATATATATATATATATATATATATATATATATATATATATGGTTAAATAAAATAAAGACAAGAGGAAAACTGTATTTTAAATCACCTACGCATTTCGTCCTGTGATGGACTTTTTCAAGGCAAAAAGTCAAAATGAGCTTTATTCTAAATTACGTATCTATAAACAAACAGTGTTGGTAACCACAAAAACGCTCACAAATCAGTTCAAAAGATCAACAGAATATTTTTGTTTTTAGAATTTCTTCATGTGTAGTGTAAAGTCACGAGATATTAAAATGAAGGGAATTTGAACGTTTTCTTTGAGAACTGTTTATTTTGTGTGTAAGTCTGTTTTAGAATTTCTTCATTTGAAATTTCTTCTTTGAAATTTTTATTATGAATGTTAGTCTGTTTTAGTATAAAGTAAAGAAAATGGTTGAATTCCCTTCATTTTAACATCTCTTGACTTTGCGCTACACATGAAGAAATTTAATAACAAACATGAAGGAAAAAGAAAAAGAATCTAGATAAACTTGGCTAAAACCCTAAACATCTAAAAAAAAATGTTATTTTCTAATTCTAAAATTCTCAGCGTCTTTTGTCCACGTGCATGTATAGTTGCATCAACATAGACAAACCTAGTCTACTGAAATCCCCAGGGACAAAACGCTTCACACAAAATTCTTTTTCATTTGGTCCTATATCTTTCCTCCAAAACTGTTCTTGATATATAAAAATTTATATATTGTTATCCTATATATATAAAATTTCCCCACCAACTGATGTGTTACATAAAACCAACATTATATATCAATTCAAATGTCCCTTGGGAGAATAAATCTCTGACAAAAAAACAAATATATATGTTGGATTCACAACAACTACATTAACAAGGTGTCCTACATTACACATGTCTGACCATACATCCATTTCTAGACATCTACAACAACATTCTTGTCTACATTCACAATATAAAACATAATGATCAATAACACAACTATCCTACACCAAGAAAACAACAAAAGCAAACTACAGATTCTTGAGGCAATATTCATTAAAAAAATTAAGCCACCAATTAACAGAATCAGCTATGAATACTGTAGTAATGTTCTAAAATGTTTGTAAAAAGAACAGTTTTTTCATACTTTAATACATGCATGACCATGACATTACAACATATAAAAATTTCCATTTTGGCAAATTTTCACATTCTAATAAATGCTAAACAATTTGTCAACCATCAAGAAAAAAATTTACAGTAATTTTTAGCAACACAGTTTTGTGGTTATTTTTTGTTACCACAACTCACACCCTTAAAGATAATCTCAGAAGGATATTGAAAGTACTTGGGATCATTTTGAAATGAATGATAATAACATCTGTCAACATCACAGCTAATTTCAGACATCTTTCAATTATAATACGCGAAAGATTATCCATGAGTATGAACGGATGTTATTAAAAATAAGCAGACACAATGTTTGCAATTTATTTAATCTGACATATATATATATATTGTGTGTGTGTGTGTGTGTGTGTGTGTGTGTGTGTGTGTGTGTGTGTGTGTGTGTGTGTGTGTGTGTGTGTGTGTGTGTTTGTGTGTGTGTGTGGGATTGTATCATTATCTTGATAAAGTCACTAAGAGGACAAAACACATAAGAATAGATTTTTCCTCTTGTTTTGTTTTATTCATATATATATATATATATATATATATATATATATATATATATGGGAGAAGAAGATATATTAATTTTTATATATCAGAATAACGTTAAAAAAATTAATGATAAAGTTAAAAAAATTTACCTGACATATTTTGCTCTTTAAAACTTCATTAGACTAATTAAAATGATGTTTTGTTGATGTAATTATATAAACACATGAAGGGGAGGGGTAATATGAAAATGTAAATATTGGTTATAATCATTCATAGATAGAACATGATAAATTTTAAATTTTTTGATTATTTTTCTTAATATTTGGATAAAATATCCTATTTATATATATGTTAGAATGCTAGAAAAACTAACTAAAAAATCACTCAAAGATGTTAGAAAGAAAGGTTTCTGCCCAAGTATACTTTAATTAATATATATATATATATATATATATATATATATATATATATATATATATATATATATATATATATATAAATATATATATATATATAAATATATATAATATAATAATAATATATATATATAATAATAATATATATATATATATATATATATATATATATACATATATATATATATATATATATATATAGGTTCATAACAGAGAAATATATTTATGTGATTATCTGTGTGTTTGTGTGTGTGTGCATGGGCATTCAGTTGAAACTAAGTAAGTTCCCTTTGTGGAAAGGTCTCTTTGGCAGGGAAACTAAACAGGTATATCAATACCCTATCTGTTGGTTGAAGAGAGCAAGGAAAATACTTTCCTTTTATACAGCTTTTTACTATGTCATATAGTGAGTTTTAAGAGAAGTTCACTGGCAGACAAAGTAATCTCACAGGAAAAGGAAAACAAAATAAAATAAATTAAAATAAGTGACCTTTGACTTATTTCAGTCTGTTTTTATTTAATTTCTCAAGTCTTTTAATTAAAAACTTTGCACTTGAATCAATGATTTTTTTAGAGGTGGGGAACAAAGAATGGTTGAAAATTAATTGAACAATAGAATTAAAAATTGTTTCATTCATGAGATAAATGTTTTTTCATCTTTTGTATTTTTCTCTTTTACACTTCCTTCAACTGTGCCTTAATTTCAAAGTTCTTTCTGTTGTAAAAAAGAAGCATCAGTATTCACAATTTTATAGAAATAAACAATTCTTCATTTTCACATTTATGCTATTCTTTTCTGATTGGCAATTCTGTGTAAATTAAGACAATAAGAAAAGATTCATATTAATATGTCTGTTATACAGAAAATGAATAAAAAATGATTGTTTGATTTATTGACGTCTAACAAAAATAATCTTAAGTATGAATTTGTGTTAGTTTCTAATCTGAAGTGTTTTCATGATGATGCCAAACATTTCTTTTTGTATCTTCATTGCTGGATTTAGGCTTAAGGTAAACAAGTTTAGGGACTTACAATCTACAGAGAACTAAAAAATTTCTAAATTTTATCAGAGGAGAGGTTTTTATTATTCCAGTATCATTTTTTAAAAATGACCCTCAAAATCTAAATATCAGTTTAAATATAACAGTGAGTATCATAATGTTTGATTAATGAATTCTAAACACTTCTGATACATCAGTATACATTCTACTTCTTGCTCAAGTTATCATATCAGGATGTCTGAAAATCAGCTTTATTCAACTCTCTATAGTATTATCATAGCCCCAGGCTACACATCTCAAAACTCTGCTGTTTACATTATGCTGCCATGACTCAGTCAAATGCTTGTTTATCATATGCCACAAACATTTTTCCAAGACCATCATTTCATGAGTCATCTTGGAAATAGTAAATGGTTACTTCCAATAACAAAACATATTTCCAACTTTTTTGTGATAGTATAATAACCAACCTCATTATACAAAGAAAGAAAAATAGAGAAAGATCATAGTTTGACCCTGAAAAAAAAACCTAAAACAAAACAAGACTCATAAAGAATGTCATGTACACAGGGACATATAAAAGCAGCAGTTTAAATCTACACAATCTGGTGAGTAGCTGACCAAACACAGGCGATGGATTGACCAGTACTTTGTCAGTTATTGCAGTCTATGTCACCTGACAAACCAATATAATCAGCCCAGTGCATCAACAACTAACAACTTGGGCCTCATTCTCTTGTCTATGAACTGCTAGCCGCATGCACCAATCAACTCAAGCCTGTAAGCAGTGGAAACAGCTCAATCAACAACAATTTCATGGTGACCCAACAGAGCGTTTAAACTGTAATGATATAACATGATAAAAATTGTCAGACTTTGGCAACTTTGACACTCAACATCATGTTTTTGTCATTCTCGCCTTTTCTGTGTCACTTCACCTTTTCCTTAAAAGTCTGTAGAGTCGGTTACCCTAACCGGCCCTGCAACAGTATATACACATTATAAGGATTTGTATGCAAACTTGTACAGTTCCAAAGTAATGGTATAGTGTAGTGATTGTTTCACAATGTATAAATGCTAGTGAGGCATTTTTAAATTATCCCTAAAATACTTAACTATTTCAATCATGAAATCTTGTAAACAGGTTCAAAGAAATATGAAAAGAAAACTTGAAATGTGAAGGAAAGACAAAACAAAATGTAAATAGAGAAACCATCTTTCATGGCCAATGACATCATTGTTTCAATGTGTGTAGATTGTTTGTATATGTGTGTGACAAAAGTGGTGAGAGAGCAATTTACCAAAATTAAGTTCTAATTTAATTCCTACATGTCATGTTTGCTATTGTGTAGATCTGTCACAGCCTACTGCTCCTACTTGTTATGACTTTTAACAAAAAGCTAAACTTGACCTCACATGTAAAAATCAGCAGCCTGTAGATGTTGCTGACTAATGAACCTTTATTATCAGTATCACTTTTGCTGAGATTTTTCCATTAAAAACTGACCTTGTGTCACAACTCACTTCATTAGGAGAGTAGGGTAAAACCCAGATCAAAGTGTAGTATCTGTTCTCAGATACTCACTTCTTGCTTGCCAGTTTAGAAGCAATGACCAACTAAGACTAGCTTTTGACCAGCTTTGAAAGCAATGACCAGCTATGACTAGCTTTTGACCAGCTTTGAAAGCAATGACCAGCTATGACTAGCTTTTGACCAGCTTTGAAAGCAATGACCAACTAAGACTAGCTTTTGACCAGCTTTGAAAGCAATGACCAACTAAGACTAGCTTTTGACCAGCTTTGAAAGCAATGACCAGCTATGACTAGCTTTGTGCCCAGTTACTACGTAGGCAAGGGCTGGGTAATCTTTGACCAGTTACTCAAGTAACCTTGTGTCACATCTCGCCTCAATGGAGAAGGATGGGTTAATAACCTTCTGTGGCCCATCGGGCAGGATCAAAGTATAGTATCTGTTCTCAGATATTCACTACCTGCTCACTGGATGCCTGGAAGCAATGACTAGTTAAGACTAGCTTTTGACCAGCTTTGACAAGCAATGACCAGCTAAGACTAGCTAAGACTAGCTTTGCACCCAGTTACTGTGTAGGTGCTGGCTGAGTAATCTTTGACTAAGCATTCATGCGTGGGGTTCCCACTTTAAAAACTGAACTTTGTGTCACATCTCGCCTCAGTGGAGGAGGATGGGTAAATATACACTCCATGGCCTATCAGGCAGGATCAAAGTGTAGTATCTGTTCTCAGGTACTCACTACCTTCTCACTGGCCTGGAAGCAATGACCAGCTAAGACTAGCTTTTGACCAGCTTTGACAAGCAATGACCAGCTTTGTACCCAGTTACCATATAAGCAGGAACTGGGTAATCGTTGACCAATGGCCTGAGCATACATGCTCAGATTCCCCATGTTAAAAACTGACCTTGTGTCACAACTCGCTCCAATGGGGGAGTAGAGTAAATATCAAGTGTAGTATCTGTTCTACCTGCAGCACTAACCATTTGGTGGCTGGTAGGCAGGTTTAGAGGAAATGACCAGTTAAGTCTAGCTTTTAGCCAGCTTTGACAATCAATGACCAGCTTTGACAAGCATTGATCAGCTAAGAGTAGTTTTGACTAATGAAGACTAGCTTTGTACCCAGTTACTGCCTAAGCTGGGGCTGGTTAATCTTTGACCAGTGGCCTGAGCATATGTGCTCAGGTTCTCCATGTTAAAAAGCCAACAAACCACAAATCACTCCAGTGTGGGACTAGCTTTTGACCAGTTTTGACAATCAATGACCAGCTTTGACCTGAAGCAATGACCTGCTATGCCCAGCTAAGTACCCAGTTACCACATAGGTGAAGGCTGGGTAATCTTTGACCAGATACCTGAGCATTCGTGCCTGGGATCCCCACTTTAAAAAAAACAACCTTGTGTCACATCTCACCTCAGTAGTGAAGGATGAGTAAATAAACCTTCCTTGGCCCATGGAGTAGGATCAAAAATGTAGTATCTGTTCTCAAATACTCACTTTCTACTCTCTGACTGCATCCAGCTAATGCCTGTTTGCTTTGTTTGCGATCCCGCCACCTGTGGTTGATTCCTGAAGTGTATTAAATTTTAGTTAGCAGTCAGTCCTACTTTAGGTCTGACTCTGCTTCAGGTGTGGAATGGTCTAGTACACTTGAGATCCTTTACTCACGGGTGTTCAGGCAAACACGACGACAGTTCAAGTCCAATTGCCATGGCTTTTGCATGTGCTAGCTCAGAGTGATCCAGTTTAACCACAGTTGAATCCTGCAAAGAAGAAAAAAATGAGTCAGTCCATGGCTGCAGCACACACATGCGAGCTTGCCCACCTGCCTGTGTATGTACATGTGCTAGGCCACGACCGAATCTCTCTTCCTTGGACTACATTCAATTGCAGCCGAGACTTGACCTCAGCGTTTCAGCTTGCATTATTCCCGCCAGATGTTGATGCACTGTTCCTTTTGGTCAATGACATTCCAGCCTGTATTGATCCTGCCAGACACTGATGACTTTCCAGCCTGTGTCTTTCATACCAGATGCTGATGACATTCTTGTCGACTGATAATGACATTCCAGCCTGTGCCAATCATGCCACACTCTGATGATGTTCCTGATGATATTCCAGCCTGAGGTGTTCAACCCAGATGCTGACAACGTTTCTGCCGTGCAATGACAACATTCTAGTCTGAGCCATACATGCAACATTTCTACTGGCTGACAATGTTCTAGCCTGTGCCTTTCATAATAGACACTGGCAATGTTCCTGTTAACTGGTGACAACATTCTAGCCTGAGCTTATCCTGCCAACTGCTGCTGATGTTCCAGCCTTTTCTGATTTTCCACTGTTCCTTTATTGGTTTTATCACAGCAAAATTAACATTGAAACTCTACATCTTTGCCTCCGTCTCCTCATTGTCTTTGCTGTTTTCACACATAAAAAAGTTTGCAGGGTTGAGAACTTAACCTTATCTTAGCCCCCAAAACAGATCTACGAGGAAAGAAAATCTTTGTTTTTCTGAATTTTCAGAGACATGCAATGACAAAGGAGGGCTTGGTGAATCTGATACTCACAATATGAATAGAGGGCAAAAGGGACAGAGGAAAGCAATGTGTGAGATACTAGATGGGCTTGAGCAAATGAATGGCAGAGCAAGGTTTTGGAGGGGTAACAAGAGAAAGGATGTTAAGAATTACAAGGGATAGGAAGATGTGGAAGACCATCCTAAAGGGACATGACACATAGAAAATGAAAAAGATATATACTGGTACGTTACGTAACAATTGCAGTGTCACATAAATACATATCTAAGGAGAAAATAATATCTCTTTTTTGCTATTTATGTTTTATTTATCATGTGAGTATGTGAACATTTCATTTTTCTTTTATATACTATGTCCTTCAGGATGTGGGCAATTATGTTTCATGGTATTCTCAGTATGCTTCTGTAGAACCACTTCTCTGTTACATCAATTTGGCTCTTCATCTGTAAAGAAATCATTCAGTATTTATGGACTTATGGAAGGATTGTTATTACATATACATGAACCACTCTGTTTTTTGTTTCTAATGAAATTTTTCTATTTCTTGATACTTTGTTTCACCTTTTGTTATTCCAATGTGTCATCAGATTTCAGTGTGACATTTTCCATTATCTGTTAAAAGATTTTTCAGATATTTAAATTTCTGTGTTTGCTTGATCTCTTCTAAATTGTAGCTCATGTCTTGGGCTGTTCCACTTGCTGACAACCGCATATTTTGTCTTCTTACAATTGATAGTGGTCTGGAATGTCCTGCAGTTTCCTTTTCACATCTGCTATCAACAATTAAGGGCACAGAATTTCTGCATTAAAACTGACTTTGTGTCATATTGGGTCTCAGTAGGGAGGTTTCTGGTAAATGCCCAGTGTCATCTGCATATCTTATGCTATTAAGATTGTGCTGATGAATAATAAATCCTGGTAGGACTTCTAGTTCTCCTAAGATCACACAATGATCATGAGACCCATAACTGATTAGGATCATCTACTGCAGTAGCAGTGGTATTTCCTGGAAAAGATAGCCTGGTGGAGCCAAACCAGGTTGTTTTGAAGTCAGTTTTACCTTTTTCTAAACCAGTTACCACCCAAGGTTATATAACCCAGTCTATTCTGCTATTTACCCATAGCTCCACTATGATTTTTCTTAGAATCAACTCATCTTAAAGATTACATAAATCTGGTGAGAAGATGTATCCTTGTTTTATGCCCCTTCCTTTTTTCATGTACTTGCTCAATTCAGTTTCTACCCATATGCAGGTAGAACAGTTACTGAATTGCTCCCAGTAAAGGTTCTGGAATATAAATCAGGTTTTCTTAACAATTCCAATAGATTTTGGCATCTTACCTTATTAAACGCTTTGTATAGGAAACATAAGTGTATATTCTTCTGCATTTTCACTGTACACTCTGATATGTTTCTGATCATAAATATCATGTTTTTTATTACAATTCTTTATTAAAAGCACCATGTTGTCTTCTGATAAAAACACAGACTTTTGATCTAGGTCCAAGATCAAGACACTGTTCTCTTTTTTTCTAGATTCTAGGATGTAAGGAATTAGCATTTGCATCCAAATGCTAGTTTGAAAAATTTTGTCATCCGTGATCACAATCTGGTGACCAACCAAATCTAGAGATTGATATAAAAATATCTTTCTCTCTTCACAACACAGAAAATGTTACTTTACTTTGAGAAAAACTAACTTTTGAAGTTTTGCAGGTTTGAAACTGTTTGAAAAAGGTTAGAAACTCAAAAAGAACACCCACAAAGCCTAAAATGGTTTTCTTTACTGATTTTTTTCTTCTTTATCAACTGCCTTTAAACAATCCCTACACTTTGAAGGTAATGCCCAGCAAGTAATGATTTTTGGCATAGACCTTAATAACAGCCAAGTTGCCCCTGGCATGTCTTGACATATTGCCTTAAATACACGCAATTCAAATGAAGCCTGTTGATCTCATCTGGCTAAGCCAGCAATGAAGGTCAGATTTAACCTGAACCCCACTGTGTAAATTAATCTCTCTTGGCTTGACTGCAATTCCATTGCCTTGCCAAATAAATCTTGACTCATTGAAGCAGATCTGGAAAGACATCTGAGGAAATTGTCAGAGGCAATTTCACATGATTCTTCAAGAAAGGAATACAATGAAGACTAAAAATATACAATTAGAATGCAATGAAATCAATGCTTATATTAAGAATTTGTTTTTCTTCAATTCATAACTAATTCTTGACTCAATTTATGGATATTGGCATCATGACAGTAATGGTAGCATTTACTTCAGAATGTTTATCTGACTAAAGGAATTATTACAGTATGTAAGTGAAATTACATTTCATCACAATGAATACAAGAGTTATACAATACATCACAACTATACAAGACTTTATGAGATGGGGTGAAGGGGTTAAAGGAATCTAAAAATTTCTTGGGATCTCAGAAATTTTTGAATATACATTTAAGACAAACATTCCCATGTAGTGTATGCTTTTGATCTCATAACATAAAACAGTAATGGAAAAAATTATAACCAATCATGTAAAGAAGAGACTCAAAAGAAACTTTCTATTCCTTGAGGATGAACACAAAATAAAAAAGAGCATAACAATTTAAAAATGTTATTTTGTGAGACATTTCAATTATTCAAGAAAAAAGAGTATTGTTTGGCTAAATAATTGTAATGTCTCACAAAATATTTTAAAATGTTATGCCTTTTTATAGAGCAGAGTATGTTTGCCTATATACATATATATAACTGATTTTAGCATTTTTCAAATGCTCAAAGAGGGATTTTTTACAAATGCACAATTGTAATTTTCAAACAACCGAAAAACTTTCAAAATTAGAAGTTATTTAAGGGTCTTAGAACACTTTCATCTATGATTTTATGATCCTAAATCATGGAAATAACTCATTTCCAAATGAAAAATATTAAAAAGTTCTACAATATTGAACACTTTTTAATACAATTGTGTACTGGTCTAATTTAATTGTGATCAAAAACTAATAATTAATTAAATTAGACCAGGACACAATTTTCTGTTTGAGTATTTAAAAAATGGTAAACTCAGTTATTGTAAATTGCATGAAGACACCAAAAGGCAGAAACCTTGGTCACAGAAATAACTCATTTCTAAATGAAATATATATATATATATGATGATATGAAGACAGTATGTTGATTGAGTTAATCAACATATTGAGGTAATCAACATACTGTTTCTCAGATTTTTAAATCATTCATCTTTAATAAATCTCTGAAGAAACTTGTTATAAGTGAAACATGTTAGATTAAAGACATGTTTTCTTACTTGTTCTTTACTTATTCCATTCTCATATATATATATATATATATATATATATATATAAATGTATATTTTTAATCATCTTTACTTAAATATGGCAGACAAAGAAAATTTAATTAATTCTTTACTTAGTTTTCCAGTGTTCTTATGTTTTCAGCTTGGTAGGAGTAAGGGAGTACAAAAATTTTCCATAATATCCATTGTCCCATGTGCTTTTATCCATTTTTTTGTTGTTAGTTTCTCTTGACATTTTGACTGTTTAAGATGTATTTTATTAGGAGGCATAGTAGAGTAATGGTTAGTGGCTCAGATTGAGGAACCCAAGAGCTGAGTTTTAATTTTAATTATATTCATTACATTTGCTAATGTGAAACTACCCTTGAGAAAGGTATGAATTTATTTTTTCTTCCCTCAATTATAGGTAAAATAGCAAAATAGACTGGGTTCTATAATCTTGGATAGCAACCAGTCTAGGAGGAGGAAACTGGATTCAAACTAGATCACACTATCTTAAAAGTGTGTATACATGCGGCTGGGGAACCATTTGTGAATCCAGATACCCACTGAAACTCCTACTATTTGCACCTTTGAATGAATATAACCTCTGCTATACTTGGTCAGCTTTCATTTGGATGCAGTGACAAAAGGAGCCCAATATTCCATAGAGAATTAGTAGAACTAAAATATATATATTTTAGTTCTATAGTGCCTGATGATACTAAAAGTTTGAAACCATGGTAGCATAATTGGAAGATCAGCCAATTATGCTACCATGGTTTCAAACTTTTGGTATCGTCAGGTGCTATAGACTGATTGATTACTTAATGTTTTATTTTGAAAACACAACAGGAAATTGAAAACCTGAAGTTTAAACTAAAGGGAAGGAGTGAGTCATAACTAGTGAAATAGTTATATGTATATACAATATAAATAGTTATATATATATACTTTCATTCGGGTTTATATGAACTGGATGAAAGTATGTACAATACTATTTTGCTTGTCTTGACTAACTCCTCTGATTTTAAACTTCATGTTATACGTTTTAGAATTTCTTTTGTGTGTTGAAAATAAAGTGTTAGTATATCATGCATGATGATACTAAAAGGTATCTTAATTGGCTGATCTTCCTAATTATAATATTTAAAAGCTTTGCATGTTAAATCTTTATCTTTTATTTTTTTCTTTAAATGAGTATTGAGCACTTTTTAATACAACTGATTGCTGGTTTAATTTGACTCTGACCAATAACTGCTTAAAAATATATTTAAAAAATATATTAAAAAATTTTGTACATGTTCTAAAATATAATTTATAATAATTCACAGATCTATATATTATATATCGAGCACTCTTTTAAATTAATGTTTTGGACGTTGTAAAAATTCTTTCTTTGTTCTGTATTCCCTTGAATATATATATATATATATATATATATATATATATATAACCAAACTGATGAGCTGTGATACAGTAAAACAGGACATATGTTGTCTGTGGATAACTATATATATATATATAGTTATCCACATAACTATGGATAACTATATATATATATATATAGTTATCCACAGACAGTCCTGTTTTGCTGTATCACAGCTCATCAGTATGGTTATATATATATATATATATATATATATGTTATATGTAGTTATATATATATATATATATGTAGTATGTAGTTATTGGAAAATAATATATATATATATATATATATATATATATATATATATATTATTTTCCAATAACTACATACTCATCTCATCCTTCTTATATATTGTTATATAATACTAATCAATATATTTTTAATTCAAGCCTCAGTTCAATTGTTTAACATTTTTTGAATATTTATAGTTTCAAATAATAAATTCTTGGTCACTGGCCAGGGACAACCAAATTTATCTCTCATCAGAATAGCAACAAGGAATGGATACAAAATAGAACACAACAAATGTAGCAAAAATGGATGTGGGACTGGTGGTAGAGGGAGAGGCAAAAAAATTTGAAAGATTTAAATTGATGAAAGCGAAAAAGGATTTTCTCTCCAGCAAGGAAAACTAAAACCAGTTGATAAAAAAATTATTTGTTTTTGAAAATTTATGTAAACAAACATCAAAGCAGCTTTTGACACATTTCAAATGAATTCAGAAATAACAATATGAAATATCAAAAATGAGTGATTGTTAACATAGACAGATCCACATTGTATAGAAGACTGGCACAACACAAACTTCCACTTGTCTAAGCTAATCTGAGTAAATATCTAAACTTATTTATAAATGGAACGTTGTCTGTGTGTGTGTGTGTTTGTGTGTGTGTGTGTGTGTGTGTGTGTGTGTGTCCGTTATCTATAGACTCCGAAACAGCTGAACTGATTTTCTTGAAAATTTACACAGTTGTACTATAAGTGTCTGTGAGTGTTCTTAGCTAGGTTTTGTGTTGAGGTACCCCTGATAAATATTGAAAATTGATAATCATAAAAAATCAGGTTATAGAAGGAGTGGTCCGATTTTAATCAAATTTGATACACTCATAGACAAAGACATAAAAAATGATATTCAGAAGTTTCAAGGTTGCAGTTCTTACAACAGTTCAGAAAATCGATAATATATATATATATATAAGGCAAGATGTTTGTGTGTGTATCTGTTTATCTGCCTGTATGTCTATTTTTTCAGCCCTTTTATTTTATGCTTTGCTTTGGGTTTGGCTCTAAGTAGGTATAATTGTAGTTCTTAGTCTCAGCCATGATACCATTTACTCAGAGGACTTATTTAGCCTTCAAAATTCAGTTTATGATGAAAAAAACTTATTTGATATTGATACCAGGAAATCAAAATTTGACTTACATCCATTCATTTTTCTTTCAGTCTACAGTTTTGCTTTAACTAGTGAACAACTATTGCTTTTTAGTCTTTTGTGCCAACTTCCAAAGAGTCTGAGTTCCAGGGCCATGGATTAGTTTTAAAGCTTTCATTACACCCGAGCAACACCGGGCTATACTGCTAGTCAAGTTATAAATATATTATTTATATTTAAGTACATTCATACTAATGTCTTTATCTTTCATGCTTTTATCACAATGTCTCAGCTGTTGTGCTCTCCAGCCTCCCTCAGGTCTGTCAACCTGCTTATGGAGATCGACTTATGGAGATCAACAGACCTGAGGGGGCTAGAGGAGCTTTTGAACTGAAACCTTTATTTAATGTATGGCAGTAGATTGTTCATGCTCTTGCCCTTTTTAGTACTGTTCTGTTATTGCTCATCCTGATTTCACCGAGTTTAAGTCTGTACTACCTGGCCCAGAGATTGAAAGAAAGTACTATGCCACCAAATTCACAAACCAGTAGTTTAATCCACTAGGCTAAGGTCCCTGAAAGTTACCCAGATTAACAGATACCTGAGGAAGGCTCAAGGGTATTATGTCCACATATTTGTTATTTTTATCACAACGTTTCAACCCCTCTGTTTGCTGGTCTTCTTCAGGTGTCTCTCAATCAAAGGTAACGTTCAAGGAATTATTTATATTAGGTGATGACCAATGGGACAATCCTGAACTTGGAACTTGATGTTCTTAGAACTTGTCTTTCCAGAAATGAGAAATATGTTATTTAAAATAAGGGTAAGAATGCTCATTGTCAAAGATAACATGTACCAAGACATAGACACTGCGGACATCAAATTCAACACTGTATAGTGACTGTCAGTTTCATGTCTCAATGTGAATTTCAGACCACTATTGTTGGTTTGAATATCACACTGAGGTGTGAAACTGACAGTTACCATGCAGTTGTGAGTTCTATATCCACACTGTTTATCTCTAAATATCCATTGATATATATAAGCTGGAATAATTCTACCTTCATTTGTATGTATATGTATGTATATAATCATGATGTATGTAACTATATGTCAATTTACTGCATTTCAGATTGCATTGCTAATGATTGGTTAGACACTATAAATTGTTTTCCAAGGTAGACTTAGTCAGATGCAAAGCTAAAACTACAGCACACTTGTGAGAAATAAAATTAATAACATTAGTAACTTAGTACATATTTAGATTGACTTGATTTTTGTAGGTTATGTAAAGCTGAAGCATATTTCAGATTGTAAGAATAATGATTTATTTTTGTTTTTTTGTAAGTGAACATTGCATTTTAATTTTTTGAGAATGACAATGATTTTCCGGATACAAGTCCTGATATTTAATCCATAGCTGGAGGAGGGGAAGGGATTCATACCTTTTGCAAGAGTATTTGCATATTTGCATGTAAGTAAATGTGATAGATAGTGGCACAGATCGCAGAATTGTAGAGCTGGAATTGAATTCCACTTGAGTTCATTACGTCCACTTACATGCTAATACCCTTGGGAAATGAATGAATCCAACTTTTCACTCCTCCAGCTATGGGTAAATAGTAAGACAAACTGAGTTCTATAGCCTTGGCTGGAAATCTGTCTAGGAGAAAGAATACTCTGAATTCAAAATTGTATGTTGCTCTGGGAAGCACATACAATCTGGCTAAGGAAAGAATTGTTCACATTGACTCAATGATCCAAACTATGGATGAATGTAACAACCCAACTAGAATTTGAAACTTAGCTCCATGATTTCTCATTCCGATTCAGAAAGTCAAAGTTCATAAGATGCAAGAAGTTACTGAGTGTAAAAGAATACAAGAAAAAGAAAAACATTATGAATGAGTAAGAAGAATAAAGACAGAAGATAATGAATAACATAACATTTAAATTTTTGAAGATCAAACTTGACTGGAAAGCAAGAAGCCAGAAGAGAATTCCATAAACAAGATGAGTGAGAGAAGAATCTGTTAGCATAGAACTTACAGTTAGATCTAGCCAATACAACTATAAATTGATGAGATCTTGCTATCAATCTAGTACTCCACTTAAATTCATAAAGTCTAGGTACAACAGCTGAAACTTCATTGGAACAATTACTATAAAAGTATTTATAGAAAAGTCACTAGGATGCTACATTATGGTAGTGGGAAAATCACTGATGCTGAAATGCCAGGTCAGGACTAATAACATTTCAGATTCTTCTTTGGATTTTATGAAGAATCTCTAAATGTATAGCAGGAGCACCAGACTAGAAATGGCAACAATAAAGAAAGCATGGATGACTGGTAGGTTTATAAATATGCAATACAGATTCTACAGAGAAAAAGTGTCTAGCACAACATTGAACCAGTTTTCTTTGCAACAGACCTAGCAATAGACTCTGAAAGAAGGCTCTATGAAGAAGATTCTTAATCAATTCAGAGTTGATTAGAGCCTACAGTATATTACCAAAAGGTTATAGATGGCTAATAGGTCAGTAGAAGGATCAGACACTTTTCTTTAGTTCTTAAAGACTAGAGTTATAGAAAAGGATTTCCTCCAAGCAGAAAAGCAAGAGGTAGTAACACATTTATTGTAAAGTTCAGAGAGAAGAGGAACTAGTTCAATAGCACATTTCTTAGAGACTTTTGAAGAGATACTATAATGTCCACATGCTTTGAAGAGATCCAGAAGAGTAACCATTTGAGATAACTTTCATTTCATAATTTGGTAAAAAAAAAATTAATCAGATAAAAACATTGTCCCAAAATATCATAATTTTAGAAAAAGGCCAACATGCCAAACACTGACAAATGGTTTCAAGATATCCAAAGTAACAATCCAATCTTTATCATTCTTATCCAAATTTTGGTAGACTCTTAAGTAACAACTGTTAATACACTAGAAGTTGACCTAGACAAGTGAAAGTCATATTGTTTACCCAATACAAGACACTGCATCCTTAAAAACAGAATCTATAGAAGAGGATTTCTGACATGCAGGAAAGCAAGAAGTGAAAAGTCATTTATTGTAGAGTTTAGAGAGAACAAGAGGTAGTTTATGAGCACAGATGTGAAGATACCAACAGGTTCATATACTTTGTGAGGACTCACTTTAGAGATGATAGCAGAAACCATGGACAGAGTTGTATGTATATTATAGAATAGAGACTCAGTTCTAAGCAAAGATATTCTATATTATAGATAATCTATAGATATTATAGATTATTCTATATTATAGTATATTCTATACTCAGTCAGGCAAAGATATTCTAAAATGAAAAATGCTTTATTTTCCTTGTTATATTTCATTTTCCCAAGTATCAAAAGACTTGCAAATAATCTCTTAGAGATTTAAATATATCTGGAGGGAAAAACTATACATTTTTTGTTAAATGTCATTGTTCTAGTACATGAAAGAAACACATACTCTTAAAAATATGAATTTGAATTAAAATAAGACATTTGTGCTTTCCTTTAAAACCCTTATCTCTTTCTTTCTCTCTTTTTAAACTTCTTTCTATATACTTCCCTCTCAACTAACAAGACGGCAACCCTCAAATAAATAGAGGTAAAAGAAGAAAAGACTGAACCCAGCTGAAAAACATCAGGAGTTTGTGAGAAGAGAGCTTACTAATTTGTGACTGGCAACTATCAAAAGTCAGGGAGGTTCTATTATAAAAAGCAAATGATAAGAAAGGAATGCCAGAAAATAAAATAATTTTTGCCAATCAAAATAATTAAGACAAAGATACTTTTGATGTTAGCTGAAACCAATGTTTGCACCAGAGATGTTGTACCTGGTCAAAAAGGTATAAGCTCACATCTCTGAGCGAGATTGAAGAAGAGACAGTGAGTGTAATTACAAAAGAGATGACTGTCAGAGAAACTAGCAATGAAGAAGTAGTTAAGAAGTCATCTGCTAATAATATTTCTGTTCAGCTTAGGACCAAGAAAAACACAGTAGATTAACAATGACCTATTTCTAATATTACTACTACCCCTACCATGGTCTGACTTCAACAGTACTATAACCAAACTGCTACTAATATCCACCTTATAAATGAACATATTGTGACACTGAATATCAAATGACTCACTCAAAAGCATGTATCAACAAACTGTGAGAGATTAAAATAATCTCTGATACATTTGAATACATACAAACTGTTTAAGTGTATATTTTATCATCACTTTCATGACCTGATGTGGTCATAGGCTCATTGCAGAGTTGAGTTGCCTGACTAGTTCCCTCCATGTGTCTCAGTTGCATACCAATATCTGAATCTCTGTGAATGGATCTTCCAATTCACTCAGTAATATTGTCAACCCATTCCTTCCCCCTACTCTGCATGTCTCTTCTTCTATTACCTAAGGATTTTAGGATGGTTGCAGAAATATTGTTTACTCTTCTGCCATGGTCACACTATTTTAATGTTCCCTTCTTGATGGTGGTAGAGTAATTGGCCACAATTAAATGCAACTGACAGAAATACTCAATAAACAAAAATGACAAAGTTTGTAAGAAACAATAACAAAAAAAAAAGAAAAAAAAACAGGCAAAAATAATACTAAGCAAACAATATCTGCAAGACAAAAGTAGTCAAACAAACAGTAATGATGCCAAAAATTCCCAAAATAAGACTGGTGTTAGCACACTAAAGGGATACAGGCAAATGATTGTAGCATTCTGACTTCAAGACATCAACAAACAAAAACATGGTGAATAAAACCAAGAAGTGGCCAATCTTATTAATTTATTCTTTTTTTAAAGTTTGAAGAATGAAACAGTTACATCAAAATACTTGAGAATGCTTTCAATTGCAGACCACCTGAGCAGATTGTGTTACCTGATCTAAAGGTATTTTTAACTGTATAGTTATTGACCATGAAATGCTCAACAAACAGAAATGACAAAATTTGCAGTAAACAAAACAAAAAAAGAAAAAAACAGGGCAAAAATAATACTAAGTAAACAATATATGAGAGACAAAAGTAGGCAAAGAAACAGTAATGATGCCAAAAATTCCCAAAGTAAAAGTGGTGTTAATACACAAAAGGGATACAAACAAGTGATTGCAGTTTTCTGATTTAAAGACAAGAAAGGACAAGAATTTGGAAATGATGGTTTAGATTATTGGCTAGGAAGAAATCCCAGCATACATCTGTATGTTTTGTCTATGAATTTGGAGAGGAGGATGTTTTTGCAGCTCTTCATACTTGGATTGGTAATCAGCAACATTAATGAATCATTACGCTTTTATCTCACCTCAAACATATAGATTAATAGACTGTGAGATTTACATCAGATTTCGCAGAAATTTGAATATATCAATACTGTAAAAAAATATGTGCACCAGAAATTCCAGTTCTTTTTCTTACATTTTTTTTATCTTTGAGAGACATGCATATTCATTCTTAAAGATTTGAATATATCCTGAGTGAGAAATGGTGTATTTACCTTGTTATATATTTGCTGTTTGAAAAAATTGCAAATATGGTCTTTGAAATTTTAATATATCTGGACCTAGAAATGGTATTTGTAATTTTATATGCCACCATTTCTGTGTATAAAATTGTCTTAGAGATATGTACATATACATGTAGAGATTTTAATAAATTTACACTGAGAAAATATGTATTTAAATTGTTATCTTTAAGTTGTTCCTGTGTATCAGCAAATTTCAAGATGTGAACATATTCTTACAGAGATTTAAATTTCTGAAGAAGTAATGGATTTTTTATTTATTAATCCAATAGATTTTAACATTTTAAACATTATTTATAGTGGATAGCCATATTTGAGTACAGGCTTTGTTTATATATTAAATAATATATTTATTTATTTTCATTTACCATTCTGAATATTCAATGTAATTTTATTAAAGAAAAATATTCACCCTCCAACAGGATTTGAAGCTGCATCCCCCTTTGCAGGAGAATCCGTTGTTAGATCTGGTGTGCTTATACTAACTTGGTAACGAAAGACATTTGCTGATAAAGCAAGGTTGAATAGTGACTTTGAGTGAAATCCTTCTCAAAATTGCATATCTATTCAGTTTCATATCCAAACAAAGCAACAATAATGAACCCAAAAATTCACAAAGTAAGAATGGGATACAAACAAGTGCAAGAAAAGAAGCTGCTGGAGTAGAATTGTTGACTGCACTTGGTTGGTTTAACTGTAAAAGAGTGGAACCTTGTTGCCAGTCTGGATGCACAAGGAAATTCTCATAGAAGAGGGCACCAGTGACCTAAGTTCATTGGAGAAAGCTTCAATATATCAGAAATATTTTTATACTAATATTTACCCAATAAAAAACTCAAGAGCCATTCAAGTTAGTGGGTTAGTATGTGGCTTTGCATGAGCATAAAAAATGCAAGAAGTAAATTTTATGGGTTTAGACAGGAAAGATAACAGCTCTAGACTTGAAAAAATGAAAATTGGGAAAACAACCTGCTGGAAGTCTGTTCCACAAAGCAGCAGTTCTTGTGGGGAAACTACCCCAGTGGAACTTAGAAAGGGGTTGTAGGGTGGAAAATAATTTATCACCCACAAGGATGTGTTGTTGATTGATTCGATAAAATATTTTGGAAAGGACCAGTCTGTAGAAATTCTCTCAATGTTTATTTATAACCAATGTTTATTTATAACCAATGTTTGTTTATAACCAATGTTTGTTTATATACTTTTATTCTTTCCCTGTACATAAATATGATTCCATTAATAAAAACATTTAGTCTGAAGAAATCCTTTTAAAAGACAAACTGCTTTACATAGGATTTCTTTCTATTTTGTCATCTGAATAAAGCCTTAGAGATTTGAATATATTTAGACTGAGAAACTGTGTGTTTGCCTTGTTATATTCTATTGTTCCTTGTGCATCAAGAGACTGAGACAAATTCATATCAATTCTGAGAGATTTTAATATATCTTAGTTGATAAACTCTATATTTTTTTTATAGATTTACAGTTTTTTAACTGATGTTTGTCACAGAAGACCACTGTTCTCAGGTGTGTGTTTGTTTGTATTTAGATTTGTTTGAGTACATATATATCAATGATTCCATTTTATAAGTATGTGTCAGGAGGAAGCATAATAACTTTTTTTTGAAAACCAGAAAGGCTTTTATCATTGGAACAGTCCACCACAGTCGGTATCGTGAAGTCACGGTGAACTCCATGATCCTTTCCTAAGCTGTTTATAGTATGTGCTTTGCTAGGGTTATATAAGGTTTTTGAATTCAGAGTTGTCCTTCACCTAGATTGGATGCCAGCCAAGGCTGAAGATCCAAATCTACTTTACTGGCTGCTGGAAGACCCTATGTTTGGTAATAGGACTTTGATTTATATCACACAAGCAAGAGAATCCAGTCATGGCTGTTGAACAATTTCTGTGACCACATCCCCAGACTGCAACCCCCTTGATTACTATGTATGGAGCACAGTTCAACAAGAGACCAACAAAACTTGTTGGAACACCAAAGAGGATCTGAAGGCAAGTATTATAGCACCATTCACTAACTTAATCAAGGAAACAGTCTGGAAGAGATGCAGGGGATTCCAAAATTGTCTGGAGGGCATGGTTGAAGCCAATGGCAATTTTATTGAATAAATTTACTCTTTAGTATTTCAAGATATTTTTGTGCAATTTGGTAAATATATCGGTTAAAATGAAATGTTAGCGTTATTTTAATTTTTGTCTATTTTAGATGACAATTCATCCACTGCCACACCCTGTACACACACACACACACACACACACACACACACACACACACACATATAAATATATATATATATATATATAGTGGGATGGTGTAAGTTACAACAAATGCCAGTTACAATTTCTATACTGAGAAATACTGAAGATACAGAATAGCTTAGCTTTAAATTCAAATTTTTTGTTTCTAATGTGTCTAGATGTAGGGCCAGTGCAAGGCTCTCGTGTCCCCCTTTTGAATCTATGAGCCTCTCTACTCTACTATATCTCAATCGTATTTAGGTGGTATTCATATAAAATGCACATTTTGTTGTAACCTAATTATGTACAATAAAGGATAATATGCAATATAGTTGAAAAATTCAATTAGAAAAATTGAAAATAAACACAATGAAATACAAATTAGAATCATGTCATAATAGATCATTCCATCTTAAATAACTCAACAATGGTTTGTGGCAATTTTTAACATCAACTTGAGATTTTCTTTGTTAAAAAGTTGAATAATTTTTACACATTGAACATTATGGATGAAAAATAAATGAATTTTATGTAGTGTTTTTTCAAGACTTAGCATGAATGAAACAAATAAAAGATCCCAGAATGACATCAAAATCTGTGAAAATGTTTAATTCTTTAACAGTTTTTTTAGTTTAATTTGTAATGTATATAAATGTTGGTAGAAAAAAAGCAATTATTAACAAGATGGTGAAGGTCATAAAACACGATTTGGGGTCCCCAATCAGGCCTGCCCACACATTATTGGAGATAGTATGCATTAGCCTTGTCTAAATCCATATCTCAGTGGATAAGAACCTCAACTTTGAAGGAAATCTGGATGAAAATTATAAATGTTTGGGAGCAACAATATGAATTTTGTTTACACATTACTGAAGTAATAGAAAAAGATGAGCAAATATAACACATTGCATTCCTACATGTAGCTGGACCACAAGTCAAACAAGTTTTCAACTCATTCAAATTTGAAATCCCCAATCACAAGAACAAAATACAATGTGTTAAAAATAAATTCTGAGAATACTGTTGACTGAGAAAAATAACACATATATTTATTTTTGAGCAAAAACCACTTATTTTCATAAAAATTTGATTCATTTCTGACTGATATGAAACTCAAAGCTAAGGACTGTAAATTTGGTGAACTCCAGAACATTGCATGAGGTGGGATCAAAAAGTATTGGGACTGTTGCTATGGTAACAGTGCTGAAGTACACAGAGTGAAGCTGCTTGGCACAGATTGATCTTGAAATCTGTCTTGCATACACACTAATTTATAACATTCTTGCTCTTTTCTTTTGTTTATAGCAGTGCTTGGAAGGAAAGTGTGTAGAGTGTGGTTGTCTCAACACATCACAGTGATTCCATCAGTGACAATGGTTTGTGTAGCAGTTTCGGGCACAGCATATCTATCACATCTATCACACATCTTCACATCTATCACACACCATAATTTTCAGATCTTGCCCATGTTGACTTTTCCTCATCAAAAATCAAATCCCACTTGAAAAGAACAAAATTTCAATATATCAAGGAAATTTAAGAGAATGCAACAAGGCAAATGCTTTTTATGCCAAAAAAGAAGTTCCAGGAATGCTTCAATCAATGAAAAGGGGCTACTTTGAAGGAGATTAAATGCCTAATTGATATGTATTGTAGCGTTCTTTTTATAGCACCAGACCAGATACCTCTTGATCAGACCTTGTATGAGGCATCCTAAATAAAAACACTCAAGAATTACTACTTAATGACTTAATGTTAAAAAAAGCAATAGACAAATACTGAGCAATTGAAGTTAGCATGAAACAAATTAAAAAATGTCAATTTCAGCAGTGGAACAGAGAACTGAAAATAAGATAAAATTAAAATTAAACTGAAAATAAGATAAATTAAAATTAAAATTAAAAATTAAAAAAAATGAGAAAACTGAAAATATCAGAGTCCTAATATCAGAACACCAGCTATAAATATAATATTTTGTATGGTAAATGCAGAATGCAGGAACACAAACCTAAATACAAACAAACACACACCTGAAAGTAGTGGTCTTCAGTGACAAATATCAGTAAGTGCAGAAAAACATTGAAACAACAATAAGCTTACCAAAAAAATTGTTGAAAATTCTACAAACCAAACAATTTTGTCAGCATATTCCACTTAATATCATGAGGAGTATCAGAAGTAAGTACCAAAGAAAGTGATGACTTATCATACCTCTGTGAATCTAGCACTAGAACTAAGAAAAACATCAATAAATAAACTTGGAAAATCTCCTGCACAGCTTTGCATGATCTGTTGTCTAAGAACATTATTACCCACATTACATCGTTTACTCTATCAATATAAAGAAAATCTATTTGTAGTTCAGGAAAGACATGCTGAATGTCAAAATCAGCAGTAGAAATAGTACAATGGGCATTTGGGGAAAGATCTCATATTGTTGAAGCCAGGTGATTGTATACATGCATAATTAGATAATGAATGTTGGGAAAATTACACTAAAAAATACAACAAACCAAGATCATACATTATCATGACTGCATCAAGACTTTTGGGGTTTTATATTTCCTAGTTGCATTTTCCCCATTATGCACATTATTATATCTTATTACATGGCTTGAATAGCTGAAAAAAAAGCAATGACAATATATTTTGTTTTCAAAGAGATTCTTATACCACTAAGTCATGCATAAAGAGTGAAAGTGATGACGTGATCAAAGGTCTTACTTGTAATAATTCTTAATGAGGTGCTGAGCTGCTAGAAGACTTTTCTATATTTCAGGCAAAGCTATATTTTTATTTTCTAACAGGAATTTAAGTGGCCTGGGCAGAGGTCTGATAATGCCCATGCTTAAAAAGTACAGAGTTTGACTCCAGGAGGCTAGCTAAACTGATTGCTTTCATCAGTCTATGAATTGACATCTCTAAGCAGCTTTCATGTGATATCATCTCAACTAAAGGGAGATAATTGCCTTTTGCATCCCTTCAGAACAAACAGAAAAACAAATAAATAAATGACATATATGCTCATGAAGAGAGAATGACAACCAAAGATCAGCTTTCATAGCTGATGAATTCAACTATGAAGAACTATCTTTGTGGTTGTGTTACAAACAAACCCATTAAATACTGTGTTGCATGTGGCAGCAAAGGTAAAAAACAGGCTTTATTTTGGAAAAAAATTGTGTGCTATTGAAAAAGAAAATCAGAATCAAAATCAGTGGGACTTTATTAGACTCCAAAATATGGTAATTGTTTGAGCTTCCCAACCAGTCTATACCAATAAAACCCTTTCTTAGCCCAATAAAAGAATGCTACTTTGAACCACAGATGTGCATTGTGATACAGTGAATGTTGGATCATAATGCAAAATCGGAGAGCAATTTTGAATTCTAGTTGAATTTGTTGCATCCACTTACATGTAAATACTCTTGGGAAAGGTATTAATCCATTTCTTCTCCCTCCAGTTATGGGTTAAATAGTAGGACAGATTGGGTTTTATGGCACTTGACTGACTGACTGACTTTGAATCACAGTGAAATTTCTAACTCTTCATGGATATAGAGATAGTTGTACATTGTGAGTTATGATGTGAATTTTTTACTCTTTTTTTTTTACTCAGCCCTTTTATAACATATCACTCAATAAGTTCCGGGCCCAACATATAGATGGCGCCACTAATAAAAAATCCATATGATTTTTATAAACTACTAACCTTCAAATGGCATGTGACAAAATTTGAGCCTAATCGGATTATTAGTTTACAAATTACAGTTATTTAAATGAAGCTAGATGCAAATTTTCAAAACAAAGGAAAAATCTGAATTTCATGTGTTGATAAAGCATTGCTTTCTAATGAGAAAAAATAATGTTCAAGCAAAGCAATGACTTGATAAGTGTTATTCGAACTTTTCTCCATAGAAAACTATGGTTAGGAGGTAGTATGCTGACTTTAAATGCAGTTGTACCGACACAAATGATGCTGAACTCTCAGGTCGCCCAAAATCATCAGTTGTCCCAGAAAACACCAAAAAAATCATAAACTCGTTTTGGTCGATTGTAAATTGAAGTTGTTTGAGATAGCAGAGGAGTTGAACAAATAAGAAAACAGTGTATTTGCTATTTTGCATGAACATTTGTCAATGAGAAAGCAGTGTTCAAAGTGGGTGTCGCATTTGCTCACAGTCAATCAAAAACAACAACATGTCAATGATTCAGAGCATTGTTTGCAACTGTTTCAACGCAACATGAAAGAGTTTTTGTGTAAATATGTGACAGTGGTTGAAACATCGATCCACCACTTTACTCTGTAGTCAAATCAGCAGTTAGCTGAGTGGACAGCATCAGGTGAAAGCCGTCCAAAGCGACCAAAGACACAAACATCAGCAGGCAATGTTTTGACCTCTGTAATTTGGGATGCCCAAGATATTTGTTCATTAATTACCTTGAGAAAGGAAGAACCATCAATAGTAAATATTATATAGCATTATTGGTATGTTTGAAGGAAGAACTTGCCAAAAAATGGCTACAAATGAATAAGAAAAAGTAATCATTCACCAAGACAATGCACAGTATCTCAAGTTGATTGCAACAATGGCAAAATTACATGAATTGCACTTTGAATTGCTTCTGCATCCACCCTATTCTCCAGATCTGGCCCCCAGTGACTACTGGCTGTTTGCAGACCTCAAAAGAATGCTTCAAGAGATTTGGCTCCAATGGAGAAATGATATTGGAAACTGAGGTGTATTTTGAGGCCAAAGACAAATCGTTCTATAAAAAAGGCATCAAGTTGTTAAAGAAGCATTGGAATCAGTGTATCACCCTAGAAGGGGACTATGTTGATAAATAAACTTGAATTTTGCCTAAAAGTTGTTGTTTTATTAGTTATGACTGATTTATTGAGTGATGCTTTACCAGCCCTGGTATTTTCTGACATTGGCTTTGCAAGCCTGATTTTTGACTCTTGGACTTACAACCTTAAACTTATGACTTTTTTTATTTGAACCCTTCCTTTGCTGTTTAACGGAAATTTAATAATAAGCAGAATAATACCAATTCTAGGAGCATGAGAGTAGTCTGCTCCTATGATTGTTCAGGCATCATTCATGATATATACATGTAAATATTTACCTGTCAATAAAGAACATTATAATTCTCATATCTTGAGATGTGATGTAGTAATAAATACAGAATTAATTCCCTTGTAACTATTTATAGCAACCAATCACATTTTTTTTTTTTTTTTTTTAATCATCTCACCCCAAGCAAGGCATTCCACTGCCACTATTGCGCATGGGGCTACATAGGGGAAGGTAAAGAGAAGGAGTGGATAGACATAGGGAATGTCAGGAGAAAGGTGATAGATGAGTAAGGATAGCGAGGATGAGTGTCGGGCAGATGGGAAGAGTGTTTGATAGAATGGGAGCAGGTTAGTGTGTTAGGAGGTGTCTATTGACCTTACATTTAAACTCCTGGAGATTGTAGCCGTCGGGGAAGCAATCGTTTGGAAGAGAATTCCACAGTCGGGAAGTGCGAGGAAAGAAACTGTTGGAGTAGAAGTTACGGCTGCATTTTATCGATTTCACTGTAAAAGGGTGGGATCTAGTTGCTAATCTAGTATCTCGTGCAAATTCGTATTTAGGGGGCACCAGTGATCTAAGTTCATCGGAGCAGAAGCCGTGAAAGTATTTATAGAAGAGACACAGCGAAGCCACGTCTCGCCGGTGGGAGAGAGACTGCAGGCGGTCTGCCAAGTCGGTACCTATCACATTAAAGACCCTCCTCTGAACCTTATCGAGAAGCCCGAGGAGAACAGCAGGGGCACCCGACCAGATATGGCAGCAGTATTCAATGCACGGGCGGATGGTAGATTTGTAAATGTGCAGGATAGATTTAGACGGAAAAAACTTCCGGGCCCTACACAGAGAACCGACTTTCATAGCAGCGGATTTAGCAATGGATTCGATATAGTCATTCCATTTGAGGTCCGCTGAAAGTGTGAGACCAAGGAGGCGTAGTGTTTTACTCTCTGGGAGGCAAGCCTGGTCCATGCTAATGGGAGGTAGGTGAGATTGTCGATGATGGTTAATTGACAGTAGCTTCGTTTTAGAAGCATTAAAATTTACTAGCCATTTCTTACCCCAGTCCAATATGGATTGGAGGTCTTTTTCAATCTCGGCTGCAAGTTTAGCTTTGACGCCTACACCAGATTTTTGTTGGAGGCGAGAGTAAACTGTGGTGTCATCGGCGTACAAACCTATTTGGGTTCTTATGGAATCAGGGAGATCATTAATATATATCAGGAAGAGTGTAGGACCTAAGATGGAGCCTTGGGGGACACCTGCGTTTGTATGGTAGTTCTGAGAGGCATGTCCGTTTAATACCACTTTCATTGTGCGGTTAGAGAGGAATGACTGGATTAGTTCAAACAAATGTCCAGTTATACCATAGCTCCGCAGTTTAAATAATTTCAATAAAGCATAGTGTCTGCAGTTACTAATAGTAAGTTAGTCATGATATGGGTTGCTACAGATAAGCAGACACTACATTTTGTTAAAGTTGTCCAGCATAGCACAATATTAACATGATACATAACAACTTTGAACTACATATGTAAGCTTCCATCAATAAAACTATAATAAGCTGGAAGAAGTCTTTGAAAGGACAAAATGCATTACACAGGGTTTTTTCTTTTGTCATTCAATTATCCACTTTTAGTCTGATATATAGAGTTGTATAGTTTTATGTTTGTGTAGTTCTTTATAAATTTCAACCAAGGATAGCACTAGATGCTTGGTCAATGAATACTAAATGTCTCCTTATAAGGAAACAGTTAATATTACCATGTATATATATGTATATTTTTTTTCTAAACATATACTGTTAAATATAAGTGACAATGAATGTCTATTATGTTTAATCATGAGCTGTTCTAGACATCGTATTTTAGCTTTAATTTCAGGTGAAAATAAAGACAAAAATTCTCCAAGATTTGGATAATTTTTTATTAAGTTGGTTCTAAGCTTTTGGTTCACATGAGCCATCTTCAGAGAGGTTACAAGGATGTTAACAGAAAAACATCCAGCATCAGCAATGATTTTATCTTGTGCTAAGCAATGATAACAGTTACCAAAAATAGCAAACACAGTTCGTAAATTTGTAATGCGGTTCTATGACGGGCCTTTGTAAGGATTTTCCATTTAACAGTGGGTGTTTTGTCTTTTTCCTTTAAAGTCCAATAGTATTTTATATTGATGAATTTTTGTGAAGGTGGGATGAACTTTGGGAGGAATATCTATTGTTGTGACGCCTTTTATACAAACACAGACATAAATTAACACTTGTACAGCCATTGACATACGCAGAGACACATGCACATGCGAGCTAAACAACTGGGGCCCACAGTCATAACTTCATATGAACGATATAGAGCTTAGCATATATATGTATATGTATGACGTTTTGCACATATATACGCATTTAACTTTAGCTTGTGTTTTTGTGTAAGTATATATTTAATTCTGTTTATATGTTCATGCATTAAAATATGATTATGTCTATCCCGACCTCATTCATCCAGGGCTGGTAACGTTATGAATTCGCCTTGACTGTATCTAATATGTAGCAATTTAGTCTGTTTAAAAGTTAACAGACGAACTGACAAGTCGATAAAGGCTAAATTTTGTAATTTGTGTATATATATATGCGTGGGTGTATTAATCTGTATATGTGCCTGTTTGCCAGTGTTTTGAATATATTTGTCTATTTTTGCATGTGTGGATGTTTGTAGGTTTATTTATGTATGCGTTCTTTCTCTTCCTTGTTTAATATATGAATAACTTTCTAAATCTACTAAATTGTTAAACAAAAATTTTTTTTTAATTTTGTAACAAAAATAAAGTAGATATAATAGTTAATTAATAATCCTTATCTCAGTTTAATCAAATTTTAATACCAATGCCCACCAAGATAATTTTTAAGTCTGCCCACATATTCTCCAAATTAGAAGTTACTTTACTCTGATTGGTCCACATTGTACATACAACAATGCCTCCTTGATTAAAGGGCTCTTGCTTGTTTTTAACCTTTTAAAACCATTCAATTTAAAATAAACCACATCACTTGACAAGACACAAGAAATGTCAAAACTAATAGCTAATTTTGTAGTGATATTGTAACTTATCCATGATATAATTTCTGATTTAATATATATATTCCAGACAGCACTATCACGTAGATTCTAGGAAATGAAGGAGGAAGGGCAGGACCCTATAATCAGCTGGAAATTAATGGGCTCAGCTTGTACCCCTAAAAATTTTCGTGATAGGTGTTGTCTATGTTTATTGGAGAAGATTCTGATTTTGAAGTATCCTCATCAGGACTTACTTTTGAACCTTAGGAAGGAATTCATTAATAAGTGCCGTCATAGGGCGCATTTTAAAATTTAATTTTCAATTTTCAATTTTAATTTTTAAATTTTTTAAAATTTTAAGTTTTTTAATTTTTTTTAATTTTTTTAATTTTTTTAATTTTAAATTTTTAAATTTTAAATTTTAAATTTTTAATTTTTCTTTTTATAATTTTTATGTATATGTGTATGTTTGTGTGTGGATGTGCATATTTGTATATATGTGTGTATATATGTATATATGTATGTGTGTATATATGTATTTATGTGTGAAAAAATTTTTTTAGCTATTTAAATGCTCTTTTTTATAATATTAATTTTTTATATATTTTTTATATATATGTGTGTGGGTGCATATGTATAATGTATATATATGTGTGTGTGTGTGTGTGTGTGTGTATGTATATGTGTGCATGTGAATTTTTTGTATATAGGTGTGTACACATATATATGTGTGTATGCGCATGTAAGTGTTTATACGTATATATGTGTATGAAATTGAATGTATGTATGTATTCATAATTGTAGAATTGTGTGTGTGTGTATATGTACGTATGTATGTATGTGTGTACTTCTATATGTATGTATAATTGTAAATGAAATTTTTTTTTTACCTAGCGATGTCTTTATTTAGTTTAATTCAAATGACCTAATTTTTAAAAAAAAATATTATTTTAAATCCTATATCTTTTTATTCCCTTTAAAATTAATTATGCATTTTTAAGTTAAGGCCTTTTTCTAATACTTCAACGTTTTTGGGAAGTTAGGTTTTTGAATATGTCCAGCGTCTGTATATATAAAAAATTTTTTCTTTCTTTTCTTTTCTTTTTCCCTCCCTTCCTTCCTTTATCTCTCTTATCTCCCACCTTTTTCCCTGTGTTGCTTAACCTTACATCAATTTCAACACGGCCATCTGTTAATTTTTAGTTACAATTGTCTTTCCTTCTTTTGCAACCCAGACGATGTCTATTGGTTCTTTTCTTGTTTATTTGATTTTATTTTGTTTTATCTTTTTTTCTTTTCTTTTTTTCTTTTTTCTTTTTTTCTTTTTCTTTTTTATTTTCTTTTTTAATTTCTTTGCAAATCTATTTAAAAAGGAAAATTAGACTGATTTTTCTCCAGTTTCTGAAAAGATTTTTCTGTTGCTGAGGTGATGTGTTATCCCCCGTGGGGATCTTCATATCGAAATGGTCATTCAACATCATTGAATTAATCCTTTTTTAATTTATATTTGCTCTGTAATATTTTATTACATGGAGCTCTCTTCCTGTATCATTTTTTAATATTAAAAAATTTTTTAATATTAATTAGGATCGGGTTTTTGGAATTTACCTTCCTGCTTTTTTCCCTTGAATTAAAGTATCTGAATTAAAATATATATATATATATATATATATATATATATATATATATATATATATAGGATTAATACAAATAAAATTTGTCATTTAGCTGATTGATGTTATTTTCAGCACATCAACTCCAGAGTTCCGTAGACAAAAATTTTTATAATCATCAGAAAATTTCAGCAATTGACTGTCATTTTTCTTATTTTTCATTGAGCTTGATATAATTACTTTATGGGCTTATTGGGATGTTCTTATTATTGGTTATAGTTGGTTGATTTTTGTTTTTGTATAAATTTGCATGCATATATATATAATTAATACAAGGAAAAGTTTTTTCACTTAGCTGATATTACCTGTCAGTATCTGTCCATTCTGGGAATAACTCCACCCACTTGTTATCAGGATATCAGCAATGAACTGCTTATACTTCTCAATTTTTCTTTTTTGTGTGCATTTTTCATGGTGCAATTTTTTGTTTTTTTTCCATAGTGTATGTTTGCATGCATTTGCATGTGTATGCATAGAATGTGATTATTTTTTCTTTTCGTTATTTTTTCATTTTACATTTACTCTTTAACCTTTATTATCTTTTTTGAATTGCCTCTTTTCTTTGAATTGTTTTCATTTTGATGTACTTGTTTTAAAATGCACACATTCATGCATGTGTGTGATATGCATATTAGAATCACTGGGTACTCTACTATGATAGATAGATTTGTGCAAGAATAAGCAAATTTTATTAAAACTTTCTTTCTCTCTCACTTACTCTATCTATCTATCTATCTATCTATATATATATATATATATATACAAAATTTTATTAAAATTTTATATATAATATATGGAAAAGGAGAGAAAGTAAGGTGAACCTAAAGTCAAAGAAAAGCAGACAGAAGGAGATTTTGTTTATGTAACAATGAATTTTTTGATGGACTAATTGATCCAGTAAAATTGTACTCAGGTATTCCATGTTAACCTCATTAAATCTCCAATTATGTCCCTCATAAATGTACCAAGTGCAATTCTCAAGGAAGTTCAGTTTGCCTCATTAATTCCCCTCATTACAGTCAGGTTTTCCTTGACCTTTTCACATTGGAATGTAATCTCACTTTTTCAAAGAATATCTGCTTGCTGTATGAATTAGAGCTTTTAGCTATAAAAGTTAAAAGAATTATATATCCATGGAATTTTTTAAATTTCTTTTTTGCTAGACATTTAAAAAAGTATATATATACATATATATATATATATATATATATATATATATATATATATATATTTTACAATGACGTTCACACTGTAAATGCCCGAGACCCACTCCAGATAGGAGTTACAGAGTAAGACGCACAGTTTACGAGGATATGTGGGGAAGATAACTGTTGACACTAACTTGAACAGATTAAGATTGTAGCAATCAGGGAAGTATCCCCTTGGAAGTTGGTTCCATATGATAGTAGTTTGTGATAAGAATTCACTCGAGTGGAATTTACATCTCACTTATATAGTACAAAAGGAATGAAGGTGTGTGGCATTGAAAAAAAAGAAAAAATGAATAAAAGTGTTAAACTTTAAAACTATTTTCTCCCTGATTTTTTCAAAACGTGGAAATTACCTGAAAACTGTTAAATAATTTTGAAAAACTGGCTTTAAAATAAAATTAGAATTCCATCTGTAAAAGAGCAAAGAACCTTTCTAATGATTATAATTCAGCAAACATGTCTCATTGAGTTCAATGAATAATCATTATCAAACATATATTGAATATATTTAAAAAGATTTTATTGTGAAATACTTGTATGTTTGGTTAGAAATAAGTTACCATTATGTTGTGGGAATCACCTCTTTTGTTGTGATGCTTATAGATATTTTATATTAAATATTTATGGGATACTGGAACATTTATAGAACAAACAATATTAGCAGACTCAATGTGAGTCCAGGTAAAAACAATGAATATAAACAAATGACAATGCTTGTTAATAATGAAAGGAACTACATTTGTGCCTGATTGTAATGAAAGGCAGCAAGAACCAAAAATAGAAGAAGGGAAAGAATATATTTGTCATTTTATAGACAACAGGTATTTTGGCAATGCCAAGTGGGATAGCGCAACACTTTCATTACTTGACAAATACCTTTGTTGTAAATAAAGCAACACTGAAATAGTTTCAGCAATACAATTCAATTAATAGTTTTGATAAGATTGACAAAGATTTGTTCATTTAATGAAGCAATTGTTAGGCTTCATCATGTCAGCTTGAAACAGATATCTAAGGTATTTTTTAGATAACTGAATGTGTGACAGGAGGAAAACTTTTCATGTCCACATGTTTCGTTCACTGAGGAACTTTATTGAGGCAAATGTTTAAATTTTGTATGGTAACTTGTATTTATACACAAGAGTAATTTTAAATTAGAGAATGCTCATGAATATTCTAAAATCTTACTCAGGAATGGTAAACTATAGAGTATTCTATATGACATAATTTTTCAGATTATTAAATTAAAGGAAGTTAATGTTATATATATACACAAAGGAAAACTTAACACATCATTTAAGTGGTTATAAATTATAATCCATTTCAATGAATTAATCATTTCATCTCATCAGAACACCTTTTATTTGGCATAAAGATTTTCCCAGAATAGCTTAAAATTTTTTTTTCAAATGAGATGGAAATTAAGTAACATGGCCCAGAATAGAAATCTTAGCCATATCTTGTAAAAGTCATGAAGGTTAGGGGAGAAAAGTTCATTTCTACCACTCCTCCTCCTCTCCTAACTGTTTCTTGCTGAACAGCATCTCTGATAATAAGGCCATTGCCACTCACTCATTTGCCAACATTCTAGTGTTTGGTTGCTTTAATGCCCACCAAACCAAATGGCTGAAAAACTCTGACACTGATCTTGCTGGCCCCAAACTTTGCAATCACTCAAACTCTCACACAAGTGGTTGACTTCCCCACACACTTCCCCAATATGCCTGAAGGACAAGCTTCTCTACTAGATCTCTGTTTCACTTCTATCCCTGACTCTTGTGATGACATGCAGCTTTACCCTCTTGGCAACTCTAATCATGCTGTGGTTTCTGTTAATATCTCTCTCCACTCTCCTTTCTCCAGGAAGTTTCGACCAGCAGAATCTCTTACTGCTGTCAAGAGTAGACTGGGAGGTGCTCTGCAATTTTCTATGTGATGTTCCTTGGAAAAAAGTGTTTAGTCTCCCTGTTGAAGATTGCACCTCTGAGGTCTCCTCCTGGGTGAGAGCTGGCATCAATGCTTTCATCCCAACCAGGAAGTTCCAGCTTAAATCCCATTCTCTCTACTGGTTCTCTCCTGCTCACTCAGCTACCATTGACCACAGGAATCACTTCTTCTGGCTTTATCAGATCCATGTATCTGACCATAATAGGCACCTTTTTGCTTCTGCCCATAATGAGTGCAAGAGAATCATCAATGATGCTTCACTGTTGTTTGCTGAGCAAATGAAGCAGTGTATAGCAGCCAACAAGTTCAGCTCTAAAGACTACTGGCAGCTTTGAAAAAGTGTGTTAAGCAGCAGCAAACCTTCCATCACTCCTTTAAATTTGAGGTCTTCACAGCTACAGCAGACGAGGCTGGGTGCTTTGCTTGCAGATACTCCTCCAACTTCTCACTTAATTTGTCTGAAGTATCTGCACTCTACTTCCTACCAAGAACTGATGCTCAAATGAAGGATATTTACATTATCCCCTTGCTAGTCTCTAACATAATTTCAAAGCTTAACCCCAATAAGGCAAGCAGAGGTGTTGGAATCCCAGTTATCAACTTAAAGAAATGTGCCTCTGAAATCTCCTCTGTCCTCTTCAAACTCTACAACTACTGCTTCTCTGTTTCTTGCTTTCCTGCCTGCTGGAAGTCCTCTTCTGTGGTTCCTGCTTTTAAAAACTTTGGAGAACCCTCAGACCTCTCCAATTATTGCTCTATCAGACTCCTACCAATTTTTGGCAAAGTATTCAAGGCCAACATCAATGCTGAAGTGGTTCAATATTTCATAGCCCACTGCCTATTCTCCAACAGACAGTATGGTTTCTGCTTTGCAAGGTTTACCGCTGACAAGCTAATGACCATCACAGAGTACATATACCAGGCTCTCAATAAGAACGGTGAAGCTCAAGTTGTTGCCCTGGATATCTCTAAAGCATTTGACAGAGTCTGGCACTCTGGCTTTCTGCATAAGCTATAGTATATCTGGACTCTTGTTTGACTTAATCAAATCATTCCTATCTAACAGAGTAATAAACATTGTATTGAATGGGCACACTTCCAGATCCTATCATATCAATGTGGGTGTCCCTCAATGCTCTATTCTAGGTCCTATGCTCTTTCTGATTTTCATCAACAATCTCCCTGATGTAATCAAATCCTCAAATCTACAAATACTTTCATCGACTCTGTTCCAATGATCATAACTCCCTGGTGCCCCCTCTGCACAAACTTACTTGAGTTAATAGGCTAGCAACAAGATCCCATCCTTTTACAGTGAAAACAATCAAGTGTAACCACAACTTCTACTATAGCAGCTTCTTTTCTTACACTTCCCACCTGTGGAAGTCCTTTCCGTCTACTTGCTTCTCTGACAGCTACAATCTCCAAGAGTTTAAATGAAATGCCAACAACCATCTCTTATCTCCTTGACTCCCGTGCATTCCCTGGCACCCCATACCTTGTTCTTCTCCCTTTGCACTTTACTCTCATGCAGCTCTCTTCCCACCATCCTTCTCTTTATCCATTCTCTAACACCTACTGTGATCTGTTCTCTTTTCTTTTGACTCTGTTATGTAACCAGTGACAGTATTGAATTGCTTGGAGTGAGATGATTATAAAAAAAGAAAATCCTCTACGCACCCACTCACAAGCACATGGATACGTAAACACATGTATCCATACATATGAACATACATATGCATACACACATATACATATACACATATATATACAAATGTGCCTATGCATATGCATACATATACACACATATAGATATCCATCTATATCCACATAAAAATATTCTGTTCACACATTCACATACACACTTATGAAGATCAAACAGACACGTATAATTCTAACACATATTTACACAAGTATATCAACAAACCTCACATATACGCACAAAATATTCATATATATACATACTTACATGCACACATATATATACATACACAAACACATATGCATGTACATACACACATATATATACACATACACAAAATCTACATATACATATAAATTTCTTATCTATACACACTCTCACCTTTCCACATCCATGTACCCACCTATGAAGACCAGATTTATACATACATACACAAAAATAATGCTAACATAAATATACATAAGTGTCCATCTATACTCACAAAAAGGGGAACTATATTGAATTACATACATAATACAAAGTAGTTATACATATATACCGGCATATATATTAAATACATAGGAGATTGTAACCATCATTTTTTTTAATATATAAAAATTATCAAAGGACAATCTACACAAATAGGTAAGTGAATCCACAAGAGTTATACACATATACAAGTAGGATTATCATAGTAGAATTTCCCCTGTACTACGATATATACATAATACAAATGTGTTATACACATACACAGGCATATATATCAAATACATAGGAAACCTTAACCACAATTTCTTTAACACATAAAAATTATCAAAGGATACTTTACACAAACATGATCTTCATTTTGTTTTAAGAAATTTTTGGATATTCTGGGAAAATCTTTACACCAAATAAAACATGGTCTGATGAAATGAACTTATTAGTACATTGATTATAATTTATAAACAGTTTTTCTTTATGTATATCATATTGCTCTAGATAATATCCATTGAAATCTTTGTACAGATCTATCGCTTAATATTTTATATAACATAGATCTTTTTGGGTTATCCTCGCCATTCAGGAACTTGACATCATTATCTATCTATCTATCTATCTATCTATCTATCTATACAGTCTTTAAGATTTGAAAAAGAAAACACTCAACCAGCAGTCAAGAGCAGGGGAAAATTTACTTGCCCCAAAATCATTTTACTTGACTGACTCCATTTTCTTAATAGTCACCTTAGGTAAACAGAGTGTGAGTACTGTCAGAAAACAAAAAATGAAATTTTAATTAAAATTTCGAACGTGTTAGAAAGGATTTAAAAAATTTTAAAAAGTAATAACAACAAAATTTGATGTTTATGCCCTTATTTGAGCCCTTTTAACATTAACATCATGATATGCTGGATTTTGTTTCTTTTTTTTGACAATTGTGTGGAAGTACCTAAATTCGTAGTTTCTTTCTTCTGTTTGACTACAACCTCCATCTCATAGATGATAAAAAAAAATAACAAATCTGATTTTCTCAACGATTTTTTATAAAAAAATGACTTGTATAATTTGTTGTTTGGTGTGTGGTTGAAAGAAATATACATATTTTTTTTCTTTCTTTCAAGTGTTTGTTTTTACTTTTCGTAAGTGGGGAGTTAAGAATAAAGTTTCTAAAAATCTGTGAGTGTCTTTAATCTGGGTGACAAAGACATTTTGGCTCCACACTGGAAGTGTTAATTAAACAAATATTTACACTCACCAGAACAATAATCATGATCATTGTAGATCATTCTAAGTAACTTGTGAATCTTCAATGGCATACTTTTGGGTTGTAAAAGGAATCAGATTTCCTTTTTTTCATCGTAAGAATTTTAATTGATTGTGGGTGAGTAAAGCAATAAGTTTTAATCGCCCAATTAAGTTTTTAATCGACTGAGTTGATTGGCCAAGTGAAATCTCAAAGGCTGTATATATGTACTCAATAATTAAGGATTCAACACCAAGATACCCAATTGTGTATTGTCAGGCACAAGTGTGCCTGACAATACCTTACGGTTGAAACTTGGGTACTTTGGTGCTTAATCCTTAATTCTTGATTATATATTTTCACTCTACTTCTTATTGAATTTTGTATTGAGCACTTTTTCATTGTTTCATACATTTGGGAGCAGTTGTTTACTCCTTCCTTTCAATTATTGTTAGCTATCTATATATATATATATATATATATATATAATTTAGACAATTTATCTATAGCACTCTGTATGTGCACCTATATATATATATATATATACACACACACAGACAGAAAGTTTCCTTTTAGCTGGAGATAAGGAATGTAAAAATGTTCCATAAGTTTTTACTTCCCAAGTACTTTCAGCCTCTTCACAGGTTATTTTCAAAGATTGTATTTTTCTGGTGTTCTTATGTCCTCATGTTTGACCGTAATGCAATTTTCTCTTAATAAAAGCTTCCTTGTCAGTTGTTTTTAACTACATATATATATATATATATATATATATATATATCAGCATGCAGTGTGGGTGCAGTGGTAGGACAGCTCCCCAAGAGAGCTCCAAACATATATGCATATAAATACATATAGAGCAAATATAAGAAAAATTAAGACAGACACGTTATTTCATGGTGAATCAGAAGTATAGGACTATCTCAGGCAAACCATCGTCAGCTTCCGTCTTTATTTTACAAAAGATTTTACATGAATGAGATTCACAAAGACCTAAAAAAATGAATTAAATAACGGTCGCTCCCTTAAAAGAGAAAATGTATGAAAAATACATCAGTTTGGTGGACACATACACATATTCATACATAATCATATATACACGCAACATCTAATCAGATGACACACGTAGTAGCCAATGTCAACTAAAGTTCGAAGATACATTCATCTAACAGTTAGGTAGGTGGCAGACCCGTGGATTTGAAACGTAAAGAAAGTGGGTTAGGTGAGAGAGAGAGAGAAAGAGAGAGAGAGTGAGGGTGAGAGTTAAACAGAAAGAGTAAATATCTTGAAGTGTAAACGAAAAGGGAAGAAGAAAAAAAAACGGAGCAGAGGGATAAATTTAAATTAGAAAGAAAAGATGATAGAATAAATTTAAAATAGGAATAAATAATAAAAAAATAAATAATAAAAATATATAAATTTAAAATAGGAATAAATAATAAAAGATGATAGAATAAATTTAAAATTGGAATAAATTTAAAATAGAAAGAAAAGTTGATAGGAGAAAATGAGAAAATAAAAAATAAAATAAAAAATAAAAAAACAATATGAGTTTGTGGTGATACTGACCAAGCAAAATCGAGAAACCGGATGTTTGCTCTATACCGACCAGAAAGCAAATGAACAAAAATCATCTCTGTGCAGGTGTATTCGCATAGATGTTCTGGTTGAAAAATTAAAATTAATCAAATATCAAATTTCCATTTCGCGAGCCTACGTGAATTTTATTTACCAGCCAATGGGAAGCCCAGAATCAAATACAAGTATGAAATTCCAAATGAGCTGTTTTGATCCAAAAAGCAGATATAAAAAGCGGAGACACAAAGCATCATCAGACTGACTGACTCAGAGACCAAGGAGAAGAATGTAATTGATATCCCCTTGTCTTAAGTCGCTGCGGCTAATTATTCATAAACACTAATTATCTTTTCCAGCATTATTCGCCATGCCACATATTTTAACGGCCATTGTACACATATCCAAAGACTGTTTCCTGACAAAACCAACTTACTGACTTATGGACCCTAGAAGTGGCAAATTCAAAATGAACATTTTTTACCTACAAGACGCCTCCACATAATCTAAGCTGTTTTGTCTTTGCCATAAACAAATTTTAAAGTCGTGTTCAGATCACGTCAAAAGATACCCACTATAAGTTAATGGTAAAAAAAACTGGAGTCTAAAAATTAAAAATATATATATATAGGAGATAATAGTTAGTTAATCTGTAGTGAACACAAAATACTCGTGGTTCGCCTGAAAATAGGCCTATACTTCCAATTCACCATGAAATAACGTGTCTCACTTAATTTTTCTTATATATATATATATATTTTGGAAATCAGTTGATTACTCAACCTTGATGTCATGTTATATCAGGCTTTGCCATTTTTTCTTTCAATTTCCACACATGGTTAGCCAGTTTGGTACAATTTTTAAGATTTTCTAGCTGGAATGTAGATCTGTGATTATACAATGATATATAAAAATTCCTTATATCGGTTGGGTAGTTAGAGAATGTGTGTAACAGGGATATAGTTATTCATGGTCATAACCTCTAGATTGCTTTTATATATATATTATGCTTATTGAAATTCTAAATTTAAAAAAAAAATTTTAATTTTGGTAGCTGTTTTTAATGAAACTTGTATCTTTCATTGAATATTAGCTGACAAAAAAGATTTAATAAATTAGTTTTTCAATAAGAGACATAAACACCCTGCAAGTGGCTATGGAAGTGGCCAAATGTGTTTGGGACGATAAAACCTATAGAAAATTTAATTTATTTAATTACTTAGTTTTTGATCATTATTAAATTAGACACAGTTGTATTAAAAAGTGTTTAATACAATTATATTGTAGAACTTTTGAATATTTTTCATTTGGAAATATGTAGACTGTATCAGGAAGAAACGTTAGCTATTATGTTATTCCCAAACAAAAATGAATTACTGAATGAAAAAACAGAAATTATGACTAAGTGTAACTTAAGGAGTAGACACTCTGACTGACACCAAATCTGTCAAGTTTCGATCCTGGCTACAAGCAAGTGAATGTCTAGCCACACTGACAAGCTGTGATACAGTGAAACAAGCTTTTATATGGATGACTAATATATATATATATATATATATCTATATATATATATATATATATATATATATATAAAGTAGGTAAAAAGTTAAAAATAAATGAAAATGTTTGAAAAGTCTGTTGAAAAACTTGTTGTATAGATTAAAATATTAAGATTTGAAAATCTTAAATTATTATACAATCTATAAATATCATGTATAAATATATAAACATTAGTTTTTTTTCCAAATCTTATTTCTTTTTCTCTCTCTCTCTATATATATATATCTGTAAAAGACAATATAAATAAAGACAAAAGTAAAACTTTCTATACCAATAATAATTCTAAAGTATGTACATATAAAGTAAATTGTCACAACTGTGTCTTACAATTTAGAAAATTTAGTTTTGATACTTAAAAAACTAATATGTCAGGTAAATAAATTCATGAGAATAATAAAATGGTGTTATAATGCAACTTTTATTTTTAAAATAAGCTGTTAGTTAAACATTGTAAAAAAGTCATTCTATGTAATTTTTATTATATGAATGTAAATCATATAATAAAATTACATAGAATTAATCTAAAGTCATAAAACCAATGTATATTGTGGCATAAGCATGGTATTATAATCAGTTCACATTTTATGAGGAAACTTTGAATATGCCCCACCAAAAAAACTGAATTTTATTATAATAATCAGATGAATAATGCAAATTATTACATACATAGACTACTTTCTTAATAATTTATAAAGCTTAGCTCAGTAAAATGCAAGACTAAATATTGGGAAATGGATGTGTGAAGATTTAATCAAGAATTAAAGTTATAACCAATGTTGAAGTGAACATTAAGTGTTGTTGATTTTCAAAAACAAAAATGTAAAAAAAGCAGTTCAAATAAAAATGACACAAAATTGTGATTATTATTATTAATATATATTAGTCTTGGTTATAATGATAAATTACATCTGTTAAAAAGGCCTCTCATCAGGAGATTGGAGGTTTGGGGTTTTGAGGAGCATGGAACCCCGACTTAATTGCTGTTGTTCCCAGGTCTACCTGGTAAGAGGTCCCAGCTCTGGGTAAATAGCAAACCCTCAAACAAAAACAAAACACTATGAAAGTATAAAGTTCATTTTTATATAAAAAGAAATTACCTTCAATATACATTTATAATAAAATTAGCAACAATTCATTTTATAACAAAATGACCAACAATATATTTTATCTGTAGTTGAAGGCATACAATTGTATTCAAAATATATTTAGTTGAAGCCATGAAAATATATTAAAATATTTAGATTTTAGCATTAAATAATCTATAGAAGCTGATATAATGACAAACAAAATCAAGCAACTAATATTTATGTATTGAAATTAACTGTCTTTGAGTGAGTTGTTTTGAGAACAACTCTGTTTGAGTTCATCAAGTTTATGTGTACATGAAAATCATTCAGTGATTTAATAAGACAGAGATAAAAAGTCCATTGATTTGGGTGTAAACAAATGAAGGGATCCACCAATTTGAGTTGTCCATAGAAAACATACATGCCACTGTTGGTTTTAGTATCCTTTTTTATGACTGAGAAGAAAATTTCAGAAAAAAGCTGATTAGTTATAAAATACATTTCTTTGGCAAGATCTGTGTGGGTAGAGTGATAATTTATTAGGATCCACTTTTAAAATAATAAAATTTTCAAGATGTTGATATTTAGTGTTGATGCTACATAATGGAATTTCTTACTGATTGAGGAAAAAAAGTGCTTTAAAAATCAACCTTTAAAATATAATGCCAAACAAAATCAAGCAACTAACTTAAGCTTTGAACACTGAGTTCTGTTAGGAAACAAAGCTCGGTGTTTACGAGTTCAGAGCACAGTGTTCTCGGTGTTTAATTCAACTTACCAATAGTTATTTATTAAACTTATTTTATTATTTTTTTAATCACTTTACCTCAAACAAGGTGATAAAGCTACTAAGATGAAAGGGGTTACTGAGAGTGAAAGAGCCTAAGAAAAACATTATCAAGGAGTGAAGACAATAAAAGAACAGGAATTAAGATGACAGAAAATGAAAATTGATATTACATTCAAATTTTTGAAGGTCAAAGTTGACAGGAGGGCAAGAAACTGGAAGAGAGTTCCACATGCAAAAAGTGTGAGAGAAGAAACTGTTAGCGTAGAAATTATAGTTATATCTAGCAATTTTGACTGTAAAATGATGTGAGCTGGCTGGCTGCCAATATAGTACTGTACTTGAATTCATAAGGTCTAGGTACCAAATAGAAAATCTCACCGGAAAAATTACCTTGAAAATATTTATAGAAAAGTCACAGGAAAAGGCAGTATGTAAAACAATGGGAAAGTGAATAAAGCCAAAATGCCAGGTTGTAACCAATAAAATTGCAGATTCTTCTTTCGTATTTTATTAAGAATTGTTAGATACATAGTGGAAGCACTAAACCAAATATGGCAACAATTTTCAATACATGGACAAATGGTAGACTTATAAAGGTGTAAGACAGATTCTGACAAGAAAGATTGCTTAAACAACACAATGGACCAACATTTCTAGAAGCATATGTAGCAACTGATTCAATATGATCATTTCACTTTATGTCAGTGGAAAACATCAAATCAAGGGGCAATAAATCAATCTCCTGGAAGTTAACATCAGTCATGCTGATGGAAGGTAAAAATAATTCACTAAGATTATTAAAAGTAAGCAGTTTTGTTTTGGGGGTATTAGAATTAACAAGCCATTTCTCGTCCGAGTTAACAACAAGATTAAAGATCATTTGTGATATCAGCTGCGAATTTCAATCTATCTGACTTATGACTAAGACAGAAGTAAATAGTTGTGTTATTAGCATAGATATCAAGTTGAGAACAGATAACATTGAGAAGGTCATTAATGGAAATTAGAAATAAAGTAGGCCAAAGGAACACCTGCATAAATACAAAAAGATCTGAAAGAGTGGCCATTGAAGACAACTTTCATTTTGAAAATTGATAAGAAAAAATTATCCAGAAATACCATAACCTTTCAACTTGTAAAGAAGACCAATGTGCCAAACCCTGTCAAATGGCTTCAAGATATC
This sequence comes from Ascarosepion bandense, assembly GCA_037127315.1. Lineage (NCBI taxonomy): Eukaryota > Metazoa > Mollusca > Cephalopoda > Sepiida > Sepiidae > Ascarosepion > Ascarosepion bandense. The sequence goes on along the minus strand of JBBBDQ010000563.1, from coordinate 2,748,806 downwards.
CAAAGCAACAACCCAAGTTTCACCGTTATTATATAAAATTTGATAGAGTCTGTCAGCAGTAATCATTGATACATTAGCAGATGGCCTAAAGAAGTGAAAGCCATATTGTTTATCTGATCAAAGAAATTGTGAGGCAAGATGTTTATTCAATTCTTAATTGATTACAGCATCTTTGCCAAAAAGAAATAGAAGGTTAATAGAAAGATCAGATGGTTCACCTGAATTCTTAAAGACAAGAACTATAGAAGATAATTTCCAACAAGAAAAAAAGCAAAAATCAGCTAGACATTTATTGTAGTGTTTAGAGGGAAGTTCAAGAGTTCAAGAGCATATTTATTTAAGAGAATTGTAGAGATACCATCAAGTCCTCATACTTTGTGGGGATACAATTTAGAAATGATAGCAGATATCAAGGATGGAGTTATATGTATATTACTCAATAAAGACTCACTTCTAAGTGGAAAATCAGGAAAAGATACTCCAAATGAGTCAAAAGCTGAATTTAAAGAGAGTTTATGAACAAAACAGTTGACTTTATCAGTAGGAGATGTTAACACCTCAAATTGATTGAAGAGAGAAATAATAGAGAATTTACCATTATTCAAAACTATTACAAAGTTACCAATAGTTGTGAGAACCTAACTTGTTAGAGGCTATATGATGCCTCATTCTATCAGCAAATTAAAACAGCCTCTTGGGGAGATGTTTACAATACAAATGGATAAAAAACATTGTTTTATTTGTTCCAAATCTCTGGGGTTTATGTTTATCTGATTGAATTATTAACAGTATAGAACTTAAAAACATTAACCTGAAAACTCAAGTCCTGTTTTTAAATAGACTCATGAGATCAAGACATTCATATCAATGCCATGCATGGCACCAAACCCATTCAGAAATGTCTAGAATCTTTGCTGTATATAACTACTTTCTGAGATCAGTCATTAAAAATGGCTTTGAACAAATTAACCCTGCAGGTGTTGACAAAGACTACACTATATTGGTCATCAGTAGTTTAGGTTTTTGGGGGTTATTTTGATTAGTGACTACAAGGTTTTCTGTAATATATTGTAAATTTTACTTGTTCTTGAGGAATTACAGCAGAATTATAGTGATTAATAATTCTTCATATAGCAAATTTGTCCTGCTTATAATTATTGTTCACCTGGTTGCAGTAAAATATGTTGATGTTTTGTTGTGTGGTATCTTTAGTACTGGTGTCAGGTATTTTTTGTAAGAATAATTTTATTTCTTTATCAATGATGTAGTTGAGAAAATTATTGTTGACTATTGTTTGTTTTATGTGTTTTAGTTCACCCAAAAATATTCTTTGGGTAAAAGAATCACAAACATAGTTATGAGGCATAAAACATAGTGTAAAATTTGGAAACGTTTTTGAGAAAAAAGTGTAACTTAAATGGCAGAATATATATATATATATATATATATATATATATGAATAGATTGTGCACATGAGTAAAAATGTGTCATTTGCTAGTTATCTATATTCCACAGTTGAAACCAGTATATAATTTTAGAAGCCTTTTTCCTGATTTACAATTTTGATACAAGCTGCCCTCAGCAGAACCTCTAACCATGGATAATTGGGAGAGAAGAAGCTAGAGGAAAGAAAGAACTGAATAAAGAAAAGCCTAAGAAATAGGAAACCTAACTTGAAGAAGGAAAGCAAAATACAAAATCAAAAATACAGGGATCAGAGCAGTGAATATAACTGGAAGACATTTAAAGAGATATTTATGCATTTTTCTTGGAGAGTCTGTTTATCAAGCAGTTATCTGCTGTTCATATTTCTCTGTATCCATATTTATCTCAGTCTTTTCATATTGATATGACTGATCATTTATATCTATTTATCTAGCTAGCTGCCAACCTATCTATTCAATTTTATCATCTAGTTATCTCATTTTATTCATATTTGTCTATATATCAAGTTCAGTCTGTTCATATTCATTTAGTTATCTGGTTATCCCAGCTATCTCAGTTTGTCCATCTAGTTGGCTCAGTCTTTATCTAGCTGGCTATCTCAGTCTGTTCATATCTAGCTGGATAACTCAGTCTACCTGTGTTTAGCTATCTACCTCAGTCTATTCCTATCTAACTGGCCATCCTAGCTAGCTCAGTCTGTCCCTATCTAGCTGGTTATTCAGTCTGTCTATATCTAGCTAGCTAACTCAGTCTGTCTTTACCTAGCTGGCTATCTCAGTCTGTCTCTAGCTATCTATCTCTGTCATTACCTAGCTGGCTATCTCAGTCTGTTAATATCTAGTTGGCTATCTCAGTCTATCTCTATGTAGCTATCTATCTCAGTCTGTTCATATCTATTTGGTCACCAAAAGTTTCATTCAAATTATTAAATAAAAATAAGTTATTTTTTAAAAATCAACTTTATTGAACAAAATATTTACCTTTTTGCTTTATTGTTTTTTACCATCTTTGAAGCAACTTTATCATTTCATCTTTCTCATTTTTTATTACCTTTCTCAGCAAGGAGCTGCTGTAGGTACTTCTGGCAGTCTTCCAGAGAACTGAATCTTCTTCATTAAGACAATTCTGTCAAAACTGGAATGAATGGTAATCCAAGTGTTTAATATCTGGTGAATATGGCAGCTTGGTAAAAATTTCATAACCAAGATATAATAATTTGCATTATCCTGATGAAATATTATGCTCTTTCTCTTTAAAATAATTTTCATTGTTTGTTGTCTTTAATAATCTAGCAGTCACAAATTTATCATTTAATTCTTTGGGAGGTGATCATAATACAAGTATCCAAGAACTTTTCAGCAGAAACCTTTTCAGATTAATCCACTTTCCAAAATCTGGCCAAATGACCAACATCCGATATGCACACAATGACAGCCAATGTGAGTTGCCAATTCAATTCAGACCACCAACTCACTGGTGATGTTGAGTTGGTGGTCTTGAAATGACCCCCTCTTTTTTTTTTTTTGAAAAAGCTTCTTTACATGTTCAAGAACTTTTCAGTACCTCATTGCAAAGGACACTTTCCAATCCTAGTATATACTCAGAATGACCTTGTTTGCATCAAGATTGATCATTGGTATGGTTAATAGTGGCTCATTTTATGTTGTTATAAAGTATCCACTTTTCATGGGTGCAGGTCAGCTCATCACTGCCAACTCAGTGACATGCAAACTATGAAATTTTTTTGCAACTTTTTAAAAACAAATAAAAGTAATTTATTAAGGAGATATTTTTTTAAACACATCTTTTTAAAACCGAACAAAAGTATTTGTACCTAGAGTGTTGGTCACAAAGCCAAAATTTTATGTTGCTGTCTCTTTTACTAAACTTACCAAATACAAATAGATGACCTTTGTGTGCAAATTGTTCTTTGCCTCTTTGCCTAAGAATTTCCATTTTTGGTGTGATGAAAAGTTTGAAAATTAGACACCAGTCAGCCAAATAGGCTTTTGTAAATAATTAATTAGTAAGACAACCAAACTTTCCAAATCTCTATGGCTCAAAGCTGATCTAAGAGATGTGTACACTATGATGGCCAACATGAGTTGGCTAGGAGTGAGTTGGTGATGCTGAATTGGTGGTGTTGAATTGAATTGGCAGTGATGCAACGTCCCCTCCTGACATTTCATTACACATCAAAATTTGTCTAGAAAATAAAATACTTTATCACAAAAAACTTTATTCAAAGAATTTTACAGAAATAGGGTCTAGTGGGTCTTTTTCATCTATGTAGAAGCTACACATCAAAGAAGCTCACATAAGCAAATGTAAATGATTTTCCGATTTTCAATATTTCAGTTGGAAAAATCATATCTAATTTAAATATTCTAGTATATTGTCTATCTCCCATGTCATATCACATTGAATGAGAAATCTCTAGCACAAAACTATGCAAACCACTTTCAACATATTTATATAAACAGCACAAATTATATTTTGCATTCAGAGTTGTTTTTTCTTTTTCTTAAAACAAAAAACAAAACATACTAAAATATTGCTTATTTTCATGCATTTTCAACATTAAAATCAATGAAAAAATATGCAATTTGGACAATTTAAAAAAAAACATTTTTTTTCTTTTTTCAATTTTTGACAGCTGTCATGATAATCAAGTGTAATCTTTTTGAATGAAATTAGTTAAAACTAGAAATTCTTAATGGAATGTAATAAAAAAACACAACAGACTTTTTTTAGACATCCAAATATCTATCTCTTATGATCAGAAATACCTTAGTGCAATATGCACAAAAATATATATATAGAAATTTAATTAGAATAAACCAGTAAAATGGTAAACAAAAAGTACAAAAAAATAAAAAAATCCTACCTATACACCCCCTAAAAAATGAGAGATACAACTATCTTAACAAAACAAAACTGCACCTAATGCCTAAAGAATAAAGAAACCTGAAATAGGAAATAAAACCATAAGAGAGTCATACTAATAACTGCCAGGAACCCATTGTTTTACACCAACTACAATCAACAGACGATTATGATGATTATGATTATGACATTTAATTATTCATGAATGCACGCACACATATCTCAACCTATAAATAATTACATATAAGCAGACATGTATACAAAAAAAAGATGCAGGTTTATAGATGCAGAATCAAAATTCAAGATAATTAATCAGTAGAGAGATGCAAAATGGTTGCCATAGCAAACTGTAAAAATATTTTGGAAAAAGAAAAAACTAGAATTAAATACTGAATAGGAATCAGGGAAAGTGTATACTGATCTAAATTCTGAAGAATTTTGCTCATCAAGAAAAGTGGAAGTCGAGATTAACATGTTAACAACCACACAACCGTCAGTACCTGTATTATAATTTAATAAGCTCACTGTCTGTCTTGAAGTGCTTCTTGAGGATCAAATTCACTACACTCAGAAATTAGCTCGTGACAAAATCTTGTTAACAATCACAGTATAACAGATACCTATTCCCTATTCTACTTTTTGTGGTCAGACTAATAAGCAGATGTGAAAAATTATTAAAAGATGTTTGAGTTCTTTTTTGGTCCTTCTTTAAATATCAAGTTAGAGATGAACATAGCTCTCCATGAGTTCCTTTATATGTTTATAACATTATCATTGTACATTTTAATAGAGACATTTTTTGAATCAATTCACTCTAAGCAAAGCAAAAACACCACTAAAACGCATGGGGTTACTGTGAGTTAAAAAGAATGCTAAGACTTTAGAAAGAACCAGAAACCCAATCCTAAACAGGAAATGAGGGATAAACTCCTACTCCTGTTCAAAACACTGGAGATGAGTGTAAAAGTTAGTGATAAGTGCTGTAACCATGTTGGTTATTATTGTAACCTACAAGATTATCAGTGTTTTATTGTCTTGGGTTTTGGTATACTACATCAGTTACTGGGTAATCTGGTTGATCTATTTGGTTGATCCCAGTTTATTCTGGTTTATTCCACCAAGACTTCTTTCTGGTGTCTAATATAGTTATTATCATGGTCATGTGATCCCAAGTGGAATAATCCATTTTTCTATATTTATTTTTATCTGGGGATCAGTGTTCAACCATATGTGTTGGTGTCAACACTTTTTTCTACATGACACCTCCCCTTTTGAGTTGACACTGCCTTCTACATAGCACCCCCCTTTTGAGTTGACTCCCTCTTGAGTCAATCTTTTAGAGTCTATACTTTTTAAGTGTGGGTTCCACACCTAGTAATTCTGTATTGTTTCTTTTTCTTTTTTCACATTGCCACAGTTTGACTATTACTGGTGGCATAGGTGTATCGAATGTAACATAAATCACCTTCATTGGAACTTCATGTTTAGTATCCTCCAGTTCAGTATACCTGTGTCTTAGTTGATTTAGGTGATGCTTATATTCCCATCTGGGTCCTTGTATTATGTACATCAATTGTCTGATCCTCTTCTTTATTAAACAATCTTCGCAGAACTCTTTACCTCTTTAAGGCTTTCTAAAATGTATTTTTTCACCTGGGTAAAAGTATTTATTCTTCACAGTATATGGGACACCAAATCGTGAATATTTCATACGAGAAGGTTTTCTGCACTTCATTATTTTTGGCTACTTGGTATAGCTGTCGACCGTTATCAAATAATAAGCTTTGTTTACTGGTCCAGCAAAATCTAAGTGTAGTCGAGACCAGGGAATGTCCATTTCTGGCTGAGGTTGATATCTAAATTAGCAGGGATTTTGCTGCTTTAGCACAACCTCTGCATGTCTTAACTAGGTTTTGCACATCTCTGTCCATTCCAGGTCAGTATGTATAACAATCTCATGAGCAACTTCATTCTTGACATTCCAAGATGGCCAACGTGAAACTCTTTCAACATACTTTTTCGTAATGATGTCGGAATCATGATTCTGTTGGCTTACATTAATCTACCATTTCATATGGAGAATATATTAATGATATCTCATTTCTTATTTATTACTTTACTTTTAATCTGGTCCTTCATTTTCACTATAAAATTGTCATTCCACAACTTAGATCTAATTTTGTCAAGAGTTATTGGCAACTCTGTTATTGTATTATACAGGATATTTATTATTTCATTCTCTGCCCTTAATGCAGCAATAGCAGTATCTTCTAATGATTCACAATACTTTGGAATTAATCGCAATAGGCCAACTGCGTGACTTAGTTTCTTTGATGTTAAGAATACCATTTTATAATTATAGTTCAGCAATATTGTTGCCCAGCATTGTAACCAATTTGCTGTATGCATGGGAACACCTTTTTTAAAACCTTAAATAGATAATAGTGGGTGATGTTCTGTTTGTAACAGAAATTCACATCCATGTAAGAGCTTGTGAAATTCTTTTCATTGCAAACACTATGGCCAGAGTTACTTTTTCAATCTGATTATAATTTTTTTTTTTTACAGCTATCAAAGACCTAGAAGTGTGTGCTATGGGCTTCATTGTTCCATCATCATACTCGTGCAGAATAACAGCTCCTATTCCAAATTTGCTTACGTCAGATGCTACAATAATTTTCAATTTTGGATTGAAATGCATTAACTATAAATTGGATGTTAGTACTTTCTTAATTTTTTCAAAGGCATCCTGACACTTTTCTGTCCAGTCCCATTTTGCATCTTCTTTTCAGTAAAGCATTTAATAGTGATGTTATTTTGTGCATATTTTTAATGTATATGTGATAATAGTTTAATTACACTTTCTCCTGCAGGATATTCTAGTCATGAATAATTCACATTTAGTTTCACTTAGTTTAAAACCATATTCCTTTATCTTTCTGGACACTATTTTTATATGTTCCATATGTTGTTGTTTGTATTCACTTTGTATTAGTACATTGTCCAGATAGGCTTGTGCGAAATCCTATCCTATAAGTATTGTGTCCATTACCTGGTGGAAAATGCTTGGCATTACTTTCATTTAAAAAAGAAGCCTGTTGAACTTTATAAGTTCAACAGGCTTCCTTGTGGTTGTTTATGGTCAGTAGTTTAGAACATTCTTCTTCAACAGGTATTTGTAAATATGCATCGGATAAGTCTAAATTGGAAAAAAAATTTTCACTATTAAGTTTGGTGAAAATTTCTTTCGAGCTTGGAAGCACATAATTGTAGTTTTGCAAATCCTCATTCAAATGTGTAGACAAATCTGCACATACTAGAATTTTATTATTCTTTTTCTTAACATATACAGTTAGTGATATCCACTCTGAATATTCTAATTTAGACATGACCCCTAATTTTTCTAATCTTTTCAATTCAACATTGATTGAGTTTAATGCCGCAAAGGGTACACTTCTTTTAAACAAATCCAATTGTAGTGTTTTGCGTTTATCAACAGTAAATAAACCAAACATACAAAATATGAACACTTAAATTCTATGTGTATTCAGGGTGTTGGCAATCATAGCTCCCCTACAACTTCCCATACTTTGTAGCTTTTAATAACTTTTGTCTTTTTGTCATCTTTCCTAAATCCTGCTCTTCTAGCCATTTGCTCAAGCTCTTCAGGTAAGTTGTGCATAGCTTTCTCTGGCTCTCTTACTTTGTATCCTGTGAGTATTAAATTTTCCAAATGCTCTTTCCTCACTATGCACCCCAGAAATTTCAACTCCCTCTTCCTAATGACATGTATATCTCCCTTTTGTTGCCAGTGACTCTAGAACTTTGTTGTTTGTCATATGCTTGGTCCATGGTATTCTCAGTATATTTTTGTAGAACTACATATTTGTTGCTTCAACTCTTTTCTTTATCTTTGAGGAAATTGTCCAGCAGTCACTGAAATATAAGCTGACTGATATTACATAACAATTCTGTACTTATTTCTTTGTTTCTAATGATTTTTTCTATTTCTTAATATTTTTCTCAGTTTTTGGATGGCATCTTTTACTATCCCAATGTGCCTTCAGATTTAATATATACAAAACATGAATACTAAGGAACTTAAATCCAATTAAAAGACCCACTTAGGTTTTTGACTGGAGAAACATTTGTTTTCCTTATCTGCAGTTTAATCTTTCATGATTTTATTTGGTTGTGGTCAACCCTGAGATAAACAATTCCTAGGTTTTTCTACTTGCTATTTCTAAAGTGTAAGAGATGCTAGCAATTTGGATATGCCAAAGCGAAGTCATAAAATACTGCCTTTAAGGCAAAAGGTTAAAGTTCTCAAAATGCAATAGTAGTGATGTTGGCAATTTGGATATGTCAGAGGAGTCAGAAGGTTCTTCTGTTAGGTAAAAGAGGAAATGGACTGAACATGTGAGCAATGAGGAAAGCAGCACATAGCCTAGGTAATGAAATTGTAGAAATTATTGGAAGAACTGTGCTTAGGAGAGATAGCAAAGGGACAAAATTTACTAAGAGCTATAAATAACATAGATTCTTGAGAGCCATGATTGCCCATGTCCTCAAGGGATATGGAATATAGAAGAAGAGGAATGCAAGGTATTGTTTTGCAGTTGGAATATGAAGAAAGAGTAACATGTTGTGTTTTATTTCCTTGAAGAATTAGCTTGCTTACAAGAAAGCTGCATTTGACAATGTTTATAGATATTACAGAGAGATACAGTTTTAAAAAATAATGGTTTCAGTTTCTGACATTGGACATATACATTATCATCATAACTGAATAGAAAATTGAGGAAAAGCTGAATTAACAGAGGTAATAAGCTAAATCAAAGGTAATGGAAGCATCTAAGCTGAGATTAGGTATGTAAACTCTCGTAACTAAACCTGAAATAGTAAAAAACAAATTACTGCACAAGTGGCTCTAAACCTTTTTTTGTTTGAAATATAAGCCTTTTTCCTTCTATCAGCATGATTGATGCTAACCTCCAGGTGAGTAACACATTGCAGCTTCTTGACTTAATGTTTTTTGCTAAAATGAAGTGAAAGGATTATATTAAATCAGTTGCTAGGTTTTATATTTATAGGTTTCCCATTCATTCATATACTGAATATTTCTGCCACATCTTGTCTGGTGTTTCTGCTTTGTATTTAGAGATTCTTGATAAAATCCAAAGAAAACTCTGCAATGCTATTGCTACTGACCTGGCATCTTGCCTTCAGTCATTTTCCCATCACTGTAACATCACTTCCCTGTCTCTTTTCATGCTAATTTTTCTAGTAGACTTTTCTTTATAGTAATTGAATTTAAGTGCAGTACTAGATTAGCACCAAGGTCTCATGATTTTACAGTTGAAATGGTTTGATGTAACTAAGTTTTATGCTAACATTTTCTTTTCTCACACTTCTTGTTTGTGAAATTCTGTTCTGGTTTCTTGCTATCCAGTCAATTTTGATCTTCAAAAAGTTAAATGCAATATCAATTGTTATCGTCTATTTTCTTAATTCCTGTTCTTTTATTGTTCTACAGCAGTGGTGAACAAGTAACTTAGTGAGTCGAGTTAGAGGGAGATAACCCATGATTGCTAATAATGATTTTTTCTCATATTCTCTCACACTCAGTAATCCCTTGCATATTAGTGGCTTTATTGCTTTGCTTGGGGTGAAATGATAAAAAAATTATAATTTAATTTTTAATATATTTCAACCAATCATGACCTTTTTGAACAAAAACAAAATCATATTTTCTGATCCACCTAGAATAACTAAATTCAGTCAAAAACAGCTCTTGTGCCATATCACATAAAAAATTACCCATTGAAGAAATTACTGTATCAATCTTTTTCATGTTACCTTTGCAAAATAATGACTAAACATTTATCTCTCAATGCTTTCATACTCACACACATAGAAGAACTCTGCTATGCAGACTTACATATCGGGAAACTTTCAAATATATAAGAACTTTCTTATCAATCAGTCACTGAACATGAAACACCATTTGTAGAATATTTTTTGTGCTATGTTAAAATATTAAATTTTATTGGTTGCTGTTCTTGTAACTTCTAATCATTTTTATTCTATATTTATTCAAATAAAATATTAAATTGTTTCTTGTGTTTGAACTAACCTTGAATCTACTTTCATTACTCAGATAAAAATGAAAATGAGGTCACAAAAAATGGCATAATCAAATAATACAAAAAGAAGACATTGTGTTGCAAAGGAGGAAAAAACATTAAAATAAAACAAACCAGAGATAATTATCAGTTTAAGAAACAAAGAAAAAGTTGATCTTTCTTTTCCTTCCAGATCATCCATCTCTCATCTACTTATATGTAGATTTATTTACTGTTTAGTTTAGGTCACATATGTGTGGCATATAGTCAGGACTGAACTCACTAGTGAATTGCTTTGTAAGATAAGCAAAACAAGATGGCTGAATACTGCGCCACAATGCAAAAAGAACAAAAAATAAAAATACAAATCGATTTATTTCATATCACCTATACTGCGAAAAAAGAAAAAGCAATGTATGTTAATACATTTATAGATGAAAATTATTTTTAGAATAAATGTTCAAAATGTCTGCCACTATATATTTATATATGTATATATATATAAACACTGTGAAACATATTTTTGGACATTTTTCAAAGCTCTCCTGCCAATTGTTGTCAATTTTTGGGATTTAGTTTATATAATTTTTCACACAATTACACTCTGCACTGCCAACAAAATGCCAACAGTTAATTCAGGGGAAAATGGAAGCCATTTTTCAGACCTTTTCTACATTCAACATTCTGAAATATTATCATCTAGAAGTTGATTAGATCTCTGATAATAATATGTAATCTTGTTTATGTTTTATGCATCCAAAAGTTGGGGTTTCTTAGAGAACTGTGTAGAACAGCTTTTACTATTTATGGTTAGGTATGAAAAATTAAATTATTATCCTGATAAGTTTAATGGTCATTTTCTTTTATATATTTAACAGGATGTCCCTAAAATGTATATGCATGACATATAGATGGCGCCACTAATAAAAAAATCCATAAGATTTTTATAAAGTACTAACCTTCAAATTGCATGTGACAAAATTTGGGTCCAATCAGATTATTAGTTTACAAATTACAGTTATTTAAGTAAAACTACTGTTGCAAATTTTCAAAACCATGGAAAAATCTGAATTCCATAAGTTGATAAAGCATTACTTTCTGATTGGAAAAAATACTGTCCAAGCAAAGCAATGGCTTGATAAGTGTTATTTGGACACTGCTCCATTGGAAACAACTGTTAAGAGGTAGTATGTTGACTTTAAATGTGGTCGTACAGACACAAATGATGCTGAACTCTCAGGTCACCCAAAATCGGCAACTGTCCTGAAAAACACCAAAACAATTAACAAACTTGTTTTGGCTGAGTGTAAATTGAAAGTGTGTGAGATAGCAGAGGAGTTGAACATACCAGAAGGCAGTGTATTCACCATTTTGCATGAACATTTGTCAATGAGAAAGCCATGTTCAAAATGGGTGCCACATTTGCTCACAGTTGATCAAAGACAACAATGCGTCGATGATTCAGAGCATTGTTTGCAAATGCTTAAACGCAACAAGAAATTTTTGCATGTGACAATAAATGGATCCACTACTTCACTCCAATGTCAAATTGGCAGTCAGCTGAGTAGACAGCAGCAGGTGAAAGTCATCCAAAGCAACCAAAGACATCAGCAGGCAAGGTTTTGGCCTACATATTTTGGGATGCGCAAGGTATTTTGTTCATTGAACACTTTGAGAAAAGAAGAACTATCAATAGCAAATATCATATAGCATTATTGGTGCATTTGAAGGAAGAAATCTCCAAAAAATAGCCACAACTGCTACAGCAGTGGTGAACAAGTAACTTAGAGAGTCGGGTTAGAGGGAGATAACCCATGATTGCCAAAAGAGGTTTCACTCAAGGAATGAGAATGATATACCCCAGTGAACGTAATTAAGGGTTCAGTTAAAAATTCCGAGCACCTGAAGAAGGCTGGAGCATACAGCAGCTGAAACGTCATACAAATGGCAACCAATATGAGGACAATAGTCTGAATAATGTAAATAGTGCAATTGTCATGGCTTGACAATTGCATTTAAGCTTGAAGAAAATTGTTACCACTGGGTGTGGACTTCATCATCTACTTTTATATTTTTCATGCACTCTATTCCTGATACAGAGCACTTTAATTCATGAATACAATTTATATATGGCTTTTTCAGTTCTTCTCAATGTCAGTTAGTTTACTATAATAATTTTCTTGCAAACCATTGCTACAGTAGTAAGTTTAATCCTCATTAAATATGCCCCACTTTTTGATTCAAATCAAACTAAGCTAAGAGATAGAGATTTCTTTGTTTATTCAAAATTTGGTAAACCTTAAAAGATACTGTGGGAATGGAGTAGATAGACTGAACTATCACCCGGTTCACACTCCACCCACGTCTATTGAACAGGTGTAGAGGCTCATCCCTTGTTCCCTGTTTAGGATGTGGTTTCTGGCTTTCTCTCTTCCAATCTATTCACTCTTACGTAGCCCCCTGCACACCAATGGCCTTACCGGCTTGCTTGGGGTGATGTGATTAAAAAAAAAAAAATACCCAACCTCATCTGTCAGGATTATAAAAGGAAGGGAATAAACCCTCTTTTTCTTTATTCACTCAGTAACAGGCAGCTGTAGTAGATGTTATCCAGTCTTCCTCTCTAGACAAGCAGACTTCTTAATTTCACCTAACCTGTGTGTGTATGAAAGAGAGAGAGAGAGAGAGAGAGAGAGAGAGAGAGAGAGTGTGTGAGAGAGACAGACAGCAGACAGTCAGACAGAGAGCGAGACAGACAGACAGACACACACACACACACATACACACACACACACATACACACACACACACACACACACACTAAATTTAATCTTATAAATGTTTTATTCTTTCCTTTTATGAGTGACTAGCAGTATAGCCTGGCATTGCTCAGGTATAATGACAACTTTAAAACTAATCAATGGTCCTGGAGCTCAGACTCTTTGGATGTTGGCATGAAAGACTAAAAAGCAATAGTTGTTTCCAGTTAAAGCGAAACTGTAGACTGAAAGAAAAATGAATGGATGTAAGTCAAATTTTGATTTCCTGCTATCGATATCAAAGAAGATTTTTCATCGTAAACTGAATTTTGAAGGCTAAATAAGTCCTCTGAGTAAATGGTATCATGGCTGAGACTAAGAACTACAATTATACCTACTTAGAGCCAAACCCAAAGCAAAACTAAAATAAAAGGGCTGAAAAAAATACAGGCATACAGGCAAATAAACAGAGACACACACAAACATCTTTCCTTTTATATACAGTGGGGAAAATAAGTGTTGGACACATCCCATTATTCTTTATTTAACACATTTTTTATGCAGCGAATAACGCGAAAATTTAACAAGAAATAGTTACTCATTTAACAATAACAAATAACTTTAGAAATTGGAACATTTTAATGCATAACAAAAATTATATAATAAAAACGAGAATAGCCTGGAAAAAAAGTGTTGGACACATTGTTTTAAATTATATTTTATTATTATTTTTTATAAATAATGCTGGAAATTGTTATTTGCATTTTAATTTGCCGACACTATTATACGTTTTAGAAGTGTCTCGATTGTTGTAGACCATTGTAATAAAAAGACAGATACGGAGGTAGCTTAAGATAAGCTTTATTTAACTAAGAATTAAGCAAGGTATAAGACGCCGCGAATCTGCAGCTTAGTTAGAAGGAATAAAGAAAGAAGGAAAGAAAAAGTCAAGGGAAGTAATTCACTTCTGGAAGGTACAAGCGGAAGTTAAAGAGTTCTCTTTTCTTTCAGCACAACCATACTCTACGTCGTTGGAAAGTATTGGAACACGTTAGTCACCAGTAAGCCATCACGCGTGAAGGTTCTCAGGATGAGTAAACATAAAGAACTCTCTCAAGTCGTCCATGATAAGATTATTGCCGAGCACAAGAATGGAATTGGTTATCGGCGTATATCTGCTCAATTCAAAATCCCTGTAAGCACCATAGGAAACCTTATTAGGAAATGGAAGGTGCATGACTCAACCGTGAACTGTCCGTGCACCGGAGCTCCTTGCAAGATGTCGGATCGAGCAGTAAGGAAGATTGTACGAAAAGTTCAGCAGCAACCGAGAACAACACGAGGCGAACTTCAGAAAGATTTGGAAAAAGCAGGGATAGTAGTAACGAAACCAACGATTAGTAATGTACTCCGACGCAACGGTCTTAAATCGCGTACACCTCGAAAGACACCATTACTAAAAAAATGTCATGTTAATGCTCGTCTGGAGTTTGCAAGAAGCCACTTATTGAAAGCAGATGATTACTGGAATAATGTGATCTGGTCCGATGAGACGAAAATTGAAATTTTCAACATTAACTCTATACGTCGAGTATGGAGAAGAGATGGCACAGCGCACGATCCCAAGAACACCCTCCCCACTGTAAAGTTTGGTGGTGGAAATGTCATGCTCTGGGGATGCTTCTCTTCAAATGGTACTGGGTCACTTCATATTATAGATGGAAAGATGAATGCAGCCAAATATCGGGAAATTCTTGAAAATAATCTCTTGCCTGCTTCCAATGTGTTAGGTATGCGACAGGGATGGATCTTTCAACAAGATAATGATCCCAAACATACTGCTAAAATAACCTCTGATTGGTTCGTACAGAACAAAATAGATGTTCTTAAGTGGCCCAGTCAGTCCCCAGACTTAAATCCTATAGAAAATCTATGGAGAGAGCTCAAAATCATGGTCCACCAGCGAGATCCACGTAATATTCAGGATTTGAAGAAAGTATGTGTTGAAGAGTGGGCCAAAATCTCGCCTAATCGTTGTCACAAATTAGTTTCGTCGTATAGAAAACGCCTCGAAGCTGTAATAGCCAATAAGGGGTTTTCAACTAAATATTAGATGAAATTGTGTTAGTGTGTCCAACACTTTTTTTCCAGGCTATTCTCGTTTTTATTATATAATTTTTGTTATGCATTAAAATGTTCCAATTTCTAAAGTTATTTGTTATTGTTAAATGAGTAACTATTTCTTGTTAAATTTTCGCGTTATTCGCTGCATAAAAAATGTGTTAAATAAAGAATAATGGGATGTGTCCAACACTTATTTTCCCCACTGTATATATATATTATCGATTTCCTGCACTATTGTAAGAACTGCAACCTTGAAACTTCTGAATATCGTTTCTTATGTCTTTGTCTATGAGTGTATCAAATTTGATTAAAATTGGACCACTCCTTCTATAACCCAATTTTTTCGATTATCAATTTTCAATATTTATCGGGAGTACCTCGACACAAAACCTAGCTAAAAACACTCATAGATGTTTATAGTACAACTGTGTAAATTTTCAAGAAAATTGGTTCAGTTGTTTCGGAGTCTATAGGTAACACACACACAGACAGAGACAAAGTTCCATTTATAAATAAGTTTAGATTAGATTTATATCTGTATACACATAAATATATTTTTCTCTTTCTCTTCTTTTGTAAGCTATCTTGTTCTTTATTTAAATATATATATGTAAAAATTCATGTATAAATAAATTACAAAGTAATTCCCATTATAAAATACTTATAATTTATTTATTAACTATAATTTTTACAAGAAATGGATATGAGAAGAAACCATTTAACATGTGATTTTATCTAAAATTTGATATAGGCACCAGATTTTTTTCTTGAGCCACTTGAACTGATTTCACAAGGAATTCTTTTGGGGTTGATGATATAACTTCTTGTATTTTTTGTTCAATTCATTCAAAGTTTTTGGTTTGTTATAGTAGACTTGCTTCTTTAACCAACTCTAAAGAAAAAACTCACAGGGCATTAAGTCATGACTTACTTGCTGGCCACTCATACAGACCAAGAATTTCCTGGAGAAGTGGGCATCAAGCCATTTACAAATGACAATAGCAAAATGTGGAGGGGTGCCATCTTGCATGAAAATCAACTATTCAACATTCTCCCAACTACTGATAACTGGACAGATTTTATTCTGTAGCATAGTAAGGTAGCTTTCAGTACTCATAGTATCAAAAAGATTCTTTAGACCCACATACCTGTCTGGAAGTCATCCCACACCATACTGTTAAAATGGGCTAATTCTGCATTTTTTCAGGGATAATAAGATCTTTGCCTGCCCAATAGTGACAGTTGTGATGATTCACAAACCCACCAATGTGAAATACTGCTTCATCACTTCAGGGGATATTTTTAAAGAGATCTGAGAAATTTTTTTTAATATTCATATTACATTATATTCCTAATTTGTCTCCTCTATATGTACATATCTAAATGTATTTTTAAATAGTTATTAGTTGTTGTAAAACTGAATGTCATATCTCCTCTGATTTACTGTCACTTACTGAAAACACTCAAAAACTGTGTAGCACGCATACAATTCTGGCTTTGAATTGGATTTTTACATTGCCTCAGAAACCCATTAAAACAAGCTCGGAGTTCCACTTGCTAAATACTGTTGTTTGATTGATCCATAAATAGACTTGTTATACTCTTGTCCACACAGCTGGATTTCTAACACAACAAATTTCTTCTTTCCTCACACATATATGTGAAAATATTAATCAGCAAATGAGAACCCAGGAAAACATAACCAGAAACAAAACCTGAGAAATCTAACAAGCCTATGCAAAGTTTGGTTTTGCTATATAAATCGCTGAGAAAGTTGAATTCTTCAGAAGTGCTGATGTCAAGTCCTTGCCCCTCTTTCTCACACATTGTTGGCAGGGAAGAAAGAAAGAACAACCCTTCAATGTCATGATTACTACTACGGAAGGAAAAAGAGAACATCATAGAGCTACTGACGACCCAACTCACTCTCTGAGCAACACATATTTGTTCTCTTTCCTCTTCTCTCAAAATTCCGTCCCCTTCTCTCTAAGGACAACTGCTTTAGGAAACCACACATATCCTTATGAACATTACTTACAATTAGACGAACACCCTAAAACAAATTCATCCCAACATCTGATGCCAAACCAGCTAAGAATTAAGGACAACAAAATTCGTAAAACACTTGTCTGTATTTATCCAATAAACAAGATAAATATACATGTGCCTTTGTCATAATTCTTCTTGCAACCATACACTTGTTTATAACATAATGGTTCTTGTTTGAATAGTCCTGCTTTCCATCTCACTCGGACCATTTCAGTCCCTGACCTGTGTATAGTTTGCTTGTTCATTTTTGATAAAGAAGGGTTATTTGAACTTATACTAAGTAATGATTTAATATTTACATTCTCTTGTTCCAACTACTACCCTACTACCCTAGGGTAGTTTAGATTTTTATTTGGCTATATTCGTTAGTGAATTCTTCTATAGAACAAGATATCTTCACTTGAATGGCAATCTCTAATTCATGAGCTGTTTGTTTTTACCTCCTCTTTTCTGAATTGAGACATTACCATTTTGTCAGACCTGTCTAAATTGGCATTAGAACTTTCTTTTAATGTAAATATTTTTCATGTAATTATTTTCTCTTTCAGTCCCCACTGCCACTTTGATATTTAGTTTCCTCCAAGTATTCTAATTTCTGTTTTAATATTATACTTTTTTCTCTCTTTTTTTTTAAATGGACATCTGTTGACTCATGGGTGTAAATCTAGATAGTAAACTCTTGTTTGTAAGGACTTAATGTTTCTACCACTTCCACCTCGTGTTTGCCAATGGACTGCTCCCATGTTAGCCAGCTTCATATATATAGGGTAGTTTTGATAAAATTTTTATTTGGCTTGATTCATTTTTGCCGATTTGAATTGCCAAAAAAAAGGTGACTTTTTCTATAGAATAACTTCACTTTCCTAGTAACTCATTAATAATGAGCAGCAGCTTTGTTTGTTTTCTTTGTTTCCTCAGAGGTACTTCTCTACCAGTCTCTATCTTCTAATGAATGGATCTCTTGACTTATACTACTAAGTTAAAACTTGGTAATTTTTTTCAATTGGATTAATTTGGCCTATAGTATAGTTGTACATTGGTGTGACTAATATAGTTTAGAGGTGATTGTGATAATAAATGAGAGAAGGTCAGGTTTTATTAATTATATCACCATTTTATTTTTATTGTTAACTCCATTAGTTTACATGTTTGGTCATACATGAATGTTCATTGTTTTGTGTGTATTTTAGTGTTGAGGTTATAAAGAGTTTTATGTGAATATATGACATTTGGTTTTATGTGTGTGTTTGGTGTAACATAGTAGCAGGTTGTTGTTGGCATGTGTTATGCTATAATTTCTTCTGGTATTTGAATGTGTGGATTGTCTTTTGAATTAATTCTTGGTTATCTGTGTATCCTTTTCTTGTGTGGATATTATTTCAACACAACTTTCTTTGGCTGGTTGGCATTCAGTGAATCTCCAACAGCAATGTCATGAGGCTTCACTCACACTCACATGTATGTGGGCTGTGTGCAAGATGAAGAGAGAACAGAAGAGGATCATGCACATGTTTGTGGTTCTTTTATATTTTCTTAATGCCTATATATTTCTGCTTTGATTTTGGCAGGAACATTAGTGATTGGGTAACTTTTGAATGATGGCAGTTGACCAAGTATGCTATGTCTGGGTCATAGAAAAGAAAGAAAGGATATATGTGTAGAGAGAAAAAAGAAGAGAGTGAGTTTCTCTGTCATTCTAAAAGTAAAGAGGAAAGAGTATATTTCAATACACTTACTACTATTCACCACAGACCCTTCTATCACTCAGTTCATACTCATCTTCCTTCTCTTGATCTGTGCCCATTCCTTTCCTACACATGTTGCAGTCAATGTCTGCTACCACTACTCAAGACCTCTCCTTACCAAAATAACTCAAAAATAGACATTCACAACCAAAGATACAAAACTAAATCAGCCAAACAAAAATCACCTAAACCCTCAACATCTCTTTCCCTAACATATATACCAACTTTTGCAGATTTTTTTTTCAACTTTTCCTCCATGAAAGTTTCCCAGACATCCTAAGTAACCAATCTTAACCTTACAATCCCTTCTTTCAATTCCTGGTTGCCTTCACCTCTTTAGGAAGGATTCCAATGTCCATATGCATAGCTTTGGTGTTCAAGTCAGTGAATATCTCTTTCTGGCTAGGGTGATTTCTCTTGAATCTCCTGATTATTCTTACATATGTCTTCATCTCTCTCTACTAAACTCAGCTATCTTTTCTTTCTCTACTACTCCTCTTCTGACTGTTCCTTGCTAGACTGTATTTCAGATAATATAAACAAGGTCATTTCCTCTCACCTGTTTGCTAATATATTTATGTTTGGTGACTTTAATGCCTACCATGCCAAGTGTCTGAAAAACTCTGATATTGCTGGTGTTCATACCCAGAATTTCACAATCACTCAGTCTCTCACACAAGTGATGGATTTCTCCATGCACTTCCTCAGGATCCCTGAAGGACATGCCTCCCTTCTAGATCTTTGCTTTACTCCTATCCCTGACTCTTGCCATGCCATGTAGCTCTGCCCTCTTGGCAACTCTGATCATGTTTTGATTTCTGTTATTATATCTTTCCACTCCCCTTCCCCCAGGAACCTGTTATCAGTAAGATATCTTACTGCTATCAAAGAGTGAACTGGGCATCATTCCATGATTTCCTTTGTGATATCCCTTGGAAGAAAGTGTTTAGTCTCCCTGTCAAAGATTACACCTCTGAGATATCTTGGGTGAAGACAGGCATCAATGCTTTCATCCTAATCAGGAATTTCTGACTTGAACCTTATTCATCCCCAATGGTTCTCTCCTACTTGCTTGGCTGCCATTGCCCACAGGAATCACTTCTGGTTTTACCGGAATGATACAGCTGACTATAATAGGCACCTTTTTGCCTCTGCTTGTAATGAATGCAAGCAGATCTTAAATGATGCTAAGCTGTTGTTTGCTGATAGAATGAAGCATCATATGGTATCCCACAAGTTTGAATTAAAGACTACTGGTGGCTCTGCAAAAGTGTGTTAAACAACACCAAACACTTAATCGTTCTTTTATTCAATAAATTTGAGGTCCTCACAACCATAATGGACAAAGTTGAGTGCTTTGCTCACAAATTCTCAAACTTTACAGTTGCCTTGGCTGAAGTTCCCACACCCAACTTCCCACACAGAACTGAGGCTCAATTGAGTAACTTATCTCCCTCTTTAAGCACTAACATAATTTCTAAGCTTGACTCCCATAAATCAAGTGGAGGTGACGGAATTCCAGTCATCATCCTAAACAAATGTGCTCCTGAACTCTCCTCTCCAAACTCTACATTTATTGCCTCAATGCTTCTAGCTTTCTTGCTTGTTGGAAGTTCTCCTCTGTAGTTCCTGTCTTTAAAACTCTGGAGAGTCCTCTGACACTGTCTATTTATTCTTGCTGCTCTTCTTTAACCACCATAGAGAAACTTTTCTACTTTCCATCAGTATGGATCATGCTAGTCTCCCAGCAAGCAATGCACTGCATCTCTTTGGTTTCACTCTCTCAGTTGACTTCAAGTGGAATCACTACATCAAATCAATAGCTACATCTATTGCTAGGAAGGTTGGGTTACTGTGTCAAGCCAGTAAGTTGATCCATCTTGCATATATACAAATCTACTATTTTTCTGGGAATTGAATACTGTTGCCATATCTGGTTGGGTGCTCCTGCTATTCATTTTGAGGTTATCAGCAAAATCTAAAGACAGACCTTCAATATAATCAATCCTGACTTGGCATCCTGCCTTCAGTCACTTTCTGACCTTGATATAGCTTTTCTCTGTCTTTTCTACAAATATTTTCATTGTAACTACTCTCATAAGCTTTTTTCCCTGGTTCCTCAACCACATGTATTTACACATGCTACTAGATAGCACCTGTTATTCACCTCAGGATTCTCAACAAAATCCACATGAGTATCTGTAATGTAATTAATCCCGTTTTGGCAGCTTGACTTCAGTCAGTTTCTCACTGATGAGATATGGCTTCCCTTTGTCTTTTCTACAAATATTTTCACACCTTCTACTTTGATGAGCTTATCTCCCTGGTGCATCAGCTACCCAAATTTACTTGAGCTACTAGACTGGCAACTATCTCCTACTTTTTACATCCAAAACAGTCAAATTCTACTCACTTCTACTCTATCAGTTTCTTTCCTTGCACTTCCTGAGAGAACTCCTTCCCGTATACTTGCTTCTCTGGTAGCTACATTCTCCAAGAGTTTAAATGCAATGTAAACTGCTATCTTCTATCTCCTTGATTTCCACAATTCTCTTATCCTTTCTCCTGTATCCACCTTGTTCTTCATCTTTTGCTATCCTCTCATGTAACCTCCTATGCACCAGTAGCAATACTGCTTTGCTTGAGGTGAAATGCTTATAAAAAAAACCCATGCAAATTTCATAGTCTTCTGTAGGGAGTAATTGGTAGGAGTGCAGCGTCCAAGCATGTCATTTAAGCTCCTTCTTGAACACAGTTCATATTATGTGAAATGAAAGACCACTTTCTCTTTCTGTTTGTCAAGTTGACCTTCTTGGGCTATGTGCAAACATTTTTTGAACTAATTCACTGTCTTCTGGTTGCTGGACTTGGAAGGGCAACTACTTCTTTGAGTATCATCTATAGACCCAGTAGCCATGATTTTTGCATGATAATTCTTGATTGTCTTTACATCATTTTGAGCATGTACACCTCTAATAGCCCTTTACAATCTTTGCATTTGAACAATTGATTTCCACACCTTATAATGTGCTGATAATTTGGCATGTTCCTGCAGGGTAAGACAATCAGGCATGTTTGTAGGGATTCCAAGTTTTAAATAAAATAATCAATCTGAAAAGACAGATACAAACAGCTTAAATTCTCATACATTAAAAATTAAACACAAAAATTTAAGTAAAAAATTACTATAAATAAATAATTTATAACTTTTAAAATAGGGAATGACTTTTCAATCACTCTGAACAATTAAATATGTATAAACATTTACATGTGAAATACATTTCTTTTGAAAATGTTGAAATCATTTACTTTGAAAGATTTCAAACTCTCTGCCAGATTTCTTAAAAAAACATGTTCCTTAAAATGTTTAGATAATATATCATGGTACACTAATGTACCAGTGAACAACTTGGGAAACTGACTAGTTAATTTCAACCCAACCATGTGATGTGTGCACATATGCACACTATACTAATTTTATAATGTTTTTTTTCTTTCCTTTCTTTAACAATATGTATACATGTAAATATAATTTTCTCTTTTTTTCTTTTGTGAGCTATCTTGTTCTTTATCTAAATATATTGTTTTTTAATCAGTATCACTACATCATGCAAGGCAGTAAAACCATTAAAATGCAAGGGGTTACAGAGTGTGAAAGAATTAGGAACAAAAATATTAATAATGAGCAAGAAAAAAAGAGTAATCAGGAGGGGACAGTAGGTAGCAATTGACATTGCATTTAAGCTTTTGAAGGTTAAAATTGGCTGAAAAGCATAGAGTCAGACATGAGATATATAAATGAGAAGTGTGAGAAAATGAACTGTTAGCATAGAACTTATGGCTACATCTAGCCAACTCAACTGATGAGATCTTGATGCCAGTCTAGTACTGCACTTAAATTCATAAAGTCTAGTTACCGTAGCAAAGAGCTCATCTGAATAATTATCATGAAAATGCTTGCAAAAAAGATGCAGGGAGGCGACCTTATGGCAATGGGTAAGTGACTGAAGCCAAGCTGCCAGATCAGGATCAATAATATTTCTGATTTTTCTTTGAATCTTATCAATGAGCTCAAGGTGGAATAGCAGGGGCACTGGACCATATGTGACAGCATGGATGAATAATAGACTTATAGATATGTAAGATAGATTCTGAAGACAAAAAATTGTCTTGCATGACACAGTGACCTGACCTTCTTTGCAGCTGACCTAACGATATATTCAATATAATCTTCTCACTTCATGTCAGTTGAGAATGTTAGCCCAAGGAGGCACAACAAGTCACTTTCCTAGTGGTTAGCATCAGCCATGCTCATGGAAGGCAGTGAAAGTCTCTCAGATGATTAATAGAAATTTTATTTTATTTTCAACCATTTCCTGTAACAAGCATTAACTGTATCCATTACAATTATTCATCTTGTCTGCTACAATATTTTTGATAAAATGATATGAAATGATAAACAATTTTCTATTTGTTGTGTCAAATATAAAGATCGTGTTTCATCTTTGGAGATGCATTCACAGTTGGATGAAAGAAGTATAGAAAATAATTAATATCAATAAAGTCTTGAAAAGTTCTATTTTTTAAATATCCATATAGTTTTATTTCTAGTAAAAGGCTGCATTGAATGAAAGGCTGACTACTATGATTTATAAGAAAGTATTTATATTAAAGAAATAAACAATGGTGATCGATAGTGAGAAAAAGATCTTGCTATTGAAAGACTGAGCCATGATTTGCTATTTATAGTAGTCATAATGACAGAACATTTATCAAATCATAATTATACCATTGCTAGTGTTATTAATATCCTTTAGCATGATGAAGATTGATAATGACAGGTGGACTTGGGCTTTAAAATTCTATAAAGAAATCAAAGCCCACAATTGTCTTCTATGTGGCATGTCCCTTTAGGACGTTGGCAACCATGGTTCCCATAATTTCTTGTTCTTTGTAGTACTGAATAATTTTTTTCTTTTTGGTATCTCTCCTAAACCTTGCTTTGTCATCTGTTTACTCAAACTTACCAAGTAGATTATACATTATTTTCCTCTATACCTCTTGCTTTTAATATGTTCTGGGAGTATCTAATTTTCCAATCTTTTTTTCTTCCTTATGTACCCTATATTTCTGTTGCTTCAAGTCTTAAGGACTGATATTACATAACAGTTCAGTTGATTGTTAGATTCTTCAAGAATGAATGAAATATAGTATTTTTGATGCATAAAATATTTATCAGGATTCCTTTCAAGTATTTTTGACATAAAGAATTATGTTCTTTTTTAATTAGTGTTTCAATTGTAAAATCAAAATTATGGTAATTTTTGTTCATGTGTATTATTAGTGAGTTTAAAGGGTTGTTCCAATATAGATCCTTTTTATGTGCATTGATATGAGCTTTTAAATTTTGAGTTCCAATATAGTTGTTTTTACATTGCAATCACTTTATTTGATAAATCAATTGGTGCTGGATTTTTTTTCCTAATTCTCTGATTGTCTTAGAGGTGGTGGTAAAACCCTTGTATTTGGGATAACTTGGATATTGGCTTGGAATGAGAAATCGGGGAGCCGAGTTCAAATTCTAGCTGAATTCATTGCATTCACTTATGCGCAAATACCCTTGGGAAAGGTATTAATCCGTCTATTCCTTCCAGTTATAGGTTAAATAGCAGGACAGATTGGGTTCTATAGCCTTGGTCAGCAACCAGTCCACCGCAGAAAGCAATGGCAACCTACTGCAGGATAATCTTCTGCCCAGTCAGTCATGAAACATGATCGCCCAAGCGTGTATCACGTATGGCACTTAACTGACTGACTGTATTTATTTTCAAATTTTGTCAACCAATTGATTGAGGTAAGATTATAAATTTTGTGTCATTGATGTTAGAAGTGCTATTAGTGGTGTCTAATGTTTTGTTTTTTGAGTTAATATATATGTATTTCTCAGATGAGGTATTTACATTATTTACATCATTCGGACTGTTGTCCGCATCTTTAGTCATATTCACAACATTTTGGCTGTTGTATGCTCCAACATTTTACAGGTGACTGGAATTTTGAACTGAACCTATTTTGATCCCTGGGTTAGATTGTTCACGTTCCATGAGCCATGCCATTTCTGAATATCTTAGTTATCTCCATTTAACTCAACTGTTTAAATTTTTGTTTGCCACTACTGTCACCAGGTACTGAACTTACATCTGGTTGGGTCGAGTCACTGGATTTAGCCAACACTTTTAGCCATTGAGTTATGTGTTCTTGAGGAGAACAATCTACCCCAGTAATTAAACTAAAGGGTTCAATTCAAAACTCTAATTATCAAAAGAAGGTCAGAGTGTACAATAGCTGAAACATTGTGACTATGACAATAAAAATGAAAACAACAGTCCAAACAATGTAAATAATATATATATATATATATATATATATATATATATATATATATAAACTCAGCCACTCAATTTTCATTGTATAAAGTTAAGTAATCAGCTTAGAATATTATTTATTGTAACATGTATCCTGGCTTTACAATCAGTTTACCGGGTGAAACTTGAGTGAGTGAAGAAATATTTTTTCTTTTATATAAGCTCTATTTTTTAATCAAGCACTTTTTTGAAAAGGAAACCCTGTTGAAAACCCTGATATAAAATATTCTAATGGATCATTTTTTTTTTAACTCTGATGGCTTTAACACACTGAAAATCAAAAAACAACAAAAGTCCACCAGAGAAATTCTTTCTGCCCCAAAACACAATATTCAGAATTGGCGTATCATCAAACAAAAAAAAAAAACAGGAAATATTTCAGTCAATGAAAAATTGAAAAAATATCTAAGTAAAACTATCTATCTATGTCACTTTTATGGAAGCCAACCTTATGAAAGGGCTCTTAACATCATTGTCATGCTGAGAGCCAGATCTGCAGAAGTCACATGTCACGCCATTTCATTTTCCTCTTATGATAATAGCAAGCAGAAACGGAGGCACTACTCAGTATCAAAAGAAATTGCTTTAAATCATAGCTGATAACAATAAAAACAATTTCTTGAATTTGAATTTATTGTACCCTTCTTTTTTATTACTTTCAAATCAACTCCACCTACTTTGATTTCAGTGACTTTAAGTTCATAAGTCAAATTAATACAAAAATATTTTACTTCCTTCAACATAAAACAAAGGAACATTAACAAATAAACTTAATACATTTTTCTTTATCCAAATTGTTTAAAAATCTAAAAGATATAATATATGCAGATAAATAAAATAAGACTGCAAATATCCAATTGTCAGTTTTTTTCTCAAACTTAGCATCCACTCAAAAGTTAGTGGTTTTTATCTAAAACACTCTACTTAGTAAAAATTTAGTAACTGTTCTGCTATATTATCTTTCATTAAAAATGACCAACAACCTCCCATTAGCATGGACCAGGCTTGCCTACCAGAGAGTAAAATAGTACGCCTCCTTGGTCTCACACTTGCAGTGGACCTCAAGTGGAATGACTATATCGAATCCATTGCTAAATCCACTGCTATGAAAGTCGGTTCTTTGTGCAGGGCCCGGAAGTTTTTTCTGTCTGAACCTATCCTGCACATATATAAATCTACCATCCGCCCGTGCATTGAATACTGCTGCCACATCTGGTCGGGTGCCCCTGCTATTCTCCTCAGGGTTCTTGACAAGATACAGCGGAGGGTCTGTAATATGATCAATACTGACTTGGCAGACCGCCTGCAGTCTCTCTCTCACCGACGTGGCTTCCCTGTGTCTCTTCTATAAATACTTTCACGGCTTCTGCTCCGATGAACTTAGATCACTGGTGCCCCCTAGGTACGAATTTGCATGAGATACTAGATTAGCAACTAGATCCCACCCTTTTACAGTGAAACCGATAAAATGCAACCACGACTTCTACTCCAACAGTTTCTTCTCTCGCACTTCCCAACTGTGGAATTCCCTCCCACATGATTGCTTCCTCGACGGCTACAATCTCCAGGAGTTTAAATGTAAGGTCAATAGACACCTCCTAACATACTAACTCGCTCCCATTCTTTCAAACACTCTTCCCATCTACCCTAACCACATCCTCAGTATCCTTACCCATCTATCGCTACCCTTCTGACATTTCCTATATCTAACCACTCCTTCTCTTTACCTTCCCCTATGTAGCCCCATGCGCAATAGTGGCAGTGGAATGCCTTGCTTGAGGTGAAATGACTAAAAAAAAAAAAGAAGGTATTTCTATTAAGTTTTTATGGTATGCTTTTTTTGTTTTCTCCAAGTGCTTGAAAATGGCAAATAGATTTGCTGAACAATAATTTGGATAATTTCTACAAACACTATGTCTAAAAAAATCTCATTCACATACAAGAAAAAGATAATAAAAAAACTTAACAGAAGTACTTTGTATGTTATTTTTAATGAAACGTATTAGAGAAAGGTTGCTGCCAATTACACACACACACACACACATAATGAAAGTGTTAGGAAAGGAAATATTTTCCCATTTGTATTTTCCCCATTATGGGCATTATATCTATGATATAATAACTCTGTATTTCATGGATGAAAAAGAATGGATGTAAGGAAAAGGAATGACAAATATGCTTTGTTCTCAGAAAGACTAAAACATACTGCTAAGACATACACAAAACTATAAATGCATATTTATGCATGTCTCATGAAGAGAAAAATATAACATATTTACACAGGAAGCAGAGTGTGAGGAGAAACAAAAAAGAAGGGTCTTACATATAATATGGAGACACTACTGTGTCTGGAGAATTCATGTTTAAAACTCCAGATTCAAATGGGCTGGATTCATCTATGTCCCAGGTAAGGACATATTTCATGATTGGGAAACAGTGAGTCTTGGGTTTTCTCAAAAGGAGGACTGTGAGCTGGAGTTTTTCATAGCACAAATTTTTAAACCTTTCTAAAGTAGAAGCTATAACCTGTAACTAGAATAAAAATAGTGATGGAGCATGATCTGAATCCATCATAAAAATTCAGAATGTGAAATAAATAAATTCTAAATATTTCAAATACCTTACTGTATGGATCAGTTACAACAAATTTAGTATAAGAGGTAATGGTCTACAGAATAGGTAGTCCCATGGATACATTTCGGTTTTGAAGAATCCTACAGTTTCAACATCCCAAAATGCTTCAAAACCAAAATGTGAATCTAAGAACTTGAGCCATGTTCATAAATATCCCCCTCAGATCTAGGCTCTCACATGGATGTCATTCATGGCGTCCAACAAATTCAGAAATGGTTAAACTATCATCTAGGTACAACTGTTTTCACAGATCAATGATTAATAATGGCTTCAATTGAATAAGTTATTTGTGTCTTAAAGGTACCACTACATCAGCCTTTATAGACTGGCACTGCTGAATCCAAAATTCAAATGACAAATAATAAAACCACATCACTTAAAGACTTCCAATAACAAAAATGAGCAGCACATATAACTAGAAGGAAAAATAAGGATATAATCAAGATGTTGACTCTTCACACTACCCTAAACAAAAAGCTAAGAAGAAAATGTTTATTGGTAAAGAAAGACAGATACTAGTTGACTTGAGAAGCCAATTTCTCTGAAAAACTGTTTTAGGAGTAAGATTATATAACTTTCAACTTTTTGTAAAATGAATTGTTTGGTCAATTGTTTGGTCAATTGTTTTGGCCAAACATTTCCTGTATAGAAATGGTTAATCATACTATTTCCATTTAAGGGGAGTTTTTTACTTTCAGACAATAACCATGGCTGCTATTAGCAAATTATGAACACACAAACAACACATTTACACAATAAAATGCAACCCTTCATGTATTTATAAAATTCTGTGACTTCTCTTTGTCTGTCCATCCATCTGTCCATCACTCCATCTAAAATAGCTACTGATAGAAAACAAATTTTGAGGAGAAGTGCATACATGTAAAGGGTTACTAAGTACAGTCAATCTTGCTAGGGTGTGTAGCATAGTATAGTTAATTTTCTTGGAAAAATTAAAAGTTATATTTTACATATAAAATACTCACATTATTTTGAAAACAATTCAATCATTAAGATGAATATTTATATAATAAAAACTCAATATTGTTTTTTGCATATCTTTTTTTTAAGCATTTGTATATATTTAATTCTGATAAAATATAATACACACAAGTAGAACTGTAAATATAAGCACAGTTGGGAGAGTTTCTAATGAACAGAAAATGTGATACCTTCAGCAATATTAAATACTGTGAGGATTTCAACATGCATGTGCATGTTGCGAAAAAGAAAATTTAGCAATAAAAATTCCCATTATAGTAAACATCAATCAATATCTTTTATAATTGTGAAAAGTAAAAAAGTTTATATACAAAACATGTCTATCTGATTTTCTAATAGCAACTTGAGTTCTTATCTATAAGTTTAAAACTTTCTTAATAAAAAATAAACATTTTAATAAACATCTTTTGCAAGTGTGTAATAAGAATAGATATGTTTGGTTATTGTCCAGTTCACACACTTCACTGGTGTTTTGAACAGGAGTAGAGGTTTAACCCTTGTTTTATATTAAGTATTGGGTTTCTGATTCCTTCTAAATTTTTTTAATTCTCTTTCACTCTCAGCAGCCTCTTACATCTTACTGTCATTATTGCCTTGCCTGGAGTGAATTGATTAAAAAAACAAACAATTTCTTATCAATTAGATGTATTTATAGAGAAAAATATCTAGGCAGTTAATAGCAGTTTATTTTTCTTATCTAAAAGTTAATTAAAACTAAATATATTAGGAAATTAATCTATTTGAACGATGTGATAATTCTTACTAAGTGAAAAAAACTACAAAAATGTCCAGATTTTCATATATTTCTTAATTTTGTGATTTACTACTCAAATTCCATCAAGTAATATCTAAGATTTGATATCCTTTTTGTACAAATTTTGATTTGAGTGTTGATGTGCATTTTTTGTTTTTTCAAAAGTGCCTATACAAATGCTTTTCTATAGATTGATATATGTAATAAATCAATGTTTCTATAAGCATAAACCATCAATATCAAAAATATGTTGTGAATTGTTTACACCATATAAAATTAATATTATCAAATAATATTATCAGATAAAAATTATGATTACCAAATAAGAAGTAAGATTGTGTTTGAGTTTTGATTATTGTCTGTGTTAAAGGGTTTGTGCTTTGAAATTGGTAATGTTGGTGGTGGATCTTGAGTTTGTGAAATTTGTTCAATTAGTGTTTCTTACTGTTTTTGTTACTGATCTATATGTTTAGTGTTATTCAATCAATAGTTACTGTATCTCTTTTTCAGTTTTTGAATCCTAAAAACTTATCTGCTTTGTTTATAACTCTGTAAAGCTTTTTATAGCAAAGTCATACAAGCTTTCTTACACCATTTTTTACACAAAGACTTATACACACTGGTGTATAATTATTTTGGTCAGTACAGTTGTTTTATGAGTAGTTTTGTTAGTATCAATTGTTAATTCAAACACTTGGGCTTTCACTTCTTGTGTGAACATTGTGGCAATGTTTAAGAATTTATTTTTTTATAAATATTATCTTGAAAAAATCAAGGAATTTCTGAATATATGCAATTTATGATGTTCTGCATTAAAAATAGAATGAGTGACTAGTAATCTGAAATTGTATTTGTACACCTTTGTAACTAGCAATATTTTCAGTTATCTGCAAAATTGTTGTACTAAATGACTAGCAAACTAATATGATTTACTCCAAAATGTTAAATGAATTTTTAAAACTGTGTTTCTCTGTCTGTTGTTATTACAAATGTTACACCACAGTTGGTCATCCATTCTTGTAGAATGACACAAGACACTATTTGAATAAAGACAAAAGGAAAATTTATCTTAACCGACATGTTTTGTCCTCTAATGGACTTTATCAAGACACTATGTCAACAGTGGGCCATCACAGAAAGAAACCTGCAGTGAAAAGCAGTAAAGGAAAGCAGGAAGAAAGGACTAACCATCAATTGTAAGCAGACAAAATGGATGGTTCTCAATAAGTGGAACAGTCCAAGATGAAAGCTACAAATTGGAGGCATCCAAATCATGCAAATACAGAAATTTAGATATCTGGGAAATGTTTTAACTGGTATCCAAAAGTGCACTGGAATAGCAAAAGCAGCCTTCCAAAAGATAAATAACATTAAGACACAAGGATATTTCAATAGAATCGAAGAAAAGAATGTTGAACTGCTATATAATATAAATCCTTCTATATGGCTGTGAATGTTGGACAATTTTCTCATAGATGAAGAGAAGACTTGATGCAAAAAAGATGATTCTTCAAAAGAATGTTGAGAATACCATGAACAGAGCATGAGAAAGCTTTACAGAAAATGGAAACAAAAACGTAAAGTTATACAAAAAGTCGGAAAGTCAGAAGGAGATAATTGAAATTTTGGAGACATAATGAAGAAAGTAGGCTGGAAGCATTTGATACTCACAGAACATTGAAAGCAATAAAGACAGAGGTAAAACAGTGAGTAACTTACCTAACAAGTGTGGGCAAAAGAATCAGAGTGATAGTAAAAAGACAAACACTGCTAAGAACAACAAAGGATAAGAAATTGCAGAAATCCATGATTGTTCACATTCTGAAGGGACATGATGCAAGAAAAATGTAAGACATGCATACATTTAAATGCAGTAAAAGACCCATGAATATCAATATGCACACTCAGAAAATGAGTATCCAGATCAATGACAGTGTCTGGATGAGTTTTTTGTGTGCCTGTCTATTATATTTATATTTTCTACATATTATCCTTTTCTTTTATTGGTAATGACTTCTTTTTTAACTCCAATTTTGCTCTGTTCAAAAGCAGTTAGCCCAGTTTTCAATTTTAATTTTTTAAAATATTATTATCATCATGAGTGGTTATAAAAATAAAAGCTTTTGTCTATTTATGGCAGTTATAAAATTTTGTACAACCAACAATTTGCAAAAAAACAATGTAGTGTATAAATTCAAATGCCCCTTTCGAGAATGTATCTCTAACAAACTAAATAATACCTACATTGGACATACTACTAACTCGCTTTCGCGGAGACTTACATTGCACTTAAATGAAAATTCTAACATATTCTGACATTTAAAACACCACGGCTATCAACACACACTTCTTAGGAAAACACTTGTTGAAAATACGCATATACTTAGACAAGAAAATAATAAACGAAAACTTAAAATTCTAGAAGCTATCTACTTCAAACAGTTTAAACCTAGCCTAAATAAAATAAATTTCGACACCTCTACTAACATACTTCAATGCCTATAATCGGCAGGAGAGGTCATAGTTATTATACTTACCCCCTACACCATAGTAGCAGCAGTTCCCAGACCAATTCCTCATGTCACTATACACTCAATTGAACAAAAAACCTACTACCACCATTCCTTCTCGGCCTACAGCCATGTGCGACACAAAAAATGGACCTGTCTAATTTTCTCTGTATAACTCCACTCTGTTAATAATAATTTAAATGCTCTATGTTCACTGAACATTAAATGTCCATCCTTTGATAATGGCTTATGTAAGCCGAAAGCTCAGACCTGATAAAAAAATCAACAATTATTGTGATTTCTTGTCGTCTTTCCATGACAACACTATCAAGCTAATCAGATCATACAAACGGATCTTACACAAAATAAATAGACAGAACTTGTCTGTATTATTCAATGAAACCTGTATTAATATATATATATATATATATATATATATATATATATATATATATATATATATACGGTGTATGGGTAGGTTTTGAAGGCTATCACAATGCGTTTAGAAAAATAAAGGAAAGCAATGAAGGTGTTGGGTATTACCTATTTATTAATCATTAATATTTTGAGATCATAGTCTCATCTTCAGAATGTTTGGAGAGCTTAATTTCGCATCAGTTCATGGTTTGTGCTGTTTTTTCAATGAAAGACACAGACCACGAGCAAACGTGAAATTAAGCTCTCTAAACATTCTGAAGATGAGACTAGGATCTCAAAATATTACTGATTAATAAATAGGTAATACCCAACACCTTCATTAAATTAAATAAATTACAAACATTGTGCCTGCTTATTTTTGATAAAATCTGTTTGTACTCTCAGATAATCTTTCGCATATTATAATTGAAAGATGTAAGAAATAAGGTGTAACTTTGACAATTATTTTTATTATTCATTTCTCAATGTTCCCAAGTACTTTCCATCTTCTTTAGAGATCATCTTCAGGGGTGCAAGTTGTGGTAACAGAAAATAACTGCAAAACTGTAACCCCTTGTGTCTTAGTGGCTTTATTTTGTCTGGAGTGAAATTATTAAAATAATCATCAGAAGCTAGATTTAAAAATAACAAAACTTCAATGGTGATGTTTTCCTTTAGATCTACGTTTTTTATGCTTCACGTGAATTGAGATATGATGTCCAGATAGTAAATTTTTTTTTAATCAATTCACCCCAAGCAAGATGGTACCACTACTGGTGCACAGGGGGCTACATTAGAGAAGAGTGAAAGTTTAAGCAGCAGGAGAAGAGTGAAGAGAAAGAGGAAGAGAAGGATGAGAATACTGGTGTGGAGACAGTTGCAAGGGTAGAGTGAGAAAGAAAAAGAACACTATACACAGGGGTGATGAGGACAGGATGAGAGAAGGACTGAAGTCAAGTGTATAAAAGATGACAATTGACATTGCATTTAAATTCTTTGAGATTGTTGCCATCAGTAAAGCAAGTATATGGAAGGGTGTTTCACAGGTGGGAAGTGCAAAAAAAAGAAGCTACTGGAGTAGAAGTGGTGGCTGCATTTGGTTGATTTAACTGTAAAAGGGGTGAGAGCTTGTTGCTTGAGTAAATTCTTGTGAAGAAAGCACCAGTGAGCTAAGCTTGTCAGAGACAGAGGGAAGCCATGTCTCATCAGCGAGAAAGTGGCTGGAGTCAAGCTGACAGGTCAGAACCGATCACATTACAGATTCTCCTTTGGAGCCTATCAAGAACCTGACCAGATATGACAACAGTATTCAATGCCCGGGTGAATGGTTGAGTATCTCTAGTTGTGTACCTGACAACATATGTGCAACATTTGTGGTTTTTAAATACTGTGAATCCGCTGCCTTTCAGTAAGTAGCAAATGTGGCAGATTGTTAGGTATTTTGACAATATATTGGTGATGATGCATCTAAAAACTTTTCTTGAGTCAAGGGGATAGAATTTTTTTTGTTTGGATTTGTGAATGGTTTGAGAAAATGAAAACCACTATACAACATTCAAGGACTAAAAGCTGCAACATACATCTAAGAAGGGCTGAAGAATAATGTTTTACAAAATGTTATGATAAAAACAATGAGATTATATTGTCTGAATCTCTTTTCTATATTCACTTATTTTGTTTTAATCCCTTCAGCAGTATTTCATATGGTAATTGCAAATTAATCAGATAATATTAAATAATAATCTTAATTTTATTTGATAATGATAATTTAATCTGATAATTTTATTTTGTTTGATAATCTTAATTCTCAATTTATAATCTGAATTTTTAATCTGATAATTAAAAAAAAACAATTCCAATTTCTTCATATTTATGAAGTTAAATTTTTTTAGATATATGTATAAGGTAGCCCATGTACCCAAAACATAACTAAAAAAAAAAGTTAAATTCTCAGCATCCCTTTTTTTTTCATGCATATATGTAGTAGTAGTAGTCAGGGTTGACCATGGGTAGCATCCTAGGATGTACATATGTAGTTGCATCAAGATAAATATCTCTTTAGTTTGATGAAGTTCTAAAGGACAAAACACAATCACAAAACCTTTTCCCACTTTGTCAGTTTTTTCCATAATGTCAAAATGAACATTCACAAAATATAAGGCACTGACATACAGTAAAAGCATGAATCAGCACTTGATGGTTAAATAACCTGCTGATGCAGCTAACTTTTCAGATGCTCTGGTGTAACAGAGTGCAAAGTCTATTTTGCTATCATCTTGTATGAATCCATTACATATCATTTTCATTATCGATCAAACTTCTCTTGCAACAAATGTTACTTATTGGTATTAAATTCAGTTTTGACTAATTAGTATTTGTTCATATGAATCATATGTTGCAAGTTGAGGTCTACATTTTTAGAAAGTTTGACTTTCACTACTGATGTGACCTTGAACCACACCACATGAAGTTTTTTAAATATCAGTGAATGCAAACTGGTTTATTTTTTAAAAAAATATGAAGTTCTTTACAAAAGAAGTTAATAGAACCTGTGGATTATTTCTTTTAATAAAAATGTCCAACAAGAATTTGCTTAGTTGTCTGCTGATCTTTTTCTATGATAAATCTTACCAAACACTGTATGAGGAAATCCATTATATTTTGAAAGCAGGCAGTAAAAAGAAGAAAGTAAACTCTTTCATTCATTTATTAAAAAGTTATATTAACAAAGCTTTACAAAAAAGAAAAACAGAAAATATTGTATGGATCTTATCAAAAATATTGTTTTCTACAAAGAGCCAATCATAAAAGAAATGTTCTTTTCTGTTAAAAATTCACTATCTTTATTTCATAAGTTACATAAATATCTTTTTCTTTCTCTCCATTATTAAACAAATGTTTTATAAAAGAGAACATTATATTATCTAAAGATCAATATTTTTCAGAGAGATTTTTTTTATCAATTTTTATCAAAATTTGGTGAGTTTCTTTTTATTTGTCCAGCAACATAAGCTTATGCGCAATTGCTGGATGGTTTTCTTAGTGTGGTTACATCCTAGTGTCCATAAAATTGATTGAATTAAGCAAATTTATATGTATATTTGTAAGTATGTCTATTCAATTTGAAAGGAGTAATCATTTGTGAAAATGGAAATGTCATTACAAGTTAAAGTGCCTTGCTTATATACTGTTGCACTTGTTAATATTCAGATTTGAAGCAATGAAGGAGAAGACAAAGTTTTACCCTGAAAAATAATTTATGTATTCTTTGCTGTTGAAAAAGAAAATCAGAATCAAGATGTAGTTGGTCTTGAAATATGGTAATTGTCTTCACATCCCTACCAGCCTCAACCAATCACCATCTTCTTCAATCACCAATAAAAGAACTCCACTCTGGACAACTGTATTTGCTTGGTTGTTTGAATTATGAGTTGTAATGTAGATTTTTAACCCTTTTGATTTATACCATCATCTGTTTCTAATGTTGAACATGAGAGACCAGTTCATGGCTCTTTGAGTTACTAGTTCAAATTTGAACCTCCTAAGAATCAATTCATACCCCCTTTGAATTACAACCTCAGATTTGAACCTTCTGAGACCAACTCATGATCATTTGAGTTAATAACTCAGATCTGAACCTCTTGAGAATCAATTCATACCTCTTTGAATTACAACCTCTAATTTGAACCTCCCAAGACCAATTCATGCCTCTTTGAATTATGATTTCAAATCTGAACCTCCTGAGAGAAATTCATGTCCCTTTGAATTACGATCTCAGATTTGAACCGCCCAAGAATCAATTCATGACCCTTTGAATAATGACCTCAAATCTGAACATCTCTATGGCTGTTTACCTCAAGCTTGAAATTTTAAAAGCTTTTTTTAATATTCAAGCCAAAAATAGAGACAAGCAGATCAAGTGTGTAAGTTGTGTTATGTGAAAACCAGGTCTCAGTCAGACTTAATAACTCAGTTATACATATGAACTGAGTTAAAACATGCACCCTTCTTTTTGAGACAGAGTTCATAGCTCATGGTACATCAGAACAGAGAGAGAGAAAGAGAGATAGAGAGAGAAACACATTCTTATTTGTCACAAGCAGCCATCTTGATTAGTTCTTTGGTGGTTAGAGTGTCATGCTTTCTTGGGTCAGTAGTAAGTGGTCAGAGAGTGCAGTGAGTGAGTGTGTGTAAGATTGTGCTTCACATTGGTACTGGGTCTGTGATCTTTTGTTTTACTTATCTAAGTATCTGTTTTCAGAAATAAATTTATCTGATTGACCTGTTCTTAAGTATGTTGGTGTTAGTAGAAATGAGGCATTAAGGAGATGATAAATAGGTGATACTTTTCAAGGAATTTAAGAAATTTTTTATGTTATTTATTAAACTTTGTCTGCTACTAAAATTAACAAGATTAACTGTATAACATTAATCTCAAGAAATCCAAGGAATAAATTAAGAAAAAATATTATGGCAAAAGTGAATATATTTTTTGTTTTAAAAATTTGAGGCTGATCATAAAAACCTGTTTCTCTTTTTTTGAAATTAATGTTTTTTGCTTAAATTTGGCAATTTTAAAGACTGGTAACTTCTGAATTTTTTGAATCAGTAACTCTTTAACCTGAAAATTTATGACACTATATTTTATCCATTTTAAACAGGATTAAATCATTTTAAACCATTTATAGGTATCCTTACACTATACAAGCTAGTGTTTCCCTTTTTGTTTCGGTTATATTCTAAGCATTAGCAAACAGTAGAGACATTCAGTCAGTTAAGTGCCATACATGATACACACTTGAGCAATCATGTCTCAAAAGAGACATGACTGACTGGGCAGAAGATTTTCCTGAAGTAAGTTGCCATTATTTTCTGCAGTAGACAATTTGTCCTGCTATTTAATCCATAGCTAGAGGGATAAGCAATGGATTCATATATTTTCCAAAGGGTATTTGCACACATTCAGCTGGAATTTGAACTCAACTCTCTGATTTTTTCTTCCGAGCTGATATCCACTGTGCCACAATGCACATCCAGGGACATTAGTTAGATTAAATAAAGGATACACGCAATAGAAGGAAAGTATAAGGTAGATTGTAAGGATCTTTTTTCAGTGTCAGTTTTAATTTTGATTTGACCTTTTTTTATAAACTTCCACAAATAAAGGTGAAAGTAAAAATGAACAAGGTTTTGGTAGAATAAAAGAATGTTTTTATGCCGAAGTATTACATTACATTTTTGTTTTGTTATAAAATCTTTGTATGCTAAAAATATGGACACACATATATATATAATTGTTTTCTTTTTTAAAAAAAGAAAAATCAATGTTTTTAAAAGGAGAGAATAAAATATTAATAAAGAGAATACATTAGTTACTATTTTGATAAATAACTGAAAACCAAATGATTTGTTTGGACACACACTAGTGAACATCTTGAAAGATAGCAAATGAATCTCTCTTTCCTTCTCTCTCTTTTGACACACACACACACACACACACACACACACACACACACACACACACACACACACATATATATATTATATAATTGTAATATAATATATACTTGTAATATAATATTGTAATATAATAATATCATAATATATAATGTAATATATAATTTTAATATTATATTGTAACATATATAATATAATATATATATTGTATAATATATTATAATATTATATGATACATTATATAATATATATGTTATATAATACATGATAATATATATTATAATACATACATTGTAATATACAATATATATATTGTAATTTTGTTATTACCATTGTCATAAAAAAATTACAATATTAAAAGCTCTGTATCGAGTACTCTTTATAAAAGTAAATGTTTGAACAGTGGGTTTTAATCGACATGTTCTTTCACTTTCTTATAATATTATATATACATATATATATAGTAATTTTTTATTATAAGTGTTTATAGCAAAAACATAGTTGACTGTAACACAAGAGCAGTTTTGTTTTGGTACTATTTTATTAACACCTCATTAGGCAATCTGATGAGGTGCTAATAAATTAATAGTGAATCATGACATTGTGCTGCGGTTAACTATGTTTTTATTATAATAAAAATATTGCTAAAAATATTTTACTAAATATTGAGCACTCCGCAAAAAAGTAAATTACTACAAACAGTTGAATGTTAACGCATTTGTTTGTACTACTACTAATATATATATATATCAGAAGCAAGTGTATATGTCTAGCCACACTGATGAGCTGTGATACAGTGAAACAGGCTTGTATATGGATGACTAATATATTATGCTCTCATTACGATTGAGCTCTCTGGAGAAGAAAATTTTAAAAACAGTTTCCACTTCGGCTATAATGCGTGACTCTTAAGAAATGAATTGAGTTCTCTTAGTGACTGGCGTCTGTATGCACTGCTTACGTACAAGATGTTAAAATTTCCCTTCTCTGACCCCATACGCTGATGGCTTAGGGAGTAGAGACTCTGACTGACACCAAATCGGTTGAGTTTTCGATCACGGCCAGAAGCAAGTGGATATGTCTAGCCACACTGATGAGCTGTGATACAGTGAAACAGGCAGTATGTGGATGACTAATATATATATATATATATATATATATATATAGTTACATGAATTTATAAATATACATAGGAGGGTACAATTATGTATAATGTTATTATTCAGGTGCTAATAAAACAGTGCTCAATATAGTATGAACAGAGCTATTTTATATTTATGTATTAATAAATATACATATTGTCCTATGTTGATGGCATAACTCAAAGTTTTGTATGTTATACTATCATCAGGTGCATATTACAAACTATATATATATATATATATATAATGTAGAGACATTTGTCACTTAACTGAGCAGTATTATGTTAACTTCAAAATTTCATTGTAATGTTTTCACTTTTCAGTGCTTTCCTCTGTATAGAAAAAAACCTGAAGAGTGAAGACATTACAATAATGTCTTCATGAAATTTCAAAGGTAGCAAATACCAGAATTGACTAAAATCTGTTACTTAACAAACATACACAAAACACAATCCTTGAAAATGAATGTAGCAACATTCAAAAGTCTTTAGCAAAAAAAAAATCATATAATATAGATATAAACATGAACTTTAGTAAATTTACCTATTACATAATTCAGAAATTTGGAAAAGTTAATAAAAGATTTAGTAAACTGAACATGACAATATAATTCAATTAAACATGTTTGAAAAAAATCTTTAGACAAATTAAGAGAGAGAAAGAAAGAGAGAGAGAGAGAGTTAGAGAGAGAGAGTTAGAGAGAGAGAGAGATAGTATTGAGTGAATTGTTTCTTTGACAACCAGTGAGAAGCTGGGATCAAATAAATAGGATTATTAGATGTAACATTTCATGCATGAAAATGATGTTCTGACTCCAATGACTGTAATTAATGATTAAATATTTCAAGCAAAGAATAAATTGAACAATGACATTTATTAAATTTGATAGATGCAGCATTCGTCAACAAGCAAAATGTTAAGCAAGGATATTACTTAAGTATGGAAAATATAGTATCATGCATTAGACAAAATTCCTCCATGTAGTCATGCTGATTATTTGAAAAATGAAAATACTGACAAAGTCAAATACATAAAATGCAGTTATTAGTGCACATAACTAATCATGTCCTTTTTTTAATAAGACTTTTTGCCTGAAATGTTTAATTTGTACGTAATGCAGTGAGTGAAGAAAAGGTTACAAAGTATTTCAAATAATTTAACACCAATGTAGGAGTATGCAACAAACCTATTGGCAAGGGTATCTGTGCATAAATGAATGCAATGAATTCAACCGGAATTCAAACTTGTCTCTCCAAATACTTGTTCTGAGCCAATATCCACTGCACCACAACAACTACGCTTAAATTCATAAAGTCTTGGTACCAAGGGAAAAAGCTCATAAGGACAATTACCAAAAAAGTATTTATAAAAAAAGCACAAAGCTACATTATAGCAGTGAGAAAGTGACTGAAGGCAAGATGTAAGGTCAGGTCTGATATGATTACAGATTCTTCTTTATATTATATCAATGATCTCTAAATACACAGGAGGAGGAGCACCAGATCATATGTAGCAGTAATATCTGAAGTATGGATGATTAGTAGATTTATAAATATGTAAGATACATTTGGGCAAGAAAAATTGTCTAGCACTACACAGTGAACCAACTTTCCTAGTAGTAGACCTAGCAATTGATTCAATATAATCTTTTCACTTCATGTCAGTGAAAAACATTAGCCTGAGTAGGTGCTAGGAGTCACTCTGCTGGAGATTAGCATCAGCCTTACTGATGGAAGGAAAAATGTTTTCTAAGACAATTAAAAAAAAAAGGAGTTTTAGAGGCTTTCACTTATCCTGCAGCAACATATTATGTGTGTTGATTACAGTTGAAATCCTTATTTTTTGAAAATCAAACTTGACACTATGCAATTAGGCATCATCACTATAATGACAAAGCTTTCTTGTCTTTCTTATTATAGTGGTCAAGTAAGAGATGGCAGATTGTGTTTTTGTTTCTAAGTTGGTTATGAACCCATCTGTCATAGACTTTTTGAAATTCCAATCTGGTTTAAATGATTTCATATGTAGAAGCATGCATAATATGCATTTGATTTGCCACATCATCAATAATAATTTGTCAGTTCATCAGAATCATTATGCAGACTTGCTTAATTGTGGATATTGGTGGGCGTGCTGCACCTTTACTTAATTAATTGGTGTCTGCTCATTTTTTAATTTCATAATCAATTCATACACACTCTGCCATGATAAAACACCGCTCCCTTATTGTATTGAAATCCTTCAGCTCTTGATTCAAATTCATCTCATAAAACAGATCACTATTCATTCTACCTTTATATAAAGTGAGTGCAGATAGGCTATTTTTATTCTATGGTAGCAAAAAAGGCATCTTACTGATGAACAATGAATGTTCACTGTAATGACAGCAGGCACAACACAATCTCACAGGTGCATGCAGAATTTAGCCCTCTTGTTGTGGGTTGGTATATTGTTTGGTATATCTTGGGTAATATATTAACCCACAAACAGAAATTGAATGATAGAAGACAACAACAAACAAAATGAAGACTTATTGTCAAGTTTATATTTGTTAACGAAAATACA
Source organism: Ascarosepion bandense (assembly GCA_037127315.1). Taxonomy (NCBI): domain Eukaryota; kingdom Metazoa; phylum Mollusca; class Cephalopoda; order Sepiida; family Sepiidae; genus Ascarosepion; species Ascarosepion bandense. Next base: position 2,706,766 of record JBBBDQ010000563.1, on the reverse strand, counting down.
CTAACAAAAATTCCTAACACCTAAAGAAGGCCAGAGCATACAATGGCTGAAACGTCATAAAAAAGGCAACAAAGATGAGGACAATAGTTCAATTAATGTAAATAGTGTTATTGTATGTCATTGATTCTGGAAAGGATGGATGGGGCTGGAGGCCTATTGGAGATGGCTTATATATATATATATATATATACTCATGTACTTAATATATTATCATATACTGAATCAACTCACCCTAAGTAAGGCAATAAGGCCACTAATAAACAGAGGGTTACTGGGAGTGAAAGAGAAAGAGAAGGCTTTCGATGAAACTGGAAACCAATCTTTAATTAGATAAAAGGGATAAACCTCTGTTCAAAAAATCAGGGAAGATTTTGAACTGGATGATAGACAAACCTATCTACTTCTATTGAAGAAAAATAAAATTAAAACAAAACATTAATTACTAAAATTTCACAGTTTAGGCAGAGATTTTAGAAGCATAGAGTTGAAGTACACTTTAGAAGAAACTGGAAACCTAATCCTAAAAAGGAACCAAGTATGGTTCTCAAGCAAAATATTACGTGGATACATTTTTTGCAAGTTTTCTAATTAAGCTCTGAAATGAATTACGAATAACACATTGTCAAATAGAAGAGATGATAATTTAATTCTAAATGCAATTTCCAACTATACAACATTGCTTCTACCTTTTTTGTTTTACCAGGCTCAACATACATCAGGTGCCTTGAGAAGGTAGTGCTGCCCTGGGTCAAGAGGGTGGCTGCTGAAATAACCTATGTCTGGCAACGGGACTTTGCACCATGCTACACAAGCAAGAGAACCTAGTCATGGCTGCCAGACAATTTCTGCAACCACATTACCCATTATATCTTACCACTTAACTTCCCTAACAGCAACCCCATTGATTATGTGTGAGGCGCAGTTGAGAGAGACACCAACAAAACTTCATGCAGCACCAAAGATGAACTGAAAGCAAGGATCACGGCAACATTCACCAACTTAAACAAACAGACTATCCAGAAGAGTTGTAGGAGACTCTAACGTCAACTGGAAGCTGTGGTTGGAGCCAATAAAGATTTTATTGAATAAACTTACTCTTTAGTATTTCAAGATATTTTTGTGTAATTTTGGTAAAGTGTTATTTTCATTTTTGCATCATTTGGATGACAACTCATCAATCGTACTGTGTATATATATGTGTGTGTGTGTTTTTTTCTCACACTTATTTTATATCTGTGAAGATATTTCCTTTTATAATTAAGAAGACATTCATTTTTACTTATCTCTTTTTATATATTAAAATGATATCAAATTGTGTATCCTTCTTTTGTTGAAACCAATTTCAAAGAATATAAAGGTGATTTCCTTTACATCTGTCAAACTGAATTTTTATGTGATTTTTTTTCTTCATACAAACTTAAACATAGGAGACACCAGAATTAGACAAGTACAGTTTCATCTCATTTCAATATATAAAAAAACCTACAATTTAAAATTCCTATTTTCTTAATATATGCATATGTATATACTTTCATCTAACACTTTTCAAACATGCTCAGATACTACAATAATCTGAGGAAAAAATGCAGAGATCAGTCTGTCAGTCAGTTAAGTGCCATACATGATACATGCTTGGGCGATCATGTCTTGAAGAGATGTGATTGACTGGGCAGAAGATTTTCCCACTGTAGGTTGCCATTACTTTCTGTGGTTTGATTAATTGCAAACCAAGGCTATAGAATGCAATTTAACCCATAGTTTGGAGGGAGAAGTGTCAGATTAAAATCTTTTGCAAGGGTATTTGTGTGTCAGTGAATAAAAAAAATTTAAGTGAAATTCAAACTCAGCTCAACAATTTCTTGTTCCGAGCCAATATCCACTGCATCACAACGCCCAAATGCAGAATACTGTGATCTAATGTAGAAGAGTTAATCCATACATAAATAATCCTGCCAGTTTTTATAAGTATTAATCTAATATTCATCAATCATTTTAGAATTCACAGATTTGTTTAGAATAAACAAATTAATATTGGCAATCTTACATATAATGTGATATTGATGATATACAATTAGGCCGATCTGATGAGGAGATGTTAAATTCATATTTTTCCCCATTTTCTAAAAAATATAATCAAATTATCAAACCACAGAATTTGGGGCAAATCTCCTTTTAATCTGGCTGAGAACTTTTCAGCATCCTTGTATATATATATATATATATATATATATATATATATACTGTGTATTATCTATATCAGTTTTCTTTATTAGCTGCAGGCTAATTGAGGCCAACCCAAGTCACTTGTTGCAGACATTCTACAAATATAAATAATTTTGCATTGAATAATCAAAATCCATTGAAAAGAAGATAAAGAAATGATATTCTTGCCATTAATGGGACTGACTACAAGCAATTTGGCAAGATGGCTGGGTCAAGTTCATTGGCTAAGATAGAAAGAATCTTAGTAAACAGAGCCAATGAAGCCAACTTTTTAACACCTTTCAGCCAGTTAATCAGTATAGCAAATGGTCTTAATATGTGAAATGGTGAAGAGGGAGTGAAAGCAGCCTAAGTTGTTAAAATTGTAGATGGCAGGTCAGAGGTCAAATTAAATGATTTCAACATTAATATGCAAACTTGTTGATTTATGAGAATCAGCAATGTGTAGAAATTAGTACCTTTTGCATTTTGACTGATTATTTTGGATTAAGCTGAGACACTTGCAAGCAATTGTCTAATGAACTGGATTCAATTCTCATTGGGTATCCAACATACTCTGGCTGCATTAAGCTAAGCTGAATAATCACTACTATAGATCTGTAGGCATATACCACAATGCAATCATTAACAGGTTCATCTCACAAATTTGTGAGTAACTTTTGTGGAGCAAATAACCCAATAAATTAACTAAATAAACTAGTCTAGATGCTTAAATAATGAACGCCAGTGAATTTCCATTGGAGTCAGTCTTCAGAGTAGTTCTTACAGCTTTCATGGCAAGTGCAAAAGCAAGATAAATATTATAACTGTTAGAAACAAATTATAACAGTAACTCTTAGACCAAATGTTACGAGGAAGGATTTATATATAAAAAATAATATTAATAATGTCAAAAACGTTATAGTAAGGGATTTTATTGAGTCCTACTTGTTCTTACAAAAAAGTTTTAATTCATGAAGTCGTTGTAAAAATAAGGAAATTAGAAATAGAATGTTTGGAAGATCCAAGACTGTTCCAGAAAAATCTAGAGAATTCAAGATGATTCAAGAAATATGCAAATTAGGTGTTAGCTCTATAAAAATAGTTTTGGGGAAGAAAACCTGAAAGAGAACCTCATGGAACTAAATAGAATTTTTTGACTCTTTTATTGACTAAACAAAAAATTATTCTTTATATACACATTTGAGGATTTCCAAAAAAATAGTACTTAGAATACTCGCCAGCCTAACAAGTAAAAAAATACTTTACCCACTCCTTACCTCTCCCTTCGTAACACTTCGCCTGCCAATAATAAACTCTATGCTTTCTAACTGAATTCAAAAAATTGTGTATTTGTAAATATTTTTATTTTGTGTTTTTGTAAATTAAATCTTTGTCTGTGATTTAGCTCTGTGTTTTGGTCAATCATTTTTTTTTCTTTTGTTACAACTCTATATATGTGTCTATGATATGATCTAAATAATATGATATGATCTAAATGTTTATGTGTCTATAACACATAACACAAATAATAAAAGAAAGTCAGAAGAAAGGACTATCAATTGTAAAAAGAACGAATGTATAGTTATTAGGAAGAGAAAAGACCCAAAATCCAAGATATGGATTATGAATATCAATATCAAGCAAGTACCGAAATTAAACTATCTAGGAAATATTTTAATGAAAAATGTGGCACAGAAATCCAAAGATGGATTGGAATCAGTGGTAGATGTACATTTTTAGGGTCCTCAATTGGGCCTCTTTGCAAGTGGCAACGACAGATTCAAGGATTCGACTGCTAAAATATATGCCAGGAATAGATTCTAGTGAGCTCAATGAGCCTTTACAACTAGAAGATTGGATTCTGCAAGCACCTCCCCCCTTAGGACCTTGTAATATATATAAATATAACATATTGCTTAGACCTACAGGAGATATGTAGTCATGGAGAGCCATGATCAACCTACTTTCATAAATGGATGATAGAACAAGAATTGGGAGAGAAAGTAAAGGGACAAATGTTATGCCATCGACATAGGACAATATGTATATTTATTAATACATAAATATAAAATAGCTCTGTTCATACTATATTGAGCACCTGAATAATAACATTATTAAATTTTGCTTCGAGCTACAGAAGAGTGGTACTTGTAGAGAGCCATGATTAACCAACTTGTGTAAATGGATGGTAGAACAAGAACTGGGAGTAAAAGTAAGGGACAAATAATGCTTAAAGCTACAAAGGATATGTAGCTGTAGCGAGCCATGATCAACTTAACAAGCTTGTGTAAATGGGTAGTTGAACAAGGATTGGGATAGAATTTAAGGGAATTAATTTGCTTAGGGCTATAGAGGATAGGTAGTTGTGGAGAGCCACCATCAATCTACATTAACTTGTGTAAATAGGAATGGTAGAGAAAATAAAAGATGAATATTGAATTGAGCTACAGAGGACAGGTTGTTGTGGAGAGTAATAATTGCCTGTGCCCTCAAGATTATAGTGAGCTCAGTACTGTGACATTATAACAATAAACAATGTTTAAAAAATAACAATTTTTAAGGAGCCTATTATTGTGTAATAACAGCTCATACTGTAAACTAGTTCTCTAATACATTCAGTTCTTTCTTCACTAGGTGCTATTTTATAGTGACCTTTTACCAGACAAAACTCTGTGAATAATAACTATTCTAAGTTAGTGGCTGTCTTTATGGTTAGTAATCTTTTCTTGCAGACTTCATTGTTTACAGACAGAATTCAATCCTCATTAAGTGCATAATGCTGTGCTTAGACTACATACAACTAAGTTATTTTGTTGATTAAAATGATCAACAACAGACTTTGCCTATCTTAAAGCTGATGAAAATGACAATGTAAAAGTAAAACTTTCTAAAAAAGTTAATGCAAAACACAAGAAATAAAAAAGCAATGTATTAGCAATATGATCTTTCATACTTTCTGATTAGATGTTTCTTTGTTATTGTGATATGAAGAAGATATGAAGGTTATCTTGAATAATGTTTGTTCTTGTTACCATAACAGAATGTTTAATTATTAAGAAGGGTAGATTAGGTTGCATGACTGATAAATATATAGTCACAATGTGTTTTATCTAATGAATAGTAATGGTAATTGTAATATTAGCCATTTCCTTATAAGGAAATATCCAGCATTCATTGATCAATAATTTAAACTTGCTGTTGGTTGAAATTCACTAAATCTTTCTCTTCAAACAATTTTTCAGGAAAATGAGTTTCTCAACTCTAGTCTCTAATATTGCTCTTTCTATATTGATAGAAGTTTCCTTCATTGCCTTTTGTTTGGGGTAGTTGTTGCTGCTGCTGTAAAAAATCTTCAACTGATGTGGTTTTTATCATCTGGTATTCTTTGTGATTCTGTAGCACCAGTTCATACGATTTGATAAAGGGTGGCACTTGCTGAGGCCTGCCTACATGTTTCACTCACTTGAAGTCATTTTAAACGATCAATCTGTGAAAATGGCTGTATACAGCTAACAGTTTAGATATTTCTGATCATGTTTGGTGTCATGAAAGTCATGATATGAGAAGTTTATTTATGTCTCTTGTTTTTAGGTGAATATTTTGGTTTTGTAGCAGTTTGCTGCGTTGAGTGAAACTACCCTATTCTATGCTCAATTTCATTATCTCTTATGCTTAATTAATTATAATCAATCCATACACTGAAGTGTTTAGTAATATTAATTCCACATCCTGGGCTTTTATGAATGATTCAGTGTATGCACCATAACTGTTTTCATTCTAATTCCAGATCATGGCTCCACTTAACTCTCCAATTCAACATAGAACAAATTTTTGAAGATCAAAATTGACTGGAAAGCAAAAAAGCCAGAAGAGAGTTCCATTAATAAGATGTCTGAGAAAAGAAACCATTAACATAGAACTTATAGTTATATCGAATCATTTTAACTATAAAATTATGAGATCATGCTGCTATTCTAGTACTGCACTTTTAAACTTATGGCATATATAAATATATATATATATGAGATAATGATATATAAATTTTTATATATCAAGGACAATATTATGGCAAAAAAAATGTATGACACAATGGAAAAAAGATTTTATTGCATGTTTCATCTCTTAGGACTTGATCGGACTGATTTGTTATGTTGGTACAACTACACATGCACAAATGAGGGATGCTGGGAAAAAATATTAAAATTTAAAATTCTCAGCATCTCTTGTTCATGCACATTTGTAGTTGTACAAACATAGCAAGTTTAGTCTGATAAAGCCTTAAAAGATGAAATGCATCCCATGAAAACTTTTTTCCTGTTTCTCTTACACACAATCTGTGTCCAATATGTGAGCTGGGGAGTTTCTGATGCACCAATGCAGCCATGCACAAGCATTTAAATAGCATTCTCAATTTTGATTTTCAGTAATAAATATTGTAATAAGAATTTGAGATATAATTTCAAATAAGGCATCATTACTCAAAACAAAAACAAGATTGAATAAAAGATGAACAGCTAGCATTATTGGAATCTTCATAGCATAATAATACATTTTAAAATTAGTCATATATCTATGTTGGTACTTAAAGCATTCATCAAGTTCAATATAAGTTACAAATTTATCTCTTGTGAATTATTTGATCTTGCTTCTTTAAATGCTAACATTTGTCAAGCAATATTAAATTAGTAAACAAAAGTAATGAGAAATTTTTGGTATAGATTATTTTGTTTTATGGTAAATCATCCTGAATGAGTTATGTAATACAAGATTTTTAGGATATGTTCATATGAATAGAATATGTATTTTTTGTAAGAAATCAGTTTGAAGATCATGTTTCATTGATGTATTTTTGTAAAGAAGGTTTTTGTCGAGAGTCAAATGTATTACTGGTAATATTAAAAAAAAATGTGTTGCTGGTGATTTTTTCCAAAAATGTATTGCTGGTATTTATACTATAAAAATCTATTTTTATACTTTCATAATTTTTTGACTATTTGCCAATTTTTTGACTATTTGCCAACAGGTTCTACCACCCCAGGTCAAGTTGGACCTAAAAACAACAGCAATTAAGAGGTGGTTCCACAGTCCTCAAACCTCCTGATAAGAGGCCTTACTGCTGAATGTAGTTTATTGTTATACCCAGGATGGAGAAACTTTTCTTAATATTTCAATGTGTATTATCATCAATTACAGAAAATTATGAAAAGAATTAAGTACTAACTGACTTAAATAATCTGAATATTAAAGAAATGTGATTTGAACTCATAACCTTATGAATATGGTAGGCAAGAATTTACCATGAAGCTAAGGCGAGATAAATGATCTAAAACTATCTACATTGCAATCTAAATATAAAAATTTAATAAATTCTTGTAGGACAAAACATAAATAGAACACAAAGTAGCAGAGACATGTTGAAAATTTCTTAAAAACTTTCAATCCTCTCAAGTAGTTTTACTCATCAAAGAGGATCATCGACAGATGTAAGGAATATCAAAAGCTAAAATTTTATTACAAATAAAAACATTATAAAAACTTTCTAACAGATCTAAAGTTTTCTGGATTTATTTATATGAACAATATATTGTTTGAACTTCAGATTCTAAATCTAATACACACTTTCCTAAACCTAACTTGATAGCATTAAAGGATGAATTGTCATGAGTCCAAAGATGGTAATACTTCAAACTGATTGAAGGAAAGTGGGTTTGAGGATTTACTCTTGCTCAACACACTTTTACAGACCTGTCAGTAATCTCTAGAACCAAACTTATGAGAGGTTATATGGTATTTTATTTTATCAGTGACTTAGCCTCAAGGATATGCTTACACTCATTACAAGTGGTCACAAAGAGGTGCCTGTTATGAGCTGAACTGTTTACATTGGTATAGCCAGAAGTCTTCTCATTCTCTCTCACTTACAATAATCTCTTGTGTCTTAATGGCATTATTGTCTTGCTTGGAGTGAAATGATAAAAAAAAAGAAACTTCATCAGATATCATCCCTTTTGAGGCTGATAATAGGTTTAACAACTTTTTGTAGTTATTACTGCCTGGGGGATAGTGTGTAATTAAGTAAAAATCAATAAATAAAACAATAATAATAAATATTTAAAAAAAGAAATACATTATCTCATGATGCCAAAAGTAAAGGAACTGGAAATAGTAAAGGAACCTACATTGGCTTCAAAAAATATCATTAGGAGCACTGTTTAAGTCTATAAAAAAAAAATTATTTCCTCTTTCTCCTCTTTGGTTCAAGATGTGAACCATGTGGTAATTACATTCCCTCTGGGTAATATTAGTTTCCCTAGTCCACTAATGATGGAACTCTCTTCTCAATTTCCAATGACATTATTCAGATAGGTTTTGACAGCCCTGCTCATGAACTGATTTAGTCATTCCAACTCAGCACGAGGCTGACTTGAGTTCAGCCATTTTTAGTTGTTCATATCCTTACTTCCCATAACTTATTTTTAAATCAAAAAGAGAGCAGGTATTCTCAAGAAACATTGAGAACAATATAAACGTTTGTAGCAGAAACTCAAATTTTCCTGTGCTTCTATCTTCTTTATTTACATATTGTGCATGCACCATCACCTAGAATATGCAAAAACACTCTACTTTGCAACCTGTCAACTTACATAATAGTAATGTGGGAGTAGTTTAAGTTCAGAAAATAGACTCTAATATAAGCATTGAAAATTCAAGTTCTTATTTTTATAAACCTTTCTAGCAAAGATGGATATAAATAGATAAACCATAAAAACTATGTTGGCAGTTATAACATTCAACTCAGTTATTTACACTGAATGTTAAATTTAATTCACTGTCTTGGAAGAGTTATGAGACAAAATAATAAAAACCGGTTACTCCCTTGACCTCTTATCTTCTATTTGAGATGAATTTCTTTTAACCTAGAATCCAGATGATGCAAATTAATGATGAATGCAAGAGGTATCATTTAAATTTTCAATATCAGAACAATTAGAACCAAATTAATTATTCCTTTTAATTTGGGCATAAAAATGCTCTTCAGTTTAAAGAGCTAAAAATTTTGTTGATTCAAGAATTTAACCTTGAAATGGCAGATAAAATTTGCTGAGTACAATAATTGGTAAAACTTGAAAAATTATATGTATCATTTCTAGAAATCAAATTGTTGTGCTTGAAGAGAAGTTAAGTGCAAAAATCAGACGTTTGCCTAACAATCTAAGAATGGAAGTAAATTCAAATGTTCCAAACAATTGATTTTCCTTGTATCTAACTTGATTGACTCCCAAAACGTGTCAGGGTACAGCTACTTTTCCATTTTCATGTCAGGTATAATGGGTTTACAAGAGAATTTAAAACAAAGCTATGGTTATCAAATTTGTCTTGTAGACTAATGTTATCTAAACATTTTGGGTGATGACCTTGAATGCAAACTTTTTAGCTTGAGCAGAAATATAATTTCAATATTTCTTTATTTAGTTTGAGCCAATAAAGTCTTCTACATTTTGATTTTAATAATCAATAAATATTGATATTTCTTATGTTGAAGAGACTGAAGTCTGCAATTTCAAGTAAATGTCATCTGTGCATATCATAGTAAGTCAGTTGTAGGAAAATGAAATAAAATCAATGAATGAAATAATAATAATGAATAATAAACAAAGAAAAAGAAATACATTTTTCCATGATGCTAAGTTCATCAAACACTGTTAGGTGGTGCTGTTGAAGTCTATAAAAAGGCAAACATTTTCAACCTCACATACTTTCTCCTTTTGCTCCTAGGTTTAGAATTATGTGGGAATTACATTCCCACTGGAGAATGTTAGTTTTCTCAGTCTGCTGACAACTGAAATCTCTTTTCACATGGCATTTGCAAGCGTCTTCTAAAATAATTCACCTATGAAATAAAATAAGTCAAACTTTCTCTTTGGTTGTTCTAACTCAGCACAAGACTGACTTGAACTTGACCATTAATACAATGTTGATATTTGCTTACACTAACTTCTTGACCAAAATGAAAATGTACATACTCAAGATACATTGAAAACTTTTTTCACTACTGCTTATATAAAAAAGGAAAATAAGCAGTCTGTGGTAGAAACCCAAGTTTTTTCTATGTTTCTTCTTCTTAATTGTTTATATACAAATTCATACCAGCATAAAATTCTAAATTTCTTTACAGTCATTCAAAGCAACAATCCCAGGAGGGAGTAAGAAATGATATTACAATAGGATCAAACTCCAGACAACTCAGTGCACAAGCATTAGATGTGAACAGATTGAAAGGCATCAAAAATTTTCATGCATCTTTCAATGCTTTATTATTCTCAACTATTTCCTTATTTCAACTTTTCAATGATGCTTTATATTCCAAAATTGTGATGGAAATATATATCTATATTATTAAGTCTGACCTTTGATACAGAGTTCCTTAATTTCATACTTGAGAGAAACTTTTTTTTGCAATCTTCTTGTCCACAAAAATATAGTGTGCCAAAAGGATTGTTTTTCCATGGACACTGATATTATTTTGAATATATTCATTCCTCAGTAATAGTTATTGTTTTTAAAAAGACATGAGTGGAATTTTAATAAAACCTAGTCATATGATTGTGGTGTAGTGGATATCGGCTTTGAGCAAGAAATCGTATAGCTGAGTTTGAATTCCAGTTGAATCCATCTCATTCACTTATGCACAAATTCCCTTAAAAATGATATTAATCTGTATCTTCTTCCTTCAGTTAGCAGGACAGATTGAGTTCTATAGCCTTGGTTGGCCACCAGTCTACCACAGAAAGTAATGTCAACCTACTGCAAGAAAATCTGCCCAGTCAGTCATGTTTCTTTCGAGACATAATCGCCCAAGCGTGTATCATGTATGATACTTAATGGACTGAATCATATGAAAGTGAATTTATACATTTTCTTTGTTCTTGGAAATTCACAACAAAAATATTAGGCACTATTTATTAGATTGCTTATTTACAAGAACAATTTTACATTTACAATATTATAAAAACTAATACAATGCAATATTTATCATTTACCAATTTATAAAGAAATAATTTTGAAAACAATTTTTTATTCATAAATTTATAAACAATTTATTAACTTATTAAAATATGTGGATCAACTATGAGAAAATTCTTATTATTTACCATTTCATAAAGTTTGAATCAATTGGCAATCAACCAATGTTTGCCATGCATTCCAATAAGCAATATAATAAATAAATAATGTAAATAAGCAACTTTCAAAATTTTTAACTTTCAAAAGTTCTTTTTTTATTTAAAGCATAACTGTAAAGATCAGCTTTGCGACCCTCACTTGCTTCTCAGCTATTAGTATAAGAAACATAGTCAGTGAACATTGGTTGTACAATCAGTTTGATCCAAAATGAACCCTTATTATACTGACATATGTCAGATTACAATACATACAGACAGAAACTTTAAAGATATACTGTTATACAAATGTCATGGATTTTACAAGCACCTTATAGCAAAAGATAAATATTTACTAAGTTTAGCTTAATACAGCCGAAAGCCACAAGTGTGATGCACCCAGTCAATATCAAATTAACTACAGTTGTAATTACTGCAATTCTCAATCTGAGCCATTAGACCCAACAAGTGGGCCTGAGAAATTTTTAAAATGGGCCTGGAGGTACAGATTGAAAAGAGATGAGACTTACACCTGAAGCTGAACCAAGGCTTGGAAGTTCAACTTGACAAGCAGATAGATAGACACCAGAAGCAGTGAAGAGCCAGGGTTTATATTTTTTATTATATTTTGCTTTTGTAAATTAAACATTTTTCTTGTTACAGGCAAATTTCTAGTTGTGCCTGAAATTTTTTTTACTCCAAAAATGGTCCACAGGGAAGAAAAGTTTAAGAAACACTGGTTTAATAAACTAGCTTTATAACCACAACCCTACCCTGAGCATACAGATAATAGCACTACTTTAGTCTGAAATTAGAGTTTACTTGTAAATTGTAACAATCAGCCTCACCGTACCAGCATTACAGAGAAAGCATCTTACCTTTCAGTTAGCAGTGAGCTGCACTTGATAAAGATTTCTGGGGGAATCTTTTTTTGTGTGTGTTACTATAGATTAAACAATGCTGATCGTGAATATAAAAATAATCTTTTTATTAAAATTCATAAAAGGTAAGAGGGGATTCAGTTTGCTATGTAAATTCATTATAAAACTTTATCTCCTGCAAGGAAAGTTGGGTTTATATATCATGCCAGAAAATCATCTTGCATATTTATAAATATACTATTTGGCCATGCATTGAACACTGTTGCCATATCTGTTCTGGGCCCCTGATGTACATCTAGAATTTTTTTATAAAATCTAAAGAAGGATATGTAATGTAATCCATCCTGTCCTAGTATCTCGACTTCTTGAAATGTCTTCCTCCTGTCTTTTCTACAAATAATTTAATGGCAATTGTTCTGACAAGTTTTTTCCCTGATGCTCTGAATACATGAATTTAATTGTGTTACTAGCTTTGCATCTAGGTCCCACTCTTTTACTGTTGAAATAACTAAATGCAACCACCACTTCTACTCTAGCAGTTTATTTTCTTGTATTTCTCACCTGTAGAGCTCTCTTTCATTTCCTTGCTTCCCTGATAATTAAAATCTTCAAAAATATAAGTCCAACATCAAATGCCATCTTCTGCCTTCTTGAATCCCATTTATATATTGTCCTTTCCTCAATCCTGCCTATTCTCAGTCATCCCTTTCACTTTTCACTTTACGACTTTGCTTGGGATAAAATGATAAAAATAAATTGCTGTATTTATAATTTCTCTGTAACTGCCTGCATACATTTAACATTACTGCTTAGCTTGGGGTGAAATGGTAAAAAAAATTGATGAGCCTATAGAAGCCATGTAATACTAATTTTATTATTTAGGTATATTTTAAGCCTATATAAACCCATCCCATACTAATATTAACCCAACCTCTATCTGTATTACCCTTCCCCACACTCTTATATAGTATTTCATGTATAAAGACTTTGTATTTATGAAAATATATAGTAAAATATTGGTTTACAGTACAGTAGTAACTGTTACACATGACCATGCACACTTGTAAAGTATGAAAAACTTCTCCCTTCCTGTAGCATATCCAGGAGTTTTACTTTCTCCACAATCGTCAGCATCTTCTGTTGCTTTTTAGACTTACTACCAGAAGCTTTAAAAGAAACAGAGTGCTTTTGAGTAACCTTGAGTCTTAAAACAAAGTAAAAGGACATGAGAAAATAATGAGCACTTTCATGGTAGTTACAATTGTAATTGGAAAATTGTGCATTCATAAAAAATCCCTGTTATGTAATCGTTTTTAGAAAACAATAAAATCAGTTATTGTAAATCGCCTGAAGACACTGAAAGGTAGAAACTTGGGTTGTGCAATAACTTGTTTACAAATTAAAAATATTCAAAAGTTCTACAAAAATTGGATTGAACACTTTTTAATACAACTGTGTACTGGTCTAATTTAATTGTGACCAAAAACTAAATAACTAAATAATTTATATATATATATATGTGTGTGTGTGTGTGTGTGTGTATGTGTGTGTATTTTTAGTGTATATATATATATATATATATATACACTATATATATATACACTATATATATATACACTATATATATATATACACTATATATATATATATATATATATATATCAATTAAACACTCCAAATTATGAATTTAAATTTTTTTTTTTAAATCATGATATAAGTAGATTTTGTTGTGACTTAAGTAGGAGGATCAATTTGCAATGAATTTATATAGCAAATTGAACCCCTTAATTATTTATATAAAAATGGATAACCTCTTTTTAATTTTTTTATATTTGTTAACTAAAGTGCTTAATCTATATTACTATCATGAAAAAAAAAATGAAAATAATTATTATTTCTAGTTACAGTGCCACTATTACAACTGTACCAGATTTGGGAGTTTTAAGTAATTCAAGTTTTTTTTGGTTCAGCTTATGCACACACTTTTTTTTTTTTTTTCAGAGAAACAAACAAAACAGTGGAAAATTTTGCTTTTGATTTGCTTTCTATAAATTATTTATATATGCATCCAATGACCTAGATGTCAATTGATGCCAAAAAAATAAAATAAATGTTCAAAACAACCCAGTAACTTAACTCAAATCAGACAAAGATATTTATAAACATTTAAAATTTGTTTTTGCTTTAATTTCCAAGATTAGGAAGTAAACTAAAATGATGTTGTATCTAAATTTGGGACATATGCTTCAAGCTCATCTTCAGTGTTTAACTGATATTTTTAATTTGCTTAGTTGAAATACAATAGAAATATACTTTAAATTATAATGGAAAAATCACGAGATGAGATAATAATATTCCCTTGATTTGCTCTTTTCTGTTTCAGGTAAACTTTTTCCTTGAAATTCAAATGATGCAGTGCAGGAGATGTCATTTAAATTTTCAATGTTTCAACAATCAGTACCCAATTAATTACTTGTTTTGATTTACACATAACAATCCTCTTCTGTTTAAATAACCAAACATTCTGTTGACTTATGGACTGGCAGAATTTCTTGGGTTCAATTATTTATAAATCTCAAAAATTTGTATATATATTTGGAAATCGATTCATTATTTTTTAAAGAAAGATTTTAAAAATCACACTAAATGGTCATGCTTATTAACATGACTAGGCATAAAATATTCCACTTGACTGAACTTCCTCACATCTTATCTGAATTTTATATTTGACCTAAGAAGGTATCAGATCAGCTACCATTTTCATGAGTTCATCACATGTTAATAAAGGTCTCAGCTAAAAAAAAATGATAGCTAAGGTTGGAGAAGCTGGTGAACCTAGATCCCTGAATTTCATTTGAACTTCCCACAACAGTTTTGAAAATGATTGGAATAAATTTAATTTGTAAATTGTTGTTCCTGCCCACACCCAATACAGACTTTAAATCTGGACTCCCATCTACTTTCCCTCAAAATATTCTGTGAAGGGCATGGTGTCATAACACTAGAATAAGTAAAATTTGATAAAGAAATATTGCACAGTGGGCTAATACTCTACCAAAGAACTTTAGATGTAATGTCTGTATCCCATAAGAAATGATCATTTCTAAATGTTTGTTAACATTATTCTACATCCCTTCAGTATATTCACGTATCTCCACAACTTCTAACCCTTCAAAGCTCTAAGCTTTGTCCCCACAACAAAGATCACATTGTTTGCTCCTTAGTAATTTTCTTTTTAAACGCTGAGATGTATTTTCAATATTAATTTTTGGTTAATTTTTCTTTTTGTAATAGTGGTGGTATGTATGTGTGTGTATAAAGTTTTTGTGACACTTTCTCAGAAATCTCTTGAGAGCAAAGTTCTTGACAGAATAACAGTGTTTAAATGACTCAAGAATTTTGATGAAAGATAATTATCTCAAAGCTATTATGCCAAAATTAGAGAGCCCTATAAATATTTATTAAGAAGAAACAGATTTTGTGAATAACCTTGAAAAGTTGGCTGGAGGAGTGCCTTTTAATTGGTGACTGCTAAGTCAATGGTTCAATAAGCACCACTCAGTTTTCCAGTCTGGCAAACTGGGAGACTCCATATCTGAAAATCAATGTCTCTTTCTGAAATTATGTGAAGCTAAAATGATTATAAACTGCTTCATATTTATTAACTTTTCACTGGTCTTTTCTTCATTTTATTGTTGCCTTTTTCGAGTAATTTCTCTCAGTCAAAAAAAGTTTGACCATTAAAGTAGCATGAACTCAATACAGTAGTAGCTCTTCTGTGGCTTGAACATATCTCAGGAACTTATCTTTCATGGACAGCACTATAACCAATTCAGCAACAGAAGCCTATAGTCATGTGTTATTATGCATACATTGCATTCAAATTTTACATCAGGCTATCAAAGGAAGCCTGATGAAGAGTTATCCTGAGATGACCTCTAGCCTCGTGTGGAGACCTACAATTCACCTGTTGTCAGTGATGACCTAGAAATTTCAACTATCTCTTTTTAATGTTAAGTATAAGTTTCCTTTTTTGTTTCTTTTTTCTCTAAAACTTTGACATTGATCACAGGTTCAGTTCCTGGTATTCTCAGCATCTGTCTGTAGAACCACATTTCTGTTTCCTTAAGCCTCTTCTTCATTTGTTAGAAAATTGTCCAGCATATACATACGTATAGGAGGATTGATATTATATAACAGTTCAGTAATTTCTTCATTGTTTTCTGTTTTCCTAGGTTTTCCTGTTACTTAATACTTGGCTTAACTTTTGGGAGGTACCTTTAACTATCCCAATGCTCATTCAAATTTCAGTGTTGCATTTTCTATTATCTGTTAAAACACTTCCTAGATATTTAATTTTTTGTACTGGTTTGATGTTGTCATCTCCAGTTTGTAATTTGCATGTTGGGCTCATCTTTTTAATGACAATCATAACAATTAAAAGAGAGAAGCAAAATAAAACACCATGTACCATACTTGATAATTTTGAGTAAATGGAGAAACAATTAACACAAAAGAGAGGTCATAAAGGAGCAAGTATTGCTTGGAGTAACAAAAGACAAGAAGCTGTGGAGAGACATGATTGCACATATTGTGAAAAAGATATGTAGAGAGAGAGAGAGACAAGCATGTAAACAGAAAGGCAGAGACCAGGATTGTCTTCTTTTGAAATTTTAAAATGGATTTCCTTAGTTCATCATCATTGTCATCATAAGCCTTATGACAGGGTGTGGTCATAGGGTCACTGCACAGCTGGGCATTTAACCAGTTCTCTCCGCATCTCTGTGTTGGAAAACCTGGAAAATATTCAATTCATGCATAGTGCATCTTGGGCAAAGAAATCCAGCAGAGCCTATCCCTCTCTAGGTCAAACAGTCGATTGGAAGACTCACTCTGGCCATTGATTTCATCTGCACTGACTGATGACTTCAGACTAAAAAACCCTCAGCCTAGTGATGCAATGTCATCACCACACTAGCTGCATTCATAGCTAAGGGGCCCAGTTTACCCGACTATATTAGATTGCTGTTGGCACTACAAAATGATGCATCTGCCCTTTTGATAAATCTTGTTTTAAATACTGGTGGGTGTCTAGCCACCCTTCTAACCAGAAAAGCTTGGTTGGTGAAACTATTTTAGTTGCTGATGATCTAACCATGAGGCAGGTTGGACTAAGCTGCATGGTAGCAGTAGTATTTTTTAGAGTGACCTGACACAAACTTCACCATTTTCAACCATGAAAGAAAAAAGACACTTTAATAAAACACATTCCCTCAATCAAGTTTCAATATCATTATTTTATTTTTATCTGCTGAACATTTAATATTTTTATTTGTCTGATGGTGATAAATTGTTACTTCTTCTATGTGCCACATCCCTTCTGGACATAGATGATCATGGCTCTTCACAAATTTATATCTCATGTAGCTTTTAGCAGTTTTTCTCTCTTTGTTAAGACCTCCACACTCTGTTATGCTATCTATTCATACAAACTCATCAGGTAAATGACTTGCTACCTTTCCCTATCTCTCTTGCACTCAATATGTTTTATGAGCCCTCTTTCCTCATTATGTATCCAAGGAATTTAAGCTATGTCTTCCCGATTTTGATAAGTGTACTTTCTGTTGTCATTTTATTTACAATTTCTTTGTTCTTCACTCACTCAGTCCATAAAATTTTCAGTATCCTTCTGTAGAATCACATTTCCGTTGACTCTAGTTTTTCCCTCATCCTTGGGGAAATTGTTCAGCATTCACTGCCACAAAAAGGGAGGGATAGCAGAGCAATCCAGCTAATTTCTTCTTTGTTTCTAACAACATTTTTCCATTCCTCAAAACCTTGATTAGCTTTAGGAATGCCACTTTTGCTAGTTCAATACATTTTGGGATCTCAGTGTCACATTTTCTAGCCAATGTTAAAATGATTTCCAGATAATTGAACTTCCACACTTGCTTGATGGTTATACCTCCATTTATTACTCACATCTTGGGCTTTTCCTCTTGCTGATAACCATACTTTCTGTTTGCTTCAAGTTGATGGTTAGTCCTTTTTTTCTCACTTTCTACCACCCTGTCCATGAGATCCTGTAGTTCCCTTAACAAGTTGGACATCAACAGTGTCATCTGCAAATTCTCATATGACTAAGATTACACCCGCCGATAGTAAGTTCTGGTAGGTTCTCCACTTCCCTTAGAATAGTGTTGCTGTAGAGGTAGAATAAATCTGAGGAAAAGACTCATGCTTGTCTCATGCCCCTTTCTATTTTTGTGTAGCTACTCAATTTTTTTCTATTCATATGCAAGCAGTTTGCTTCTCATATAAATTCTGGATTATTTTAATGTCTCTTGACTTTCTCCCATCACGTCATGTGTCATCACACATATATACTTTATGGCACTTTAACCACTTTTATTATCTATGTGTGATATTTGAAGAGTTGATTTAAAGTTGGATAAGAATCTGATAGAATATATGCATATATGACAATTTGGAAAATTTTTTCTTCTTTTTTGAATTTTGACATTTTGGTTGATAAATCTTTTAAATCTCATTTGAAGTTGGATCATTGGCTTCACTTAATCTTTGGTTCACACATATGTGTGTAAAGTTGGATAAGAATCTGATAAAATATTAAATATATATGACAAATTTAGAAAAGCCTTATTTTGACATTTTGGTTGATAAATCTTTTATATCTTATTTAAAGTTGGATCACTGGCTTCACTTAATCTTTTGCATGCACATATGAGTGCAAAGTTGAATGAGAATCTGATAACTTAATATATATATATATATATATATATATATATTAAGTAAGGAGGTAAATAAGTATATATATATGTGTGTATATGCACAGATACACATAAATATATAAATATCAATCAGGTGTTATGCATGAAGTGATAAGGATAGTGGAGATTTTTTAAATGTATTTTCTATGTGGCTTTCTTTGGATAGGTTTTGGGTGTTGCAAATTCTTAATGCTCTTAAGTAGAAACCTATAAATATGCCAGATTTAATTTTATAGAAGTAGTTTGAATAGATGTTGACCAGGTCATTTTTTGTTGGTAGCTTTTCTGTAAACATTAATGTTGAGTTTTTATTATTTCTCTGTAATATGATATCTAGGAAAGGGAGTGTGTAGTTGGCTTCAGGTTCAAAGATTTCATGTATCTGAAATAAGAAGAGTTTGGTAGTAGAATGTTTTTGAAAGGACCAATTTTTAGAAAGATTTTACTCTTGTCTTATTTTATTTGTATATATATATATATATATATATATATATATATGACAAAAACTCTAATTTTGACCTGTTTCACTGATCAAACAACACCATAAAAAAAAATAAATGGATTTTATTTTACATTGAAAATAAGATAAAATACAATCCATTGTTTAATGATTGATCAGTGAAAACATGCCAAAAGAAGAGTTTTCCTAATTGTCAAGCATCTACGCATCATTCATTCAGTAATGAATTTAAACACTATCAGCTACTGGCATATGTTTACATTGTATATAACGCACTAAAGTCTGCCTTCCTCAACTGAGCACCCATAGCTCAGAGATAGGATCACCAATTGATGTCAATTCGGTCGGGTTTCAATCCTGGCTAGAAGCAATCGGATGTCTAACTGTACCGATGTGCTGTGATACAGTGAAACATATCTGTCTGCAGATGACTATATATATATATGAGTTGAATATATGGATCTGAATTGGATAAGATGGTAGAATAAAGAAAAAAAACACAAATAAGAATGTGACCCCCCCCCCCACCCACATCCACTGGTTCTTTGCATTGACACCCAGAATCTCCATGATTGTTTGATAGTCTATCACTTCATTCCAAGCTCAGCTTTGTCCACATTGTATTTAATTGATCCCAAACCGGTTTAGGTGAAAGTCATCAAAATCCTCTGCATCAATGATTCAGAGAGAGCTGGGAGTCACAGTAAGTAAAGGAAGTCTTTGTAAAATTAACAATAAGGTTTTTATATTTATACGTTCTGTTCAGTACAGTATTTGGTTAGAGTTTATTACTCTTGTGTGCAGATAACTATAATTCCAACCCACAGATTCTATAGGATGTAACACTTTATCTGTGTTGATTGGTCTGGCACTAGGCTAATGTCAAAGGTTCTTCTAAGGCAGGCAGTCACACTACAACATGTTTTCATGTTAACTCGACCTGTACCGGTCCAACTCAAAACTCATCTCTCACCTTCGAACTAATTGTCGAAGCAACTATACTGTCTGAAAACCTACTAACTCTTGCTTATATTGAGCCTTGCATCCAGTGGGGGTGGGGGTGACACACTCTTAGTATGCTAGCATTTTCAAATGACCAATTAGGGATATCCTAATTGGTCATTGGTCACCCGATCAACCTCGTCTTCTTATCTTTTGTGTTAGTGCCTCTTACTACTCCTCTCGGAGCATGGAATATTTCTCCGACTTTCCTGAAATCTCACTGTAGCTTTTTCCTTGTTGGTCATCTAATCAAACATCCTGCTTTGTGTAGGTGCCTCTCTTCATAACTGTCTAAGAGGCATGGTCTAGCTCAAACAGCCAAATTTTAATTATTGCTCCAAAATTTATTCCTATCAAACCTTTGTGGTCATTTTTCCATCTTTATCATTTCAATCCTTTTGCCAACAAGTGACAAAAAGAGAACAATCCTTCTTGATTTGAGATGCTTTTTATGACCTAGGCTTCTTGCTTTGTGTGTACAACTATCTTAAGAAATTATCTAACCTCAGTTGAAAAGAAAAATTTTATGTTTCTCTTTTAATTATCAGCATTGTGAAATTTCTCAAAAACAAAGAAACTTTATTTTCATGAATTCTGTCTCTCTTTCTGATCAGGGATGGCCTGTCTTTCAGTTAAGTGCCATATGTGATACATGCTTGGGTGATCATCTCTCTTTCGCGACATGATTGACTGGGCAGAAGATTATCCCGCAGTATGTTGCCATTACTTTCTGCGGTAGACTGGTTGCTAGCCAAGGCTATAGAACCCAATCTGTCCTGTTATTTAACCTATAACTGGAGAGAAGAGATGGATTAATACTTTTCCCAAGAGTATTTGTGTGTAAGTGAATGCAAGGTTTTCAACTGGAATTTGAACTCAGTTCTCTGATTTCTCATCCCAAGCCGATATCTACTGTACCACAACGCACATTCAAATTAGAAAATTCATGTTAGCAGAGTGTAGTTTTGATTTACAGACATCTGGGTTATGGGCCCAACATGCTTCTACTGTGCCACTCTGCTTCACCTGTCTTTAAAGGTCATAAAATTCTTTCAACAATTTCCATGCAAGGGAAAAGATTCTGTTTCAAATCAAATCTTAGACAGCTGTCATTTTATCAATAGTTGATAGACTCACTTTTCATGATAATGGCTATTACAAATTTTGTAACAAGAAATCATACAGAATTTTTATCTTTCTGACTGAATTTTTGTAGCCTGCACTCAAGAGTCATAAAAAAATTTATTTTGAGTGGTTATTCATTTTTGGAGGCCATAATTTTATTTATCTATTTTTCTTGTGTGGACGTTTTAGAATATCCTTCACTTAGCTTCTAGAGGATGAAGAAGAAAGAAAAAATATTCAGTTATTATCTCTTCTTCTTCTCTTGTCCCTTTCTTGGCACCAGAAATAGTGTTACAAGAAACATATCTCAATCTAACATATTTCACTTTTGTTAAAGCTTCTTCAGAGACTGTAAAAAAATGAAAAAAAACAAAGAGAGAGAATACTTGTATGTTATGATTTGGGGTTAGTTATTATTGGTCAGATTTGTGTTATATGTATTAAAGCAATTGATAATTTTAAGGAGTCAAAACTTTGGGTCATGTGGAGAACATATTAGTTTAATGTAAAAACATGACACATTTTTATTTTGTCTGGGTTAGATAAATACTAGGAAAATACATTTTTTAAATTAGTAGACAACAGTTTTTAACTGAAGAGTGGATTTTAGGCTTTTTAAAATTTAATTTTATACACCTTCACCAGTCAAAGGGGCTGGATTGTTTCAATTAAAATTAGAATTAAGTAATTATGATATATTAAGGTATACTGGAGTTATGAAAACCAAATAAGTATTGTGTGGGTCATTAATTTTAATGAAATAATTTTAAGTAATATTAGAGCATAAGTTATAAATGAACATTATAATTAATTAAATTTTATTTATTATTATTATTTGTATATAAATATACAATGTAAACAAATATATATACACTGCTTTTATACAACACATTAGAATTTCTCTTCTCTGATTTCATGCACCTATGGCTTGGGTAGCAACTCTGACTGACACCAAATCGGTCGAGTTTCAATCCCAGCCAGAAGCAAGTGGATGTGTCTAGCCACACTGATGAGCTGCGATACAGCAAAACAGGCTTGTATGTGGATGACTAATATATATATATATATATATTGAGCCCTGAGTACTTGTCTAATCTAATTATGACCAAAAACTAATTATTTATAATTGTCAAAGAAATGGTTTTCAAAGTATCTTATATATCTAAATATGTGAAATGTTAGAAATGTTAAATTTATCCAACCCTATTCTGGGTCAAAATCAGATAATTGCTCATAATCCTTGTTTCAATTCATATAGGCAAAGAATGAATTAAACAACCCTGTATAGATTCACAAAAAAAGAACAAAAAGATATAAAAGGGATTCCTTCTGTTTGTGGATATTGGTGTTGCTTTTATGAGGATATCAGATCATAGGTCATTGTAAATTTAGCTGGTTAATATTGTCATATATTTATAGAGAAATGCATAAGCACCTTTAGATATCACAGGGGAAATGCACAAAAATCTCCTGTCCATTATGATTTAAGAATTAGGTTAATAGTTATTAAGTGCTTACAACAAACGTAACAATTTTGGTTCAAGGAAGTTTTGTCTGTCACAAATGATTACAATCCCCTATTTTTGTTGCTCAGTGAAGTTAAATCTTTAGTGTACACAAATTCATTTATCTTTACAATCATTGTGAGAAATGTCAATATGAGTACTTCTCTATTATTGACAGATTCAAAAGTTTTTTTCCGATCAATGTATAGCTATTTTTTAATCTGAAGGAAGATCTGAACATAACAACAAGATAACTGTAGAATCTTATAACACTTTGAAGAACTTCCTGTCCATAAAATCATTAATGCAAAAAACTGTTGGCCAGATTAATGAGATGTCTTTCAAAGGAGAAATTTATAGATTTTATGCAGAACATATCTATTACAATCTGTATTAAAATGAAATATTCACTTGACCAAAAGTCATTAATGATTGTAACAATACACCCTCAAGTCAAAAGTGTTTCGTTAATAGGCGAATTAAGGAAGCAACTGAACTTTTCCCGTTGACTTTATGAGCCATGATTATTCCGAATATTTCAACCAGCATATGCTCTATGGACATGTAGTGGCAAAAAGGACAAGACTGATCAAATACCAATCAGAAATCTTCAAAATCAATCAGATTAAAGGAGCTTATGACATATTTGTTTTATATGTCAAACCTGCTGAGTAATGTATATGCTTGACTATAGTTTTGATGACCAATTTTTTACACAAAAAGTAGTGAAGTTACACTACACTATGCACAGGTTGATTTTTGAAGAGGCTAACAATCATACATTTTTGGTGACTGGTTGTAGCTATCAACAGGTAAGTTTTTTCTGGAAGAGTTAAAATTCATGGCAAAATATCAGGGTTTGAACTATGCATGAAGTCAGCATATAAACAGTTACAAAATAAAATTTAAGAGTTAAGTATAAAATTTTTAGAAGACTTTTTGACTTTTAGAAGACTATTTATGAGAGCCTCTTTGGCCATATTCTTTACTTTACTTAAACTCTTTTAACCAGGCATAGACTTAATGGATATTTTGTATACTCAAGGTACTTGATCAGATTTTCCTAAATTTGTCTGATACTTCACAGCAAACATGAGAGTTTCAGAATAAAAAGTTGATCATAAGTGACAAGAAATATCATGATAGCAAAATTTGTTCAGTGTAAGTCATTTATGAGGTGTATTCAAAAAATATCCAACTTTATTTTTTCTTGCCAAAACTAATGTAGCATGGGCAAAATCCTTTAGATGGGAGGAGATGTACTCTTCCTGTATAGTGCACACTTGTCATATTTTTGTTTTCAAGCAAGATGACAAATGCATTAAGTAAAGATATTGCGTAATATTTGTGCAAAAGCTTTGTAATGCACCATCCAGAAGATTCAGCAGGCTTTTGGCAAGGATGTCATGGGCAAAACTTTAAACATGGCTGCACCTCTGTTGAGAGTGAGGCATATTCAGACAGGCTACCCACAAGCCAAAACAAGGAGCTGATTGAGAAGGTTCATTCGATAGTCATGGAAGACCTTCATGTAACAATCCAGGAAATTATTCACAAAGTAGGAATAAGCACAGCATTTCATTTTGACAGAGGATTTTTGCATACAGAGAGTGTTGTTAAAATTCACCCACTCATTTTGCCCACATAATCCAAGCTTTCCTGATCAGGAACACCACACCACTTATTTGACAGACTCCCTAATTTTTTAATGTGGCACCATATGACTTCTTGCTCTTCCCCCAACCTGAAAACCATGCTGAAATGGATGCAATTTGAGTCATGAGAGCTTCATCGGAATGCAAATTGGTTACTAGCAGTGGTAGTGGAATCACTGGGAGAATTATATGAACTCCCAAGATGAGTATTTTGAATGTGATTAAATAAAATTTGTGAAATGTACAAAATTGATATTACTTAACTTGCATTATGTCACAGAATCTTCATTAGTTTTTTTTTTCTTAAGCTATTGTATTATATTTTCCTTTGAACTGTTATCAGGGATAAATTTGTCTATTGTCTCTTCACACATTCACATATATTTTTTAAATCATGCCTTGAGTTCCATAACCCATTAAGATCATAAGGACACTACATTTGCTAGATCAATTATGACTGATTAATGAGTTTGAATTCTCCTAGACTGAGGCAAGAGAGCACAGTTTGCTCTGCTATTTAACTCATAACTGGAAAATAAGGATTCATACTTTGTCCAAAGGGATTAATATCAAGTGAATGAAACAGATCAGACCAGAATTTGAATGCAGCCTGATGATTTCACTTTCCATGCCAAAAAACACCATCCCCACATCCAATTAATATGAAAGTAGCATAAGTTAAAATTGAAAAGAAGTTACATTGAAACTAAACATTTATCATAACACAATGGTGAGCAAGCTCACCCGGTAGACCAATTTGTAAATGGAAGGAGCAACACTGAGTTTTCTCCTACTATGGTTTTGTGCCAGGTTAGTAAATGACTGAATGTTATACAAAAGTTAATAATCTTGTCTTGATAACAAATTTGCTACTGTAGGGCATTTGATGGTGGTCTGCTCTTGTGGTATTGTGTTAAGCTTGCTATATGAAAAACAATTGAAACTAAATCAATGCTAGTCTGTGGCAATTATGATAAAACTATATATATATATATATATATATATATATATATATATAATTTATCTGAAAATTACTGTAATACTATTTTCTATTTTATAAACACATATTTTAGCTCAAACACAGTTGTTTTTCAGCTTATATATATATATATGCAATCTCCAGGATATAAACAAAATGCAAATCCATTATGTTTTTAAGTAGAATCTGAAGGTAAGCTGGAACAGATATGTACTGTTCCTATTTAGCATCTGTTAGTCAAAACTTAGTACAGTGTATATATTTTACTTTTACTTTTCTATCCTTTTAAAATTCTTATAAAATATTTTCAGTTATACTAAAAATTCTTAAATAATACATTAATAATACAATAATAACAATACAGTAATAATATAAATGACATTATATGGTATTGTACAAAAGAGACAGTGGGAAAGAATAGAGAATGTGTGTGTATAGGTATACAATACTGTGAAAAATAGTCAAATAAATATTTTTTTAAAGAGTTTAAATTGAAAAATCTAAGCCAAATTCAAATGCTCAACACAGTGTTAACTGACTTAAAATGGCAAGCAATGTTCTTCATCCTCAATATGACAAATTGCTAAAGTCATGTAATATTTTGATAAGATTCACAAAGAAGTGCTTGTTTCTTATGAATCACTGTATTTAACTCAAATTTTTAATATAATAGGGTTTATGGTGAACTGCTTTTAAGTACAGGTTGTCTATAAATCAAACATTCTTAACCCAGTGACATAGAGAGGCACTTTCTCTCTATTTCTTTCTCTCTCTCTCTCTCTCTCTCTCTCTCTATATATATATATATATATATATATATATAAATTGTTTTTGGCTATAATTAAATAATATCATAACTAAGAAATACTAAAAAGTGTTCAATACATTTATATTGTAGAACTTATGAATATTTTCATTTGGAAATGAGTTATTTCCACAACCTATCTTCCATTTCACCATGAAATGTGCCTGTCTTAATTTTTCTTATATTTGCTTTGTATGCATATATGTTTAGAGCTCTCTTAGAAAGTTATCCTACCACTGTATGTACAGGATACTCCTTTGGATTTTTCTATACCCACACTGCATGCTGATATATATATATATATATATATATATATATATATATATTTCTCTTTATAATTTTTTGTGTGTTATTGTTGTGTGTTTATATGTTCTTTTATAAGTTTATGTCTGTGTACTTATTTTGTATGTGTCTATTCCTATCCTCCTTTTTGTATCTGTATATGTATTTTTTATACCATGTATTGTGTATATGTGTGATTTGATGTATGTGTTCTTAAATTGATGACACTTCTGGCTAAAATGATACAATATTCACTTTACCTAACCTATTTCCCCTCTGTTAAAAATCATTTCTAGAATAATCTGAGTGAAATTAATTTATTACATTTATTTATTTATTTTTCCACGGTCTGAAAGAAGCAAATTGTAATTTTTTACAATGGTTGAAATAAAGGTTGAAATAGAGAGCTCAGTGGATATTGACTAATGCAATATGAAATATTGAGAGCAAAACTCAACACATAATTAAATAGTTATAAATCAAGAACTTATTCTTGATTTATAACTATTTAATTATATGTTGAGTTTTGCTGTCAATATTTCATATTGCATTAGTCAATATCCACTGAGCTCTCTATTTTTATATATTTAATATTTTATATTAATTAAATAAAATCTTTTAAATTATCCTCTCCATTTTTATGGAATTGCCATTCTCTCTTATATATATATATATACACATGGGCACAATTATGAAAACACACAGTAAGGAAAATATTGATTGAGATAAGTTTTTCTTCTTGTCTATATTCATATTGTCTTTTTACAGATTTTAGCGATATCTGAAATTTTATATATATATAATAAATAAAATAAATTTAACTGTTGAATGTCTCTAATTTGAGTTTGATGGAGTCACATCTGCTTTTCATGATACTTGATGGTGAATTCATTTTTTAGAAAAAAAATCTTTGTTACATTTATTAATAGGCAAGAAATACTTTGTAAATTTTAATGCCTGTAAATTGAAACTGTTACCTTATAGTCATCAAAGAGACCAGTTTTTTCCTTCCATCACCATGCTTGATGAAAGTAACTCACCGGTTTTACTGACACATGTGCGTTGTGGTACAGTGGATATCGGATCGGAACGAGAAACCGGGGAGCCGAGTTCGAATTCCAGTTGAATCCATTGTATTCACTTACGCGCAAATACCCTTGGGAAAGGTATTAATCCGTCTCTTCCTTCCAGTTATGGGTTAAATAGCAGGACAGATTGGGTTCTATAGCCTTGGTTGGCAACCAGTCTACCGCAGAAAGCAATGGCAACCTACTGCGGGATAATCTCCTGCCCAGTCAGTCATGTCTCTTTCGAGACATGATCGCCCAAGCGTGTATCACGTATGGCACTTTAACTGACTGAAATGATTATACTGAATCAGTTGTGAGGTCCACAGTTAGGAGATTTGCTTTGATGGTTTGCTGTATCATGCCAAACAATTTTTCTTATCAGAATCAATATAGCACATTTATAAATCTACCTTTAATTCGTGCCCTGAATATTGCTTCCAATATTTGTCTGTCTGAATTCTGTTCTTTTATTATTAACCTTTCTTCTTACTAAAGTTTTCTCATCCTCTTTCACTCTCAGTAACACTTTGCATGGTCGTGGCATTTTTACTTTGTTTGGGATGAAATTTCAAACTCAGTCAACCTAGCATTTTAAAATTCTAATTTAATCAGAACAGTGGAATAGTGTCTTAGGAGGAAAACTTTTTAAAATAGGTAAGATATCAATTTAGTATAATCAAAATTCTTTGCATCCAGAATCCCAAATTATTTTAATAAAAAATAAAAGTATTAGTATCATCATAGGCAGCTATTCTTGTAAATAAAGATGAATTATGTTCTTGACAAATGATTTGCATTCAATCCGACCACTGAAACAATATTTTAGTGAATTGAAGTCAATTTAGTTGCTTCAGAATTTTTTTTGTTCAGAATTTCAGATTTTTTCAATAAATAATATGAGTTTTATAATGGACTAATAAGGATTATTATATTTTTAACTAATTCTAATGAATTATTAAATAGTGGTTCTAGAATTCATTTAATACTAGAATTCATTTAATTCATTAAAATAATTTGTAATATTTTTATTTTCATAATTTTTAATACATTTATTATAAGTTTTATTTTTTAATAAATAATAAATGTTTTGCAGGTAAAGAGGAATGTGTGAATAACTGGGACCAATATTTTGAACATTTGAGGGATTGATATGTTTATTATCAATATTTGTGAATAATTAATAAAACATGTTTTTGTGTGCACATTTTGTTTTTCATTAATGTATAAGTACTTTTAAATCAATCTGTAAAAATGTAAACAAATACACAAGATCAAAGGTTTTTTTTTTCACTTTTGTAGTTAACATTGATAGCAAAGCCTATCCAGGTACTGACTGTGGAAGCAACCATATCCCAGTCATCTGCAAATTAAAAGTGAAACTCCGGAGATTGAAGAAGCCTCTCTGATATACAACATACTCGTGAATGACCTTAAACTACAGAAAGAATACACTAACAGCATGAAAAAAGGATGGAACAATCATTTTAGAGAAAGAGGAAATACTCCAACAATGGGAAGAATATATAAAAGATCTTTTCCACGAGAGAGCAACCAATATTACGCAAAGATGAGGACGTACCAGAAATATTAAAGTCTAAAGTGGAATCTGCAGTAGCCAAACTGAATAGAAACAAAGCAGTGGGACCAGATAGCATAGTCATAGAGCTGCTGATAGCCCTGGGAGAATTTGGTATAAAAAAAATTACTGAAATAATAAATGAAATTTATAATAGTGGGGTTATACCAGATGACCTCAGCAAGTCTATCTTCATAGCACTGCCTAAGAAGCCAGGAGCAAACGAGTGCAAACTCCACAGAACCATCAGTTTAATGAGCCATATAACAAAACTGATCATCCGAATCCTGATGAATAGAGTGAGAAGCAGAATCAGGCCAGAGATAGGACAAGAACAGTGTAGTTTCGTTAAAGACACTGGAACAAGGAATGCCATATTTATGATTAGGATGCTCTCCGAAAGGGCAATACAAATGAAGGATTTATACCTGTGCTTTATTGATTATGTGAAGGCATTTGACAAAATACACCACAAAGAACTGATGGAGATGCTCAACAGCCTGGACATATTTGGGAAAGACTTGAGAGTAATCAAGAATCTTTACTGGTAGCAAACTGCTTGCATACGGACAGGTAATGAATTGAGTAGATATACAAAGATAGAAAGGGGCGTAAGACAAGGATGTGTCTTTTTACTGGATCTGTTCAACTTGTACAGCGAGAATATTTTGAGGACCCTAGAAGTTATGCCTGGATTTGTAATCGAAGGCCACAATTTAAACAACTTAAGGTACGCAGATGATACAGTGCTGATAGCAGACACAGAAAGGAAACTACAAGACCTCTTACAAAAGGTAGCAGAAGAAAGTAACAAGAAAGGACTAGAAATAAACTGCAAGAAAACCAAATGCATGGTCATTAGTAAAAAAGGGCAACCCAATATGACAAATACAGGTCGGGGATACTAGAATCAAGCAGGTACAAAAACTTAAATACCTGGGAAGCATTATAACAGAAGGTGGAAAGTGTGACACAGAGATCCGAAGGCGAATTGGCATGGTGAAGGAAGCATTCCAGAAATTGAGTAAGGTATTAAGAAACAGGACAATTTTGCTAGAAACTAGGAAGAGAGTACTGGATTGCTACATGATGTCCGTCCTTCAATATGGCAGTGAATGCTGGATAATACCATCAAAGATGAAGGAAAAACTTAAAGCAACTGAAATGTGGTTCTACAGAAGAATGCTGCGAATCTTATGGATTGAGCATGTGAGCAATGATGAGTCTTGGAAATGATGGAAACAAAAAGGAAATTAATACTGAGCATCAGGAAGAGACAGCTGAAGTTCCTGGGACATGCAATGAGGAAGGAGGGCCCGGAGAACCTGATACTAACAGGCCAGACAGAGGGAAAAAGAAACAGGAGAAAGCAACAGATAACATATTTGAAGGACCTAATCAGGTGAATGACAGAACGAGGCTTGCACGGTGTAACAGGAGAAGGCATGCTCAGAGCCACCAGGGATAGGGAAACATGGAAAGCCATGATCGCCTACGTCCTGAAGGGACAGGGCACATAGAAGAAGAAGAAGTTAACATAGTTCACTTGTAGTTTCATTGTATCAAATACCCAGACTGTATATCAAGTAACCACATCTGGTATTGATACACACACACACACACACACACACACACACACACACACACAGAGTGAAGAAAATTCAACACATAATTAAACAGTTATAAATCCAGAATTTATATCAGCAATGTAAAGAAAATGTTTTACCTTTTTCAGACCGTTGATGAATAAATAGAAATATATGTAAATTTTTTTAATAAATGCAAATTTATTTTGAAAAAAACGTTTATAGCAGAGGGTTTTTTTTAACAGAAAATAAGATGAGAATAGAGACATCAAACCACACACACATAAAACAATAAACAAGAAATTATACACAAGCAAAAAGGAGGAAGGGGATTCATGCACAGACAGAATTAATCCCATAGACATTATTTAGGAAAGAATATATACATACACAAAAAAGGGATAGGAATTTAACAGACACAGATTTAAACAAGTGAAAAAAGAAGGGGCGGATAAAAAATAAAGAGAAAGTGAAAAGAAAACCATAAGTCATAAATTTTAGCTAACACAAAAACTTTTAGAAAATTATAAAGTATATAAAAGTACTTTGGTAAGGGATTTTTTAAAAAATTTTATGTTTAAAATTTTACTGTCAGCTAATATTTGTGAATGTAAATATAACATCAGTCCCTAATTTTTCTTTTTAAATTCTTTTATTGTTTCTTATTTAATTTTTCTTTTTCATTCTCCTCCTCTTTATAATTTGTTAAGAATTTGTCTGTGTATTCATATTGTGTATGTCTATATTTTTTGTTTGGTTCAAAAAGGATAAATAATAATGTTCACGTACCGTGTTAAAAATTTTCTTTAGAATAGTCTAAGTGAACTTTACTTTTATTTTTAATTTTCTAAGGTCTAAATAGGAAAAATAATTCTTAATAAAAATTTTGTAAAGAAAATTTTTGAAAGGTTTTAAATAGAATTTCTTTTGAAATTCATTTATATGTTTTTTTTTTCTTTCATTTCCCTCTCTTTATTCTTTGTGAAGATTTTGTCTATGTGTTCATATTATATATATATATTTTAGATGTCTAGTTCAAAGAATATAATGTTCACTTCCCTTGTTAAAAATTTCTTTAGAATAGTCTAGTTCCCATATGTATTTTTATAACTTGGTGTTATTTTATCTTTCATATTTGAATGAGTGCAAATGTTTTTGCATATATTTCTTTAAATGAAGAGCTGTTAAAAAGTTCTTGAAACAATGCAAATGATACTCAACTTAAAAGCCAACCATTATTGGACAATTCTAACTATTTAAAGAATGAAAATTGTCAATCATTTCTATTGCTTTCAGTGGAAAGTATGCTTATTTTACAAGCTATGAACAAGTATACACACCCTTTTCAACCAAATAATTAGCAGTAAATTAGGCAAAAAATTTCTCCCTTTGATTAAGAAATGTTTCTCAAATAATAATCCATTAAGCAAGATTTTTAATAACAATACTTATAAAGTTATAGTTGTACAGATAATCTGAAAAAAATTATAAAAACTCATAATAATAATATTTTAAATAAAAATTTAAATCTAATTGAAAATAAAAATCATCCAAAAACTAGATTCAGTGATTTAGACAAAAATAAATGTAATTGTAGAAACCCCATGGAGTGTTCTTAGGAAAACAGGTGCCTTACAGAATCATTAGTTTATCAATATACTATTTCTTCTACAGAAAACCCTACTAATATAAAGATTTATGTTGGTAGTACTAAGAATTTACTGAAAAAACGATTTCATCAACACTTTTTCATTTATTAACTAGTACCGTAGCCAGGCATTGCCTATGCAACTCAGAACATTTTACTAGTAGAAGATGCCAATGAGAGGAGTAGATGGAAATCATTTATTGAAAGTAGGAAAGGAGAGCTGAGGCTGTTAGTTAAATGTTTATAATATTAGATGAATAAATTCCTTTAAAACTCAGTTATATAAAAGAATAATTATGTAAAAATTGTTGTTTCAAAATAATTAAAAAATTCCATTAAAAAATCTATTTTCTTTTGTTTTGCATAAATGTGATTTGATGTTTTGTGTGACATTGTAAACAACATTACGTGAGTTTTTGTTTCAAAATTACAGAAAAAATATTTACATTTTTTGTTGACTAAATGAATTTAACATAAAAATAAAAATTATTTATTTTGTTTTACTGAAATTAGAAATATGAAAACTATTATGCTCTCAGTTCAGAAATTTTTGATGAATATTTAAAAATGTAGATATTTAATTTTAGAGGAAAAAGTGACATTAATGCCACATGAATTACAGACAGTTGATTTCCTGAATGAAATATTTAGAAAAAAAAGCTTTATTTTTTTTCAAATTTTATTTTCTGAAGTATGAAATATTAAATCTGAAAAAAAAAAAAGACTTAAAGAATTAACCATTGGCACTTTTATTTTACATATTTTGTTTTTGCTTGAAAAAACATTTTTTAAAAATATTTCTTTTGTTTCAAAATGTTCACATTTTTTATTGACCAAATTAAATTTTAAAACATCGGAATAAAAATTAAATATAAAGGCTCACTTTTTTTTTAATAAAAAAATATTTTAGTCGTGTTTGACACGTATGATTTGATTTCTGTGACATAATTTAGCAACCATCTTAGATCTTAGATTATTTACGAAGCAAATGTAAACAATTGGCTCGATTGGTCAAAAAGTGCGAAAGGGAAAATTGCTGAATTTAAACTAAAAAAGTATGTGTCGACCTGGCTTCCCTGTAGATATGTGTCCCTAGAAAGTTTGAATGGTATAGCTTAAAAAATGTAGGCTTGCATAGGAAACAGCCACATACAGACTCACAGATTGCTTTATATAGATAAGAACAGAAATAGAACATCCCTATTGAAATATTTTTGGTATCTAAAAGAAACAAATAAAACTCCTACAATAAAATGGAAAATTTTAAAAGAAGCTACAATATGTAAGTCTTTAAATAACCCATGCTTCTTGTGTCTATATGAAAAACTATATATTATTAAAAATCTATTAAATAAATGTAATGAAATAAATGTCATGTGCAAACATTGTTCACCTTAGAACATGATTAAAAAATTTCTTTACAAAAGAATATCCATTGACTTATATATATCCAAAAATTTGTTTTATATTATAATATTAATTAAATGGATATTAAAATTCTTACAAATTAAGAGTTTATGAAAAAACTTTTTCCTATTTTTCATAAACTCTTAATTTGTAAAAATTTTAATATCTTTATTATAATTTCAGTTTTCAAAGAAAATTTCAGTTTTCAAAGAAAACTTCAAAACTAATCTAGCATGCAGACTCATAAACCCAACCAAAAGTGAACTTGGTAATGTAAGTGAAGCAATACTAGAAATAATTAATTCTGAACTAAGGAAGAAGCTAGGTGTAAACCACTGGAAAAACACAAAAGCAACTACAGACTTGTTCAACAGTATAAAAAACAAACATAATTGCCAATTTCTACAATTAGACATAAAAGAATTCTACCCATCTATAACAAAACCCATGCTAGATAAGGCCACCATCTTAGCCTAAGAACAAATAAAAATAAACATGTTATGATGTTGATAGTTGCTTATTTGAAGTTATTCTATTGAGTGCCTCTGTCTCTAGATATGTCATTATATAGGGGTATGGCTATGCTAATTATTATTAGCTAACTAATCCCATTACACCTCCCGGGACCTTTTAGGTCTAACTCCCTGAGTTGACCTGCTGCTTCTCCTAGATCCCTTCCCCATTTCAGTGGTTTCAAGAGGATTTCTCTCTAGAGAAGATCTTGATCTACTTCTTTCTTGATATGTATCTATTGTTTTGTTTTCTGATTCTTCAGAAAACTTTTGTGCACTCATTGTCTCTTCTGAGCTATTATCCTGTTCTTGTGTATCCTCATTTAATTTGTGCATATCTTCTGTCTCCAAGTCTTAATTGTTTTGGCACCACCTTAATTAGTCAGCATGTGCCAATAAGCCTCTACCATTCTTGAAAACCACGGCTGTATTTTGTCCCTTCTGCATTATGAATCTTACTATTTCTTGCCTCTCGTTTTTATTTCATTTCGTTTAATGGTGCTCTTATCTGTCTTCCCATTAAGGTGGAGAGTCTTTGTAATTTTCCGGCATGAGGTATTGTCGTATAACTCAATAGTAATCTTGGTAGAAAATTTTTGACTTTTTCATGCTGTGGGAAGAATACTTTTAAGCCCATTTTTATGGTTTGCACCATTTTCTTCGATATTCCATTTGATTGTTGGTGATAAGGAGGGGTTTTATATGGGCTGCATCCAGTGTTTCTTAACCATGTATACAAGTTCACATCACAAAACTCTGATTCATAATCAGTTACCAATGTCATTGGTATGCCATTTCTAGCAAAAACTATATGTAAAATTTGTTGTGCAGTCTCCAATCTTTTATCCTTAACCCTAAAAACTTCAGGCCAAGCTGAAAACACATCCACCAATATAAAAGACAATCTCATACCATTCACGTCTGCATGGTCTATGTGAACCCTGGACCAGGGTTCAGTTTTCTTTGGCCACAAATGTATCTTGTTTGGTCAAATATTTTTTATCTTAGCATTTCTCAACGTATGTCTCCACATTGCGAGTGTGACCAGGCCACCAGACTTCCAATTTTACACGTTTTAGTGTAGCAGCTATTCCACAATCCACATCATCATGTACACTTTTAATTACCTGCTTTCGACAAGTTTCTGGTGGTACCACCAAATCTCTGTTGCAGATTATGCCCTTCTCTATTGTTAACTTATGTTTGACTTCCTTGTATAGTTTTTCTGCTTTGGAACAATTACTCCATCTGTTGTTCCTTATTTTTTCTAGAATCTTATTCAATACTGGACCTTGTAAGGTCTCCATTATAAGTCTATTCATGGGCAATGCATCAGTCTCCACCCAATGTAATGTTTCCTCTTCCACTTCCTCCTTTTTCTCATGTTGCTCCTCCTCAAACTGTAGTTGTGACATTGCGTCTATGTGTGGGATCATATTCCCTTTCATATACTCAATTTCAAAGTCAAAGGCCATCAACTTTATAGCCCATCTTAGTAAACTCGAGAATGTGACCTTCGGCAATTCTTTTCTGGGATGGAATATAAACTTTAGTGGTTTATGATCTGACCTGAGCAAAAACTTTTTCCTAACAAAAATTCTCTTGCTCTGGTCATATTCTATGCTATAGCCAAGGTCTCCTTTTTGATATTGGAATAGTTCTTCTCAGCCGGCATTAACTTGCTGGACAGATACATCAGTGGGCATTGTTCCTGTGACAAAATTGCTGACACAAATTGACCACTCACATCTGTTGTTAATGTGACCTCTTTTTTTCTCAATTTTTTTAGGGTAAAAAATCTTGACAACTGGTTTCTTGGATAATGGTAACTTTAATTTACTGAAAGCTTTTTGATGAATATCAGTCCACTGAAACTCCTTATTTTTCTTTCATAACTCAGCAAAAGGCTCAAAAGGCTTCTTTCTACATATTTTGGCAAGAGCTTGCTATAAAAATTAGCTAATCCAAGAAATGACTCCAACTCTTTCTTATTACTTGGAGGCGAAACATTCAATATTTTCTGAATTAAGATTGAGTCCAGTGAAGTACCCTCATCTGAAATTTGATATCCCAAAACATCAACTTTTTGCACTTGAATATACACTTATCCTCGTTTAAAGTCATTCCTGCATTTCTGAGTATATTCATTACTAACTTTGTTTTTTGTTTTAACTCTTCTTCTGTACGGGCGCCCAACCCAATATCATCTTGGTAAATTATTATATTTTTTACTTTTCCTTCTAGTAAATTTTCCATTGCTCTCTGAAAAATCAAATTGGCTGTCTTCACTCCAAATGGTAGATGAGTCCACCATAAAAAGCCTATAGGCGAGTTTATCGTCGTAATTTCTTTGAATTCGTCATCTATTTGGATTTTGTTATACACATTTTTTAAATCAATTTTAGCAAAATTTTTCATTCCTGCAAAGGAATGCAATATATTTTCTACATTTGGAATAGGATATGAATCTGAACAAATTTTGTGATTCAAACCTACTTTGTAATCCTCACAAATTCTAAGATCACCATTAGGTTTCCTTACAACAACAATAGGGGATGCCCATTTGTTGCCTCCAGGTTCAACATGTTGAAGTATTCCTTCTTCTATCATTTTGTTCAGCTTCTCAATCACCATTGGGAAGCCTACAACTTTGAAAATATGACGGTGTAACATTTTGCTTTAGCTTCATGTTTGCTCTATAATTTTTTAATGTTCCCATTTTACCACTTCTACTATTGACAGCATTCAGTAACTGTGCACTATCAACATTTAATAAATCAGTACCTAGGCCATGACTTTTACACAATCCATTACTATGATGGTGATCATTTCAATTCTTTTCGATGTTTCAATTGTCCCTTGTAAAAAAACTAATGTTTTTATACATGTTCCATCAAATTGTCTTAGTTTTATTCAACATTTTCTTAACTTTGGTCTCCTTAATTTTTCCCCAAAATTGCTCGGAATGAGGGTTACCTCACTTCCTGTGTCAACTTGCATACTTAAATAAGTGCTGTTCAACTTTATCTTCTTGAAGGTATTCTTGTTTTTCCTCTCTAGGGCAAAAACATTCCCTCCATTTTCTTTTTTCTTTCATTGTGCCTCCACATTTTTTACCTTACTGCTTTTTGCCATTTACAGACAGCTTTAAAATGATTCTTTTTCTTACACTTGTCACATATCTTTTGCCACGTGTGGCATTTTTATCTTTTTGGTTTATGTGTATAAACGCAATACTTACATTTTGATTTTATTTTCCTTTTAATAGCATCTACTTCCATCATTTCTTCTTGTTGGTTTCTTTGTGTCTTATACTCTTCAATCAACTTGCTCTGCTGTATGAATTCAATAGTGGCTTCCAAACTTATATTTTGTAATTGTAACCTTTCCAAGGTTTTAAGTTACTGCGAAGTATCAACTAATCCTTCTACAAGTCAAAGCTGAATTAATTTGTCCTCTATTGTTATTTCCTTTCATCTATGTTCATTAAAGTTGCAATACCTACTAGTATCTCTTAGTCTACTGAGATAGTGTGCGTGTGTTTGTCGAGCTGATGTATTTTTTCTTGAATTTTCTCTTTTAGGGAAGCGACCGTTGTTTTTATTCATTTTTTTAAGTCTTTGTGAATCTCATTCGTGTGAAATCATTTGTGGAGTGGAGACGGAGGCTGATGAGGTTCGACTGAAGTGGGCCTGCACTTCCGATTTACCATGAAATGGCGTGTCTGCCTTAATTTTTTTTATATTTGCTCTATATTTGCTCTATATGTATTTATATACATATATATCTAAAGCTCTCTTAGAGAGTTATCCTACTACTTTATATACAGGATACTCCTTTGGATTCTTCTATACCCACACTGAATGCTGTTTATATATATATATATATATATATATATATATTGTTGTAACTCTAGAAGGTTGAGTAATCACCAAAATGGAGTTTGGGAATAATAGTATACAACAATTACTATACTTGCGTGAAGTAGATACACTGCTAGTCAGTATAATACCTCAACTTTTCCCTTCACTCCATTATTGTTCATGTATTTAAGAGGATAGAAACATATCATTACTGTATATACACTACCGGCCATAATTGTTAAGCAATCTCAGTTTTTTTTTTTAAGAAATTATGTATTTCACACTATTTTTAATATTTTATTGCCGGTGGATGGTTCTAAATTAAAATGAAGTGTTTCTTTTGTCATTCTGCATAATAATAATTGCATCAAATGAACTGCTCTGGTATCCAGTTTTTGTGCTCTCTTCCCCATACTAGTCTCTTCTTCTTATTGGCTAGCAGAACAAAAGGCTTCCTGGCTGCCTTGTAAAAATTACAAAGTAATAATAATAAAAGAACTATTCTATTTTCATTTATAATTGTCCAATTGGTAATGAGTACTAAAAATAATATGAAATATTTTTTTTTAAAATTGGGATGGCCTAATAATTATGGCCGGTAGTGTTGCAAGGTAAACATCATATATGTTAATGGATATTCGTATTTGAGTAGACGCGCCATTTACCTATTAA
Source organism: Ascarosepion bandense (assembly GCA_037127315.1). Taxonomy (NCBI): domain Eukaryota; kingdom Metazoa; phylum Mollusca; class Cephalopoda; order Sepiida; family Sepiidae; genus Ascarosepion; species Ascarosepion bandense. The sequence continues at coordinate 2,667,584 of JBBBDQ010000563.1, read as the reverse complement.
ACAATATATTTCTGTATGTTGTCTACTAGTCTGAATATCTGAGAAAATGTCCTGTCTCCAGCAGGATACTTAGGGCATAGTCTTTCTTTAGGAAGATTTAATTTCTCAATTCGTGTACACAAATACTAGCATCTACTAAAATATAACGGTTAGGTATTATAAATCTGTTTGATTAATAAATAAAACTCCATTCCCTTTGCCCGGTTCACACTCCACCCACGTCTATTGAACAGGTGAAGAGGCTTATCCCTTGTTTCCTGTTCAGGTTGTGGTTTCCAGTTTTTCTCTTCTCCAAACTTTTCACTCTTTTTTTATTTTTATTTTTCAATTGGAGTAGATAGTCTAAACTATCGCCCAGTTCACACTCCACCCACATCTATTGAACAGGTGAAGCGGCCTATACCTTGTTTCCTGTTCAGGTTGTGGTTTCCGGTTTTTCTTTTTTCCAATCTTTTCACTCTTACGTAGCCCCCTGTGTGTCAGTGGCATTTCCGTCTTGCTTGGGGTGATATGATTAAAAAAAAAAAAAATCTCCTAATAGGTTCTCCAGACACTTGTCTTAATGCCAGAAACTTGGTCCTTTTGGCAATGACTAACCTGTTTTTTAGTTGGATAGACTTTAAAATTATTTCCTTAATCTTTTAAAAGTCTAAGGTTTTGATTTTGTCAGGGTAAGTCATCAATAACCCTTGTTTAACGGCTCTACATCCTGCGGTGGCCAAAAATAAATCCATGATTTGATTTTGGTTTTGATCATCTGTTAATTTTTTATCCTGGCTATTGCCTCAAAGACCTTCAGCCAAATCATAACCTCCTCAGGGTTTTCAAAGTCCAACATAGTTTCATTTGGTGAGGCCATTTTGTTATGATGTTGATAGTTGCCTATTCAAAGTTATTCTTATGAGTTCGGGTGCCTCTCTGTCTCTAGATATGTCATTATAAAGGGGTACGGCTATGCTAATTATTATTAGCTAACCAATATCACTACAAAACACAAACCAAATTGATATCATTAAACATTCCCATAAATCACTACTATTTGACAATGAAAATGCATGAATAAAGAAAGAAGGGATCTTTGACACTACAATGGGAAGCTTTGATGGTGCAATCATAGGCATACATTTACTTCACAAACTAAGCAAAATAATAGCTAGAAATGATACAGGACTCTACAGGGATGACAGTCTCGTAATTTTAAGAAACTATAACAAACAACTCACTGACAAAATTAGAAAAGAAATTATAAAGATTTTCAAAAATAATGGATTCAACATAGACTTAAAAACTAACCTAAACAAGGTAAATCTTCTAGATGTTACCTTCAATCTTTGAAAAGGTGCATATAACCATACAGAAAACACAATGATACACGCACTTCTTCCAATCACCCGCTATCTATAATCAGGCAGATACCAGAATCAATTGAATGTAGGCTTTTTGACAGCTCTTTCAATCAAACCATATTTAACAAAGCTAAGAAAGACTATGAAACAGATCTAAATGATAGTGAATTCCTGGCAATGTTCACCATACTCACCACAGAGCACAAAAGATGCCAACAGAAAGAGAAATATCATATGGTTTAACATACCATATAGTAAAAGCATAAAAACAAACATAGGAAAAATATTCTTTAAACTCTTACATAAGCACTTCCCAGAATCAAGCACTCTCCACAAAATATTCAACAAAAACATGGTGAAAATCAGCTACAGTTGCACCAAGAACATGGCCCAAACAATAAAAAATCCCAACAGAAAAACTATCAACAGCTCAAACAAACTAAACCCACATGTAACTGCAGAATAAGGAATGAATGTCACTTAAATGGTAATTGTTAAAAATCAACATAATATACCAAGCAACAGTAAAATCACCAAATAATGAAGAAAAAAATATAGAAGTAACAGAAGGATCTTAGAAATAAAGAAACATAATATCCTTCACAAATAGTAAATACACAAACAGCACAATGTATTTTAAGTATATCTGGGAAATTAAAACAAAACCCAAATCACACCAAAAATATCATAGAAAATATGAAAAAGAACATCAGACTATAACAATCAATCCAAAACCTGCAGACTTTGCAAAGAGGAAAAAATAGCTGTTATTACCTTCCCAGACCAAAATAAACGATCTAAACTCATCTTAAAATGCAAACATGAAAACAAATTTTTACTATGTTACTTAAAAATTGGAAACTGGAAAGTATAAACAAATAATAATAAAGAACAAATAATTTAATCCAAGCAAATAATAAACAAATTAACAAACCAGTGCTGCCATAACAACCATTAGAATAGAGAAAATAAAAATAAAGATAAAAATAAAAAATAAATAAGATAAAATAAATAAATAACAAATCCAAATAAATGATTAAATTAAACATTGAAAGCTAAATAGAATAAATAAATACAAAAATAAAAACAGGTAAAATAAATTCATCCAAATCAATAAATAAACAAACCACTCCCACAAAAATAACCCTTAGAAGGATTATCCACAATGTACCACTGACTAGTATATATAAATAGCCAAGAAAAAACCAACATGTGGTCAGATGATTGCACTTAGCATGAAACAGTCTTTGATTCATTTGTATATTTGCATACACTGTATCTCTGACATTGAGCACTTTATTCTATAAACATAGCACACCTTAAAACTATATTTCTTCATATATAAATTTATATATATATAGTTATGAAATTGGTTATGAAACATATACATATATGTATATGAGTGTGTTTGTGTACATCAAAGAAATGAAGAAGATAAATTATGTAAGTAAATCTGATAGACATTCTTCCAGGTAGTCAGTATGTAATAAACTTTCTTTTTTATTCATCAAAGATTTTTCTGTAAATTTAATCTTTATTGAACCACCAAGAGCTGTTTTTTATCATTTGTTCTTGTGGCTCAAAATGAGTTTTAATAATTTGATAGAAAAATCTGTATTTTTTGACAAAGTAGCGAAAAAATGATGTTTAAAAAACCAAGAAAGAGAAAAGTATGAAATTATCATTTGTGCAATCTTTTCTGAAAATATTTGAATCAATGAAACAGAGCAGAAGAAAAATGTTTCATTTTTTTGTATTTTCTTTATAAAAATCATGTTACAGACATCTCTTCTATTTTAAAGCAATAAAAATTATTAATTTACTTACTTACATTCTTAAACCACAAAATGTGTGTAAAGAAATATTTTACTTTTTTCCTGAGAAACAAAATTTAATTCAATTAAAAAATAAGTATCAATATAAAACATGTGAGTATGTTTTGGAAATGTGAGTGAATGTATATTTACATAAATATTTATTTTCACGTGTTCTCTATTCAATTCATTTGACGTCAGCTTCAAATTTACATAATCTAATTGCCTCATGCATAACTCAGTATTTTGAATTAATTTGTGCAAAAACAAAGATACAATTTTAACCATATAAACAAAGGGTAGCAGGAAGTTCCTAGACTGAGGAAGAAGTTCTTCTCCCAAAAGATTTGATGTTAGGATAAATTAAGAAATTTCAGCAGCCTTTCCAATATATATATACACAAGATGTGATGGATGAATTAGTGTCTAAATTATGTAAAAATGAAAACAACACTGATATCTCATTTCAACAGATATATTTATCAAAATTACACAAAAATATCTTGAAATACTAAAGAGTAAATTTATTCAATAAAATTACTCTTGGTTTCAACCACAGTCTTCAGACAACTTTGGAATCTCCTTACAGCTCTTCTGGCTAGTCTCTTTGTTTAAGTTGGTGAATACTTCCATAATCCTTTAAGTTCATCTTTGATATCACAAGGAGTTTTATTGTTGTCTTGCTCAACTGCACCCTACACATAATAATCAAGGAGGTTCCAGTCTTGGGAGTTAGGTGACCAGATGTAAGTGGGGTAAGGTCACAGAAATTGTCTGACAGCCATGACTGAGTTCTACTGCTTGTGTGGCATGATGCAGAGTCCTGTTGCCAGATATAGTGTCTTCCAGCAGCCACCTTCTTGACCGAGGCAGCAGTACTTCCACGAGTCACTTGTAGACCTCTGTGTTGAATGAGGCCCTGTATAAAAATGAATGGAGGCATAATGTCACCATCACTAATGATCACTCCAAATGCCTTTGTAATCACCATTAGACTCATCAAACTCTTTTTGAATTCTCTGCACTGTCTTTAGATTGACACCCAAACTCTCTGAAATGTTTGGATTGAAGTTTTCAGTGTGAATATCAAGCAGTACAGCATACCATTTCCAAACTTATGGTGAAGTGAATTGCGTCATGATGCTATTTTTCAAACAGATGATGCCCAACTGACTCAACTATACCATGCAGTTGACAAAATCAAAAACAATCAATGTGCATGGGCTAAATTAAGAATATAAAATGTCAACAATTTACTAATTGCACACTGTAGATAGATAGTTGATTTTTTAAGTGTTGCTTAGATGTAGCACAAGGCCAAAAGTATGGGGTGCCCAGAGAGGATTGAACTCACTACTCAGTTGTAATAGGTTCTGGCAAGACAAGCTTGCTAACCATTACACCATGCCTATGTGAGCTGTAGATAGATAGATAGATAGATAGATAGTCAAGTTTCATTAAAGGTAATTGACAAAATACTGCAGTCAAGCTAAGTGCAGAGTACCGCATTTTAAAAATTATAAGTCAATCCATGCAATTTACAAGGTTCCTGCTAGTAACATCTTTTTTAATCATTTCATTTAATTTCACCCCAAGCAAAGCAATAAATCCACTACAATGCAAGGGATTATAGCTTGAGCTTAACTTATTGTAAATTTTTTAAATGAAGTAGAATAGCTATTCTAGAATAGCTATAAATTGTTTGTCAAAAAATATTCTTTGAGAAATGCCACTATGCATATAAAAGAAAGATTGCTACCCAAACACACACACATACCTACACTCACACACACACCCACAAAGAAACACAAACATATATGAGCATTCTCAAATCTCTCTTTCTCTCTATATATATATGTATGTGTGTGTGCACAAAGAATTTTTCAGAAGTTATTCATACATATATATATATATATATATATATATATGTATCACAGAAGTGGAAACTGTTTTTAAAATTTTCTTCTTTAGAGAGCTCAATCATAATTATATACAACACAATGGGTATACACACAAGTATATGTACATATATAAAAATATTATTCAGGTGTTAATAAAACAGTGCTCAATGTAGTATAACAGAGTTCTTAATTATATTAATAAATATACATATTATCCTACATTGATGTCATGACTTGGAGTTTCATGCACTATACAATCATCAGGTATATGAAACTCATGTCATCAACAGCAGATAATATGTAAATTTATTAATATAGTGTACATCAAAATAAATATAATGCTATTAACTTATACTATTGCAACCAAAGGTATAATCATTACTAACATGAGGAAACAACATTCAAAAGCATAATAGGTAGAAATGTTAAACCCATTAATAATAATAAACAAATTAAGCTCATCATATATTATAAAAAGATTAAAACAATTGACCTTATAGTCTCTAATAAACCCTACAACCACACAAATAAATCCTCTACAGAAAACCAATGTAGTATATCAATTTACATGCGTGTTCAGAGATTGTATCTTTGATACTAATAATAAACCCACTATATATATTGGTTTTCCCAAAGACTTACCTGTCATCTTTCTGATCTTAGTTCTATTAAACAACATTTCTTAGAAAAAACATAGCCATGTACGCCATATTAAACAGATATTAGTTGATAACACAATAATACTCACACATACACACAGTATAAAGCACCTTCAGATATTGGAGACAAACTACATTAAATCAAAGCAACCTACACTCAATAAAATCACATTTCAAACTAGTCACAACACATTACATTGTATGTAGACATATGATTCTGTTGTTAATATTTCAATCTCTCACATAGTATGATATCATAGAACCGCATCACTAATTTACAACCGGTGTAACTGCTATTGTCGCATAGCAATCTTCTATGTCAGCTTAACAGAATATCATGTTAGATAGTGAATATCTTTATATTAATGTCCAAGCAACTACTCTGAGGGTGGCTCATGTGAGCAGAAAGCTTAGATCAAGGACCAGCATAAAAAATATCTAGATGCTGAACAATTTTTGTCTTTATTTTCACCAGAAATTAAAGCTAAAATATAATGTTTAGAATGGCTCATGATTAAACATGATAGACATTTATTGCCTGTGATATTTAACAATAATATATATATTGATTGATTGTTTAGTTACTTAGTTTTATGTCATAATAAAATTAGACCAGTGCACATTTGTATTAAAAAGTGTTCAATACAATTATATTGTAGAACTTCTGAATATTTAACTTGTTTACAAATGGAAAATATATATATATATATATATATATATATATATATATATATGAGCATTCTTAAATATAAATATATATATTTCTTCTTCTTCTTCTATGTGCCCTGTCCCTTCAGGACGTAGGCGATCTTGGTCCTCCACGTCCCCCTATCCCTTGTGGCCCTTAGGATGTTTGTTCCTGTTACTACTGGTAACCCCCGTTCCGTCATCCACCCAACCAGGCCCTGCAAATATGTTATCCGCTGCCTTCCTTTGTCTCTCTTTCCCTCTACCTGGCCAGTCAGTATCAGGTTCTCCAAGCTCTCCTTCCTCATTGCATGTCCCAGGAACTTCAGTTGTCTCTTCCTGATGCTCGGTATTAATTTCCTTTTGGTTGCCATTCTTTCCAACACCTCATCGTTGCTTGCATGTTCAGTCCATGATATCCGCAGCATCCTTCTGTAGAACCACATTTCCGCTGCTTCCAGTTTTGTCCTCATTTTTGATGATATTGTCCAGCACTCACTGCCATATTGAAGAACTGACATCACATAGCAATCCAGCACTCTTTTCTTTGTTTCTAGTGAAATTTTCCTGTGTGTTAGTAGTTTGCTCAGCTTCTGGAACGCGCCCTTTGCCATGCCAATTCGCCTTCTGATCTCTGTGTCGCACTTTCCATCTCCTGTTAGAACACTTCCTAGATATTTAAATTTTTGCACCTGCTTTATTCTGGTATCCCCCACCTGTATTTGGCATTTTGGGTTGCACCTTTTGCTGATGACCATGCATTCAGTTTTCTTAAAGTTTATTTGTAGTCCTTTTTTGTCACTCTCCACCGCTACCTTCTGTAGGAGGTCCTGCAGTTTCCTTTCTGTGTCTGCAATCAGCACTGTATCATTTGCATACCTTATGTTTTTCAAGTTGTGGCCTCCAATACCAAATCCTGGCATGTCGTCTAGGGTCCTCAAAATATTCTCGCTGTACAGGTTGAACAAATCCGGTGAAAAGACACATCCTTGTTTTACGCCTCTTTCTATCTTTGTAAATCTACTGAGATTGTTACCTGTCCGTATGCAGGCCGTTTGCTGCCAGTAGAGATTCTTAATTACTCTGATGTCTTTCCTGAAAATGTCTAGGCTGTCGAGCATCTCCATCAATTCTTTGTGTCGTATCTTGAAAGACTTATACCTATGTTTCATATATTTATTAGTGTTCTTAAATTTAAAAACTTAGAAAAATTAACAACATTTTCACTTTTGTTTATAAATACTTGTTGAAAATAAAATTCTTACATTTGCCTTAATAAAGTTGAGAGTTGAAAGGCTGTGCCAGCCTGAAGTCATAAGTCATCATGACTGAGCATAAGGACACTTTTGATCATGCCAGATTGTGCACTCTCTTTGAGTAACTGCAACTAAGGTCCATTCAGCATTGGTGTAGTATAAACCACTGGTTAGCTCTGTGCCTAAACAGGCTTTTGCAACAGGGATTGCCTAGCCACCCTAATAGACAGATGTGTTTGGAAATCAGTAATTAACCATCCTATGTATTCAAACAAGTTTTATTACTTTCCACCGATAACATCTGTCTATTCAACTTTTTAGTTTATCTTTCCAATTTCCAAATAAGGTGTTATACACTGGGATTGAAGTTGTGAATAAATAGTCAAAAGTCCAACTTTTTTTTCTTTTTTAATTCAAGTAGTTTTGACTGTCACAGTCATTGTCAACAATATAACAAGAAAAACCTGAACTTTGGACAATTTATTCATAACATCAATCTTGATGTACATTTGAAAACTGGAAAGATATAATTGTTATCTTGTCTTCTTAATTCTAGTTCTTTTGTTCTCTCTCCTAAATAATGTTTTTCTCTTTCTCATATTGATTTACACTCAGTAATCCCTTGCATCTAAGTGGCTTTATTGCCTTGCTTGAGGTAAACTGATTAAAAATAAAATAAAAATTTGAAAAGACAAACTTTGTTAGTGGAATTTAATAAAACTCATTTAGATCAATTTTTTCTCCCTAAACATACTGTGTGTGTGTGTGTGTGTGTGTGTGTGTGTGTGCATGAGTGGTGTTATTCATCGTATAATACAGTTTAATATTAGGAATATACTTTTGTTTAGTCATTTTTAGTTATTGATATTCTGCTATAGGTATGTGTGTTTGGGAAATGTAATTTGTGTGTGTGTGTGTGTGTGTGTGTGCGTGTGTGTGAGTGTGTGTGTTTCTCATGTCATGTTTTTCAACCTCACTTGAAAACATATAAATCAAACACTATTCATATGAGTTTTTATCTGCATCTCTACTCTTTCTGCATTTCAGTTACAGAATTGAACACTTTTGACTGCTGACATATTTACATTCTGTAAAAACATTACACGCTATGAAATCAGCCTTTCTTTGGTGTGTGCTGATAGCTTAATCTAGCCACAATAATGAGCTGTGATACAGCAAAACAGGCCTGGATGCATATGATTTATTTATGCTCTTGCTAGCTGATTGAGCATTGTAGAGAAAGGAAAATTTCATAAAGAGTAGCCATTTATGTCTTTAAGCTATGTTCTCTGGTTATTGAGTTGAACTCTCTCGGTTTGGTTACAGGATTGAACACTCTTAACTGCTGGTATATTTACATTCTGTAAAAACATTACATGTTATGAAATCTGCCTTACTTTGCCATGTACCAATAGCTTGATGGTTGGATCTCCAACTGGTGACAAATTGGTTGGGTTTCAGTCCCGGCTTAAAGTGAATGGTTAATCTAGCTGCACTGATGAGCTGTGATACAGTGAAGCATGCCTGTATGCAGATGATATATATATATATATATATATAAGGAAATGTTATTATTCTCTTGCAATTGTTCATATATGAAATGAAGAAACAAAATTCACCAACTCATATTTTCAATCGGGCCTTATTGCTTTCCCATAATTCTTCTCTCTTTCCATAAAGAAATTGCCACCTTTTTCTGCTTCTTTTTCTCCCCCACAGTGACATTCCATTTTCTTTTCTTCATTCAAACTATAGGCCCATGATCCTCAGAGATCATTTCATGCAACATAGTCTTGTGCTCAGGTTGGCGCTTTGCACTCTTTCTGTTGTCTTTGCATGGTGCCATTTTATTTCTATCTCCTCTATGTTCAGCATTCACATCATCTACAAGGACCACTCACCTTAAATCCAGCATATGCTGTGGCATATCATCAGTGGTCTGATAGTGCCACTCCACTATTTTATTTCCCCCTGGCCTGTATGTAGTACTATAGTATCTTCTTATTTTCCACTTTTTAAGCATTGGTTGGAGAAATTCTAAGCAGAAAACTATGCCATTGTCTGTTACTACCTCTTCTACTAGATCTCATTCAAAAACCACTTTCTCCAGTTCTTCTGCAAACACAGCTGTCATTTCTGCACACAATTCCCAATCACCAATCACCCAGGTCCACAGTCAATCATTGACAAGTACACATTCCTGTGATAATGTGTTATATTAACAGCTAACCTCATCTAATTGTGTCATACCAATCTCACCAGAATTGTGCTCATTCAGGGTAGAGTCATTCAATTGACATCTGATGCATTTTATGATCACCCTCTGGACTTCCTCCCTTTTTACAAGCAGGTTGACTTTTCTCACCAAATATAGAGTCTTGACCACTCCCATATGATATCTATCATGCAACTCTTCTAGTCCTCTGGTCTCTAGACAACATACTAGAGCCTCTTCCTCCTCATTGTCAACTAACCATTTTTGTTTAATTGAGTTAAAGCATCTGTCTTACTTCTTTCTGAAGTTCCAAACACGGCTTTCATTCGTAATTCAAATTTAGTAAGCAGTTCCCTCAATCTTCCTAATTTTTACTTTACTATCTTTTCTCCAGTACTTTTTTTTATATTCTCCTGCTTTCCTCTACAATAGAATTCATGCAACTCAGTACTGAAGCTGAATCAGTCCTTACTTCTACCTCTCATTAAACCCACACTTTAATGCCAAATTAATGTCGTTTAGCATGGCATCTAATTCAGCTACATCAATGTGGTTATAGTCGTCCTTTTTCTCAGCCATGCTGCATCTTCAGTAAACAAACTGCTAATCTATACAACTATGCCTATAGCAATACTCCTAGCATCACACTATATCACTCCTTTTAGGTATATGCCAAGTCCCAGTCACAGGGTTCTCTTCCTTTACCTCAGCTAAAATCTCCTGTATTACAGTGACATTTTCATCATTGACTTTACATTCCCAGTCTATCCCATTTACTCTTTTCATTTAGCTGCATGCCAGTTACAACAATCCAGCAATGGGGTAGTGCTCAAACAGCTTTCCACAGATCAAGAACAATTGCCACCTATTCATTACTTCTACCACCTGTAGGACCTTGTTGCCTCTTCCAAACACCAGTTCACCCATTTAACTCTCTTCAACTTAAGGCTCAGAACTGCTTCTCCTTTTAAGGGTTATGGTGACTTTGCTGTCAATCCGAATGTCTTTAGATGATGCACTATTTCTTCTAAGTGAAAACTTTTCCTCTATTGAAACCTTCTCTTATTACCATTCATTAGTACAGTTTTCAGGACTGCCATCATAATTTTTTGTGCAACATTGAGTCTGGACCCCAACCAAATCAAACAGTAAGTTTTCTTCTTATAACATACCAGCTGGTACTGCCATAGTTTCTCTGCAATGTGTAACTTCAAGTAGGCCAACTTAAGGACCATAATTATAGTTCCTCCTACCAACTGACTCCACTTTTTTTTATAATCATATCGCCCCAAGCAAGACCACTGTTGAGCAGGGGTTTACATAGGAGGAAAGTATGGGAAAGAGTGACAGGTTACAAGGGATGTCAGGAAGAGGGTAAGAGAAGGATGAGAATACAGATGAGAGTGGAGTGGGCAAAGAAAGGAGCATGAGAGACAGGATGCAAGTTAGTGAGATAGAAGATGACTATTGACTTTACATTTGAATTCTTGAAGATTGGAGCTGTCGGGAAAGCAAGTAAATGGAAGGAAATTTCACAGGCATGAAGTGTGAGAAAAGAAGCTGGTGGAGTAGAATTTGTGTTTACAATTTATTGGTTTCACAGTAAAAGGGTGGGACCTAGTTGCTAATCTTGTGGCTCGAGTAAATTTATATATAGGGGGTACCAGTGAGCTAAATTCATCTGAGCAGAAACCGTGAAAGTATTTGTAGAAGAGACACAGGGAAGCCACATTGCGTCGGTGAGAAAGTGACTGTATCCGAGATGCCAGGTCAGGATCGATCACATTACAGATTTTTCAATGGACTTTGTCAAAGACCCCTAGGTGGATAGCAGGAGCACCCGACCAGATATAGCAGCAATATTCAATGCATGGGCAGATGGTAAATTTGTATACGTGCAAATTGTTTCAGACAGGAAAAACTTCCTGGCCCTACACAGAGAACTGACCTTCTTAGCAGCGGATTTAGCTTTGGATTCTATATAATCATTCCACTTGAGGTCTGTTGTGAGAGTTAACCCGAGGAGGCACAGTGTTTTACTTTAAGGGAGACTAGCCTGATCCATGCTAATGGGGGGGGGCGATTGTCTGTGGTGGTTAATAGATAGTAGCTTTGTTTGGGAAGCATTAAAATTCACTTTTTCATCTTTTCATCACATACATTGATTATGTTGCTCCTAGTATGGCAGTCTGCATAATGGCTCGACTCTCAAAAGTCTAATATTGGCTGAACTTTTCCTTTTGTAGTTTGAACCACTGGTAATACTGAATCAATGGTAATACTGCTTTTAGTTCACCCTTCCACTGCAAGAGATACCTCTGTAATCTATCTTTTCACCTCCTTCTCAAATTCTACTCTTTTATCTTCTTTCAAGGAATTCTTATAGTACTCAACTATGTTTTTTGTACTCACCTATCCAATTCCATTCCACAATCCATTTATTTCGATTGACCTTTGCTGTGAAGTTTTTGTTTTCAATCTGACAAGATTTCAGAACTTGGGCAGCTGCGACACAGTGTACATCTCCAAATTTCATCTTGTCACTTTTTACAGTCACACCACAAAGCTTATTGATCACATCTTTTTTACAATAATGTCAAACCTGTCAATTATACATTTAATAATAATTGCCTCAGTTTTTATCCTTCTTACACTTACTTTTATCTCCACCTGCCAGATTCCTTTAAATTTTACTTCTATTCCATCAACTGTTTTCACAGTGCCACTCCCATTCCATCTGCTCACATGCTTGGGATTAAGTGATTGTGTTGCAGGTCTCAACAAGAGCTATCACATCTGCCACTGACATTTCTATGATTAGCAGAGGTTGGTACTGCACCTTTGTTCTGTTGACAGATTAGTTTGCATGTTTCCCTGAACCTGAGGGCAATACCTCACAATATGTCCCAATCTCTCCCAGTTGTAGCACATTACTTTCAATCTCAGTGGCTCCTTGCAGTTTCTAATTTAGTGTGATTGCTGACATCTATAGCACCTAATTCTTGATGATTTAACATGACCTTTTTCTTTTGGTCCTGCACTTTGTACAATGGCTGCCGCTACTCTGGGTCCCCAAAGTCTTTAGCTAATCAAGAGCCTTGCAGCTGGTAGTATTTTGCAGAGGTTCTTCTTTTCTACATCAAGCACTTGTTGCAGCACCACAGATATGTTGTCTGGAAAGCCTGTCACGAAATCTAGTTTTGCTGTCTGTTCCATTCCTCTTCCCAGATATCCTCCTAGCCCTGCCAACCTTTCCATATTATTAGTGTAGACAACCACTGATTTGTCCATTTCATTCTCTTGAGCTTTTCAGAAGCTTCAAAAGGTCATTCAGTGAATGCTTTCTTCAGTTTGGTCTCTATCATGTCCTCCAACTGGTCTTTATCACTCATTTCAAGGTAGAGAGCAAGTGCATTTTCTTACAGAAAATGTGGAAGGAAACTAGCAATGTCTGGCATTTTTTGAAGCTTAGCAACTAATTTCACTTTCTTTATCCTCACGACTACATCACCTTCTCTGTCAAACAGTGGTATCATGTCTCTAATCAGTCTTACCATTCCAGACTCCATATTGCTGAAATAGCTTGTAGTTAAAAAAATAAAACAAAAAAAAACTTCTCCCAAGATTTCTACTGTTCTTCCTTACTCCTTCTTCTCTCACAGCCTTTCATGTACAAAAAACAAACAAAATTTGCTGACTCATATTTTTAGTTAGCTTTATTGCTTTGCCATCATTCTTCTCTCTTTCCACAATATCTTTCTATAAAAGAAATTGGTAGTTGTCACTGCTTCTTCTTCCCACCACAATATAAGTGACATTCCATTTTCTCTTCTTCATTCAAACTACAATATATATATATATATATATATATATATATAGAGAGAGAGAGAGAGGGGGGGGAGAGAGAAAGTGAGAGTTGTTTCTACTTCAGTTTTAAGATATTTTCTAATGGTGCTACAAGTCAGTGTTTCAAGCCCACATAAATATTATTCACCACAGAAGATGTTATCTTGAAGTGCATGATATATTTCATGTATGCATACATATATTAATAAAGAAAAATTGTTTTGTTTTTTATCTGCTCTCGTTCTAAATAGCTCTTATACATGACATCAACATAGACTATTTAAAATTTCCACCTTTCCAAAAAATACCAAGATGTAGACAAAGGAATTCTGCTTACCACACAGACACCATACTGTTTCTTGAAATGACTGAGATGGTTGAAAGTACTTGAACAAAACAATAATACAACATGTCAGTTTATGCACAATTTCAAGAACAATACTCAACACCTAATTTGAAAATTATAAAAATACAACAAAAAATAAAACAGACAAACCTCTTTTTTATCAAACTTGTATATTTAAGTGTAAATGTCCTCAATATCAGAGATAGATGTATAACTACAATCAAGTAAATTTAATAATAATAATAATAATAATAATAATAATAATAATAAAAAAGAGCAAATAATTACTGAATAAATGCAAAAATACCTAAAGTAATCAATAATAAATAATGAGATAAAAGTAAACAAAGCTATGCAATTGCTATAAAATAACCACATCCTGGATCATAATTACCTCTATTCAATTTAAAATATAACGACTACCATTAGAACAACACAATAAACCGGAAATATGTGAACTTGCTTATACATAATGCTCTGTTAACCATCATATATAAATAGTTAAGCTACCACCCAATACACATGGCTTGAGGATTATATTCAAGCATGAAACAAACTCTCTCTCTCTCTCTCTCTCTCTCTCCATATATATATATATATATATAATGAGAGAATAAAGAACAAAAAGCAACATTTAATCCATATTTCATTTTAATTCATATTCATATATATATATTACAGAACAAAATACACACCACTTACTTGCTATCTATGTTTTGAGCACACTAGTCACCTCTCCTTTTTGCCTGAGGAGACTGGTGTGTCAAAATCTAGGTAGCAAGTAAGTGGTGTGTATTTCATTCTATGAGATTGTTGGCTCTCCATATTCAGTTCTTTTATTTTGATTGTGCATTGGGCATTTTTTGTATCTACCATCTGCTGGTCCAATCAGCACACACACACACACACACACACACATATATAAAACGGTCGCATCACGTTGAATATACTGGTTCCTGCTCGATCACCGAAGTTAAGCAGCATTGATCCTGATCAGTACTTAGATTGGTGATCACTTGGGAATACCAGGTGCTGTAAGCATTTATTGACGGATGTGCATTGTGGTGTGGTGGATGTCGGCTTGGAAAGGGAAGCTGGTGAGTCGAGTTCCAATTCCAGATGAACACTCTGCATTCACTTGCGCACTGGTACTCTTGGGAAAGGTATTAATCTGTCCCTTCCCTCCAGTTATGCATTAAATAACTGAGGTCTGCTGTTCATGCAATCTGTCGCAAACTTCTGTACCAATTGTTTGTTATCAGCAGTTCCCAAAAGTATGGATGGTGCTACATAAGCCTTCACCACTCTAAACAATTCTTTGTGTGGCAGTCTAACTGAGTTAGACACTCATACGTCAAAATCAATGGGAGAGTCCATAATATATATATATATATATATATGATTAAATATAGCCATATCAGTGAAGGTACACACATATACAAATAATCTCATTTATACAAAGTGGTGATAATCATAAAACACTCCACAAATAGAGTTTTCAAATTTTGGTTAGAGAGTGCAATCCACTTCATTAAGTAGAAAAAATTGACAGGGAATTTTATTTTTTATTCATTTTTAGCATGGTGCTCTAATGCATAATTATATGCAAATTTTGAACAAAAATCACCTGTTCTGAGTGTATAAGACATCATCAAAATATTTTTAATTAAACATGAAAGAAGAGTAATTATTAATTACAAGGCTTTCCTTTTGAGTGTAATATCTGAATACACCTGTTTTCTACTAAGGACAATTTTTTCTAAGGTTTCAAGTGAAATCTAATTCCAGCAACACTTTGTACAAGAAATAAAGCTGCTCCTCATTTCAAACTACTGTCTTTTCTCATAGAGTGATTTTGGCAAGACACCCCACAAGTTCTCAATGAGATTGCAATGTGGAGAGTCTGCAGACCAGTCCATAATTTGGGTATCCTTTCATTTAAACATTTCCTTAGTGACCTTAGCATTGTCAATGGCTGCTTTATCCTGATGAAATTTGAAAAAAGAATTATAATAATAGTTTGAAAATTAAATAAAATTCTAATATTTCTGCATAATACCAAGTAATTTTTTCCTACCATCATCACTAATTCAGGTTTAGCTTTGTCTGAAAAGGCTTCTATAAAATTAAAGATGCTCTACTTAAGTGGTCTCTGGAGAAAAAAACAAAAAGCAAAAACATGATCATCTCCTTCTGAAGCTCATGTCAAGAATATTGCATTGGAACCAAACTGAACTTCTTATCAGAGAACAAACTTTCTATTGATCCTTGATCAAGTCAATTTTTCTGTTAGTATTGGTCAATGCACGTTTTCTGTTAGTATTAGTCAAAATAAAAAAGATGGTCTGATTTGTTGAAAACTTGCCAGTGATATTGAAATTCAAGTTTATTTTTTGGGGTCACTAGAGGACAATTCATCTTCACTGATTGATTGATTTGTTTTTCATGGCTTATTAACCTTTTGCAGGTTATTTAAAGTCATAAAATATATTTAGATTGCAAAAATATGTTGGCGGTAATAATGATTTACTGACAGAAATAATACTAATTAACTCATAGCTGGTGGGAGAAGTTGTTCAGTCATACCTTTTCCAAGGTTACTTGCACATAAGTGAACATAATGAACCTAACTAGAATTGGAACTTGGCTTTCTAATTAGCAATTCCAAGCCATTATCCATTACACCACTTGCATATCCAAGCTTACAGCACCAGGTATTCCCAAGTAGTCACCCATCTAGGTACTAACCAGACTTGACGTTGCTTAATTTTGGTGACTATATAGGAACTGGTATTTCAATGTTAGGTGGCTATATGCCAATTCACCTTGAAAAAATCAATGATGACTTCAACTATTAACAACAAACTGGCAAATCTCTTCTTTTTTGTGTACCATGTTCATTCAGGACATAGGTGATCATAGCTCTCCACAATATCCTGTCTCTTGTATCTCTTAATAAATTATGTTTTTTTCTTATTTCTTCTAAACCTTGTTCTGCTGTCCATTTACTCAAGCTCACTAAGTATGTTATGCATTGTTTTCCTCTGTCCCTCTTGTCCTCTGCCATGCGAGTATCAGATTTTCCAAGCCCTCCTACCTCATTACGTACCCCAGAAACCGCAACTGTCTCTTCCTGAAATTAACTATTAGTTTCCCTTTTATTTCCATTTTCTTCAAGACTGTTCTTGCTCACATGTCTGGCCCACAGTAACCCCAGCATCCTTCTGTAGAAGCATATTTCTGTTGCTTCAAGTCTCCTCTTCATCTTTGAGGACATCGTCCAGCACTCCCTACCATACAGAGGGATAGATATATTGCAGCAGTTTAGTACTGTTTTCCTTGTTTCTAGTGAAAATTTTCTGTTTCTTAGTATTTTGCTTAACTTTTGAAATGCTTTTTTGGCTATCCAATACATCTTTGGATTTCAGTGTCACTCTTTCTGTCCTCTGTTAAAACACTTCACAGGTATTTAAATTTCTGCACTTGTTTGATTTTGATACTTCTGAGTTGCAATTTACACTTTGGGCTCATCCTTTTGTGAACAACCATGCAATGTTTAAATCCTGTGAGAGATTTTGTAGTTTTATTTCCACATCTACTATCAACATTGTTATCTCCATCTCTTATTTTGCTAAGATTGTGGCCACCAATAATGAATTCTTGTTTTGAAATAAATTACCTGTTTTCATTTATTTCAAGAATCAATGTTTGATCCAGTGTGCTTTACTGCTCAGCTATGAAGAGCTTTGCAACAAACAAGGTTCTTTTTTCCCTTTTTAAGAAAAGAGCATCCTCTTCAGTTGGATTATTTTTTTTTCGAAATTCCATAACTGCTCAGTTTAATATTTGCAATGTAAAAAACCAATTTCTAAAGAATCAATGGATTTATTTCTAGAAATAATGAAAGCAAAGAAATGTACTTTTCTTAAAAAGAAAAAATAGTATCAATTTACTTCATATCATTTGCATTGATTACAAATGTACTATTGAGTGTGTAGTGGTTTGTCATATGGAAAATCACTACACACTAACAGAATGAAAACTGTTGCAGATCCTAATCAAGAATAAGAACCATTTTCCACCTAAGATATACAGGCACAACATTAGAGCAAACTTCATCATATGTAACACATCACTCAATAAATGCCAGGCCTAACTAATAAAACAACAACTTTCAGGAAAAAATCAACTTTATTCATCAACATAGTTTCCATCTAGGGTGATACACTGACTTCAATGCTTCTCTAACAATTCAATGAACGATTTGTTTTTAGCTTTAAAATATGCCTCAGTTTCCGATATCACTTCTTCAATGGAGACAAATCTCTTTCGCTGGAGCATTCTTTTGATGTTTGTAAACAGCCAGTAGTTGCTAGGGGCCAGATCTGGAGAAAAGGGTGCATGTAGAAGCAATTTAAGTGCAATTCATGTAGTTTTGCTATCGTTGCAATCAACTTGTGACATGGTGAGTTTTCTTGGTGAAAGATCCCTTTCATCTTTTTCATTTATGGCCATTTTTTGGCAATTTCTTCCTTCAAATGCACCAATAATATATATAATATTTACTATTGATGGGTTTTCCTTTGTCAAGATAATCGATGAACAAAATACCTTGCACATGCTGCTGATGTTTGCATCTTTGGTCACTTTGAACAGTTTTCACCTGCTGCTGTTCACTCAGCTGACTGCCGATTTGACTCAAGAGTGAAGTGGTGGATCTGTATTTTACCCATTGTCACATATTTATGCAAAACTCCTTCTTGTTGCATTGATACAGTTGCCAACAATGCTCTGAATCATTGACACATTGTTGTTTATGATTGACTGTGAGCAAACATGTCACCCATTTTGAACCCAGCTTTCTCATTGACAAATGTTCATGCAAAATGGTGAATACAATGCTTTCTGATACTCCTCTGCTCTCTCGTAAAACTTTAATTTATGATCGGCCAAAATGAGCTTGTGAATTTTTTGGTGTTTTCTGATACAACTGCCGATTTTGGGCGACCTGAGTATTCAGCATCATTTGCATCTGTATAACCATGTTTAAATTCAGCATACCAACTCTTAACCGTTGTTTCCATGAAACAGAGTTTGAATAATACTTATCAAGCCACTGCTTTGCTTGAACAGTATTTTGTCTCACCAGAAAACAATACTTTATTAACACATGAAATTCAGATTTTTCCATTGTTTTGAAAGTTTGCAACAGTAGCTTCACTTAAATATCTGTTATTTGTAAACTAATAATTTGAATAGGCCCACATTTTGTCATGTGCCATTTGAAAGTTAGTAATTCATAAAAATCATATGGATGTTTTATTAGTGGTGCCATCCATGTGCCAAGTTCAGGACTTATTGATTGATGTGTTACAGTTTCCCAAAAATTCACAAAGACAGTATTCTACTCAGGCCAATTTTCACCTGCCAAGGCTCTGTGTGCAACCCTCTGAGTTGTTTTCTTGTGAATATATTGACCCATTAATAGAAAAGTAATCATCATATGTTTGAAACTCTGCCCATTTCTTGGAAATAAAGATGCTGCCATCCAACCCAATTAGATGGTGAACTTGGATGTGATGAGCTTGTTCACCAAGCTACCCACAGAGGAGACAGAGTGGCCTCGGACTCATCCCTAGGAGAGTGTACCCATATACCAACTGATAAGCTGATGGAGATGCTGACTTTCTGTACACAAACAACATACTTCAAAATGGTATCAGAAATATATCAGAAGGATGAAGTCTTAGCTTGAACTAACCATTATCACCAGCAATGGCTAACATATACATGGGATACTTCAAAGAGATGGCATTAGAATCCACATCATTAAAGCCAACTTTATGGCTGAGATGTGCAGATAACACCTTCACCAGGAAGAGGTCCAGCATCTACTGAACAATCTGAACTCAATAAGATCATCAAAACAGTTCACTATGGAAAAAGAAAACAGCAAGAAACTTGCATTTCTGGATGGATAATTATCTCAAACAAAACATGGATTCAAGACATCCATATACTGCAAGCTAAAATTCACCAGACAATATCTCAACTTCAACTCCCACCACCCATACAGTGTAAAGAAAGAGATGGTCAACTGCTTACAATATCAAGCAAAAATCATAAGTGGCAATACAGATATATATGAACAAGAAATTGTCAGTATAAGCAGTACCCAACAACATAACAAGTAGACTGGGTACATAGCAGCAGCTCCCAGTAAACTGGGATAGAAGGGTGCAAGAGGATAACAACACTCAAAAAACAGCCTTAGTCTGCCCCACCCTATGTGAAGGGGTTTTTGGAAAAAATACAAAAGATCTGTGAACTATATAACATCAGAACAACCTTCAAAAATGGTTCAACATTTCACAGACAAGTAAGACCTACCATAGAGGAAGACATGATTAAGGGACTATGTGTATGTCATCCCATACATCTGTGGTAAGAAACAGAAAGGAGAAACAGGCTGTCTCCCTTAATATATGACTGCAGAAACATCGTAAAGCCATAACATGAGAGGAAATAGAAAAATCAAGCGTAGCTGACCACATATGGAGGAAAAATCAAGATCAATGATCCCTGTGAGATAAGGTTTAAACAATAGACAGAGAACATCACTAGAAAACATGAAAACTTAATGAATCATTAGCTATGTCACAAAAATTCCCTAAGCAAGTATAGAAATGAATACAATATGGGAACCAGTAACATAGAGCGCAAGAGAAAAACAACAATAATAACAAAATTGTAATATGAACTCTGATAAAATTGGTTACTGACACATTAGGTTTATATATCTCCAAAATTCATACACTGATATCCTTAAGGGCACATAGGCTGGTGGATAAAATTCTTGGTTGAATCCAGTGTCTTGACCCAAAATGTTGTGAGTTCAAAAAATAGGAGAATTGAGTGAAAGAAAGATGTGATATTGAGGCATCCAGAAAAGGCATGGTACATGGAACTAGAAAAATCTATCTCCATGGGTAAAATAAAAGTTCCAGTTCAAAATTCCAATGACCTGAAAAAGACCAGATCATACAACAGCTGAAATGTTGTGAATATGGCTACAAAGACAAGCATAATATTCAAACAATATAAATAGCGTTAATGAAATGAGGTTAGACAATTTAGTACCCTCACACATGCGCGCATGCACACACACACACACACATATATATATATAGAGAGAGAGAGAGAGAGAGAAATTCTCATTATGTCATTAAGTAGAGATAGTTTGTTCTGGTGACATACAAGTGTTACACGCATACACATATATAATGGCTGGTCACATATTGAAGTATGCTCATCTTCCAGGGGGAACTGTTAATCCCTGTTGCAGATGCTGGCTCAGGCACATTTGTATTTATTCAACACCCACAGGTTTATACTGCGGTTTGTGGAAGAAAGCAAATTATATGGCATGAATAAGGCCAGTTGAACTCAAATATTAGCACAACCATTGACGAGAAATTCAACTCCATTTCACTTACAACATGTGGTATGGTTTTCAAGTACATTCCAAAGCTACTGCTTACTGGGATCATCTCTCCAGGATGATAGCATCAAAACGTCACCTTCCTGACAAATCACGCATGGTGAGATTTGAACCTGGATCTGATGGTCTCAAAGTGAACATTCTAACCAATAACAATATTCACTTTCAGACCATCAGATCCAAGTATATATATAAAACTTCAAACATCATTTTAGTGGATACTTCGTATTTAAAGTAGATGCCTCATTTTTATTTATTGAACAGAATATCTTGTCTATTAGTCAGTATTCAAATACATTCCAAAGAAGGGATTGAACCTGCACCACGATTTTGTAGCAGAAACCACTAAAAAGAGAAAAATAGATCCTTCCTTGCTGTGTCATTCTCTGTTGCCAAACGCTAAAGCACACTGGATCAAATGGTGCTTTCCACTATAAAGGGGATTGCAAGTTCCTGCTGGAATGCATTTTTCTTTACTAAGATTTATTGAATGCACAGATCAATAGATGAAATATGCATTTTTCAATAAATAAAAATGAGGCATCTGTTTCAAATACAAATATCTACTAAAATAATGTTTGAAGTGATAAAAATTGCAGATTAAAAATCAATCTATTAATTTTATATATATATATATATATATATATAAGCATGGATTCATATTATTATTGATGTTAATATTAATAACATTTATTGTGCTTGGTAGAGCCACTTATAAAGGAGGAAATAAATTCCATTTTTTTCTTAGCAAAAGAGATTGATTTATTTTAGCTGTGAGAACTTCCACCTGATGATTATTGAATGTCAGATGCATTCAATATGCTACTATTTGTATGTCACCTTACCTTAACTCACACCTAAACTATCTTATCTTATATTGATATTTGTCAAGCTGATCTTAGTCAGGCACAAGGTTAGAAAAATCAAGCACTTTATGAAGATTAAACTTACCACAGCAATAATGATCTGTAAAACTAATTTGGTAAGCAACATGCCATGATAAAGTACCCTTTATTTGCTAAGATTATGTTAGTCTGGCATAAGGTCAGAAATGTACAGAACCCAATGAGAATTGAACAATCCAAGACAAGCTTGTTAATCACTGCTTCACATTAAGGGCCATAGACGTTTATGAAATTTAGCTTAGTCTGGCACAAGGCTATATTAAAGAGATACAACACATGGACTATACTCACTGCATTATAAATATAGTTTGAGAAACGAATTTAGTAACCATGTATGATGATACCCAATTATCTCAGTCATGAAGTGGTTCCTATTTAACAAAGTAAAGCACTTAGGTTTAGACTAACTTCACTTGAATCTTGACAGATGCTTGTTAAGCATTGCTCTGTGGCAGGCATGCTTCTCATATATTTTAACTTTGTCTGGCACCAGGCCACAATAATGGTGCATTTAAGCTGACCCTTCACTTCAGTCTTGAGTAGTGTTTGTCAAGCATTACTCTGAGGTAGTCATCCTTTTCATATATTTATATTTTTGCTTTGTCTTGGACAAGCCCACAATAATGGAGCTTAGATTCAGACTCACTTTACTATTTTTTTAATGGATACTCATATTTGAGTGGATAGTTTGTTTATATATATATATATATATATATATAATTAAACAGTACATTATAATATTCACTGGCCTTAATCGTTTGAGAAATCTTATTTGAAAAACATCTATCACTGGGGAGATGCCGTATTTAGATCACATGTGTTTTATCACTAGACTTTGATAAATTTGATTCCTGCTGGGAGATAGATGTTTTCAAAATGAGATTTCTCAAATGATTAAGGCCAGTGAATATTAAAATGTACTATACAAATAAGCAGACTATCCACTCAATAATGAGTATCCATTAAAAAAAGAAATAATAATGTTAAAACAAGCAAAATTCCAAATATGTCAGCTAAATGCCAGTTTCGTAAATTTTCATATATTTCTGTAATATTGTCTTTCAGTGAGTTAAAAAATAATAATGTTAAAACAAACAAAATTTAAAATATGCCCACTAAATGCCAGTTATATAAATTTCTGTATAATTCCATAATATATATATATATATATATATATATATATATATATATTGTAGCTAAGTTGTTGAACTTGTAGGTTTATTTACCTTTTTCTTCATGCATTTACTTTTATAAAGAGTGCTCGATACAAATGTAGAGCTTTATACTGTAATGGTTGTTCCAATGTTTTTTAATTCATAGTACCACTACACAAAAAATTTCTCATGTTTCGAAGCCAGCCCATTATGTTTTGGCTTCATCCTCAGGTGATTTTTTTAGAAATGAGAATTATCCAGTTGAAAAGACCGTTTATTTGTGTTGGATTTGTTATTTTTGGGTGTTAGAGGGGTTGGTCTGTATTTTGAGTTCTGTTGACCTTTTTACTGGTCTTAGGGTTAAGTGCTTGTTTTTGGCAGAGTTCATGATAGGTTAATCTATTAATCTTGAAAGGGCTGGTGCTGCTGGCTTATACCGAAACCAAACATCCCTTTCCACATACTTTTGGAAGCTAAAGGATTCAAAACAGAAACCCAAAGTAAAATGGAAAATCCTAGGAAAAACTAGAACTTGCAACTCACTTAATGACATCTGCCCTTTATGTCTAAGTGAAAAACTACACATTCTCCAGTACCCTAACAGCAACGATTTACGAAACCTTAGAGACGAATTAGCAGTAATATGCAAACATCGCAAATATTTCTCGCTAAAATTTAAGTAAACCAAAAAAAACCCAACCAGAAACCCCACCAAAAGAAAACAAACCCTATACAATACCAACAAAAAATAATGCAGTTGCAACAGAATAGTAGATAAATAAATAAAAAAATATACTTTATATTTATAAAATATGTTGTATAAAGGTTAGATTTTATAAAAGAAATATATTTCTTAAATATTATAAAATATTATATTTTATAATATTATAAAATAGCTTAATATTATGGAATATTATAAAATATTTTTTTATGAAAGATATATTTTATAAAAAATATATTTTATAAAAAATAAAAAACGAAAAAAAAGCACACACCCCAATACAAAATAACATACATTAAATTAAGGAGAAACCAACCCCAAAACAAAACAATACCTACCGACCCCTAATCCAAAGGCACCAGCAGCACCAGCCCTTTCAAGATTAATAGATTAACCTATCATGAACTCTGCCAAAAACAAACACTTAACCCTAAGACCAGTAAAAAGGTCAACAGAACTCAAAATACAGACCAACCCCTCTAACACCCAAAAATAACAAATCCAACACAAATAAACGATCTTTTCAACTGGATAATTCTTATTTTTAAAAAAATCACCTGAGGATGAAGCCAAAATATAATGGGCTGGCTTTGAAACATGAGAAATTTTTTGTGCAGTGATACTATGAATTAAAAAACATTGGAACAACCATTACAGTATATATATATATATATATAATATAATATAATATAATATAATATAATATAATATATATATATATATGGTATAATATATATATATAGATGATATAATATATATATGATATAATATATATATATATATAATATAATATATATATATATATATATATATATATAAAAACCAAAGGTAAACTTTTCTTTGCCAATGAATTTCATCTTCTGATAGACATTATTGAGGTAAATATAAGGAATTTATTTTGCAGTATGTATTTATATCTAAATAATGATCTATTTTCAAAATTTTTCATTTTAATAATGCTCCAAAATATTACAACTGAATATAAAGCTAAAAAATGAAGGATGCTAAGTGAAACAATTTAATGGCTATTAAATGAAAATGAGTAAAAATTGTTATCAATTTTGTTGAACTTTTTATTTTATTGTTTATTTACTTATTTTTTGATTAATGTAATTATTATTTCATTCATATTTAATAACTTTTTTAGGAATACTGAATTTGTCAAGCCAATTTACATGTTCATAAAAAATTTTAAAAATTAAATGAAAACAGTGAAACCAAAACCTTATATTATTTCATATATACATATATATATATATATATATACATATATGTATATACACACACACAAATATAAATTATATTATTACTAATTATATATATATACAAATATAAATGATATATTATTGATATGAATATAAACATAGATATATTATAAATTTATATCAACCCACAAGAGAGAAAGTAGATGCCTACTCTCCATAGCTGATGTTAGCTCGACAAAACCCAGGGATTAATAAATAATTATTTTACGCATGTAAAATTTAATGTTGTATTCTTATCAGATATTACTAACATAATATCACTTTTACTTGCACAGAGAAGAGTTTTGAAGCTCTGGACAGACCTATTTTCCACTCTATCCTGACTAACACATTGCGGTGCATTTTGTTTACAAATGATCAACTATTTGAGACAATTCTATATAATATAAACTGAGCCAGTCTTATAGCAACAATTTGAGTTGGCTTTTTGAGCATCATTCAGTGCACATCTTCAAAATGGTTTTTAGCTGCACTTTGATGTGCCTCTTGAGCCACACATTATGTTACTGTTTGAACAGCTTTTTCTGCTATGTTTTGAACTGTTTTTATTTTTTTTTTAACTGCTCAGCTCAAAAGAGAATCAAGTAAAGCTAAAAATTATGTGTGTGAAGAAAAAGAGAAAAGAGAGAGAAATGTGTGAGGTTTTTCTCTGCAGGCATTCTCAGTCAGAAATGTTTTCATGCATGACTAAAAAGAACTGATTGAAAGAGAAAGATGGAGAGAAAAACCTGCTTTGCGTGTTATCTTACCACAGTCAAAAATCCATCACTGATGAACAGAAAAAAGGAGAGAGAGAGAGAGAGAGAGAGAGAGAGAGAGAGAGAGAGAGAGAGAGAGACAGAAAGACAGAAAGACAGAGACAGAGATTTTATATCAGTGAATGAAAGAGTGCATCTATCAAGGCTGGAAGCCATTTGCAAACTGAAAGATTCTCTCTTCTTTTTCTTTCTTTCTATAGCCAAGCCAATCAATGTTTTGGAAAGGCATCACATGACTCAGTGTGTTGCTTGTATGGAAGCTGAACGGGCATTTCTTCCATATTTTTTACTTATGTTTTTCCTAGAGGAAATCTCGGCATTAAAGATATTGCAGACTCTTCACAACTAAATGTACAAAAGCATGGGTTAAATGCAAATGAAATTGCTCCTGTGGTATTTTTTGTAAATTACAATGACTTTGATCTGCTGGATTTTAGAATAACAAGGTTATAATAAACTTTGGAATATAATTCAATATGGTGTGTAATTCAGTCTTACGAATTTAAGATAAAAATTTTAGTTTAGTTCTATAGTCATAATAAATTTATGATTGGTTGTGATCTGAAAAGGGGAACATTAGTGTGTGTGTGTGTGTGTATATATATATATATATATATATATATATAAGTGTATGTGTTATATATGCATATGAAAAAGTGCTAAAATGTTATTGCCATATTAGAGTGTGGAACAAATAATGAGTAAGAGTATCAGCGTTTTTTCTTTAAAAGGCTTTTTGGGTCAGAATATATATATATATATATATATATATATATATATATAAGAGATGGAATAAGTAACTCCAAAAAGAATCTACTTATGGTAGCACATCAAAAAGAGTAAAATGCCCAATGTAATTGCATGGAAGCAGAACTTCATACTTTTTTAGAATTAATTTACAGTAAAAAGTGACCGACCACAACTACATGTTTCATGTGCACTGCATAATGATCAGGTAGTCAGTGTCTGTTAGTGAAAATAGGGATATTTATTCACCCAGGCAATTTCAAGATAACAAGAATTATTATTGATAAACACATGAAACTGGTAGACATGGTCAGTCACTGTTTTACTGTGAATTCCAAGAACCTGATCCTAATTAATATTAAAAATTTTAATATTAAAAAATGATACAGGAGGAGAGCTCAATGTAATTAAAATTACAGAGCTTGTTATTAAAAAAGCAGTAACTTAACTTTATAAGATTTAATTCCCATGAACATCAAGTGAAATTAAATTCAAATCTATTAAACTTGTCATTTTGAAATATGCACCTGATGATTGTATAATACATGAAAATCCAAGTCGATATCGACATAGGACAATATTTATTAATATATATATATATATATATATATATATATATATATATATGTTGTTTTATGTTTTAAATCCAAAAAGACGATCAGATAGGTAAATCCGAAAAACACGATCCTAATTAATATTAATGAAATTAATATTAAAATTGAATTCCAAAATTGATAATCCCACCCTATTCTATTTTCCTATGGATGGAAGATGTTTTTGGGACTTCTGTCGGTATAAAATCTTATAATACATTTGAATTTAAGTAAATAAAATTTTCATTTCTTCATTGCTGAAGAAGCAAGAATATCCTCGTAGAAATGGCTATTCAACAGATATAAATATCAAAATTTTTGTTTTAATTTTTATATATATTCATATTCATGAATATATATAAAAATTAAAACAAAAATTTCGATATTTATATCTGTTGAATAGCCATATATATATATATATATATATATATATATATATATATATATATATGAACATAATGTGAATACTGCCTTGTCTTCAGTTTATTTTTGGTATAATAAGTATTAGGACCTTGAATAAGTTCTCACTGTTTCCCAACAGATGACATTACCAGAACTGCGTATTTGTAGTTTCAGATGATAATGCATCTATAAGAAAGTACTATAAGCAAGCTTGAAATTCAGTGTATGTCATTTTGCTGAAGTGCAAACAATTTTGTTTTTTATAGTGCTAACCATAACAGATTTCATACCAAAGAAAGTGTATTTGCAGGGAATTTTACTGCACTACTTTATTCAAAAGAAATCTGCATCTGAAGTATACAGAATTCTTGTTTAGACTTACAGTGACCATGTTCTGTTGGAAACAATATGCAGAGATTGGCTTAGACACATAAAAAATAATAATTTTGATGTTGAAGTTAAAGAATGCTCTGGCGCACTGAAAATGTTTGAAGATGAAAATTGGATACATTACTTCATAAAAACTCATGTCAGGTACAAGCTGAACTTGCAGAATCATTAAAAGTTGATCACACAACAGTTTTGAAATGTTTGAAGGCATTAGAAATTATTCAAAAGCAAGGACATTGGGTACTGTATGAGTTGAAGCTGAGAGATGTCAAATGGCATCTTGGCATGTGTAAACAGCTGTTTCAACAGGAGAAAAAGAAAGGTTTTTTGTGTCGTATCATGACCAGTGATGAAAAGTGGCTACACTATGATAACTATAAGTGTAGAACCATAAGTGTAGAAGATCATAAGGTAAGCATGGCCATGCATCAACATCAGCGACAAAGCCGAATATCCATGGTTCAAAGTTTCTGCTCTGCACAAAAACCTTTCTTTTGGTGGGCTCAGCTGGGTGTAGTTTATAATGAGCTGTTCAATTCAACTAATCATGAGAGATCACTATCAACTACAATTGATGCATTTAAGCTGAGCATTGAAGAAAAAACAGCTTCTATATGAGCAGAGACTACAAAGTGATTTTGCAACATAACAACTCTAGACCACATGTTGCAAAATGTGTAAAAGCTTTCTTGGAAATGCTTCTACTCCACCTGCTGTATTCATCAGACATTGCCTTGTCCAATTATCACTTGTTCTGATTAATGGTACATTGCCTGGTTAAGCAGCACTTTCATTCTTTTGAAGATGGAAAAAATGGGTGGTTAGCCTCAAATGATGTGTTGTTTTTTTCAATGTAGAATTTGAATATTGCCAGAAAGATGGGAAAAAGTAGTTGCTAGCAATGGACATTACTTTCAGTGACATATTTCAGACAAATTTTTGTAAATAAAACTGCTTTTCATGAAAAATCAGTGACAACTTATTCAAGGTTCTAATAGTTTTGTTGGTCTCTCACTCAAATGTACCCCATACATAATAATCAAAGGGCTTGTTGCCTGAGAATTTAGGTGGCCAGATGTTAGGGATGATGTGGTCGCAGAAATTGCCTGGCACACATAATGAGGAAAGAGAGCTTGAAAAATTTGATACTCACAGGTAATATTGAAGACAAGAGAGACAAGAGAAATATAGAAAAACAATGCATACCCTACCTAGTGAGCAGGGTTTGTATGAAATAGCAAAAAGACAAAATTTATTAAGAGCTATAAAGGACAGGAAATTGTGAAGAGCCATGGTCAGCAATGTCCTGTAGGGACAGGGCACATAGAAGTTGTCCATAGAGGATTATATGAACCAAATTTGTATTGTATAAATTTTTTATATTGTATTAATTTCTATATTGAATTTTATATTGATTTTTTTACATTGTGTTAATTTTTATACATATAATAATTTTTCAAAGCAGAAATAATTCTGCTCTGTATTATTACAGGATAGATTAAGGAGAATTTACATGAACCAAATTTATGTTGTATTAATTTTTAGATATAATAATGTTCCCGAACAAATGTCAGAAAGCTTTAATACACACACACACACACACACACACACACACACACACACACACACACACACTTATATTAATAATAAATATACATTTTCTTTCATATATAATGCAATCAGCACTACCTGATGATTGCGTTTTGCATGAAACTCAATTGTGCTACCTGTGAGGAAAAATGGATATATATTTATTTTTAATCATTTCAGCCTAAGCAAGGCAATAAAGATATGAGGGGGTTACTTAATATTAGAGAATATGAGAAAAATATACTATAAAGCAGAGGGGGACAATAATTAAGTAGATAATGATTGCATTGCATTAAAATTTTTGAAAATCAAAGTTCATTGGAAAGCAAGAAGCCAGCAGAGAGTTCTACAAGTGAGAAGTGAGGTAGAAGAAACTGTTAGTGGAGAACTTACAGTTACATGTAGTCATTTCAACTGTAAAATGATGAAACATTGCCATCAATCTAGTTCTGCACTTAAATTCATAAAGTCTAGGTACCATAGAGGAAAGGTCATCAGAAAAATTTCCATGAAAGTATTTATATAAAAGGCACAGGAAATTTAGATTATGGTGGTGGGAAAAGAACTGAAGTGCATATGCCAGGTCAGAACCAATAACATTGCAGATTTTTCTTTGGATTTTATCAAGGCATCTATAAATATATAGTAGTAGCACCACCAAACCATATGTGATGGCAAAATTTAAAGTAAGGATGAAGAGTAAACTTATAAATGTGTAAAATTGATTATGGTTAAAAAAATTTCCTAGCTTGACAATAAACCATGTTTTCTATCTGCAGACTTTGCAGTTGATTCAATATACTCTTTCCACTTCATGTCTGTGTTGTAGAGTAAATAATACACCCCTAATGACTGAATGAACTCGTCTAGACACTTAAAGAACTCTAGTGAGTCTAGAAACCACTGGAGTCAGTCATACAGTATTTCTTACAGATATCACAGCTAGTGCCGAAACAAGATTTTATATTATAACTTCTGGAAACTGAGTTATAACAGTGACAATGAGGACCAAAACTCATATGTATTATAACTGGACTTATGGGTACATTTGAAACTCATATTGAGTGATAACAAGTAGGGAGAAAAATATTTGTTGCTTCAGCACACAGGAAAACAATGATGATAAAAATTTGAACCATGTTGGTTTAAATTTTTTTCTTTGGGTGCAGAAAAAAAGGAAAAAACATTTTTCAAATTTGGAGGAAATACTGGTTTCTGTGGTACAAATTCAACAACAATAACAGTAACATCATTAGTTGTTGGAGCTTCAGAAAAAGCAAAAATTAACTGAAATAGTATAGAGAATAACAGAAAAGTTTTTTTTTTTTTACTTCCAACGCTGTGACAAAAGCCATATCTGATTTTACGTACAATCCAGGTGATGGACTTATCTTTTATGCATATTTTCAAAGGTAAACAAATTTTCAAAGAATGCAGTGACTGGAAAGATGAGAGCAAAACAAGACCTTTGTTGAGAAAGTGAGCAGTGGTACAACATGAAAAATACTGTAACTTTGTATTGCTGAAAAACCAAGAGAAGTTTGTTTTTAAGAAACAGAACATATTTTGACATAGTTTTTTGGTGACAAAAGCACTTTCTTTAATACTCACTGGAAAAAAGATGGAGATTTTATTACATATACTGGAATCATTAACAAGGAATGTGAATGATGCAAATTAAAGAAGCTGACTCTGAATATGTTTCAAGGGTTAATTTTCATTCATGGGTTAACAGCAAAAAAAATGTAGAAATATAAGTAAAAATTCAAACAGAACTTGAAAAGAATAATAAACATACACTACAGGAAATATTGGGTAAATGTCAGCGAATCCTAAATCTGAGATGTTATGCTGAAGAAATTCAAGAAAAAGAAAGTGCATTTATATAAGTGAAAGAAAAATGTACAAATAAAATAAATTCATGCTTCTGATGTGGAAAGTTACAAAGAGAATCTTCTTGGAGAAGACTGTCCCTTTAAGAATTTGAAATGCTACAAGTGTGGTAAAGTAGGACATTTTACAGTTATGCTGTAAAACTAAACCAAGAAAATATTCTCACTGGGAAGAATTTGTATACAGCAATGCAATATATTAAGGAGTTTGAAAGTTGTGATTAGTATTTCAGGTAAAAAATTATTTTTTATTGGCAAAATCATGTCCCATTCTGTAAAAAGTGTGTAAAAGCTAAGGCTTATGTATTAAAAAAATACAACAAAGTACTGACTGGATGGAATGATATGAGCTTTGTGATTTACCTAAAAAAAATTTTAAGTGGAAAACATTTAAGTGGAAAAGCAACCATTTTAAGAAACAGAGCAAAAATTTAAAGGAAGAATTGAAAAAATATTTTCTGGATGTTCTATTGAATGATTTCGATTCGTGTTTCAAATTCAAAGCAAAATTTCAAGTAAAAAAGGTTCAACACCAGTATTTAAACCAAAACAGAGTGTGCCATTTATTACACTGAATCAAGCAAACAAACAATTAGACAGACTTGAAAAAATAGGTGTAATTGAAAAGATTAATCATTCAAAATGGCAGCACCAGCAGTGTATGTAAAGATAAAAATAATAAAATTCATGTTCATGCTGATTTCTCAACAGGGTTAAACAGCTGTTTAGAATCCCATAATTACCTGTTACCAAGTCCAGAGGAAATATTTGCAAAGTTAAACAGAGGGAAAAGTTTTTTTGAAGATGGATTTTTCTGAAGCATGTTTACAAATACATGTTAAATTTCAAACATACGCACCGTAGTGAGGGCGCTAGAGGGTGTCATCAGTGATGTCTTTACGTGGATCACTAGGGGGTTTCGGGTCTCTCAACATCATACCCACCTCACCGCGCCAACCCGACCAGAAATGATCAGTCTCTGGTCCACCCTCAATGAGCGCTTTCAGACATTAGAAACAAAATTTATAAAGTTTAGGCCCCATACAAAGTCTTGCACATGCTTCCGTCAAAGCCAGTTTGCATAAAGAGGTGAACCATACATGAACTCGTCCTAAATTTTTAAAAAATAAAATAAAATAAATAAATAAATAAAATAAAATAAAAGTATGAAGCTAAAAAAAAAACCCCAAAAAAACCCTCGACTAAGAATTAATCACGGTTCATTTAAAAGAAATACAAATCTACAGATATATATAATGTCGTTTCTAAAAAAAAATCTGTCTAAGAATTTATCAAAATTCATTTAAAAGAAATACAAATGTCTACAAATATGTATAATTTAAAAATTATTTCCAAAAGAAATATGAAAATATAAATATCTATATATAAAATAATTTAAAAACGTTTTAAAACCATACAGAAATATATAATAAGTTATGTACAATTAATAGAGGAAAGGGTCAACCTAATAGCTTAAAAAAAATAAATAAATAAAAACCAATTATAGTTATATACATTGATTGAAAACCTATCTGTACATTTTAACATGTTTACGAGTACTATCGAAAAATGAGAAATCAGAAATGCAGAATTTCGAGGAATTTTAGCTACCCATTTGTTTTTGCGAAATCCAGGTACTCGCTCTTTTAATCCATAACCAATTAGCTGTTCTTTCTGCTGTTTTGGTTATGGACTTGAGTGCTTTCCTTTTTTTGCTCCTACTAACCCAGAATGCAGAAAGCAATGGCAACCTACTGCGGGATAATCTTCTACCCAGTCAGTCATGTCTCTTTCGAGACATGATCGCCCAAGCGTGTTTCACGTATGGCACTTAACTGACTGACTGATTGACTGACCCTATATCCCTTAAGGCTTTGCTTAAGGACCTTGCTACAAATCATCTAGTCCCTACTACTATCTGAGTGCAGCTAGCCTTCTAGCCTTTATCCCTGCAATTCTCCAGCAGTTCATTGTATTTCAACTTTTTCCTTTCATGGGCTTCTTCTGCGTTTTCTTCCCAGGGGATTGTCAGTTCCCACAAAACTATTTTCTTTAAATTATATGAGAAGAAAACTATATCTGGACGAAATTTTGTAGTGGCAATTTGCTCTGGGAATTTCAATCTCGAGCCTATATCAGTCCTTAGTTCCCAATCTGTTGCAGGAGATAACAGGTTTGGATTTGCCTTTCTATTTTGTGGGGTTTTCGTGCCTGCTTTAATAAATTTTATTTGCCTTGTGTCTGGGTTGTAAACATTATCTTCAATGGCATTTTGAACTATGTTCACAATCACTTTTAAAATTTTGTCGTGGCGCCATCTGTACCACCCATCAGCTAGTGCAGATTTTCAGCTGCTCAAAATATGTTTTAGGGTACCTTTACACCCACAAAAATGACAATTTGGTGACTGGGTTTTATATCATAACTGTATATTTGCGGGGTTTGGCAGGGTGTCGTATACCGCCCGAATCAGAAATTTTAATCTGGAGTCCCCGTACCATATTTCGGACCATTTGATTTGGCGACTCAATACTTAAAGAATGTTCGGGGTTTACAATTATGAATATTCACAAGTGATTTCCTTCTGGTATAAAAGTAGCTCCAGCCATATTTTTAAAAACTATGAATACCATGCTTGCAGACTGATTTTGCAATAGTTTATCTGGATGATATATTAATGTGAACATGAAAGGGCGACTAGCGGCGGCTCTGGAAAAAAGAGAGTTCGTTTGTGTCTGGCTTGCAAAGCAGTAATCTGTTCCAAAGAAAGAAAATAATAATAATACTCACCTCTGTCTTAATAATCCACCTTCAGCTCATTCTAAAGGAAAAAAGAGAGGAGGCCCTCGAGGGGAATTTTTATAGACCGAGGAAATGGATTATGGGTAGAGAAATGGATTATAAAACTGACCGACCAAGTTCACTCGAGGATTTCAGTGGCGTCAATTTCTTGAGTGGCGTCGAGTCCTTTTTTCAGTCCAGTCTCTGACGGAATACTGACAAAAGTTACCTTCTCCTTCTGATTTACCCGCTTTCCTGCTAAAGACACTTTTTGTATAGCTAAGTTTTTAATTTTATTTAATTTTTCGTTTCCTTGTTTTGTTCTATTCATTTTATTTTCTAGCTTTTTGTTACTTTATTTTCGTTTTTTTTTTTTTTTTTTTTTTTTTTTTTTTTTTTCTGGCCGCCATTTTTGTTTT
The DNA here is from genome assembly GCA_037127315.1 of Ascarosepion bandense. NCBI lineage: Eukaryota > Metazoa > Mollusca > Cephalopoda > Sepiida > Sepiidae > Ascarosepion > Ascarosepion bandense. The sequence continues at coordinate 2,632,396 of JBBBDQ010000563.1, read as the reverse complement.
TGCTTAGGTCGGACCGTGTGACTTAATTTTTGTTTTCTTTTTACAGTTTTTAGTTTTGCCTTACGTGCTACATTTAATTTTTGTTTAAACTTATTTTTAGTTTGTAATTTTCTCACGACTTGTTACTGAATATCATCTGATTTTCTCCACACTTTAACGTTTTCTTTTCCAGCCCCTCCCCATATTACTTTTACGGAAGTAGCCTTTTAGGCGACTCTCCGCTCTTTTTGTTTGATTTATTTATTTGTATAGTTAGAAACTTAATTTTTTAAAGTCCTATTAACGTTTATTGTCCACACCTTCCCATTATTTTCTTTTAGTAGCCTTTTTAGGCAACACTTTCGTTTTTTTTTTTTTTTTTTTTTTCCCAAGTTACTCCCATATCCCACCCTTCCCCATACGTTTAATTTAGTGTGGTGGAGAAAGATAAAAAAAAAAAAAAAAAAAAATTGTGGTTGGCGTTCTAAAATTTTAAAATGGCCGACAATAGTCGGTCAGTGAAGAAGAAACTGTTATTTGACCCTCCCTGGAAGGGTCCTCCGGATAAAAATGAGGAATCTTTTCCCCCTTTACCTACGTCAAGTAAGACGAAGGAAAAGATTTCGAACCAAAATGTGGTGGCCGAGAAGGGCCAGAATAAAGATCCTACTTCAAGTAAGACATCGACCCAAAATGTGGTGGCCGAAAAGGGCAAAAAAAATGAGGATTCTGTTACCCCTCTAACTACTGCGGATGATAAAACATCGACCCAAAATGTGGTGGCCGAGAAGGGCCAGAATACTAAAGAAACTGACAAGCAGATAAGTGAAAGTAAAGACAAATCCAAAGATGCTGAGGCCGGGGAATCGCCCTTGGGCTGGAAGTCCCCTCCAAAGGTTACGATCAATTTGACGGAGTTTCTGGAGAGAGCCAAGAGTTACGCTCATCTTGTGACAGAAGATGGACTCTTGGAGGATCCCCAGGAATTAAGAAAAATTGAAAAAAGAATTGTGTCAGTCCTTGTGGTCGACAAGCGTTCGCGCAAGATTTGTCGCCCCACAAAAGACACAGTGTTGAAGACACTGCAGTCCACGGGGGTCAAGCCCTTACGAATCGTAAAAGGCACGAGCTTTTTCACGTGGGACGTGCTGCTGCCCACGCCGGAAGATTGCCTAAAGATGGTATCGAAAGATCTTATAACGAAAGATTTTATCATAAGAACAGAATACCTAGGCATGCGTAGGACCAAGGTGGCAGTGTACGAGGTCCCTCCTCAGGTCATCGGGGAGCATCTCGCGGCGTACTTTTCTCAATTCGGTGAGATTGTAGATGCCTCCTGCGAGGACCTGACTGGGGGATGGACTTTCGTGATTATGATGAGTGGTAAGGCCTTCGATACCATCCCCAACTGTCTTGACGTTGGGGGCCTGAGACTACCGGTGATAGTGACCGGTCGCAAACCGACATGCTGGAGGTGCGGAAAGATTGGTCACCTCTCCTCCTCCTGCCCAGAGAAGAAGGCCTCTGGAAGCCAGGCCCCTGAAGACCAAAATACCCCTCTGGCCGCTTCTGTGACAAAATCCGTCCCGCCTGTAGTGGGCATGCCAGCAACCAGGACCGGTGTGGTAGTACCCCCGGTTGGGTCAAAACATCGGCCCTCATTCCCCGAAAAGCCTTCGCCTGCTACAAGTGTAGTATCGGAGAAGGAAAAGGGGGAATGGCAGGTTGTTGGCAGGACCAGAGGGAAGCGTCAAGCTGCGGGACCTCAGTCCCCTGATGCTCCCAGGACTAAAGGCACGTACAGCCCCACTCCCTCTACCAGCAAAAAGGGCGATGCCTCGGCCTGGTCGGCTCCTAGACTAGAGGAGTTAAAAAAAGCTTACGATCCAGGATATGAAAAGACGCAAAAAATTAAACAACTAAAAGAACAACTGGAAAAAAGACCATCCCGCCCCTCAGAGGAATTAATTCAACAACTTAAACAACGACCTTCCCGTCCCTCGGCCTCTGTCCCGTCCTCCCCGGAAATTAAGGTTACAGCCAAAAAACCACATTCAACACAACCCACTCCGAGAAAGCCGACACCCCTCAGTAGGGACCCTAGCCCCTTCCGCTTACCAGCCCAACCAACCCCCAGTCCTTCCCCCAAGAAAAGTTTACCTCCTCCTTCGAAACGGCAAAGGAGCCCCACAGCGGAAGATAGGGAAGCTAGGAAAAAGGCGACAAAACCGTCTTATCTAATGGGTGAAGACGTGTGTAAAATATCAACATCACAGGAGGACAGAGCAAAAAATTTTGGAAACAGGATAAATAAACTAAAAATTCTTCTGTCCATGAAAAAATGCAAAGAGAAAAACATCGAGAATCCTAAAAATTTTCCAGAGGCTAAAAGGTTGCTGACGGTGATCAGGAATGGCACAGGAACAGGAAAGGTGTGGGACATGCTATCGGAGGCGGAAAAAAGCATAAAAATGTCCCCACCGATCCTCACCAAAGACAATGAAGAATTAGAAAAACTTAAAGAATTCTGTGTAGGACGGGTCCCAATTTTGGTTCACCCCTCCCTGTACAGAGCTTTAAAACTAACATTCCCCTGGGATGTTGGTGGCCTCTCCCGTGACGGCTCTATTGACAAAGAGATGGGCAAAGGATCTATGGGAGAGGCTGTCGGCATCCTTTCCCCGTCCATGTTCTGTCCAGGACCCCAACTCTAATTATGCATCACAATGGCTTTATGGTTAGCAAGTATGAATGCCCGGGGGCTGAGGTCCGAGTCTCGGAGGGTGAGACTCACTCATGATCTCCAGCGCCTCGGGGTGGATGTTTGTTGTCTACAGGAAACCCGGTTTTTAGCTGGCGACTATGAGGGCATTCTGTCTAGGGATTACGATCTCTATTCAGCATGTTTTGATGGTCGTTCTAGAGGAGTTTCTTGGCTAGTGAGCAAGTCATTGGGTGCGGCGTGTACGCTTGTCTTCGCGGATCCAGCGGGCAGGATTTGTGTGCTGGATATTACCATAAAGGAGAAGTCTTTTCGGCTCATTGGGGTTTATGCGCCCAATGTCCATAGGGAGCGTCCTGCTTTGTTTCGGCAGCTCGAGTCGTTCTTTGGAACATCGAGGCGGGTAATTTTAGCGGGGGATTGGAATGCCGTCCTTGACCCTGAGAAAGATCGGATAGGAGAAAGATCGGGTACTAACAACCCGGATGTGAAACCATTTCGGGAATTTATCGACAGGAATGATCTTGTCGATAAATACCGAAATGAACACCCCCGGGAGGTAGTGTGGACTTGGACTAATAGGGGCAGCTCGGATTCGAAGGTACGCGCAAGCTACCTCGACCGAGTCCTAGTTAGGAGAGTCGACGTAGGGCTCTTAGGTTGTCCAAGTTTCCATTCCATAGTTTACACGGATCATAGGCTCGTCCGGGTTCGTGTAAACTTAGATAAGCCTAAGGTTAAGTTGGCTGGCTACTGGAAATTGAACGCGTCATTATTTGATAGCCAAGATTTCCAGCACCAGCTTTTACTAACACTAAAGCGGGAACTGACGGGGGCTGTGGTTGGGAATAAGTGGTGGGATACACTTAAATCCAAAATTAGGTCGTTTGCTGCCGACTATAGCCGTCGGCTCAACTTAGCTAATTTAGCGGCGCAATCGACGTTAGAGAAAAAAGTTGATCGGGCAGTTAAATCCCGTAATAGTGGGGACGTAGCCTTAGCTAGGGCCGAGCTGGCCTCCTTGGCTATCAAGAAGGATCAAGCTCTGGTAGTTAGGGCTAGGTTAAAAAGAATGTCTTCTGAGGCAACGAATATGGCCGCAGAACTGCGTGCAGAGGAAGCTAGGCAAGCAGCCAATCGGCATATCAAGGACATCACATTGCCGGATGGTCGTACCGTGACTACAGACGTGGGTATATGTGGAGCTTTTCGGGATTACTTCCAGGATCTTTTCACCAGGGAGCCCGGTCTGAGCTCTGCTCAGTTCGACACCTATTTGGCTGACTTTCCCCGCCTCTCGGCGGCTGAAGCGGCTAGGTGCGAGGGGCCCATAACAGAGTCGGAAATCTGGGATGCGCTGAAATTGGTTGGCCGGGACAAAACTCCAGGTTTGGATGGTCTTCCCTACGAACTGTACTTGAGGCAGTCGTCCGTTCTTGTTCCTCTGCTGGCTCTTGTTTATAACAACTGGATGAAGCAGGGGTCTATACCTCGTCGCTTCACCAGGGGTGTAATCAAGTTGCTTCGCAAGAGCAAGAGCGGTGGGGGTGGCATAGATAATTATCGGCCTTTAACGATGTTAAATACTGACTTAAAGATTTTTGCCAAGATCTTGGCCGGCCGTTTGCAGGCTGTCCTCTCTAGTCTGATTGGCCCCGAGCAGACTTGTGCTGTGAAGGGCAGGACTATTCAGGACAACCTTCATTTGGTACGCCTGATCATCGAGAAAACCGACACCGAAGCCGCGCTGATCAATTTGGATCAGTCCAAGGCATTCGATAGGGTTGACCATCGTTTCTTGGAGTCTGTCCTTTCCGCCGCCGGTTTCGGGCCGTACTTTCGCTCCTGGATCCGACTGCTGTATGAGTCCCCCGGTGCGCTGGTGGAAGTGAATGGGGTAAGATCGAAGCCCTTCACTTTATCTCGCTCCATTCGTCAAGGTTGTCCACTTTCGCCTTTGCTGTACGTTCTTGCGTTGGAGCCATTCCTTCGCAAGTTAAAGGCGAATCCGGTCCTTCGCGGAATTTCCGTACCTGGTGCTACCACCTCGGCCAGGTACTCCGCCTATGCTGACGACGTTTCGGTTTTTGTGTCGAGCAAAGCCGAGATTGACGAAGTCAGTAAAGAAATCAGATGTTATGAGACGGTGACAGGGGCCAAGATCAATCGCGATAAGTCTGTTGGCTTGCGATTGGGTGCGTGGAAGGGAGTTTCTCTTCCCGGACCTTTCCTCTGGACGGACGGGCCGATCAAGATTCTCGGCGTCTTTTTCGGTCCAGATCTCCAGTTGGAAATGAATTGGTCGGAGGTTCGAGAGAAGGCCGAGGGCGCAGTTCGTCTGTGGACTCGGAGGAAGCTCTCCTTAAAGGGGAGGGCGGAAGTATGTGCCTCGCACATCTACCCGATTCTCCTTTACCGACTCTCGGTACTTCCTCTCCCGTGTGCCATTCGTTTGGGTTTAATTCAGTTCTTGTTCTCCTTCCTTTGGGGAGAAGGCAAGTCTCCCAAGGTACGTCGCGAGATCTGTTGCCTGCATCCATCTGAGGGCGGTCTGGGCATGCCTAGCGTTGAGATTCGTCAACACACGCTTCGCATTAGATTCCTGGATCGAATGTGTATGCTGGAGGATGAGAACGGCGCCCTCGTTCAAGAGGACGTCCATAAAAACTTTCCATCCCTGAGAAGTGTGCATTTGTCGGAGGAGGAGGCCGGCCGTACTCCTCGTGGCGAGTGCTCCTTCTATAAAGAATGTCGTTTGGCTCTCCAGTTTCTCTTGCGGGCTACGGATGGCCTCTCCAACGCCCAATCGTTGTCTCTTAGGGCATTATATCGGGTTTTAGTTAGGGGGGCCGTTCAAGATGAACTGATTGGCGAGCTCGGGCTTACGAAGCAGGAGGCTCGCTCCATATGGCCTTGGGCGCCTGGGTTGAAATGTCTCACTAACGATGAGGCATCACTCACCTGGCTGATGATTCGAAAGGCTCTCTGGGTAGGCAAGAGGCTTCATGCAGCGGGCCTAACACCAAAATCAACCTGCGTGCGTTGTGGGCTGACGACGGAAACCGTCGATCATGCCTTCTTCCACTGCAGTGTTGTTGTTCCGTTGTGTAAGTTTCTTGAAGACCTCATGGTTCGTATGCTGCGTGGAAAGTTCTTTGTCCTTGAGGCTAGTTCTGTTTGTAGCAATGTCGTACCTCCGTTATCTAGGGCTGAGCACTATGTGCTCTTTTGCTTACTAGGTGTTATGCGAATCGTGATTTGGACGACGCGACAGAAGGAATTCTATGGTGATGAGAAGTTTACCTCTTCCCAACTGATCTTGTTCTTTAAGCATCAGCTTAAAGTCAAGATCAGGACGGAAAGGAAACGACTCACTCCATCTGAATTTGGCAAAAGGTGGGTGAGTCTTGCGCGATTCTGTCGAGTGAAAGGTGCTGACCTGGAGTGGTTGTTTGATGCTGGTTAGGCATCAGGATATTGGGTGTGCTGGGCAGAACATGTGCACCCCGTCCCTGTTAGGTTAGTGTAGGGAAAGTTTGATTTTTTCTGTTTTTTGCTTCATTGTTAACTTAGCTAGGTTATGATTGCTCATTGGCCCCCTTTTCTTTTTTTCTCCCCTATTTTTCTTTAGTTTAACCCCCCTTCCCTTCCCTCCTTAGGTGTTCAACAATGTTAGTTCCCCGGTGGATGCGTGGCGACTTTCGTTATTTTTCAAGTGTGCTTTTCGTTTTTGTTATGATGTTTAAATGTGTGAGTGATTGTGTGAGTGATCGCTGAGCGGATATATGGTACTATTATATTTCTAAAGCCACGCATTATTTTTCGTCCGGGGAAGTGACTTTGCTGTCACATTGTTAGAGTAGTGGGGGGCTTTTATTACTAATACGATTTTATTTAGTTTCTTGTATATATCGTTTATTCATTGTATAAAACCATTGGGGATATTTTAAATGTTGTTATTTTCTGCCCATGCCCTCCACTGAACATTGTAAATATGGGAGTTAAGTAGGACAACATAGAGTAGCTGAGGTTTTATGGTGAACGTTGTAAGAATGGTAAGTAAAAATGTGGTATTATGGTGTCCGGTTTATTGTAAGTGTGTCAGGGTCAACGAAAGTGAATAGCTAAGTTAAATTAGGACAGATGATGACCAGCCTTCCCCATCCCCAATCTCGGCCTTGTGCCATATTTTTTGTATTAACTACAAAAATAAATACATTCAGTGGCGTCAATTTCTTGGCGTGAAGCTGACGCAGAGAGACGCAGTGAAAAGGTGGAAGGAGGAAAGTGGAGTAGGAAGAGGAAGAGGCGTAGCAAGAAGCCAGCTGGGAGAGCGTTGAATTGAAATCCAACGGTCTGCGGTTCGATCCCTGGTTCTGCACTCACTAGAAGAAAGTGTGCAACAATTAATTAAATGTATATCTATGGAAAAACAAATTAAGCATGTGAAAACAGTTTTTGAAAAAATATGAGCGTACAGGTTCAAGCTCAATGAAAAAAAAATGTGAATTATTTTTGCCTAGAATTAAGTACTTAGGACAAAACAAGCGTTACTAGTTTACAATGCAGAATTTGATCGGTCCACTGAATGATTTACTTAAAAAAGGCACAAAATGGAAGTGGACTAATAATTGTTGGAAGGCGTTCAAATTAATAAAAAAAGAATACTAACATCAGCCTTATCATTAGGGTACTAAAATCCAAAAGTAGAAATCATAGTGGCTTCAGATGCTAGTGATTATGATATAGGAGCAGTTTTTTACATAAATATGATAATGATGACATGTTGCACATGCTTTGCATTTGCTACTCTCAGTAAAAAAAAGGACAACCAGATCAAAAACATGGCATTAGCAATTATATTTACAGTGAAAAAAATTTCATGAATTTATCCATGGAAGAAGTTTTTAGTTACAAACAGTTCACAGACCTATATTATCCATTTATGGTTCAAAAAAAGGAATTAAAAAATATACAGCAAGTAGATTACAATACTGGTGTACCATGTTATTAAATTATGATTTTAGGATGAAATATCAAACCATCCAAAAAATTAGGACATGTGTATGGGTTATCAAGACTGATACCAAAAAATGCTGAATCATTTGAAGACACTGTCATTGCAGCATTAAAAAGTGAAACTGAAATTATAAATCTATTATTTAATGTAATATGTGAATTATGAGTTACCCTGGAAGAAATAAAAGAAGAACCAGAACAAGACATGTCTATTGCGGAAATAAATAAAAAAACAACTAAAAGAAAGTAAGAAGAACACAAGCTTGAATGCTTACTTGCTATTTGATGGAGTATTGTTGTTTGCACAAAGAGTTGTAATACCTAGCATATTACAAAAGCAAATATTAAATGAATTTCATTGTGAATATCTGGGAATTTCAAGGATGAAATCTCTTACGAGAAGTTATGTATACTGGACCAAAATGGACCAAAACCTTGAAAAAGTATTGGGCTGAGGAATAATTCATGAGTGTTTTTTTATAAAATTTATTTTAAACAAAAAAAAACCTATAACAATTAATCAATAATATTCTTTCCGCTGTTGTGAATGACTTCCTCCTATTGCCTCAGTGATAGAAATCTCCTGGCCTTGTCTCAAAGAATTTATCCAACCAAGCCCTCAATTCCATGTCATTATTGAATGATACATTGTGCAAAGCATTTGAAAGTGATAGAAAGGGATGAAAATTTGACTGCACCAGCTTGACTGGCTCTGAATAGGCTTGTGCCATGAAAGGCAGTACTATTCAGGACAACTTTCTTATGGTATATTTGATCATCAAGCAAGTCAACAGTGAGGTCTTACTGAGTTCAGCCCAAGGCATTCAATAGGATTTTTAGAAGCTATTCTTTTGACTACCAGTTTTATACCATACCTTTTGCACCTGGATTTGATTTTCATATGTGTCTCCTGGTGCACCAGTGGAAGTGAATGGGGTTCCATTGGACCCTTTCATATTGTCCCACTCCATTCATCAAGATTTTCCTCTTTCACCTTTACTGTACATTCTAGCATTGAAGCCTTTCATTTGCAAGTTAAAAATGAATCCAGTCCAGCATGAAATTTCCCTACCTGGTGCTATCACCTAGGCAAGGTACTCCACCTATGCTGACAACATTTTGGTTCTTGTGTCAAACAGAGATGAGATTGATGAAGTCCTAGACAGTGACAGGCTCCAAGATCAATCACGATAAATCTGTCTGTTGGCTTGCAGTTGGATGTATGGATAGGACTTCTCTTCCTGAACTTTTCTTCTAGATGGAAGGACTGACCACGATACAAGGTAAAATGAATTGGTCACAGATGCAGAAGAAAGCCGAGGTTGCATTTGTCTGTGGTCCCAGGGAAATCTTTCCTTAAAGGAGAGAGCAGAAGTATGTCTTGCACATCTGCTCAATTCTCCTTTACTGACTCCCCATATATCCATTTCTATATGCCATACTTAAGACATTAGTAAAACTCTTGTTCTCCTTCTTGTGAGGAGACAAGGCCCCCTAGGTAGTTCTGGAGATCTGTTACCTCCACCTGTCTGAAGGTGGTCTAGGTATGCCTAGTGTTGAGATTCATCAACATATGCTTCACATCATGTTCCTAGATCAAATGTGTCAGCAATCAGATGGTGAGGGTGAATTCTGGAACAAAGGAGCTGGTAGAGTTTCCCATTTCTGAGAAGTGTGCACTTGTATCTTGAGGAGGCCTGCTGTTTACCCTGAAGTGAGTGCTCCTTTTACTGTGAATGTTGGCTTTCTCTCAAGCACTTCATACGAGTGATGAGGCAATGAAGACACTCAATCACGCCTTCCATTGTAGTGTCATTGTTTTTTTGAGCAAGTTTGTTGGAGATATCATGCTGTGTAGAAGGTTTTTCATTCTCAAGACCAGTTCTGTCTGCAGCAATGTGGTACTGCTATTGACAAAGGCTGAACACTATATGTTCTTTTGCTTGCTATAAGAATCATGATATAGCCAACATGTCAGAAGGAATTCTATGGGGGTAAGAAGCTCATCTCTTTCCAACTGATCTTGTTCTTTCAGCATCAGCTTAGTCAAGATTAGGATGGAAAGGTAGTAGCTCCCTCCAACTGAGTTTGGCAAAAAGTGGGCAGGTTTTGTGCGTTGTGTTGAGTCAGACAATTTGATTTAGAGTGGCATTTTAATGCTGATTAGGGATTAGGATATTGCTATAACTGGATTAATCATTGGCAGCTGTGTTCAAAGTTAGGTTAGTTTTGGGTTGTTTATTATCTTCAGTTGGTTTTTCTTTCAAAGTTTATTTATGAGATGCAAGCTCATTATTAGGTGTCCAGAGATGTCAGTTCTCTGATGGATGCAGGACTTCTTTTGCATTTTGTGTGGGTCATTTTTGTATTTGGTGATGTATTTAAATGAGTGTGTGTTTGAATCAGTGGTTGAACAAATGAATGTTGTAGTAGTGTTCTATGCACCCACTATATAAGCATAGACACTGCAAAACTCATTATTTAGCAAACACTTTCCTATTTTCATTTGTAGCTATGTTTTATTTTTGTTAAATAAAGCTGGGCACTTCTACTGTTGTTCTGAGTTACTTTATATATGTATTACAATTTATTCAACTAAAATACACAGACAACTTCTAGCATGTAATGGTTAACAAAAATAAAGTAAGTGCTCTACTTGATTCCTGCAGTAGTGATAGTTATATCAGTGACAGAGTAGTGTGGGAAGTAAATTTGGAAATTCACCCCTCTAGTAAAAGTATTACTATGGCTCAGAAAGCTTTAAACACTAAATCAAGGAAACATGTAGTTGTAAATTTACTTCTTTGCCTTAGCCTTAGTCATATGTTGCTATCTGTCTAGGTGTCCTGAAGAATTTGTGTTCTGATGTGATACTTGGCCAGGATTTTCTACATCAGCATCGGAAGATAACATTTAAATATGGTGGGCCATTGCCTAAATTAACTGTGAACAGTACTCTTCAGTTTTGCATATTAAATGCAGCAGATATAGAAGAACCTTCACTGTTCCTTAATTTATTACTGAACTGTAAGCCTATTGCTGTCAAGTTGAGGCAAGGAAAATCAATCCCTCATAAATGAAAAAATTCAGAAATTGCTTTCTGAAGGCATAATCAAAGAAAGCATTTCTCCATGGTAGGCTCAGCTTGTAGTAGTAAAGGATACCAACAACCGTTAAAAAAAAATGTGCATATATTACTCACAAACCATAAACCTGTATACAGAATTGGACGTTTACACCCTACCAAGAATTGATAAAATGATCAACAACTTTGCTAAATACATTTATTTCTTCAGTCAACTTCAGAAGTACCTACCACTAAGTGTTATTTAAAATATCAGATAGAAAATACACTGCAATTTTGAGGTGAATGATTATGTGTTTCAATCTGTAGAATTCCATTCAGAGTCAAAAATGGGGCTGCTTCATTCCAGAGAGCTATAGACAAAATAGTGGTGAAAGAAAAACTATGCGGTATTTTCCCTTACAGTAATGATATTGCACAGACAGAACAAGACCAAAATGTAAAAAAATTCCTAGAGGCTATTGCAAAGGCAAAGATTACCCTCAACAAATTGAAGTCTGTAACTTCAGTTTGGCCCATCAATATTTTAGGATATCAGTGTTGGAATTATTAAGCCCAACCCAGAAAGACTGCATCCCTTAAAAACCTACTTCATTTGGAAAATTCAAAGTCAGTTAAAAGTGCACTGGGCATGTTTGAGTATTATGCAAAATGGATACATAACTTTTCTGAAAGAAATTTGACCTCTAGTAGAAAATAGAAAATTCCCACTTGAAAAGAAAGCACTTCAAGTGTTTAATCAATTAAAACAAGAACTGATGGTAACCAGAGTAAAACCAATTGATGAAAATCTACCATTCAAAGTGGAATGTGATACATCAGATGTAGTCGTTTCTGCCGCCCTTAACCAAGGCAAATGTCCAGTAGCATTCATGTAAAAATCACTACAAGGAAGCGAATTGAAGTATCACATAGTAGAGAAGATGGCCATGGCAATTATTGAGGTGGTTCAAAAGTGGAGTCACTATTTATCACGTCAACATTTTACTCTGATTGCTGATCAGAAATTGGTAGCTTTCATGTTTTCCAATGAAAAGTGCACAAAAATTAAGAATGTGAAGATTTAAATATGGTGGTTAGGACTCTCAACATTTGAACACACAATAAAATATCACCCTGGTAAGGAAAATGTAGTTTCCAACACACTTACCCGCATTTACATTTGCAGTCAGTAACTTTTTTGCCCTTGTTGACATTCACAATAGACTATGTCACCCAGGAATTACTAAACTCTTACACTTTGTTAGAACAAAAAATCACCCTTTTTTCTATGGAGAAGGTGAAAAATAATAATTGACGAATACTCACAGTTTCCATTCATCTTTCCACGTCCAAACATTCACACTACCACAGTAATAAAGGTCTTAAGTCATTTGTTCAGTTTAATTGAGATGCCTGCTACATACTCTTTGACAGAGGTGCATCTTTCATGCCTAAAGAATTGAAAGACTATGTCACCCAAAAAAGGGGTCCCAACAAGTAAAACCACACCATATCACCCAACTGGCTATGCACAAGTTGAAAGATTTAAAGATACTATATAGAAGATGACTCAGCACGAAATTTAACTGAAAAGTACTGGAAATTGGTGCTTCCAGAAGTGCTACACTCTGTAATATCATTTCTATGTAGTTCTACAAATAACACTGTTGGGGAATCACCCCTTTTTTACATATATAAATGGACTCATCTAAAATATACAAATGATCCTGCCTACAGAGAACAACAGTGTGTAAAACAATGAGTGTGTAAAGGAAGACTTGTAACACAGTGCTTGTCACAACAGTTGAACAGCTGCTAGTTGGTCAGCAAGAATATAGACTTATTACCCAGACTTCTTATCTACAAGATTTGTATATATTTGACTCCTACTAACAAGTATTCCTATTATTCCTGAATTCTACTAACCGTGTACAGGTTGTATATATCTTGTTCAATATACTTACATTTTTCCTCTCATATCTGTTTTGTGTTATTATATTGTGTGGTTTCTAACAAGAATCCACAGCAAACACCCCGCACGAATATTTTTCATTCTTGTGTTGTTCATCATACAGTAGTTCTCTCCCATCCTGGCTGATGTCACCAGGTCCCATATTATTAAGAAGGTTCGTAAAAATAACAAATCTGATCCTTATGTGGACCAAGTCAAACTTCTAAATTGTAATCCAACTTATGCTGACATAAAGTATCCAAATAGAAGAGAGTCTACTGTATCTGTTCATGATTTAGCTCCCTGCCCTGAAAAGGAGTTAAACCCAGAGTCTTTCACAATGGAACCAGATAGGAGTACCCCTGTTGTCCCTATACCAGAAGAGGGCACAATGCTTAACTAAAATGTTGCTGAAGTTCAACAGTTAAATAAAGCTTAGTACTTTTACTATTGTTGTGAGTTCAGATTTTCTTTTATTAATATATTACAAATGTTTTATATTATCAAAGTCCTGCATTGATTTTGTCCAGTTAATTGATGTTTCTGCCACAATTAAGGAATTTTTTTGGATAGGGGGGTAATACTAACACTATTTTATTTAATTTACTTCTAAATAGTTTATCATATGGTAAATACACATTGGGGTTTAGATTTTAAACTGTTGTTTTATTCCCCCCCCCCCCCCCCGAAGAATTGTACATAGTACTTCATGGAGATTCTGAGGTATTATGGTAGATGTTGTAAGAATAGTAAGTAAGAATATGTTGTTTTGGTATAAGGAATAATGTGGTATGTTTGGATCAGTGATTGTTTCTAGCTAAGTTTAATTATAAGAAAGAAGAATACCATTCTTTCCCCACCACTCCTTTTGGCCTTGTTTTGTAAAGAAATATAAATTTGTTGGAGTCTTCAGATTATTTCTTACAGATGTCATGGCGAGTGCATAAGCAAGACTTCATATTATAACTGAAAGAAAGCAAGTTATAACAGTCTGAGAAAAACATTATATATAATATATATAGAGAGAGCAACTGATATAATAATAACTTAATTATATCAGTAGCTCTTTCTTTAATTCTTAACCACTGAAAAACCATTTCTTCCTATTTTCAATATATTTGTACAGATTAGGTGCCAAAACTCACTGGAAAAAATTTTAGGTTAAAATGAAACATTTGGTGGTTTGGTTTAATCATAAAATTCTGCTTTTAAAAGGTAATGCCACAAATTGATTTTAATTCATCACTTTATTCTAAGACTAATACTTAGCAAGAGCAGCTATTCTTTTGGGAATGAATGAGGTTCCATTCTTACTCTCTAGAATCCTTTCTGAAGTAAATATTTTGCATAAATTTGCTAGAAGATAAAAAATAATCACTTTTTGAGTTCATGTTTATTCACTCTATCTGTTCATATCCTAAATGTCTTTTGGTAATTTTGACAACTGCTAATTTCTTATATTTACTCATAATATTTGCTCCCATTGTCTGTGTAATCATTATACTTCTGACACATTTGTTTCATAAATCCTCTTCATGATATCACAGGGTTATGTAAATAAATATTTATTTATATGCACCCTATACATTATGTTGATAAACTGAAGCCAAATAGAATTCTGAATTGACATATACACAAAGGTACTGTTCATCATCAGAGTTAGAAGAGTGTACAATGCTAATCTGTAAGAATGGAGTGTTTGACATGGAGATAGAAATCATAGTTAATGTCACTGTCAGTTTGTTTGATAAGAATGCTTTTAGACATCACAGCTGTAAAAGTCAAGGGTAAATCTTAATGGTTAAAGGAGACAGCACCATGAATGGATATTTAAGTTCATAACTCTGCAGCTGGAAATGATGGCTAGGGTGAAAGCTTGCAGATATTACCGTGTCTGCCAATGGTAATGGTAATATTAGCCATTTGGTATTTATTAACCGAGCAACTAGTGCTGTTTGCAGTAGAAATTTCTAACATCATTCTCTTTAAACAATTTTTCAAAAAATAAATCTAGAGTATTCTAGGTATTATCACTTTTTTCAGCATTGATTGGGCTTTCCTTCATAACCTTCAGTTGAAGTCATGTGGAATGTCAACTTAGACTTAGCTTAATGCTGCTGGATTACATTGTATTCAGGACTCTAAAAACAAGAGATATAATAACACTTTTTTTTTGCTCTAGTATCAGGTAGAAGATGTGCTCAGCCTTCACTTCTGGGAAGATTTAGTTGCATAGCAAAGCCGACTACTTAATTTCAACCTAACCACATGGCACACTCACACTACTTCTAATCTCATATTTTTCTTTCCTTTTTTTGAGCTATCTGTACACATGTAAATATAATTTTTTTCTTTTCTTTTTTGAATGTAGAGATATTGAAATAAGTTTTATCTCATTTATATATGAGTAAACAGGCTTATGTGTATAATCCTTCTACTACTGAAGAAGCTACAGCTAAGTAGGAAACCTTGGATCACACACTTCACAACAGTAAGCTATTTTTTCTTTATATAAATATATATAAAATTCTTCTAGATATTGAATTAATTTTTGTTGAAGATGTTGGATTCACTTACCTTGAAAGGTTTCATACTAACCAGTGTTATAAACATACATATGGTAGCATAAGAGAACAAATGAAGCAAATACTGGTGAGGTGAAAGGAAAAGAAAATAAGATATGTTAATATAAAATATTTTGTATTGCCTATACAGAGGATGTGAGCATGTAGTCTCTCTGTGGGCAAGAGAAGAGACATGGAGGAAGGGTAGAGTTGGTATGGCCTAGAGGTGATGCATGTGTCATGCTAGTTGACTAAGGTGATTAGGGATGACAGCTAAGAGTTGGTGGTGTCCAACAGTTTGCTTGTTGTTTCTCTTGCCATCAACAGCTTGCCTATTCATTGCAATTCCATTTTAGTTTTTCTGAAAAGCAAGTTAAGTTGGGTGGCTCATGAACTTATCTTTTGTTCATGATTTTTGGCTGGAAGCAATATTTGGCATTGGCTCCTTTTATATTGTATTTGAGATTTCGTTAGTGAGCCTGATGAAATGTTCAGAGCCCTGGATGATATTTTTATTTTTGGCTTTGCTTTCTTAGCATTCACATCTGGCTGACATGTAGAGTGAATTAGAAAAAGATCTAATTTGAAGCAGAGTATAACATCAGCAACAGGTCATAACACCACCCCCCACTACAAATCGATGACTAACAGCAACCCCACCCATTATAATCTTGTAGCACCACTTTGCTTCAAGCTACACAGAAAATTGCTCAACTCTGATTAATGAATTTTGACTGGCATTATCAATATCTTGAGTGTGAGTAGCAGGGTATCTGTAAAGCTTAAAAAATTATAATAAGTTAAATCACGGTGTACAGATGTTCCATATTGTAAGAAAGAAGTGTAAATTTACTTACATTTACTCTGTTAACATTATTTGCAACATTGAGTCCAAGAGAAGATAAAAGAAAGTAGATCTGCAGACAGAATATTTTAAGAAATCTTTAAAAGGGAGAAAAAACATTTCTATTTTTTGCATTGATTCAATTATAAGAAAAAGAAGAAATCACTTTCAGTATGTGTCAATGGAAAAAAAAATGCTTGTCTTGTCTTGTTTTATAGATTTTGATAAAAGCAGATTTATTTTATGCAAAAGCTTTTTGAGCAGCATGCTTATTAGTGAAGTTGTAAGAGTGCTTCATGGAGTGTCCACAAATTCTTGTATTACTTGCTGTATTTGATTTCTTCTAACTTCCAATAATTTTAACTAAATGTTTTAAATGAAAGTTAGTTCAGAATTAAATATATACATCATGAATTAATTTGTGATATCTCATATAATATAGATTTTATTTGTGTTAATATTTATATAACTAGTTTCATATCTGAACCATAAAGCAATTTCTTAATACTTAATGGATTTTATTTTATAATCCAGCATAAAAAATTAAATAAAAAAATTCATTAATTCTTTATAAGTTGTTTTGTTTATGTTAAGATATAAAACTGAGCAGATATGACTTTCAGGAAAATCTGAACAAGTCAATATGTTTTAAAGGCAAAATAGAACTTTTCTTTATTGTGCCACTCTCTGTAGACTACCAGTAAAAGCATGCTTGGCCAGATGGTGGATCCTCCTGAAAAGGGGATGCAGGTTTGAACTCTACCAGAGGGCACATTTTCTTTATTAAGTTTTCTCAAATATGCCAACCAGTAGACAAAATATATGCTTTTTAAAATAAGCCAAGTGTCTACTCAACGATTATGAACTAAAAATGTTTGAAGTAATGAAAATATGTTAGATTAAAAAATAGAATTCATTAATTATAATGGGCTTTACATTGTAGTTGGAATTCTATTTTTCACTAGAATTTTCATATGAACACATGCATATTTTATTAAACACACACCCACATGCACAAACACACAATATCTTGAAATACTAAACAGTTAATTTATTCAAGGAAATCAATCTTGGCTTCAAGCATGGTCTCCAGACAATCTTCTGCAATTCTTCTGGGTAGCCTTTTTATTTAAGTTGGTGAATGCTACCATAATCCTTGCCTTCAGATTATCAAGGGGGTGCAGTCTGGCAAGTTAGGTGGCTAGATGAAAGGGCTGATGAGGTTGCAGAAATTGTTTAACAGCCATAACTGGGTTCTCCTGCTTGTGTGGCATGGTGCAGATCCCTGTCACCAGACATAGGTTCTTCCAGCAGCCACCCTCTTAACCCAGGGCAGCACTACCACCTTAAGATGTAGGCTTCTGTGTTGAGTTTAATATCCTGTGGATAGAGGAATGGCGGCATAATGTCACCATCACTAGTGATCACTCCAAACACATTTTTAATCACCATTGGACCCATCCAACTCTTTGTGAATCCTCTGCACTATTCTCAGATTGACACCCAAACACTCTGAAATGTTTGTATTGGAGTTTCCAGCATGATTGCCAAGCAATAAAGCATACTGTTTCCAAATTTCTGGCTGAGTGAATTGTGTTATGATGCTCTTTTCTTACAGATGGGGCTCAACTGAACCTACTATACTGTGTAGTCAACAAAATCAAAAACAATGTGCATGCCTGAAATTAAAAATATAGAAACTTTGACCAAACATCATTTTTTGTATTCCTTTTCTGGTCAGACTGAGAACTTTTCAGAACCACTTTCTCTGTGTGTTTTATTCTGATATTTATTTTTTAATTGATTTACCTTTTTCTTTCAAAACGTAAAATATTTCTTTATAGACATTTTGTAGTTAAAAAAATATATCTGTGAATTAATCAGTGAATTAATCACTTTTATTGCTTTAAAATAGAAGAGATGTCTGTAACATGATTTTTATAAAGAAAATACAAAAACTGAAACATTTTTCTTCTGCGCTGTTTCATTGATTCAAATATTAACAGGAAAGATTGCACAAATGATAATTTCACCTATGGATGTTGTATCAAAGACATAAAATACACAACATTCATTTTTCAATTATTAGATATTTTGACTGTAAAATTAAGTTTTTATTTCAATAAAAGAGATAATGGATACATTCATACCAAGCAAGTAGCACAGATTATGCAAATATTTCATTCTCTAATTTGTAAGAAGCTCTAGAAAAACAGATAAAATTGTAAAGTAGTACTTGTAGTTCTAGTTTTTAACAGAACTTTCAGATATTTCAGACACTTATACTAAATAATAGATCATTTTCATATGAACACACACACACACACACACACACACACACACATACACACATATATTTAAATGGTTAATGTGTAGAAGTTTGTCACTTAACTGAGCAGAGTTATGCTGACTTTGAAGTTTCATGAAAGTACCATTCTGACACCCTCACTCCTCAGGGTTTTTTCTTCATTTGCAGATAAAAGCTCTATCTCTCTCTTGATACCAAGCACTTAACAAAAACCTGCTTGCCAAAATATCTTTTTGTCAATAAACCACTGAAAAAACAGCAATCTTAGCACTGAGCTTCATCACAACTCAACACTCTCTCTCTCTCTCTATATATATATATATATATATATATTAATGTTGTATATTTGGGGATAAACTTTTCTTTCAAACATCTTTTAATAAATACAGCAGACAAGGATGATTTAATTAGCATCATATAAAAGTTTTCCAGAATTCTTACATTTTTCATTTCATAAGAGTAAATGAGTACAAAAATTTTCCATCATTATCATTGTTTCAAGCACTTTTGGCCACTTCTATAGCCATTTTCGAAGGTGTATTGTCTCTGGTATTATTATCATGTTTTGACTGTTATGTTGTAATTTATTTTTGTGCTGTTTTGAATAGGAGTGTTCATTTGAAACCTTCACTTGTTGTGTGTAGCTGAAATTCATGTGAGCATCTTTCTGTTTTTAAAAAAATTTAAACATTCTATTTCCACTGTTAAATAAGGTGAGGTTGACAGTAGGAGAGAAATGTTTGATACACAGGGCCTCTCTAATAGTGAGATGTTTCTGATAATATAATTTAAGTAGAATTTTAGTGTTTTTGACTGAGCAAATGTTGTATAACCTGGCTCTGAATCTCACTGAACATTGATTGTCAGACAATGATGGTGACACTGAGACACAGCCAAAGAGAATCACACATATGCAGGAGCTCTCGAGGAATCATTAACCAGCAGTAGTTCTCTGTTCTCTTTCTCTGTGTTCTGACTTCTTCTTCTGTTTTCTGTATCTTTGGCCAGTTATCCCAGACTTATAGCCCCCAAAATTCCTACACATGTTTTTGCTTTTTTAGGTCGTCACTTAATTGACATCTTCTATGGCCAGATACATCTGTCAATGATTTTCACCAGCTGTCGTCTTTCAAGCCTTTGTTGTTGCCTGTGTTTCCTACCTTTGATGTCAATCCTATCTTCATTGCTTATTGTCTTCCAAGCCTGTGTTTTCTGCTTTTGATGTCAATCATATCTTTGTTGGCTATTTCTATCTTTTGATGGTGCACCCGTTGCCACCATTCACAGCTGGAATATATTTTTGTCAATCATATTTTTGCTGGGTCAAGGTAATATATTACACAACATGTGAAGGCGCAGAATGAATGCTTCTATTCAAAACAGCACAAAAATAAATTACAACATGAGGTAAAACTAATAAACATTCTTCAAGCACTGAAAAAGCTTCCTGTCACTCTTTGGATATTCTCTTCAAACTCTCCTGTCCAATTCATTCTATACTAATTTCAGTAGGAGAGAGATCAGGATATTTTTGACTTGAGGTAATTTTGAAACTAAAACTAAAAAAAAACTAAAAACTTATAACATTAGCAGTTTGACCCAAGTTCAAATGTCACCATAGGCAATTTATCAAAATGGTGATCTTGACAGTATCAGCCGGAGGCAATAACTCAATATACAGCTGTATGTACACCATTTAATGAAGAAATGAGAAATTGGAGAGCCATGTTTGAATTCCAATAAAGTTCATTACATGTGCTCATACAGTAGTACTCTTGGGAAAGATATGAATCCATCTCTTCTAGGTATGACTTGTATCTGAAAAAAATCATTGTTTTTTATTTTTTTAAAATTGTTCACTTGCCAAAAAATGTAATATATTTACAATCCAAAATATTTTTCAGCTTTAAATAACTCAAAAATGACTAATAAGCCATAAAAATGAATCAATCAAGCCAGCAGGTGACATAATTTGAAATTGCAAGAAAACCCAAACTTTGTGAATGAAATTAAGTAGACAAAACTTTTTCGAAGCTGCCACTGATTATACTAACACAAGGTTACCATACCACAAACCAGTAAAGATGATCTTTATACCTAATCTGCAGAGACTGGGTAATATGTGCACTCTAAATTATAAAAATGAATTTTCTGACTATTACAAAATAGCCATAATACAAAATTTAATACACCCTGCAAAATCCTCCACAAAAAATTTTTCTAAACTGAATTAAACAATATTAAACAAAATCTCATTAATCATGACTTTCTTAATTACATTATTGATGCACAAATTAGACAAGACAGTAAAGATATGAACATAAATCAAAAAGAATATATTACTTCCTCAAAAACAGCTGTAAATATACCAACCTACTATACTTTAATCAAATACATTTTGACTATAAACTAGATGCAAAATCCTAAAAAAAGTACTAATATATTCCCCACTGATCCCAGTAAAAAAATAAAACTAACTATACTAAATTTAGCACAACCAACTTAATCATATACAATAATTTTTCTCCATGAACTAGTGTTTTAAAAAAGACCAACATTGAATATCAATTTAAATATTTTTTGGGAGATTGTATTTCAGATGAAAAAGTATGTATGTTGATTTGATGACCACGATATTATCACAATATCTTACACTTCATTTTTCAGATACAATTTCTATTGCGCAACATTTAAAAACACATTCCTGTCTATTTTTACAGGAATACTTGTTGACAACACAAATGTACTACACCATTGAAATAATAAACAAAAACTTCAAATTTTCCAGAGTCTCTATATCAAAAGCAACTAACCAACACTTAATGTTGTTTTGAATTTCTACCAATTTCTGGTCAGTTCCCTGATTTTGGGATGTGTGTTTTGCAAAAAAATTCCATAGCTACAGCGGATAAATTTTAAATTTTAAAATAATTATAACAAAGTGTGTTCTCACATGATTTTAAGTTACCAGCACAATAAAATACAGATTTTATCACAGTTACAATAAGTTTATTTTTGTAATTCATCCCTGAGGATGATCTTGGAGGAGATTGAAAGTACACGGATAGGAAAAAATTATGGCATCTCCTTGATGAATTTCAACATCAACATCAACATCAAGCATCTCCTTGATGAATTTCAACATCAACATCAAGAAACAGATTAGAAAACTGGAAAAGTATCATTATAAAAATAAAAAAAACATAATATGTCTATATTATTCAATGAAACATGTTTGAACAAACATATGCTGCTTAAATACATATATATATATATTAGGACCTTGAATAAGTTCTTGGTTGTATTCCAACAGATGCCATTCCCAGATCTGTGTGCATGTAGTTTCAGATTGTAATGCATCTATAAAGAAACTATAAGCAAGCTTAAAATTCAGTGTATGTCATTTCACTGAAGTGTAAACAACTTTGTTTTTTATAGTATTGAACATGTTGAATTTTGTGCCAATAAAAGTGTTATTTTATTGCACTACTTTATTCAAAAGAAATCTGCAGCTGAAGTATACAGAATTCTAATTGAGACTTATGGTAACCATGCTCTGTTGGAAAACAACATTCAAAGATTGGTTTATACACTTAAAAAATAATGATTTTGATGTTAAAGTTAAAGAATTCTCTGGCATACAAAAAAGTTTGAAGATTTGAAGGCATTATTTCATGAAGACACATGTCAGGTGCAAGCTGAACTTGTAGAAGTTGAGCACACAAGAGTTTTAAAATGTTTGAAAACATTAGGAATGATTCAAAAGCAAGGACATTGAGTGCTGTATGAGTTGAAGCCGAGCAATGTCTAACAGCATCTTGTCTCAATGAACAGTTACTTCAATGGCAGAAAAGGAAAGGTTTTTTGCATCATATCATGACCAGCAATGAAAAGTGGATACACTATAACACTAAATGTAGAAGATCAGGGGGCAAGCCCGGC